>CM060903.1:787681937-788931937 GCA_030737815.1 Allium fistulosum
AATGATTTGTTATGGATGAGATGGATGTTTGTTTGTGCATTCTTGTTTGGGGTTTTAATCTGTATGTGGGTTTTTAAAGTTAAAATGGTTTGAGCATTTCTGTTCTATTTTATTATGAAGTATGGATCTAAATTATTTAGGAAATAAGCAGCAAGACAGAGATCCAGCTCATGTTTATTTCTTGGATGATGAAGCATTAAACTAAATATTCAAATCATAAGACAGAGGAGAATTTCTGGGTTTTTGAGGGATTTCCTTAATAAAACCCTTATTCATATATTCATAATAATTTAGAGGAAAGATAGTATGATCTTGATGCTTAAATTATTTTTAGGAAAAACCATAAGTAGGCTGGGGTATTTTCTGTATTAAGGAAAATAAATGGGGAACATGGGGTTGAACCAGAAAGTATTAAAGAAGCTAAGCCTTTTTGAAACATGAATGAACTGGGAGTTTTTTTTATGATTGAATTCATAAGTAGAAGCTTAATAAAATAAGCAGAAACTGGAGGGGGATTTATCAAAGAAAATTAAATTGGTCATTTGGGAGTTAGTCAATGATCTGCTTGCTTCAGGTGGGAGCAAGTATATGCATGGTGCAACTGCACCCTTAGGCCTTTGTGTGTTGGAATAAATTAAATAACCTGGGAGTTTCCTTCATAATGCATACATGGTGTTCATTTGACAGGGAGTTAAAGACCATAAAATAAATGGGGGATGGGGTTTAAAAAGCTGGATTATAAATATTCAGATATGGAGTTAAATTAATCAAGTTAAATTTTGTGCTTTGATTAATTACTGGGTGAAATTGGGAGTATAAAAATCTGAGTTTACTTATTCAGAAATGGAGAAAAATGAATCAAGAAATATATATATATATTTTGATTGTTTGTTGGGTATTGTTTGAATAAATGAATGTGTCTTTGTATCACTTGGTATTAACCAAAAACATGCTAAGTATGAAATCTGCTAAACTAGGAAGACATTGCAAGATCACCAAAAATTATGAATATGTATACAAATTTGATAAATGCTCATACCAGTGAAAACATACCCTTTTGGTTGCCCTTGCAATCATCTGGGTGTCTCATTAAATTGGGGCAGCTCAGTAAATTGCTTGCAGGAAATTGAAGTTGGCTTGATGGATGAAGATGGCAATTAGCTGCTAGTATAAATAAAAGAAACCAGTTTTAAAATTTGCAGTTGCTTTGTAATGAATTTATTAGTCAGATTTCCTGTTGTAGTTGAAGATAATTGTAGGGAGATTTCTAAGTATTTGGATTAAAATATGTACTTAAGTAAACCTGTTTTGGATGGTTATTGATGATGTTTGGTTAACTGCTGATTTAATGAATGTATGATTTGTAGAAACAAGGGGATGGACATATCATATAAATATGATATGAGTATGTGATTATCTCTGTTTTTTTACTGCCTGAACCTATATTATGGTTTATGAAAATTAAAGAGCTAAGGTGGTTGATTTAAAAATGAACTCACAAGATTTGAGTAGGGGTATTCAGGAGAAATGAATTTGTGCATAACAGGTAAGTGATACAGGCATGTGCATGAATTCTGGAGAGAAAAATTGATTAACATGTATTTGTGTATTTGATTTCAAAAAAAAATTATGAAGGAAATAAACCTGGAAGTAATTGTATTTTGAATAATGGATTGAATACATATATGGATGCATTTCCAGGAAATTTAAACTAGGCAGAAACATGCTTGTGTTAGGAGTGGATCTTTGTAGGAATTTGTTAATATGAGGGATATGGGTTTGCAAGTGGTAAAAGAGGGACTATGGACGGCCTAGATGGCCATGGGTCAAACTCTTGTAGCCTGGAACCATTTCATTTCAATTCATGAAGTGTAAGTGCTTCCAGGACAAAAAAAAAACTCCAAGCAACCCTCAAATAACACCAAGCATTTCCAATAAAACACCAAGTACTTAAGTCTGCACCATGTTAAACTTAAAAATGCAAAATGACTTCAATTGTTCAACCTGAAATGATAAATAGAAATTAGTTCCAATGTTCATGCCTGCAGGTATAATTTCTGAAGTGATTTCATACAAGTACTTGATAACTATCATAAGAACAATTAAAGGCCATTTTAATGTCAATAGATTTATTTAGGCAGAAAAGTTTAGAAACCATGTGCATTGCAGTATTGTACATATAAGTATAATAATTGCAAAAAAAATCTATCTCTGGTAGTAGAACAAAAATTAGGGAAGAAATAAAAGGTTATGTTGTCAACACATATGGTAATTTTGTTTCCTGTTTGATTCAAACTCTCTTTGCAAATTTGTTAGCTCTGAATGGAAAAGGGAAACAATTATATATCATCAAATATATAATTGTCTTAATTTGTTTGTGCATTGATATGATTATATTGGTAAATACAGGGTCTTGGGAAAAATATTTGGAAATTATATAAATATTCAAATATAGAAGAAATGGGGTTTAGTGGTGGATTCCTTTTGTATGTAAAAAAAAATCTATGTGTTTTAGAGAGAGGGTCACCACACCTAGCAGCTTTTTATTTCTCATTACTAAATGTACTGAAATTTCTGTTGTTTCTCTCTTCTCGGTGGCAGAAACCAATTCAAACTCAAACCCTAAATTCAATTTCCAAATCAATTTCAAAATCAAACTTCTGAAAACCCTATCATATTATATACCGATTCGAAGCTCTCGACGAGCGCAATTCAAATCTGCTGTTCATTTTTACAATCTGGTTTTGGTTTGTCTGGAATTGGCCTAATCATTCTTGGCCATCCATTTGGGGTTTGATCATCGACGATGGATCGTAGATTAGAGGATATAGGGTTGTGGAGAGTGGTGAGGGGATCGTATCAGCATCGTTCGTTTGGCAAATTGATGGTCGGATGTGCCTCGATAGTTCAACTAGGGTTTCATGAAGGGCCGCGACGGCTATGTATTTGCGGTGACGAATTGGGTGATGGTCGACTCTAGGTGGTCATGCATGGATGAGTGGAGGGTCGTAGGTGGAGCGACGATGACGGTGTGGCCGCGACTGGCCAAAGGAGGCGTTGATGTTCGTGATGGCGACTGTGTATCTCATGCCTGGGTTTGAAGCGCGAGAACGTAAACGAGGTAGTGACATGTATTTCACTAATTATTATTTTATTCATTTAATTTAACTCGTATAATGTTCTAACTTACATATCGTTTTCGTATGAGCTCGGATTCATGCGCGGTTCATTTCGCTGCGATTGTATCAGAATTTCGAACATTTTGGCACTAATTTGGACGAATTCTGAGACTATTGAATTTTGGGCCTTATTTTGGATTTCAAATCGATTTGAAATCAAAGGTGAGTGTTTTAACCCACTCACAACTACTGAATCGTCTTATGTTAGTTAAATTAAATTTATGATGTGATTAGAAATTGATTGATTGATGTTTGGTACATTTAAATTGTCATTCCAGTTAAATATGACTTTTGTTGCATTAATCGTCATTTAATTTAATATTGAAATTTAATTGTCAATTGAATACCTGTTGATGATAATCAGTTAATTGATGTATTTATTGATTGATTGAATAGTGATTGTGATGGATATTTGATTGTTGATATTGGATAACTGGATGTTATATTTACATTGTTATAACCCTGCAAGTTCCCTTAGTTTATTGTTAGAAATCCCTATGGGTTGAAATGATACATACCCGAATGATCTGTATATTAGGGAAAAATCGTTATGGGTTGAAATGATAGACCCAAGCGATTTTATGGATTTTGAATGTTAATTCGAGATTGCGGGTTGAAATGATAAATACCCGTAAATTTAAATCTATTGTGGATTGAAATGATATATGTCTGTATCACTTGAACATAGGGTAGAAAACTATATACGGACACCGGATTGGTTAAATTAAATGATTTTTTTTTAAATCCTTTAAATTTGAATTCAGTTAAATGATACTTTGAAATAAAAATTTGATTTATATAAACTAAATTATTTGCGAAAATCCAAGCTTTAAGTGTTGAAATTGGAATTTGTTTAAATGAATTGTTTAAAGGATTTAAATTGAAATTTGAAAGCTGGACGTGGTCCAAATGTGTTGAAATGAAATAAATAGTCTAGTTTGATATTAATTCATTTTAATATAAATTGTGTAAAGAGATATTATTTTAAAAATCCTGATTATTAAGGTTTTCAAACTGTTAAACTATTTTAATCTATTTTAAACTATTGAATCAAATTAACCATTTAATTATTTTAAATCTGTTTTAATTTATTTTAAATCTGTTTTAAATTTATTTAAACTATCTTAAATCTATTTAAAACTATGATAATCCATTTTAAACTATTTTAAAGTAGTTTAAACTATTTAAAAATTTATTTTTAAACAATCATAAACTATCTTAAATCTATTTAAAACTATGATAATCCATTTTAAACTATTTTAAAGTATTTCAAACAGGATTATGTATGAGGTTTGGCGATCGATTCTATATGAGGTATTTACGTAGTCCTGGCTCCCGTGAGTCAGCTTGATGTGGCTAAAATAGGAGCCATGCCGTGCCAAGTGAGGTCGCACCTCCGATCGGACACATTTCTTTGATACCATATTACTTTGTGATTGATTTGGTGGCCACCCCTCGATTTTGATTATGGGGGTGTGTTCCTAGGTTGGTGGTAGTAGCTGCTATGCGTTACCACCAGTCTGGATCCCCAAAACGGCAGTATCCTACCCTAGGCATTGCCTCGCGTGCCTTGTCACATGCCTTATCGCGCCTTCTACGAGTTTGGTTTGTACCGTACCTATGGAGTGCCCTCTGATAGCCCTCCAGTTTACGGAGGAATTACGGTACTGTATAGACTACGAGAATATATAAAAATGTGTTAAGGGAGATATGGGAAATGCCTTAACGCTATTTTAATACTTTTCTTTACTGTAGACACTATTATAGTAGCGTATTGTACTATGAATGTAGATAGTTTAACAGATCCTCAAGAGATGGAATCCCGAACATCTCTTAAGTTACTGCACTCACGTTAGACACTGGATAGGAGATGTCAAACCCCGTAAACATCTCTAACGCCGATACACTCATATTTATTTACTGTTGATTTAACATACATAAGGTCTTTTAGTTCTGGCTCGAGTGTTTTGTCTTTTCAATTCACTCGGGACAGTCTATGCTTTTCAGTGTATCGAAGACTGCTTTTTTGGAGGACAAAGACGAAGATTTAGTATTATTATTTCCATTGCATCATGTTGTTCCACTGCATTTAGTTATTTATTCCGGTTGTATTTAACTCTGATGTGTATTGTAAAAGTGTAATCAAATGTTATTTGTAAAACAGCTTCATGAACTATTTATTTAATTATTATATTTTGTCATTCCGCCATGAGATTCTGTTTTTTGTTTTCTTTCTTTTCTTTTTTCTCTTATTTACCCCATAACAATCCTCCCTTTTGAATGGTTTGAGTTTTACATATGTGGTTTATTGTCGATTTAAACTGTCCAAGAAGGTGGGTCGTTACACTTAAGTACACACCTTGAGTTTAACTTCACCCATTAATAATTGTGCTTTGTCCAACAAAGTTTGATTACACCTTATGAATATATCATTATGTATTATAGGGAGGAGTGACCTTTAAGACTGAATCTTTATTCGTATTAGGTATACATGAAACTGTTTCCAATATACTCACCAATTCGATCAAATTGAATCATTCTGTCACATGTTATATTAGTTACTTCTATTTTATATCCTGTGAGTTTATCCTAGACTTGTACATTCGTATTAATTACATATGTCCATGTCTGTGATAACTCATCGGTGAATATGATGAAGTACATGGAACCGTTTTGGTATTAATAGACTAACGATTGCATACATCTATATGTATTAATCAGAAGAGTTCATTAACTCTTATGATGCTCCCACTGAGTGTGTGCTTTGCCCTTAATTTTCAAAGATATAATTAACCAGTATCATATGATTCGTAACTATATAATAAAAATTATTTCTCAAAACCTTGGCTTAGTCTATAACTGATTTTAAATAATTTTAGACTCTTTAGTATTTTCCAATGCATTACTTTTGTTATTAAAACAAACATCACATTATAGTTTTATTTCATAACGAATATTCAAAATGAAATATAACTATGTCTATTTTTCGGTCGATACCTAAAAATAGTGATTATTTCATAAATAATATTCGTCGTGATTTATGAAAACAATTTTCGTAACTTGATACAATCAATAAGTGCTATATGGCATGCTTCCACTATTTTCGCCATTACTATAATAGCATACTGAGTTCGGAGGTCCATCATTCACTAAATATAGATTATTTATTTCATATACCGTAATAGTTTACAAAAGAGAGTTCTTTGGTTAAATATCTTGAACCAAAGAAATGAAACTTATAGAAAAAAAATTTCCATATGAAAATACATTTCGGAATAGAAATCATGTTTTATATTCCAATGTTAAGTATCAACCATTATTATTACTATTCTCATTTTCGATGTTTCTTTATGAAGCAAAAGTCACCATTCACTCTCTTCATCCCATTTGTCCCTTAAATCACATCTACTCTTGTACATTCATTAAGCATTCTAAATGGTCGAACCATTCAAAAGAAATCCCTTACTACAATATCATAACGAACTCTTTACAAAAAATTATTTGATTATCCTTAACATTGAAGGACATCATATATGTTGTACTTTGCGTAAACTAATCAAACAAACATTCCAGTGATCAAGTTCTTAGATCTATCTTATTATTTTGGTCTAGTGTTACATTTACCACGATATGATCTTTATTGTACTCAATCAGATTGAATACTCAATCTCATAGTAGGGTTTATTTGCGCATTTTGGATGAGCTAATTTCATCGAAATATCATACACTATGAACTGTGACCAGACATCATACAACATTTATATGCGATTTTATATGGATCAATTATCCATAGTCTTATATTACTTATGAGTTTGGAACTCATAGTATGCAATACACGGTCTCAAGCAAATAAACACGTTCGCGACCAAGTTAAAAATGTATTTAGTAGTTGTAAAATTAGGCGCTTGCATGGGCGTTGAAACGTTAACATGCAATAAGCATTTGTTAGTAAGTATATGTTATATTTCTATTTGTCAATCTTCAATTCAATTCAACTGTATATCTTAATTGATAAATATTTTATCACTCATATTAAATGCACAAATTCATCGATGTGGATTATTATAACATTATATAACATATGTTCTTACAATAATACAAAGGTTAAATGTTATCATTTCATTTTTCAAATAAGGCTCCCACTAGTCTTTTATGTTTTACCAAACCCTAAGTTGAAACATAGAAGTCTTTCGACTTCACTAGTGGGTGTTAGGACTCTTTTGTCTTGGAATTCTAACCTTGAGTTTGTTTAATAAGTCATAGCTCCACGGACGATAGATAACTCCTTATCATTTATATCGTATACAACTCCTAACCGTTGGTATATTGTCCTAATTTCACTTCGACCTTGAGTTTGGTTAACAAATCGAAATAAAATTATTCATTCGTACCTACCATATCGTGACGCCCTAAGTATAGTATATATATCTTGAGTTTTCTTAATGAATACATATAGTTATCTTACCTTATTTATTCAGTATATTATTAATACTACACATTAACATCACTAGCTTGAGTTTGCTCAACAACTAACTAGTATGCAAGTAACACACACACACACACACATATGTATGTGTATATATATAAATGGTATATGACAACATTATATTGAAGATTCAAAATCTTTAATATATTATATTGAATGATATCGACTTATGGAATAATGTATTTCTTATGAAATACCCGCGTGATTCAAGTGTCGGACACATCAAAAATCACGGTATACGTACATTTACATATGTATTTATTCCTTAAATTTGTTTAGGGGTTCTTAATGTTCCACCTTTAATTTATACATTCATATTATATAAGTTTTATTATTTCATAACCTTTATATTTCATATTACTTATATAATAGTCTTATGTATAATATTATATTAATAATAACGTATTTATATAATTTTAATTAATTAATATTTTAATTATTTTACATTATCTTAATATAACATTCATATGAAATATTTATTATATATAATAACCTTTACAGTATAACACATATATCATATATATGTGTATATTTATTTGGTTAATTAACCTTTTAATCAATTTATTTAATTAAACAATTTTAATTAAATTTATATTAATTTTTGAATTCAGACACACAGACACATATATACATGTATACTTATGTTAATTTACCATTTTAAAACAACATAACATATATCATAATATATAATACATGCATATATTTATTAATTAATTAACTTATTTAATTAATATATTTTATTAACCACATTAATAAATTTTTATAAATTTTGAAATTAATTTATATTAATTTTCAAGCATTTTGAAATTTTTTATCATATATAATATTTATTTTAAATTTATCTATTAAATTTATATTCTTATATTTTTAATTTTCAAATAATTTTGAAAATTAGCCCAATGCCTAATTCAAATTGAGCCTTTCTATTAGGGGCAACCTTTGGGCTTACATATCTGTTCGGGCCAGGTTGGTAACCAGGTAGGGTAGAGTACTTGATTACCCAAACTCAATCCTCCGACACCACTTTTCTAGACACTCCACTATCTAGGTTATGAGCTTAATTTGTTAACCTTTATGTGACTAACTTAGACTGCATAAGCTATTGGGCTTTGATACCATTGTTGGAACTGGACCAATCCATATTTCTCACACGCACATATATATATATATATTTGTATATGTATGTATGTATATATGTATATGTGTATATATATACCTGTGTGTGCGCGTAACATAGTAATATGTCCTAGGTATAACATGATTGTATATAAGTGTTGAGATTTATACTACAATGGACATGTTAGCTCATCTAGTATACAAATATCTTGTCCAAAGTATGTTTATATACTTTATTTCATGTATATAAAAATTGAAAAAATATGCGAGTATATATTTGTTTTATTTTAAATTATTTTATAGATACACACACACATGTACACGCACACATACACATGCACACACAAATATATATATATATATATAACTAATAATATATATAAATACATATATGTATATTAAATCATTTAAAATTATATTAAAATTTATTTTTTTGGAAATAGGAAATCATAATTAAAAATAATTTTTTATTTAATGTATATAATATAAATATATAGCTATATAATAATATCTTGTAAAGTAAATAATATATATATGTATACATATACTTAAATAAAATATATGACACACACATGGCTATTATATAACTCACGACAATTGATGTTTTTTTAAAATTTTAAACTATATAAATAGATATTTCCATATGGACATATAATATAAAAACATAAATTTTTAATATAATATCAAATTTAAATATTTCAATAAAAATATCAAAGATATTATGATATTAAATATTTTATATGTACTTTATAATTTAAAATCAATTTATTAATTTAGTTATTATTTAAAATATTTAAATTATAAAAAATTTAAATATTTTCTTTTCTTATCTACTGAAAGTTATATTGAATGTAACTTTAAATTTATGAAATATAAAACAGATATATGTATATATATTAATATTATTTTTTATAGAATTAACTAATTTAGATAATATTAAATAATAAATATAGTATAAAAATTATTTTTATTCTACAAAAGTATTTTAAGTATAATATTACTTATATAAAATTTTAAAACTATATTTTATGCAACGTATGATTTAATATTTGAATTATAAATCTTATACAAATTAAATAATGAATATTAAACTAATTTAAATTATAAAAATATTTTTTTATTTTCTCAACTGTGAGCAATATATGCATGATTTTGTTATGAATTTTTATTTATAGAAGTATATATATTCATACAACCATTCAGAATGTGACAATATAATAATGATATAATAGAATTATCACCTAACTGATAAAACAAAATAAATGATATATATATATATATATATATTATGCACATTAATATACATTGATAAATTATAAAATTCACCTTATTACTAATGCCTATAAGTACACATTGAAACGATTACCGACGACCACCAACTATCGAATTGTATTTGTTTTACTTTGATTTGGAAATGGAGGGATGGGAGGAGTTAACTTTTCAGCCAGAGGTAAAGGACTTGGAGGCTTCAAAAAGTCATCCAAATGATGTGGATTGAGATGCTTATACAGAGGAGTGATTAGAGACAAGATAGGATCAAGATCCTCCTTTACCTCTTACCAATTCTCTTTCATCCTAACTGTCCAAATCAAACCCCTTTAATGCCACCATATGGCCGCTATTACCCGGCACATTGGCCCGACTATGAAAGGTTGATCATGAAGTCCAAACTTGATTGTTAATGGGAAGGATGATCACGAGACAATATCCGCATTGAACAGTTATATCCAGCCCAGGTTAAATAAGGTCGATAGATAGATAATACTGGATGCCGAATACTTAGAATTTTGTTTGTTTGAAGTAGGGGTCGAAGTGGATGTTAGACCGATTGAATGAAATCCAAACGGGTTGGCATGGCGAGTAAAACCCAATGGGGTCGGCATGTTAATGCTTCTGGAAAAGGATTCGACATGATGATGAGCTTGGATCGACACAATATAGATCGGGTCGGCATGCCAAGATGGATTCATAGTATGTGGTATGGTGGGATCAGCATAGGATACAAAGATAGTGAGATCGGCATACCAATATGGATCGATTCGGCATACCAATATGGATCGGATCGGCATGCCAAGAAGGATCGACATAGGATACGAAGACAGTGGGATCGGCGTACCAGTATGGATCAGGTCGACATACTAAGATTGATTGGATCAGCATGATGAATAGATTGACATAGTAAGTTGGACTGAGCCTTCCTTATGGTGGGCCCAAATGGTCAGGGGGACCAGGTGTTGATATGTCCGTCAGGTTGGAGGCTGCCTTCATCTATAAATATAGGGGCAGAGGGCCATTTTTGGGATCTCTCTTTTTGGCTGACAGGTGAAACTTTGCCATTTTTGTAATCAGTTTCCTTTTGTTCTAACTTATTCTCAAGCTATTCCTTGTTAATTATAATCGTAATCAATTGAGTGGTGAAGCAATAAAGAAAGTATTCAAAGTGGACGTAGGCAATCAGCGCCGAACCACCATAAATCTTGTTGTTTTTGTTATCTGCTATATTTTCCTTAATATCTAGCGTTGTTCCTCGGTTTTCATTTAATTTATTCATTTATTTCACTACTTAAACCAATTCTTGGGTGTTTGTGACCAATTTGGTTGCAAACATTTTGGTGCTTACACTAAGAAACTCGATTCTCAGGCTATATGATCACCTTTATTGCTACTGGATTGAAGAAACCCCCCAAAGGAGATCCATGTTCACTTTTAGAAGCTTGCAGATACTATTCGGATTTTTTAAGATCTAAGCAAAGGAATTCAAGATGGTAAGATGCCTCGACCAGGAGCACGACTCCTCAACTGCAACTGGGGGGTCGTACTCAGCTTGGAACCAAGAACATAGACATTGGAACACGCATGGATGATGGTCAACAACCTCTCCAAAATGATAATGAGGTGAATCCTTTGGATACACATCTGGAGGAAAATAGGCCAAGGAGGCATGAGATGCACCGGAGACACGGGCCAGAACATTCATATAGGATGGAGCCTAACATGGCACCACCAATCCAGACTTCGGATTTATCCGCAATGGTCAGGCAGCTAATGAGGGAGAATCAGGGCTTGACAAACGATGATTGGGGAGTCTTTAGAAGTTATACTCCGTTTACCGACAACATTTTACAAGCGGAGTATCCCAAGAGGTTTAACATGCCTACGGTGCTTGCTTTTGAATGGAATACTGACACCCGGCAGCACGTCATGAGGTACGAATGGTTGATTGACTCGGCAAGGGCGAATGATGCAACCAAATGCAGATGCTTCCCTATAATTCTATCCAGGATTGCTACAATGTGGTTCACGAGGTTACCTTCAAGATTGATCTTAAGATTTGACGAGCTGGCTATGAGATTCGTGGAGCAGTTTCGGATTCACGCCACATGCCCCAAAGATGTCATGTTGCTATCTAGTGTAATCCAGGCTCCGGGGGAATCACTGAAGGATTACTTGCAGAGATTTCATGTTGCTGCCACTGAAGTTAGTAACCCAAATGACCATGCCATACTTATGGCTATGACAAGAGGGGTTGACCCAGAGTCCGAGTTCAGTGATTGGCTGGCTGGAAAACCGCTGGCCACGCTGGAGCGTTTCTACATGAAGGCAAACCAGTTCATGAGAAAGGAAGAGGCCAGATTGTCTAGAAGAAGTAATGTTGTAGGGCTAAGCGAAGAAGCGGTACAAAGCAACATCACAGTGAAGCAATCTGGCGAAAGCTCTGGAAAGGTTCGGGATAATGTTCAAAACAATCCGGGTCAACAAAAAAGGAGCAGAGAAGGAAATCCCGATCGAAAAAGGGAGCTCGGAAAGTGGAAGTTAAGAGTTTCAGCATATAACAATTATACACCTCTGAATGCATCTCTGGAGAACATCTATATGTCGACCCGTAACACTTTCCAGTATAGGAAGCCGCGTCAGAAAGAATCGACTGAGGAACAAAAGCAAACCGGAAGTATTGTCGGTTTCATGGATGCTACGGACACAATACTAACGAATGTAGACATCTTCACGATGCCATCGAGAAATTGATTAGCTAGAAAAAGTTGCAGCAGTTTGTTAAGAATCTGTAGGATGGCAAACAGGGATCGTCTGATCCCAGTCAAGAACAAGCTCCGCGTTGGCCTGAGGAGCCCACTTAGATCGGTGAGAGGTTGGTAATAAACATGATAGTTGGTGGATTGCATCCTTCGGACAGAAGTTGGCAGGAAATGGAGGTTATGCTAGTTTAGTGAGACATTTGGACTTTGAATGTTGCTTGAATACGGAGGATGGGACTCCGGCCAAGCAACAGCGTACAACAACGGATGATATAGTGTTCAGCAGTAGAGATGTCGATAGAGTGGAGGCCCCTACTATTGATCCGATGGTTATTTCTACCATGATTGGCCCTGCTTTGGTGAGAAGGATTTTAATTAATTGTGGAAGTTCTGTGTACATCATCTTAAAGAAGGCTTATGGTCAAATGAGGATGGAGGCTAAGGATTTGAAACCATCTAAAGCTCGTATACACGGTTACAATGGTGTGGCTACTGAGGCGGTGGGTTACATCGAATTATTGGTTGAGTTGGGAGAAGGTGAATGTAGGAGGGTGCGGATCCTATCGTTCATTCTCTTGGAGGTTGATTCACCGTACAATGTTTTTCTGGGCCGTCCGCTCTGGCTGAATTTCGGGCAGCCCTTGTCCTGTGGTGTTTGACGTTGAAATTTCTGACAGATAATGGAGTGGGTGTTATGCATGGTGATCAGGCAACTGGCCATGCCTATTATGTTGATGTGTTAAGAGAGGCTCATCGAAAAGAGAAGGGAAAGGGTGTGGACAAGTCTGTCCGCATCTAGGTTATTAAAGATTGACAAATAGCGCCTAAGCCTTGGCTTAGGCACCACAGTCGGTTCTATAGGGATATAGATTGAGGGATGATGAGGAGGAACCCAAGGAGGCCGAGGCAGCACCGGTTGAACTGACGATTGATATCTTAGTCAACCGCAACAACCCATCGTGGGTGTTGAAGATTGGATTACAACTCAACCCTTCGATGATGAGAGAACTTACCGATTTCCTCCGAGCGAATCTGGATGTATTTTCTTGACTCATTCTGATATGTGTGGGATCTCGCCTGCCATGGTGAGCCATGCATTGAATATTGATCCGAAGTATGTCCCTGTGAAGCAGAAAAGATGAGGTATGGATCCGGAGAGATCCATGGCTCTTAAGAAGGAGGTGGATAAACTTAAACCAACGAGTTTGTTCGCGACGTCCTCTATCCCGAATGGATATCTAACCCCGTGCTGGTCATGTGTATTGACTATTCGGACCTGAACAAGGTGTGCCCTAAGGATAGTTTTCCCCTGCCTAGAATTGATCAACTGATTGATTCGAATGCAAGACACGAATTGTTGTCATTTACGGATGCGTACTC
Source organism: Allium fistulosum (assembly GCA_030737815.1). Lineage (NCBI taxonomy): Eukaryota > Viridiplantae > Streptophyta > Magnoliopsida > Asparagales > Amaryllidaceae > Allium > Allium fistulosum. Next base: position 787,696,133 of record CM060903.1, read on the forward strand.
GGGGTAGAACCAAATCCCAATGCACATCCCAGATCAGGAGCACACCTGTTTTTTCATGGACGTTGGGTTATACTATTATGTAGTAATGCCGTTCAGATTAAAGAACACATGAGCTACCTATCAGCCTTTGGTTAATCGAGTGTTTAAAGATCAGATCGGGAGGACAATGGAAGTCTATGTGTATGATATGCTTATGAAGTCACGACAATTAAACGAACACATTCGAGACTTATCAAAGATGTTTAATATCCTCCGGTTTTATAGCATGAAAATCAACCCATAGAAGTGTTCATTCGGTGTTGCGTTAGGGAAGTTCTTGGGCTTTATTGTTAATGCTCGAGGAATCGAAGTGAATCCACGGAATATTCAAGCCACTCGAGATATACAAGCACCCAGAACTATTAAGCAAGTGCAGAGTCTGAACGAGAAGGTCGTCGCCCTGAGTCGTTTCATCTCCAGGGCGACCGATAAATGCATTCCTTTCTTCGATTAATAAGGAAGGCGAAGAGAAATTTTGAATGGACACAAGACTGTGAAGGCTTGTTCCAAGCTTTGGTAAGTCATTTGGAGAGACCCCATATTTTGTGAAAACCAGTGGATCATGAGGAGATGTACATTTACTTGGCAGTATCTCCACATGCCATAAGTGTCGCATTGATTCGTGAGGATAACCGTATCCAAAGACCGGTGTACTATGTTAGTAAACGATTAACGGGGGCAGAGAGAAACTACCCGAGGATAGAGAAATTGGCGTACTTCTTGGTGATCGCGTCGCAAAAACTTCGCCCGTACTTCCAGGCACATCCAATCAATGTCTACACCGATCAGCCTTTACGACAGGTCCTACAACGACCCGAGACGTCCGGGAGGCTGCTTAAGTGGAACAACGGGCTCAGTCAGTTCGACATCACATATCTGCCTCGAAGAGTGTTAGCGCCAAAATTGGTCACTAACCCCCAAATCCAGATGAAAGCACCAAACACCAGTCACAGCTTAGAGATATAATGTATGTAGAGAGTAATAATGTAAAGAACAGTTAAAACTGAAATGAAAGCAGTAAAGAACAACAGATTTTATAGTGGTTCGGCTAACTCCGGCCTACGTCCACTCCAGAAGTTTGCTTTTTATTGCTGTAATAATCGATTACAGTTACAAAATGGCAGAGTTGCCTTAGCCTTAGAAAAGAGAAAGTTAGAGAGCAGGAAGAAGATCCCTTTTTCACTGTGCCCCTGCCTCTCCATTTATAGACAAAGATGGGTTGGACTTCCCTGGTGGGCCTGGTAGCTGGATACCTCAGCCCAAATGGATTGGTCCCCATATGCCGAACCATAGATGCCGAATGCTGAATGTCGAACAAGGTGTGAATGCCGAACGATCTCTTCATGCCGATCAGAAGTGAGGCCGAACACCCTGAATGCCGTGGGAGGCATTTTCGCCGAACGATACCGGAGGCCGATCCAGTGTATTTGTGCTGAACGACTGATTGCCGAAAAAAACTTAGGCCGGACGATACTCTGGCCGAACGCTATCAAGGCCGAACCATCTCTTGGCCGAACGATACTTAGGCCGAACAATAGTTAGGCCGAACAATAGTTTATGATGAACAATTATGCCATGCCGAACGTTTGTACATGCCGAACGTTATACCTTGCCGAACGTCTCTCGATGCCGAACGTTCCTTGATGCCGAGCACTTCCGAATGCCAAGCGCTTCCGAGATGCCGAGCGTATCTTGACGCCGAACGCCACCTGGATGCCGAATGCTTTATGGAATGCCGAACCACTCATGTATGCTAGACGCTCTATGTATGCCGAGTACTCTTGAACGTTATTCGAACGTGAATGCCAGACGAACCATTTGTGCCGAACCTCCATCATGCCGAACCATTGATCAACCTTTATCCAATCATATTTCCATCTTCCAAGCATGTTGCATCATCCATCCATCCAGTCGACTGAATCCATCGTGCTCTAGCCTCGACGATCATGCAGTTGATTAAGTTAAACCCGTCTGTCTGCGACCTTGCCAAAAGGCGGGTTAACAAAGAGCTATCCAGGGACAAGCACTGGCCGACTTCATAGCGGAGTTTACCATGCAGGATGAGCCCCTAGAGAGCAGTGTAATCCCTACTGTACGATGGAAGCTATATACCAATGGAGCATCCAATGATCATTGTTTCGGCGCAAGCATCGTTCTTATAACTCCTAAGAACCGGTCAATTTGCTGTGCTCTAAAGCTTGACTTCCCTGCTACAAACAAAGAGACCTAGTATGAGGCTTTAATTACTGGACTTAAGCTTGCTAGAGAGCTCGGGGTGAAATCTATCGAAATCTTTTGCGACTCGCAGCTGGTGGTGTACCAAGTTAGAAGGGACTACCAAGCAAAGGGACAACGACTTGCCTTATATCTTACCCGAGTTCAGAAGTTATTGGCAGACGTCGAATACTATGACATTTTGCATATACCGCGTGAGCAGATTGGAGAAGCAGACTCGTTGGCAAAGTTCGCAAGCACTGGCAATGTACAACAGATGGGCTTGGTTCCAGTCGAGACATTACATACTCCAAGTATAAATGTGATGGAGGTTTAACAAGTACCGGAAATGGAATCTGAAAGAGAATCATGGATGTCTCCATTTAAAGAATACCCGTTCCATGGAATCTTGCCTGAGAAAAGGAACGAAAAGCGACAAGTCCTTCATAGAGCCTCACGGTATATTATGCAAGAAGGAACTATGTACCGAAAGAGATTCTTTATTCCCTTACTCAGGTGCATCGCCCATGATGAGATAAAGTGTGCCTTGAAAGAAGTCCATGAGGGAGAGTGTAGCAATCACATTGGGTGGCAAATGTTAGCTAAAAAGATACTCGGTTATGGGTAGTACTGGCCGATCGTGAACTGGGACGCCGTAGATCATGTGAGACGATATGACAAATGCCAGATATATGCAAAGGTCCCAAGAGCATCACCGACAGAGATCACGCAAATGGTTAGTCCATGGCCAATTACTATATGGGAAATCGATATAATCGCTCTTTGCCGATTTCCAAAGGCAGCGCGAGATATGCGATCGTTGCAGTCGACTACTTCGCTAAATGGGCCGAAGCGGAGCCATTAGCTACGATCACAACCGAGAAGGTCATTAACTTCGTTGTTTGAAACATTGTGTGTCATTTCGGCCTTTCGCGAACTATCGTAATTGATAATGGGACTCAATTTGATAGTGCTGAGTTTAAGGAGTTTTGCTAGAGATATCACATTGAGAAAAGATTTGCGGCGGTCGCTCATCCTCAGGCGAATGGACAAGTTGAAGCTGTAAACAAGATTACAAAATCTTTCTTGAAGAAGCGTTTGGAAAAGGCTAAAGGCAAGTGGGTGGATGAATTTCCCATGGCACTCTGTGCCTACAGGACCACTTATAAGTCTGCGACCCGACGACACTCCATTCACTCTGGCCTACAAAGCTGAAGCAGTTATTCTTGTAGAACTCGAAGTCCCTTCTCATCGGGTAACTTAATACGATCCCAGAACAAACCAATTTTTTTATTGGAGTCATTGGACTTTATTGATGAGAAGCGTGAGGAGGCCAATTTGAGAGAGGCTGCACATCGACACCGAGTCACTCGGTACTATAATGCTGGAGTCCGACCAAGAACCTTTGAAATTGGCGACCTTGTCCTGAAATGAATTTTTCCAGTCCCATCGCACATGAACCCGATATGGGAAGGGCCATACGTCATTGAACATAGGCTTAGAGAAGGAACTTTCAAGCTAGCGACTGTTGATGGCTTGACGCTTCCAAGAGCGTGGAACAGCGAGCATTTACGACGCTATTTCACCTAGACTATTTCTTTCGCATTTCAATAGTATTTGATTTCAATATTTGCTTTGGTATTTGACTTTTTTGATATGTAATAAGGCAAGTTATTTTGTCCCTATTTTTATGATGAATAAAACCTTGAAGCTTCCTTTGCATAAATTACCGTTACTGCAAGTTATGTTAAGTTTGTGTTGGAACTGATTGATATCGGCATCTGCGATGTATGAACAGATGTGTAAGGTCAAAAATCGATCGGTTACCCCAGTCCCCGATGAAAATGAACAAGTGGGCTGCTATAAGTTCGTTCGGTTAACCAAGCGATTTCTGTAGATGAATCAAAAGCCAATTTTCATAACGAGGAACAAAGGTCACCGACGGTGGGAGATGACAAAAATCTCTAAGTTCCCGAAGCAGACTAGAGTACTCTAAGTCCCTGAAGCAGACTAGAGTATAAATGACTTGACAAAAATCTCTAAGTTCCTGAAGCGGACTAGAGTACTCTAAGTCCTTGAAGCGGACTGGAGTATAAACGACTTGACAAAAATCTCTAAGTCCCCGGAGTGCAGATTAGAGTACTCTAAGTCCTCGGAGCGCGGACTAGAGTATAAACGATTTCAGGAAAATCTCTAAGTCCCCAAAGTGCGGATTGGAGTACTTTAACTCCCCGGAGTGTGGACTAGTATAAACGATTTGAAAAAAATCTCTAAATCCCCAAAGTGCGGACTAGAGTACTCTAAGTCTCCGGAGCATGGACTAGAGTATAAATGATTTGAGAAAAATCTCTAAGTCCTCGGAGTGCGGATTAGAGTACTCTAAGTCCTCGGAGTGCGGACTAGAGTATAAGCGATTTGAGAAAAATCTCTAAGTCCCCGGAGTGCGGATTAGAGTACTCTAAATCCCCAGAGCATGGACTAGAGTATAAAAGATTTGAGAAAAATCACTAAGTCCCCGGAGTGCGGATTAGAGTACTATAAGTCCCCGGAGCATGGACTAGAGTATAAATGACTTACAAAAAATCTCTAAGCCCCTGGAGTGCGGGTTAGAGTACTCTAAGCCCCCAGAGCACGGACTAGAGTATAAACGACTTGAGAAAAATCTCTAAGCCCCTAAAATAGACTAGAATGAAAACCATTCAATGAAAACTCTCAAGTCATTGTCCGCGGACTAAAAAATTCCAAGTCCCCAAACCACATGCTAATTCAAAAGCTCAATGGAGAGACAGGTGAGCTTCCAATCGTTCGCTATCCCACAAATTCCGATCTAAGATCGACGGAAGATGCTCGAACTAGTAGTGGCGGAATACAACCGTTGGTTTTGGTTCCGGCTTGGCATCGCTGGTGACTTAAGATGGAGCATACAGAGAAGATCCGAAATCAAGATAATGAATTATCAACGATACTTGTGAAAATTATAATAGGTACTTGAAATGGAAAGAAATTAATCTACTATTGAAGTAATAATTCACTCAATGATTAACCAAGGAACAGAAACTTTTATTTACAATCTCAAAAATTCCTTGCAAACCATTCGAGAGTCCGGGATCCACGCCTGTATATGTGTTACTAAAAAGAAAAAAATGGAAAACAATACAAGCTAACTTATTTGAACTATGTACAATAACACAAGACCATGACTGTTTCTTTGACTTATTCTCCTTCTTCGGCTTCTCGGGGGTCAAATCGGTCGAGTGTCTATTTCGAGACTCTTTGCCGCCTTGAGTGGAAGTACTTGAGGAAGGAGGAGGAACTGTAATAGGAGTTGTCCCACCAGGTGGGATGAATTGCAAAGGCCTATGAACAGGATCTTCACCACCACATCGGGTTCACCCTTGACCTTGAGTTTTGATTTTTTTTTCTCTTCTTGTATTTAGCGGTATGTTCCAAAGCACCCATGACCACAACATCATCATGCTCTTCAGTAAAAGATGGGTCTTCGGGCTTGTCCTCATCAAGTGCCCCAATTACTTGAGCATCGGGGCCCGGAGTATCTGCGACGGCCGGAGCCTCGGCCACATTTTCTTCCTGCTCCATGGCGACATTGCTCCTAGGAGTTAATTCAGGACCGGGATGACCTACAAAGTTTCATAAAAATGCAAGCATTAGTCTATAGTTGTTATGTGCTGGAAATAGTAACTTTTTCAATTCAAAGGAGTTATATACGGTACCAACATCCGGTTGGCTTTCGGTGGTCGGCGGGGTGTTCCCTTCAACGATGGGAGACAACATGTGTGGGCCAAGCCTGGGCCTATCTGGATCATAACCAACGTGTTGCTCCGATGACATCCCAGCCTACTGAACAAGAGGAGGACCCTGGGCTCAGTTCCAGAAGACCCTGTAATTTCTTCCTTTTCCTTAAGTGGTGTAGGAGCTTTGCCGAGTTGAAGTTTTGCGGCAGCTAAGTCAAATGGCTCATTTCCTCAAAGCACTTCCTACACAAGTGCCCCTTCATTAAGCTCTGCCATCCCTAACTCCTCTTTCTTGATCTTTGTAATGATCTCCCAAGCTTCGGCGAGCGATTCAAGATAGCCCTCGCCTAGGAAAGTTAAGTCGCGATGAAGGAGAACTTTTGCATTGTATTCAGCGATGAGTGGATTGAATAAGCATTTAATCTCTTCCCTGCCAGACTCAGCCGCTGCCTCAACTCGGGAGTTAGCTTCTGAGGGCACCTCTTTCCTGCCCTCTTTACGGGTGGCTTCTTTCAAGTCTTCGATTTGGGAGAGTTGCCCATCAAGTTTCGTTTTTAAATTTCTGGTTTCAACAATCTCCTCGCAATATTTTTGAGACTCTTCTTGTGCCTGGACTTTCTCCTCCCTTTCTTTAAACAATAATTTTTCTAGCTCCTCCACACGGAGGGCTAGGACATCTTTCTCCTTCTATAAGAAGTCTTTCTCTAAAGCTAGGTGCCACTGCGTTGAAGTGCGGTGTCCAGTTCCCTCTTATGTGAAGTCTCTAAGCGACTCACTGCCTCAGTTGTTTCCTCCACATTTTTCTTTGCTTCAGCAAGTTGAGCCTTAACGTCGAGCAACTCTGCATCTTGATATTTCATAATATCCTTGTCATGAATGGCCTCTAGCTTAAGACGATCAATCTCATGCTGGCGCTCTATAGAAACTTCGGAGACTTTTTCGACTAAGTGGATGAATGCTTCATGCTGAACATACACATCATTCATACATGCTAATGAACTCTCTTTGGCAGTTCCAGGGATGATGTGTATGAAGGGGAGGAATTTGAGCCCGTTGAAGCAGATTTTTGGGAAGGTAGCTTTAAGTTCAGCTACTTTCTCCACCGTGGTCGAATCATGGGCAGGAACCGGAGGAATTTGTTCAGACGTAGCCAGCGGTTGTTTACGGTGCTCACGAGATTGCTTGGTACTTGACGATCCAAAGTGTTGGTCATGGGGAGTGGCAGATTGAGAACCCTGGTGTACGGGCTTGTCTCCATTGTGAGTAGGAGGGTTAGATGGGTCGCTTTAGCGCAGAGCGTATTCTTAAGATTTACTTCTGGATGAAGAAGAAGATTCTTGAGAATGATAGTCTCTATCCTGTCCATCATCCTTGTCTCGACTCCTTTTGGATTTGGAATCCCGACCTGAGCGGTGGTAGGTGGAGGAGCCACGGAGGTGATCAAATGCATGTGAATGAGACATTGCACCTATAAAAGAACCAAACGGGGACATGTTAGGAGTTGTTGTGCAAAGATTTAATCACAAGTGCAAGGTGAAGTGCAAGTGCTTGTGTGTGTCCTAGTGATTCCCCTCGACGGACCAGTAACATTTTCTTTACTCATCGGAGTTCTTTCCCCTTTATTGGAAGGCTGCACGCCTTCATCGCTTCTCGCGAGTAAGTTAAGCCCTTCGACATCAATGTTGGTGAAGTTGTAGTTTAATAGACCATCCGGGATCGAAATATCAGAAAGTCTCTTCAACATGCTCTCCAACTGTTGAGAAGACGATCCTTTTTCGATCGGAGTTATGACAAATTTAGGGGTTGCCCCGGCCTTCCTCTTTCGAATCTTGTACGCCAAACTTTTTCCCCTTCTCGAGGGAGGTTGCGGTTGGTTAATGCATGGAGCTTCAACTGCCGATGTTTTTCCGAGGCCTGCGTCTTCGTTTCTTGGCCCTATATCTTCTGTTCCCTTTATTTCTCCCTCTTCGGTGCCTTCTTGGATTCCCTCAACGAGGGGCACTACGGGATCGTTTGTTTCTTCCCTTCTCTCGGCGGCAGCCTTTGAAATCGCTCTGCTTCCAGGGTGGCAAATCCTACGACCGTCCTCTAACAGCCCTAAAAGAGAGAAACTCATCGGTTACGAGGAGTTCGATGTCCCGGTCCTCCACCGGAATAGCATGGACGGCCATGACACCCCTGGAATATCTGACACCTTTAGGACGAGGGCAAACCCCTAAAAGAATTGAAAGAATTAGTACGGCTAAGAAAGAAACTGTAATTTGAATCTTTGGGTTAAAGGCGAAGGTCGGAGTAGTACGTACGTCGTTCCAACCATCTTCTTACGAAATTGGGATGACACCATACGTAGAACCATTCGTGTATGAATAAGGAGAGCTTATTCCACGCGCCTGTTAATACCTGGCATTTGGGCATCGGTTAAAGGAAGACGTACGAAGGACTATTGGCCCGTCTTTTAAAATTGTAAATATATCGGATATCTTCGAGAGTTGGGGGGCGAAATAGGACAATCATGAAGAGGAGAAATGTGCCATGAAAAAAGGCATAGCTGTTAGGGTGAAGCTGAGTAGGAGTGATTCCCATTAATCTTAGAACTTCCCGAATGAAAGAGTTAAATGGTGGCACGTATCCAGCCCGTCACATGAATTTATTGCATGCAGTATATCCGAGCGGGGGCAAGTGAGGTATGTCTTGCCTCGACGGGACGAGAATACCTTCAAAAGGAATACCATGGATAGAACATAGTCGGAGGAGAGCGACCTCACTGATTCTGGATGCTTGCGAGTCAACCAGATTGTCTAGAATAATGATCCCCTATGCGACATCGGGAGCTGGGTCAATAACTTTTACATGAAGAACTGGGGTTTCGGAAAAAAAGATTTGCTTGTGAATCAAATGTCTCTATGTTTTCTCTTTGCTGACTTGGTGCAGTCTTGTCAGACAACGTAGCGAAACTTGATCTCATAAACGATTCAGAAGACATTGTGGTTGGTCACTTCGTCTAACCCGGGATCTGTATCAGCTATACTCAGTAGACAATCAATATTAGAAATAATAACCTATACCCCCGTTATGAGTGTGAACTAGTGCAGTGCAATATGAAATGAATGTAAGCAGTTTGAAATCTGAAAAGCAAAAGTAAAACGTCGAAGCTTAAAGATTTCGTCCTGAGATACCGTCATTACTGACCTTCTCAAACGACGTAAAAGGAGGTCGACGACAAAAGCTTTAGGGTCGGATGTTGACATTCTGGATCGTGAAGTCCGTTGTTCTAGTATGTTGGGCTAGTTTTATACTTAACTTGTGTTGAGTAGATTGGGAATTTTTTCGTTCAAGTTTAAGTCCATTGTTCCATATATGCTAGTTGTGTTGTTATCAGTCACTTTATGCTTGGGCAAGGTAGTATAGAGTCATATGTTCGAATAACTCAAGTTAAGATGGTTTTAATTGGCCAGCACCGATCCCAGCTGCCGATCCCTTCCTCTCCAACCTCTATATTGATCACTCCTTTCCTAGTGTACACCGATCCCTACACCTAAGATAGAATACCGATCCCTTGCTCGACCGCCTTTTACACTCAGACCCATATTGAGCCCTCTCGAACCAACACCATCTCGTCTGAACCCATATTTTCTCCTTCTTATTCCTCCTCTTTCTCCTATTCACTCATCTTATTCTCCTCTCTTATGCATCTCAATGAAACCCATCCACCTATACACCTAAACGACACTCAAACTTGCCCAAACTTGAAGATTACGACTCAACAACACGAGTGAAGGAAGAATTCGTACCTATATGTATGTATTAGGTCAAGTTAGAGGGAAAACGTTTAGGCTTTGGGATTGAAGGTTGACAAGGAGCGACTGTGAAGGAATAGCTCGAATTAGTGTTCAAGTTTAAGATTGGAAATCGAAAAAGTTATGCTTGGAAGAAGAGAGGTTTCGTGGTTATAGGAGGTTCGGTAGAAAGGAAGCCTGAAAGTGGAAAGGGAAAAGTAAGACTTGGAGAAATAAAAGTAAAAGAAAAAGAGAAGGAGGGGAGTGAGTTTTTATATATGCGAAAAAAGGGAATATGAACTGGTCTTATCCAAGAGATCCAGTCACGATATTAGAAGGGGTTGGCCTTAAGGTATGCAGACCCCTATCCATGAAGATCCATCGAGGGATCGGTATACCAATTGCCGACCCATCTTTAAAAAAAAGAAAAAAAAGGAAATATATATAATAGAAATAATTTATAAATAATGATGAAAAATTGAATGATACATAATGGGAGAAGAAAAGAGAAACACATGAATAATGAGAATGAAAGGAGAGGTGAAATGTGCATGAGATAAGAAAAAGAACAGAAGGCAGCGACAAATGTTTGGAAAACCCAAATGGCAGCCGATATCGCGAAGGATAAGGAACAACAGGAATATGTGCATAAACATGCATGGGGGAAGTTAATCAATTTGACTTTTTGAAAGGTTAAATTAGGAAGAAGCCTAGAAACTCCATATGACCAAATCTATAAATTCAATGGAATGAGACCTCAAACCTGTTTCATTGAAAATTAATAGAAGAATAATGGTCGAATAGTGACTTGGATAGGCCTGCTTCCGGGGACCTGGGTTTCTCCATTTCAAAGCATGTCATGTTATTCACAAGAAGTGCTTGGGGGGGGGGGGCAAGTGTTACCCGGCACATTGGCTCGGCTTCGAAAGGTTGATCATGAAGTCCAAACTCGACTGTTGATGGGAAGGATGATCACAAGACAAGATATGCATGACCATAGTATAATGTTTGAACAGTTATATCTAGCCCAGGGTAAATAAGGTCAACAGATATATAATACCGAATGTCAAATACTTAGAATTTGGTTTGGTTGAAGTAGGGGCCGGAGTGAATGTTAGACTGATTGAATGAAACCCAAAGGGGTCGACATGGAGAGTACAATGCAATGGAGTCGGCATGTTAATGCTTCTGGAAAAGGGTTTGGCATGATGATGAGCTTGGATTGACACAATATGGATCGGGTCGGCATGCCAAGATGGATCAGCAGGGTATGTGGTATTAGGCCTGTCAACGGATACTTTTGGATACGGATAGTGCCATATCCGCATCCGCATCTAAAATCATTTTCGGATATCGGATATCCGCATCCGTGGATATGGACGGATATCGGATAATTATCCTATCCGCTAACGACCGATAAATCAAGAAATATAAATCGAAAAATTTAGTTTAACATAAACTTTTTTCAATCCCACTGATATTAAAACATTAAAATAAACAAATATAATGGTAATAAATAGTCTTGAGCAGTTAATATGCATTTAATGCATATATTATAAACTTATAACTTAATAAAATCATAAATAAATATCTTTCGCTATACTAAAATACACATAATTTAAACTATAATCTTGAAAAATACTGGACAGATAATTTTCGAATGCGGATGTCTTCACATCCGCATCCGTTTTTTCGGATATCGGATATTTATCCGCTTTTCGGATGCAGATGCGGACGGATTTCAGATTTTTCGGGTATCCATTGACAGCCTTATGTGGAATGGTGGGATCGGCATAGGATACGAAGACAGTGGGATCAGCATACCAATATGGACCGAGTCGGCATACGAATATGGATCGAGTCGGCATGCCAAGATGGATCAACATAGGATACGAAGATAGTGGGATTGACATACCAATATGGATCGGATCGGCATGCTAAGATGGATCAGCATAGGATACGAAGACAGTGGGATCAGCGTACCAATATGGATCGGGTCGGCATACTAAGACTGATCGTATCGGCATGATGATATAGATCGGCATAGTAAGTTGGGCTGAGCCTTCCTTATGGTGGGCCCAAGTGGTCAAGGGGGTCCAGGTCTTGAGATGTCAGTCGGGTTTGAGGCTGCCTTCATCTATAAATACAATGGCAGGGGGCCATTTTTGGGATCTCTCTTTTTGGCTGACAAGTGAAACTCTGCCATTTTTGTAATCAGTTTCCTTTTGTTCTAACTTGTTCTCAAGCTCTTCCTTTTTAATTGTAACTATAATCAATTGAATGGTGAAGCAATAAAGAAAGTATTTAGAGTGGACATAGGCAATCAGCGCCGAACCACTATAAATCTTGTTGTTTTTGCTATCTGCTATATTTTCCTTAATATCTAGTGTTATTCATCAGTTTTCATTTAATTTCTTCATTTAATTTCTTCATTTATTTCACTACTTAAACCTATTCTCGGGTTTTTGTGACCAATTTGGTTGTAAACAGCCGCACCCTTCATAGCATTACATTGGTCAAACTAACCATCCCCATATAGGCTTAAAACCCACTTAATTCTCGAACAAAATATTTTGCAGTTAAATTCAGTTTAAATGCGTATCAATATCGTATATCAATTAATATACTTACAACTATTATAAATATATCTAATAATATTTGTTCATCAAATCAAATAAAATTTATAATTAATATTTTCATAAATATTAATTAATTTAATTAATTTATAACAATTACAAATTAATCAATTCGTTTGCCCAAAGAAGTATTCAACATTTCGGTTGTGTGACCTATTAAGTGTAAATTTGGTCAGTGATTAATATCGAACTATTCGAATATTAACATTCACAAGTCACTAAGTAGATGGTATGACATTTTAGCCAAATTTATCACTTACTTGGTTTCGGTAAAATCCAATTTTACTTTGTTAAGCGTCACATGGTTGTGACTATTATTTACATCAATTCTCTTCATCAAAATTATATCACGTTGGACTTATGGAATTTGGTAATGGTCAAAATTTCAATATTGTCCATATTCGACTCTATATTCCAAAAACAAAGTTCTTGGTCCAATAATAATAATAATAATTAACTAAAATGCTCCGCCCAAAGACTTAGACTTTGAGTTGACTTCAGCTGACTGTGATACTAACCTCATATAACTGAGGAGACGAATCCTCTCTTGAATAGTATTTCACTTCTAATGCTTCCACTCTACCCAACTATAGTCATTCGATGGCCGAGCTATAATTTAACTATAATCAAAGCAAACGTTTCATAATAAAGATCAACAGTATTCTCAAGTCAAGAAAACCGTGCAATTTTATCACGTCGATATTTTCATTTTGACCTTAGTTATATTAACCAACATGAATCTATCGAGTGAGTCATTTCATGGTTATCCAATAGCTATCAGTACGTAACCCCTTGGTGCCCCAGTAGCCATAAGTAATACATTGTCCAACATTTGGATAATGCTACTTTACTCTATTCTCAAAGGATGTATCGATATCCAATATCGATACATCTTGACGAGGAATATTTAAAATGGTATATTTATTTTTACCGTGTTAAATTACTCATGGTTACAACACTTTGTAACTACTATTGGAAAACATACCATTTATGAAATTTCTATTAAATATATTTTTAATTAAATTAATTAATATAACAAATTATATCAAGTATGTAATAGAAAGAAAACACCATCTATTTCAAACAAAATTGGTTATCGAGTTTGATATATGTATCAAATTACATAATTGCCCCTTGGGCATACCCTTAACTCTATCAAATATATCCGATGCATTCTTCTTCGTCGAAACTTATGAAGATGAACCAGCTTCCACTCACTCATTGAGAGAAGGAAATACTCTCTCACCTCTATATGCTTCAACCCTCAAGCTAAAAGCCAAATTTTCAACTATGTATATTGCACTTTAACTAGGACAACTCACTAATACTCCATCATATATGATGCCCAAATCACACATCAATCATTTCAAATAGAGTGTCTCCTTAGTTGCTTCAACTACAGCTATAAGCTCTGCCTCTGTAATAAACAAAGCAAATATTGCTTGCAACCTCGCTTTCCAACTAATAGTTGTCCCTCCAAGGGTGAACACATAACCTGAGGTTGACTTTCTTCGATCTCCATCCCCGACATAGTCAAAATCATAAAATTCAACGAAGTTGAAATCTCTATCCCAATCGCTAAAAACAAGTCTGTGGTATGGAGTTCCTCTAAGGTATTTGAAAATATACTTCACAGCCTTTCAATGCGTCTTTCTTGGATTTTCCATATATCTGCTAACCAATCCAATAGCCTTTGTGACATTAGGCCTAGTGCAAAGCATAACATATATCAAGTTACCAATTGCACTAACATAGACACCTTCTCCATTTAGGCCTTGTCCTACTTTGAGGTCAAAGAGCCTTTACTAGAAAGTTGTATATGCAAAGGCATGAGTGTACTAACTACCTTTGCTCCTTCCATGCTAAATCGAGCAAGCATCTTCTGAATACATTTCTTTTGAATTAGCCTCAAATGTCCTAGCTTTCTATCCATTTAGAGTTTCAAACCCAAAATCTCCTTTGCTTCTCCATGGTCTTTCATCTCAAATTATGCCTTTAACTTCAACTTCAATATATTGATTTCGGCTTTATCCTTGGAAGTAATCAACATATCATCCACATAAAAGAGCAAATACACCAAACTGCTGCTCTTTAAATGTTTGAAACACACACATGCATCTTTGATACTACTATCAAAACCAAGTGAAACATGAAAGACTCAAATCGCATATACACTGTCCAGGCGACTGCTTAAGTCCATAAAAAGAAACTTGCAAACCCATTCTTCTTTCCCACTTACAACAAATCCTTTTGGATGATTCATGTAAATGGTCTCCTCTAGGTCCTCATTGAAGAAAGTGGTCTTTACGTCAAGTTGCTCTAACTCCAATTCACAAGTAGCAACCAAGGCAAGAGAAATCCAAATGGAGGTATATCTCACTACAAAAGCAAATATCTCATCATTGTCCATTCCCTTCCTCTGTGAAAACCCTTTTGCAACTAACCTAGCCTTGTATCTTCAATCATCTTATGCCTTGAACACCCACCAAAAACCTTTGCCCCAGCTTCCTTAAGGAGGTGGTACCAACCCCAAGTCATGTTCTTCCAAATGAATCTAACTCTTATTCCATGGCGCAAATCCATTTTGAGCCATCACTCTATTTCATAGCTTCTTTAAGGTCAAATGGCTTTATGTAAGGCATAGTCAAATTGATCATCAAGCCTAAGGTTTGCATACTACCAATCACCACACCTATTGGGTGGCTTCGTAGTCCTACAACTTGCTTGGGTTGGTACAATATCGCTTAAATATCTTTCAGCTCACCTTGAATTGAAATTCCTTTAGCTTCATGCACATAACCAACACTAGTAGAAGGCATTTATGAACTAATTTGTGATGTCTCCATCAAATGCATTTTTACCTGTGTCAACAATAGCTACAACTCTACAACTAGGCTGAAACGTGGGAACTTCTTCCATCTCCTTAAGCCTCTCAGAGTCAACTGATGTAACTTATAACTCTTTCCTAAGCTTGAACATTGCAGATTCATCAAATGAAACATGTCTAGATTGTAAAATCTTCATATTAATAGGGTTCCAAATTTAATACCTTTGGACTCCATCTGTTTATCCTATAAATATGCCCTTATATGCCACACTCTAACTTATCATCATCATTCATTATTTCTTGAAAGAAATTCCTTCAATAAGAAGTTGGTATGTCTTGAAAAAACAATTTATTTCTCAATGGGATGGAATATGCATTCAAAACATATTATAAAATGCCTATAACTTACATAAAATAATCTAGTCTTGAGTTCATGAAATTTACGTTCATAAGTAGATTGAATAGCCATATATCTTAAAATATTTAAGATTAGGGTTCCTTCCCAATTCATATCTTATATGAAATTGTAATCTTAGTTTTATATTAAATCATATATGCTTGCTCTTAAGCACATATCCTTATAGCAAGAAGTAATTCAACTTCATTCATTATTAATCATACTTTGTCCAATATAGTCTTATTACTCCTTATCGGTACATCAATATGTAAAATAGAGAAGACTGACTTTAAGAGTGAATCATATTCCTTTTTAGGTCTGTTGGAACTCTTATCCAAAATACTTACCATTGCTCACTTGTCTCGCAAGTGGAAGATAAGCCAGCCCGCAGATCAAGGCTTGACCCATTCTAGGTCAATTTGCATACCCAGACTCAAGCTATCAAAGACAAGTCATCCTGCAATTCTTAGCTTAGTCCATTTCAGGCCAGCCCCTAGTTCTAAGCCTAGCCTAATCTAAGCCAGCCCGCCTTTAGCCTGGCTCTATCCCAGCCAATCTAACAAGCAAGAAACCATCATAGATAGGCCAACCTAAAATCCTATGCTTGGCCCAACCTAGCTTAAAACAACAAAATAGGCAACTCGATTGACTTGATCCGACTCAAAACTGACCTATTTATAGCTCGACTCTATCTTTATCCGCATATCACTGGCTACATACAGTATATCTCGTCTCCACAGGATCGGCTTGGCTTATTCCCTTCAGCTATGTCTTTAATGATCTTCAGCCTTCCTCTTAGCGATCTTCGGCAACAAGCAACCTACCATTACTATGCATAAGAAACTCCTCTCCAACCTTGCTACGTAAAAAATTATGCTAGAAGACGAAAAGTACAACCAGTATGACCTAGTACACCTACTACTGTGGCATATCTACAAAATGCACACCTACCTGTATCACGGTGCCTTTCTCAACACAAAGCACTGCCTGGTGCAGCGTCACAACTAGCATGCATATTCGCCACATGTACCAATCACCATTCTAGATGTTCTCTGTCAAATCAAGTAACCAAATCCATGATAGAGAATTATTCCCACTTATATATTTACAGTGCAATCATAGCCATCCACTGATCTACATCAGCTTTTTTAAATACCCATTGCATACAACATCAAAAGGGTTGATTGTTATGCTAAAAATCAATATTTCCAGCAAACAAACTCTAAAAGCTATTAAGTGTAGCAATCATAAGTGCTTATTTCTTATTATTCTCTTATAATTCCTTGTAATTGTAGGAGGTCAACATAGTAAAAGAACTTCATAGTGGATGTAAGCAAGCCGAGCCGAACCACTCTACACATTGCGTTATTTACTTTACTTACTCATTTATTCCTCATTTTCCATTTTAAGCCTAGTTTTAGCAAGTAACCTTTGCTAATATGAACGCACTAATCTAATTCCAAGGTTGGCTAAATTTCTTATCAACATTTTGACGTTAGAAAGAGGGCCTCCCTCAAAAGCTCTCACCTTTCTTCACTTCTATATTAAAAAATCTATTTTAATTGTCATCATGAATCCTAAAGGTGAAACAAAGGTAACAACTCTAATGACAATGAGACTAACTGTAACACTGTCGCCAACACCGTTTTCCCCATCCTTGAGCTCAACAATGACATGTGGCGAAGTGTGCTCCAGGGCTTAACCAACGTATGATCTCTTACTACAAAGTAAAATATGCGATAACAAGGTTGGATGCTCAAACGACCAGGAAGTTCGGTCCTTCGCCTCCTCAATTAGTTAAGCTAACCCATATCCCTCTTGTTGTACCCAATAGCTATAATCTTACTAATACTGCCTAAAAGAGGGTGGTGCTTAGGTAGCTCCTGTTCACAATAGGAGAGAGCATGTTGCATACGAGTCAAGTCACACTATTGAAATTGAACCAGAGACAACCACACAGAGTAAACTAAGAAATTGCCATTTCCCTTCAGTGGAATAGTCGTCAACTTTTGAACGCGTTTGGGGGGTAGACAAAATTCAAGACTTGAGATTCGAGCATCTTAGTGGTAGTGCTCATGCCACCGGTAGAGAACAAATGATATTCAAAGTTGTCCTCTGCGCATAAGGAGAGGAGATCGCCATCCCCAGGTCATCACCATCACCATCACTCTCCAACAAATCACCATTATTGGTCTCCCATCACAAAGGAATAGAATATACCCAATGCCGGTCGTAGGCCAAACACTCTCATAATAGGCAAATGAAGGCCTTTAGGAGGAAAAGAATCGCCTTCTCTAACAACTTAATAGATTGCTGGCCCGGAATGCTGGGGCGAAGCACTATCTCACGATGAGAATGGAGAGCCCTTTTCTAAGGAAATCTTAAATACATACTATCACCTACGATATTCCATGCAACCTATTAAAAAATATGATGGGAGTGATAACCCATCACATCACATCACTTCCTTAAACTCCATAACCCGGGCCAGCCTACTTTTTGGCTCTGCAAATTGTTTGCTCTTTCCCTCCATCGTCATAGGATCGGCCTACTGTTGGTTCCTACATCTTCAATCAGGTAGCATTCATTCTTAGGCTATATAGGTTTCAAGACAAGTTCTTTACTTCCAAGACCGATGTCATGATGGCTAGCAAACTGGGTAACATCGGGTAGGGGCCAATCGAGAATCTTTGGTCGTATATTAATCGCTTTAACTAGGAATCCACCCGGGCTAAGGGTGTCGACAGAAAAAGCTCAATTGTAGCCCTTTGCTCAAAGGTGAGGTAAAATTCCAAAATATAGAAGTTACAAAAGCAGACGGCTACATCCCTAACTTATTTCTATCAATGAGTGAACAACATTATGAGGATGTAAGATCTTTCTAACAGTGAAGATGAAGCATGATGTTCAAACAAAGCCAAACCTAGTTAGACAACCGATAGTCGATGTAATGGTCGATAGAACAATAATAAGAGGCTTTTAGAGAATGACACCCAATACAAGCCGAAGTATGCTCACTACGCCACTTTGAATTAGGATATGGAATCCATATTCCTTACAACCGAGGACCAGGTACCATTTCAAAGGCCGTCCATTACCAGAACCAGGAGAAAGGAGGAACCTTGAGACAATGACAATTACTACAAGTTCCATAAAATCAACGAAAACTCCATCAATGAGTGTCATGTACTCAAGGATGAGATAGAAAAGCTGATTTGGGAAGGGGTGCTTATACGGTATGTTCGACATTAAGCAAATCAAAGTGCGGCTCACAATAATCAATAGGCTCCACCCAGCTACCTAACAACAATGTCACATCTATCACCTACATTTTGACCATCTATGGAGGCCCATATGTGGCCAATAGAAGCTGAGGACATAGTCCTAATACCAGAGAGAAGTGATGTCGGTCAACCAAATTTATTCATTAAAACATAGAGTGTCCAAAGCTCCTAGATTGGGAGTAGATCAACCCATTACCTTCACTGCCGAAATAGAGAATCCATCTCTTACTCCCATCATGATTCATGGTTACCACCTTGGTAATGAAAAACATGAATATACATTGAGCTTTCGTAGATGAGGGTAGCTTGGCTAACGTAATATTATAGCATGTCTTTGAGGTACTCTAGCTTCCTACCTCCATCCTCACCCCCTACGCCTTACCCATATATGGCTTTGGGGGTGTTAGCATTTTTCCAATGAGGATGACTTCTCTTAGGACCACATTCGACAAATATCCCCTTACTGTAAAAATATAGGTTTTGTAGTAGTTGACTTCCAATTTGCTTATAACCTCTTAAAAGGATGATCAGCCCTAGCGAGCTCGACATAATTGTATCATACAACTGGCTCGTCATGAAGTTCCCTATCCAAGACGGGGTCGGTGAAATTCGGGCATTCACCGAAAAGCTAGGGAGTGTTACGGAACCTCCCTTAGGGAAGCAAAGAAGGATGTTCTCATGCTTCAATAAGAATTCACAACAATCAATGGAAAGTCACTCATGAAAAACCTCGATCCAGTCAATGCTTCAGTTAGTGCTAAGACCGCCCCCAACTCTATAGCAGAGGCCTCAACATCAATAGCTACCCCATAAACGATGGCCGATCTAATGAAGTCATAGTTATCAACAACAATGTGTCACCCAGGAGAGTACTCGAGCCAGTCAATGCTCATACTCATGATGGGACTGTCCTTGCCCATGAAGAAACTACTATCAACGATGTGTCACTCAAAAGAGTGCTCAAGCCGGTCAGTGCTCGGACTCGTGTCGGGACCGTCCTTAGCCATGAAGAAACTACTATCAACAATGTGCCAACTAGGAGTAACCCCATGCCTATTAATGCTCTGGTTCGTGCTGGTACCACCCAAGTAGCAAAGCTACATCAACTGGTCGCATATCATATGAGATAACCTTTGAGCCCAATAGTGCTTCGGTTCATGTTAGGACTGCCCGCCACATTTATGATATGGATGGCAAGGATCCTATTTCCTTGGCTACCCTCAAAGAAAATAAGAGCCGATTATGGCACGGAATAAGCAAGTCGTACCCCATTCGAAAACCTGGATGTCCAACATAGCAACTACTACCCTCTCAATGTCGGTAGACTCATCTCTAAGATCCAAAGGCAGCCTCAACCCCTCAACTTAGAGACTAATTCTAATCTGAATGATGACTTGCTTGATCCCTACAAGGGAGATTCAAATGCTAAATGTAGGCTAGTTACTCCTTTTGACTCAATACCTATTGATAATACCATCCCTAGCAAGCTTGTACAGATCGACACCGAGCATAACCCAGAAGTTAGAGACGGGATGGTCAAATTCTACGGCAAATCAAAGACATCTTCACTTGGGGGCAAGCCGACATGATTGAAGTCGATCCAATAATCGTTTGAATGCTTTGAACATCAATCCAATAATCATTTGCATGCTTTGAACATCAATCCAAAGCCAACCTATGTCCGTCAAAAGCATAGACCTGTCAACCCAAAAAGGTACCTAGCTCTCAAAGAAGAGGTAGAGAAGTTATTGGCAAACGGATTTATCCAGAAGGTAGAATACCCAGTTTGGGTAGCCAATCCATGGTGGTAAGAAAGACAAATGGGCATTGAAGAAACTTCTTCCACCTTAACAAAGCCTGCCCTAAAGATAATTTCCTTTGTGTCGCATTGATCAGCTAGTGACAAAACCAATGGGGCATGAGCTCCTTAGTTTTATTGACACATATTCTTGGTACAATCATGCATGGCTTAGACAAGGTCACACTTCCTTGATCATTAAGCCAACATATAATGCTATCATGCCATGTCATTTAGACCTAGGAACGCGGGCGCTACTTAACAATGGCATGTCAGCCGTATATTCTCAGAACAAATCTGTCAATCCATAGAAGTGTACGTAGATGACATGTTGGTAAAATTATAAAAGGTCGTAGGGAACTTATAGAAACTGACTAAGACTTTCAACATTCTTCGTCAATACAACATGAAGCTGAATCCAAAAAAGTACTCATTCGCAATCAGGTCCAAAAAATTCCTCGGCTATGTTGTGAGTGCCAAAGGAACTGAAGCCAATCTCGACAAAATCAAACCATTCAAGACATGCAAGTCCCCAAGACCATAAATGTACCATCCCCTATCTTGAGGTTTAAAGCTAAGCGCTACAGATGCTGCAGTCATCTATAGTATTAACTTTCGGCAACAAAATACGGTAATGTTAATGGTATCCATAATATCAGAAGCTCATGAATATGAAACAAAATCACAGATTTCAAAAACACTAATCTGAGTACATTTCACAAAACATGTTTCATATTCTATTACATAATCACAAACCTTTTCCAGGTTCATATTAAATATAATTATTACAAAATATGCCAAGAGCAATATATGAAGATACCCCCTTGGATGATCAGAGTACTAAATAGACATATGAGTCTTAATACATCATAGCAGAAATAAAACTAACAACTCGTAAGTAGCTAACTTTTCCTTCTGCATGTCTTCGGGAGCTATATTCGTCCACCTACAAAACCTGTAAAACCATAACTCTTAATCTACTCAAATTAATTTTGAGCACCCTAGAGTTTAAGGGGAAAAACATAAACTTCGAGTCAGACATAAAGCTTGGTGTGAATAATACTATTACATCTCAGTTTACTGATATTAAGTAAGACCACACCACTTAGTGGAATGGGTTTTCCCTCACTAATATCCTTTTAAAACATATCTTTTGCAAATCAGAATCATGCAATCAAACTGATTAGTCAAACTGATTAATCAAACTGATCATAACAATAAAAGCAATATCATATATGTTTATAAACAGGTAACAAATGGACCATCTGTCCAAAAAATATAGTTTTGTTTGGCTAACTACTAACCATTGGCCGAATCGGGCCTACCAGAAAAAATGAACAAATAATCTAACACCTATTAGACAAACTCCTGGATGGTCTGTCCTTAACTTACTTCTCCAAGGGTCACCTGATCCTAATGGTTTTTCGAGCTCACCAATAACCTATCCTTCTTCTCTATACATATATATTCCTTTCTATGTGCAACGATCATTTAAGTCTTACCTGTGACTAAGCCCTAGACACTTGAATTTTGGACTAAATTAGCTTGGGGTAAAGCTAATGTATATGGTGCGAACCTACACCATTCCCATCTGATATACAAATATCTGAGTCGTTTTACTTAGGGTTAACTACCCTTTAAATTTTCCTTGAAAACCTTTTCAAAATGAATCAATCCCTTTAAATCATACTTAAACAAGGAAAACATACTATTTGCTTTACTTGAATATCTTTGCCATGATATTCTCTACTCAAAATATTGTTGATGAAAACATTCAAAACCTTTTGTTTAAACCTTTAAACAATTCTCTTTCAAAACCATTGAAAGTACCCCTTTCGAAATCATTGAAAGTACCCCTTTCAATACAAAGTAAAATACATTACTTTAAAACCTTAGGCCGAAAGGCCAAAACATACCATCCGAAACCATTTACCATAATCTTTTCGAAAATGATGAAAACATGTCTTTCGAAAGCTTTATAAAACCTTAGACATCCTCTTTTAAAACACTTTGAACATGCCTTTTTAAAACATTGGAAACCTTCCATTTAAACACTAAGATAAACCTTTCGAAAACATTGTGGAACCACCCCTTTAAAACCTTTATCATACACCTTTCGAAAAACTAGGAAACCTCCCCTTCGAAACCTTTATTAGTTACCTTTCGAAAGCATTAACGTACACTATTTAAAACAAACCTTTTGAAAGCATTGGGATCAAGTTAAAATATGTGGAACAACCTTTCGAAACCATCTGAAACCATTCCTTTCGTTTAACTTTCAAAACACCAAAGGGGTCTTAAAACAAATAAGTCGAAAGCAACTCTTTCAAAACCAATTTCCTAAGTAAAAGAAGTGGATGGTGTCAAAACCAATCCCTTCGAAAGCATTGGAGAAGCGGCTTAGGTTTGAAACAAAGAACCCTTTCGAAGTCATTGCTTCGAAAGGTAAGATGCGGCAGCAAGGGGTTTCATCCCCTTCGAATGCTTCTTTATGAAACAAAAGGCGCAACCTCTTTCGAAACCATCCTTTGAAACCATCTGACTAAGTCGAAAGCTGTCTTGTTCGAAAGCATTCTTTTTGAAAGCAAAGCAGGCACATTTCCTTTTAAATGCAAGGTAAGGTTTTGACCCCTTCGGAACCCCTTGTTTCGACTATATACCTTTCGCCTATGTCCAATTCACTACATACCAAGTCTTTGATATCATGCGCAATGGTTTTGGTGGAGATGGAGGCGGAAGTACCTAGTCGGAAGGTTGGTGCCAAAAGTGGCAAAACAACAAAAGTATGGTAAAATTGAATTTTAACTTAAAAAAGTAATTCTTTTCAACTAACTTGCTTTGTTTGTCAACATATGATTGGTTGCTAATTTCTTTGCTAATTTCTTTTCTAAAAGTGCTGCTGAATTTCAGAAATAACAATTTAAAACATTTGCAAATTGCCCCTTCTCCTTTTATAAACATATAAAACATTTAAGTCCCATACCTTAAATAATTTTATATACTTACTAAAACATTTAAGAAAATTATCCAAAAATTCCCATAAATCACTTTAGTATGTTTTCCAACATATATAAATTTCAGACCCAAAGCTAATATAAAATAGAGGTAATTAATTTTAAACCCAATTAACCATTTTCTTCACTAGAAAATTAATAATAAATCTACATTAATTCAGAAAATTATGAAACTTGAAACCCGTCTCTAAAATATCATTTCTGACCCTATATTAAAATCAATATGAATAAGCATAATTCATGAACAATCATATATATACATACATATATATATATATATATATCTAATATTCAAAACATGACAATATACTTGCAAAATCATCAGGATCTGATTCTAGAAACCGAAAACATCAAGAATATGAGATGTAACCTATTATTCATCTTTAGCTTTGTTGTTAAGGAGTTGAGATTTGATCTTGGATTAAGTTTATTAGGCTTCTTCCTCTTGATTTAGCTTATCTTCCCCTTACTTCTTCTTAATGGTGGCCGACCTCTCTACTATTTGGTTTTGATTGTAAACGTGTAAAATGAATATGGTATGAAGGTTTAGGGTATTAGAATATATCTTATTCCTATCTTTCCCTTATCCATTTCCCTTATCTAATTCATTTTATTTTCCCTTAGTTCATTAGTTCAACTAGGCACGGCTACCTTTTATTAATCACAAATCTCAATCCCTTAACCATTTACATTATTTCATTTAACAGGAAAATGGGCATAGGGAAGAAGTTGATAAAAAATTTAGTCTCAGGGACATCAAATTTGATTTTTAGTCTGAAGGACACTTTTTAGTGTAAACAGAAAATGATAGTTACAACTATCATTATGTGATTTGCACTAGAAAGTGTCTTTCAGCCTAAAAAGCAAACTTGTTGTCCCTGAGACTAATTTTTTTTTCAACTTTTTCCTTGAGCCTAAAAACCCCTTCATTTAATTTATCCAATTAAATGTAAATAATGTTAATCAAAATTAGGGTCGTTACAGACTCCCTTCCTTAAAGAATTTCGTCCTCTAAATTACGATAAGGCACTCACCAAAATCAATCATAAAGGTAACACATACCATGAAATAAGTCAAGATAAGTATCTTGAATCCTGCTCTCAGTTTCCCAAGTACAGTCTCTCTCGTCGTCACTCCACTAGACTCTGACTAATCTGACTGTCTTGTTTCTTAGTCTCTTCTCATCTCTCGTGAATATACGAACTGGTTTTCTAGCTATAGTCAAATTCGCCTCTACTACTAAGTCAACTAACACAGTTGGTGCTATAGTAGTCTCTGGATCTCGAATACACTTCCTTTGATGAAAAATATGAAAAACATTATGGACTCCTACCAAATTATTTGGTAACTCCACTCTATATGCAAGTTTCCTGATCCATTCTACTATAAGAAACGGTCCAATGAACCTCGGTGCCAATTTCCTTGAACTTTCAAATTGAATTACACCCTTCATCGGTGATACCTTGACGAAAACATGATCTCCAACTGAGAATTCTATGTCTTTCCGTCTTCTATCGGCGTAGCTCTTCTGCCTAGGCTGAGCTTCCTTCATCCTAGCCCGAATGAACTCAATCTTTTCTACAGCTTCTTTAACTAAATCTGGACCAAGAACTAACCTATCCTCGGTCTCTAGCCAACAAACTAGAGATTTGCATGGCTTTCATTATAAAGCTTCAAACGGTGCTATCCATATACTAACATGATACCTATTGTTATATGAAAAGTCGACTAAGTGTAGATGGTCTTCCCATGATCCTCCAAAATCTAGCACACAAGCTCGTAAAAAATCTTCCAAGACTTTGTTAACTCTCTCTGTTTTCCCATCAGTCTGCGAATGGTAAGCGATACTCATCTTGAGCTTGGTATCCAAAATCTCTTGTAGACTCTTCTAGAACTCGCTAGTGAATAAGGAATTTCTATCACTTACTATGCTACTAGGAATTCCATGCCGTCTAACTATGTTCTTCGAAAACAACTTAGCTAAATAGGTGCCGTCCTGGTTGACTTAACTAGAATGAAATAGGCACTTTTGGTCAACCTGTAGACTATGACACATATACCTTTATTTCCTCTATTTGACCTTGGCAACCCATTATAAAATCCATTGAGATGGAATCCCATTTCCAAACTGGAACATCTAAAGGCTGAAGCAACTCACTCGGCTTCTGATGTTCGATCTTCACTTGTTGATAGTTTGCACACTGCCTAACCCACAACCCAACTTCCCTCTTCATACCTTCCCAATAGAAGCTCCTCTTCATATCTTGATACATTTTGGTCCCTCTAGGATGAATCGTATACTTGGATCGATGACATTCTCCATGAACTTCTTTCCCTAAGTCCTCAACATTCGGAACATATAATCGTTCCTTCTTTCTCAATCATCCTCTCTGGTTAAGACTAAAATCCTTTAGATCATTGATCTCGGTTCCAACCTCAAACCTTCTAATCTTATCGGCTAACACTGGATCATTTTTCTTCTTAGAAGCAATCCTTTCGATTAACACTGGTCGAAATTCTAAACATGACAACATGGCGGTACTCTGACTAGAACTAGCAGTCGATTTTAACTGCACACTATAAGCAGTCAAAGCTTCTAAATCCTTCCATTCTGCCAACATAGCTAACACCACATTCTGATGTCTTCTGCTAAGAGCATCGGCTACCTTATTTCCTTTCCCAGGTGTATACTCTATACCAAAATCATAAGCTACTAAAAACTCTAGCTACCTCTGCTGTCTCATATTCAACTCTTTCTGAGAGAATAAATATCTTAAGGACTTATGATCTGTGTATAACTCGAATCTCTCTCCTAAGAGATAATGTCTCCAAAATGTTAATGCAAAGATCACCACAGCGAACTCCAAATCATGAGTAGGATATCTCACTTCATGCGGTCTATGCTGTTGTGAAGCGTAGGCAATAACTTTACCCTTCTGCATCAACACAGCTCCCAATCTTGTCCCACATGCATCAGTATACACCACCAACCCTTGGTTTCCGTCTGGAACTACTAACACAGGTGCGTTAGTCAACAAATGCTTTAACTTAAGGAATGCTTCCTCACATTTGTCGGACCAAACAAATTTCACCTCCTTCCTGGTTAACTTAGTCAAAGCTGCTGCTATCCGGGAGAAATCCTTGATGAATCTTTGGTAATAGCCAGCAAGTCCAAGAAAACTCTTTATCTCAGTCACTATCTTCGGTCTCTTCCAACTATTCACTGCTTTAATCTTAGCCGGATCTATAGACAACCCTTTCTCTTAGACTACATGACCAAGAAACTTCACTTCCTTCTTCCAGAAATGATACTTTGGAAACTTCGCCTTCAGCTGATGCTGCCTCAGCATCTCAAGCACCACCCTAAGATGAACCTTATGCTCTCTTTCATCTTTAGTATATCAAAATATCATCTATGAATACCAATACGAACCTATCCAAGTGCTCCCGAAAATCTCGATTCATCAAATCTACAAAGAATGATGGCGCATTAGTTAGTCCGAATGGCATTACTAACCATTCGTACGATCCATATTTGGTTCTAAACGTCGTCAAAGGAATACTATCCTCTGCCACTTTAAGCTGATGGAACCCTGTTGCTAAATCCAACTGGGAAAACATTCTGGCTCCGTTCAACTGATCAAACAAATCATCAATTCTAGGCAACAGATATCGATTCTTTATCATCTTCTCATTTAACTTAAGATAATCGATACACAACCTTAATGATCCGTTCGGCTTCTTAGCAAACACTGTGGCTGCTCCCAAAGGCGAACTACTTTGCCTGATAAAATTCTTACTTTTCAAAGACACCAACTGTACCTTCAGCTCCCTCATCTCAGTAGGTGTCATTCTGCTTGGCGATCTATTCACCGATTCTACTCCGAGTACTAAATCTAACCGAAACTCAATAGCTCATTTCGGTGGCAATCCTACTATGGGTTCAATGACATCTGGGAATTCCCTAACCATGAAAACTCAATTCAACTTGTCTCTACCTCCACAACACCCACCAAAGCAATAACCTCAAGACTAGGGTTTTCTACGGAGTACATAATCCGATCACTACAATCAGGTGTCTAAGCGATATTTTCCTATCATGGAAAAATATCCTAGCATCGTATTTACTTAGCCAATCCATACCAAAAATAATCCCGAACCCTACGAAGTCCAACACATGCAAACTGCAAACAAAGGTAAGACCTAACAAATCAAACTCAAGGTGGTCACACTTCATCCCAAGTGTAGCATACCCTCCTATCGTATTTGCAACCCTTAAGAAAGTAACTAGGTATGAGGGTTCTAGGTTAAGCTTATCTACCAAACAATGAGATATAAAAGAATGCGATGCCCCAGTATAAAACAGAACTTTAATTGACATACCATGAATCAAAAGCGTACCTCCCAACACAACTTTTCCTTTCTCCTGTGTTGTCGGTCTCGAGGTAGTTGGTTCCAATGCAAACACTTTGCCTTTTCCATCCTTGGTTAGTTCCTTTCACTGATCCTTATAGTGCCCAATTTGATCACAGATGAAATACTTTATTCTTTTCTTCTCAGCAGCTTTCTTTCCCTTTCCTGTTCAGCACTCATGAGCATAGTGTCCCTTTTTGTCACCCTTGTAACAGACCACTTCTACCTTTCCCTTCTTAGCAGCTCCACCCTTCTGAGCTCCTTTCTTGTGGAAAAAATTTCTCTTCTGACTCTGTCCTCCTTGAGCTTCCTTGGCCTTATTTCTTTCAAGAAAAGCTTGCATCTCTTCATTCCTCAAGGCCATCTCAACAACAACATCACATGGATCCCTAATATGCAGTAATATGGCCTTAGCAAGCTCAGGCTTTAGCCCACGAATGAACTTTTCATTTCTATTAATCACGGTATCAACCGTAGCATAGCCATAGCTCGCTAGATCCTCAAACCTTGTCGTGTATTCAAGCACAGTCATATCCCCCTGCTCCAACTCAGCAAACTTCCTAAGCAGAGTGGACTTAGCAATCTTAGACATAAACCTTTCTTCAAACATCATCCTGAACTCAGCCCAAGTCATATTCTCCTCGTTGACTCCAATAGTAACACTGTTCCACCAATACAATGCTGCTCTTTGTAGCTGTCTAGAAGCAAGCCTTCTCTTCTACTCATCATTGAGCTCTAAGTCAACGAAAATCCCCTCGCAATGAAGTAACAAGTTCTCTACTTCGATTGCGTCTTCAATACCAACAAATGGCTTTCCTCCAAACCGAGCATAATCTCTATTCAGAGTAGCATAGTTATTCACCACTGGAGCTTCTTGGTTCCCTCCTCCAGCATTTCCTTCAACTACTCCAGCATCAATTCCCGCCTACATCATGCTGACAAAGAACTAATACATTGCTCCCATGTCCAATTGTGGGACTCCAGCACCCAAATTTGCAGCTTGTTCTTGACCTTGGTTCCTCCTCGTATTCGATCTGGCATTTCCATTTTTTGTGGTGCTTCCCCCACCAAGGTTAACTCTTCCACTTCTAGCATCCATATCTGCATTCGAGCCTTCATAAGATATAAAAGAATAGCCTAAGAGAGCTATGAGAATGGAGATATAGCGTATACTTATATATAGCAAATACAAGTACGTTACTATAGCATTATCCCATACCTTGATCTTTTCTCTAATTCCTTAGGATTATGTTTTCAAAATCATTTTAAGTTTATAGTTTTTCATAAACCTATGCTCAGATACCAAGATGTAACATTCCATATCTTGATGCCCAAAGCTAAGCGCTACAGATGCTGAAGTCATCTACAGTATTAACTTCTGACGACAAAATACTATAATGCTAATGGTATCCATAATATCAAAAGCACATGAATATGAAACAAAATCACAGATTTCAAAAACTCTTTTCTGATTACATTTCACAAAACATGTTTCATATTCCATTACATAATCCCAAACATTTCCCAGGTTCAGATCAAATATAATTATTACAAAATACGCCAAGAGCGACATATGAATATGCCCCCTTAGATGTTTAGAGTACTAAATAGACATATGAGTCTTAATACATCACAGCAGAAATAAAACTAACAACTCTTAAGTAGCTAACTTTGCCTCCTGCATGTCTTCGGGAGCTTTATTTGTCCACCTACTAAACATGTAAAATCCTGACTCTCAATCTACTGAAATTAATTTTTAGCACCCAAGAGTTTAAGGGGAAAACCATAAACTTCGAGTCAGACATAAAGCTTGGTGTGAATAATACTATTAAATCTCGGTTTACTAATATTAAGCGAGACCACGAGACTTTGTGGAACAGGTTTCCCCTAATTAATATCCTTTTAAAACATATCTTTTGCAAATTAGAATCCTACAAATCAAACCGATTAATCAAACTGATCATAACAATAAAAAGCAATATCATATATGCTTATAAAGAGGTAACAAATGGACCATCTGTCTGAAAAATATAGTTTTGTTTGGATAACTACTAACCATTGGCTGACTCGGGCCTACCAGACAAAGTGAACAAATAATCCAACACCTGTTAGACAAACTCCTGGACGGTCTGTCCTTAACTTACTTCTCCAAGGGTCATTTGATCCTAATGGTTTTTTGGGCTCACCAATAACCTGTCCTTCTCTGTACATATATATTCCTTTCTGTGTGTAACAATCATTTAAGTCTTACCAGTGACTAAGCCCTACACACTACAATTTAGGACTAAATTAGCTTAAGGCTAAAGCTAATGTATAGGGCGCGACCCTACACCAGTCCCATCTGGTATACAAATATCTGAGTCATTTTACTTAGGGTTAACTAACCTTTAAATTTTCCATGAAAACCTTTTCAAAATGATTTAATTCCTTTAAATCATACTTAAACAAGGAAAATATACTATTTGCTTTACTTAAATCTCTTTGCCATGATATACGCGTTACTCCAAATATTGTTGATGAAAGCATTCGAAATCTTTTGTTTAAACCTTTAAACAATTCTCTTTTGAAACCATTGAAAGTACCCCTTCCGAAACCATTGAAAGTACCCCTTTCGAAACTATTGAAAGTATCCCTTTTGATACAAGTAAACTACTTTACATTATAATCTTAGGCCGAAAGGCCAAAACATACCTTTCGAAACTATTTACCATAGTCCTTTCGAAAACAATGAAAACATCATTTTTGAAAGCTTTATAAAACCTTAGACATCCTCTTTTAAAACACTTTGAACATGCCTTTCGAAAATATTGGAAATTGTTAACCCAAAAAATGGATCAACACCCTGGTTTGAGCATGGAAGCACCAGCCATGTTCTCACATAGCAATAATGTAGATAATAGATATAGAAAAAAGCAGTAGAAGAAAGAAGACAAGAAGACTTTTATAGTGGTTCTGTTGTTAACGAAGCCTACGTCCACTTTATAATTTTTATTGTAGACTGATTGCCGTTATAAGATGTATTTAATTACAAGCTCTTGATTATCCTTAGCTGGATTGAATCTCCAAGGTTGGAATTCACTGGACAATCACAGTGAATTTCTTTGAAGATCGTTGTGAGGGAGGTAAGGAGCTAAAAAAGCTTCCAGTAGCAACTAGTCTAGAGAAGATCCCTTTTATGTTGCAGATAGGATGGTATTTATAGAGATTGGAGAGCTATTAGGCCAAGCCTGTTCGCTAGTTGTTTGCAGATGGTCACAAGAAGATGCAGTGGAGCTTACCTCGTAACCCGAGCCAAAAGCATGGATCGCTAGCGATCCATAGCATTAGCTCGAATGCGAGCTAGTTACTTTACTTTTTATCATATGCTTTACTTTGTTTCGGTCACTTTCATTTTATGCTCATGTATGGATCGCTGGCGATCCATAGTGTATGGATCGCTAGCAATCCATACACTTAGCATATTTTTGGACTTTGGTTTTTGAACTGTCTTCGTTGTCTTGGGTCGACGTTGTTCATGTAACCTCATTGCACATTGCCTTGTTTTGATGATGATTTACTCGCTAATTGTATTTTAGCTGCTGATTGGACTAGGCAGATGTTTATCCCTCGATTTAATCAACTCAGGATCTCGTCAAACTCAGCCATTGCCTCTAGAATATGTGTTGGATTATGATGCCATGGAGTTGGTTGATCCCAGAGCTAAACCCATGGATCACTAGCAATCCATGTCCTTGGTAGATTTTCTTATTCCTTTTCTTAGCTCTCCTTGGCTTGTTGCTTTAGTCCTTTTGGTTGACTTCTGAGCTACTCTGACACAAGAAAGCTAATCTGACTTCTCTTGGATCCGCTTGGGTTAAAAACCCGGATAACATTGCCCCCTAGCGTACGTCTTCATTGAAAACAAGGCGTGATCTCGAAGTAATCGTTTTTAGTCTCTGCTTGTTGAATTTCAAGTAATCATGTTTTCGCGAATGTGAACTAGGTTATGCTGCTGCTTGCTTAGTTTTGATCTCGACCGTCATTGCTTGTCATAACAGGTCAAATTTTCCTCTATAGCTTCTCGGTATGTCTTGAAGTAGTAGGTAGATGTCGCTGTGCAAATTTGAGGTCGAAGGTGTGCAACCTTATGGGTCGCTAGCAATCCATAGCTGATGGATCGCTAGCAACCTGAATACTTAGGATTTTTTTCGTGTGTTTTCATTCCCTGTTTAAGCAGTTGAGCCGACCTACCCCATCACTTTTACACAACCCGAGCCTTATTTTCTTCCTGCGACCCGAGCTTCTCAACGATTTGATTCAAGCTTTCAACTGCGATTCGACCTAAACATCCAACGATTTGATCCATCACCTCTAGTAATCCAACCTCGTCCAAACCTTCGCCGTTATTCTTTCTATGTCGCCAACTCCAGAATATTGCCGCTGCCTTCTCAAATCGCCTTCGATCAAAACCCTAATTCGCCTGTGCCTTGGATCGCCGACGACCCATCCTCAGATCGTCGTCGACCTGTTTGTAGCTCGTTTGTTCTATGGCTTTGATCAATTTTGCATTTAGAGCATTAATATAAGGTGGGTTTACTAAGTAAGATGTTCGTTTTATCAATTTGGCGATGGAGTTGTAGTTGTGGTGTTAGTCGTGAGGAGTTCGAGTCGATTGCGGCTTAATGGAGGAAGATAGTAAATCGAGTCTGTAGTTCCTTCCAGAATGACATTCGAGCCTTGCCCCGGTGCTTGACATGTTTTGTTGTCTTCATCCACTGAGGGAGAATTGACTTGTGCTAGATCGCATAGCTGATATCGCATGACACATTGTGAATTGGTCCCGCCCTTCTGGAGAATTTGGATTAATTTTTCTTTCTTTTGCACGCACGGTGTACCTTTACTTAAAGGGACTTTCCACATCATTTTAGACAATGGATCCGTTATCAATCGTGGATCGATAATGGGTAAGTGTTTAGGAGAAGTAATTTGAAAAAGAAAATGATATGGGAAGTCCTTTTACCTCTCGGCTATGAACGTACTATCTACACGGGGTAGAGCGTTTGTAGTGTTCGGGACACCAAGCCCACCACCGATAGATAACACATCACACTTGCCCCGGTACAAACTTGAGGCCCGACACATCAGTGCGAGACGGTATTATTTTTGAATTTAAGTGTGGTATGGGGAGTTCTTATTTTAGGGTTGAATTAACCATTTCGGATGTAAGTTCTATTGTTTAAAATGAAGTACCCATCCTATCGTTGCAAGTCTAGCGGAGGAAGTCCCGCGCTTTTGGAGGCCGAGTCATCATCCGTCACCCTTCCCTTTTCTGCTTCATGGGCTGAGTATGGCCAGCTAGTTCCGGTTGGTCCAATCATGGGCCAGACTCCTCCTAATTTCAGAGTCCTTCTAAATCCGCCGGAGAGAGCATCTTCCGTGATCTTTGCCAAAGTCTTGCACAATATCTGCCTGCAGCCCGACATCCCGAAGGAAGATGTGCGCCTCCTAAGGAAGGATGAATTCGCTCATATGCCACCCTCGAGATATATCGCTTGTCATTTGTATATGTGCTTAAATGGAGCTTTGCCCCCTTTTAACGATTTCTTGAGAGAGACCCTCTCGAATTTAGGGATTGCTATGTTTTAGATTCACCCCAACTACTATGCCATCTTAACTTGTCTGCACGTCCTTTTCATGCGAACATTCAAACGTGCCCCAACTTTTGATGAGTTGAGATACTTTCTTTCATTCAAAGGAAGAGATGAGTATCCTTCCTTGGTCGTAATCAAGGCCCAAAGGAATCGTAAAATTTTATTGCAACTATAGAGCAACTTTTCCTAATTCAAGACTCAATACTTCTTTATCAGATGTACTGAGGGGTCAACCGTCTTTGGACAACCGGGGGTAAGTTCCCTTTCTTTCTCATTGAGTTCCGGTGTGTCACCGTGAGGTTCCTAACAGGTCGAATACTTCTTACAGTTATTCCGAGGCCCAATAGGCACTTGTCTCTCGATGGAATTTTCCAAACCTTGAAGGCTATTGATGCTGAAGAAAGATTTGTTAAAGTCTTGTTAACTGACGAACACTTGCTTTGATACGGGCTGCTGCGTCCAAGGAGATCCGAAGTTCAAGTTGAGGTCCCGTCCCCTCTCGATCAAGGGTGCGCATGCGATCGACCTCCTCATCTTAGGGTTCCGCAAAGGGCGCTTTTCAAGAATGGGAAGGCTCGTCCGACGAGTCGGCTGAAGAGGCTCACGAGGGAAAAGACGCCATGGTCGAGGCTAGTAATCCAACTAGGATGCCCCTAATTCTAAAGGAAGAGGAGGAGGAATTTAATCAAAGGCAAGGCAAGGCAAGGCCACGATGGACATAGAAAAAGAGGAGGGAGAGATTGGAAGTAGTAGTGATGAGTCTACTTCTAGTGATGATTTCTATTTTTAATCCGATGATGGGGATTTTGAATCGTGTGATGAGACTCCGAGGTTGAGCCTCATTGTCCTGAATTCTCCTCCAAATATGAGCGGCAAAAGTGGTGCCCCAGAGATCAGGCGGCGTCGGGATTCTCCGAGTAAAGACGTTGGCATGGACTTTGGAGACTTGAGTAATGTTTACGTCGATTTCATTGCGCTCATGGGGGAAACTTCAAATTCGAAGAGATGTCTCCTCGTTGGAGCCATATGTGCTCGAAATTAGTCCAATTCCTTCCATGACGCCTGCCCGATCTGGTTTGTGATGTCGTTTTAGGCTCTCCTCGCAAATACATTACACGTTTCATTAGGGTTGCACTCAC
Organism: Allium fistulosum; assembly: GCA_030737815.1. NCBI lineage: Eukaryota > Viridiplantae > Streptophyta > Magnoliopsida > Asparagales > Amaryllidaceae > Allium > Allium fistulosum. The sequence continues at coordinate 787,731,052 of CM060903.1, forward strand.
TTACACATATATTTTTCATGCCTATTCTCCATTTCTAATACTTTTTTATCTATCTTCCATGTTAGGTGCCATAAGAGGACGCGGTCTCTATGATGATTTCGAAGAATTCACTGACTCTCAGTGCTAGTCAAAGCGGTTTTCCAGTCGTCACCAATCCCGCGAAACGGAGGAGGAATATCGAAAAAGAAAGGATTTAGAGGCCGAAGCTCGCCGTCAAGACGAGAGGGAATGGGACCGAGTATATAAAGGTGGATACAAAAAAGGAAGACTTTTGATGAGAGAGGTGCCACTGAAAAAGTCGAAATTCGATCACGGTTCCCATTCTTCAGAACAACAAGCCTTTGCTCCGGCCCCCGCCTCGATTAGTTCTGAAATCCCGCCTTCTTCTGTACACATTCCATCTTCAGCTCAAGCCCCATAGTCCCATATGGCTCTTACCCCAGGTTCTTTATGCCCCCACCATAGACTTGCCTATGTCCTTCCATCTGGTCCTCCCAGGCTTAAGGCATCGCTCCTTGGGTGGTTCTTAAGGGGGGTTAAGTTTAACTATGATCTCCATCTGGTTCGTAGAGATGCGTATATGCCCCACCTCCAGGTAATCCAGAATGATTTGGAACAGGCCGAAGGGTGGGAAAAATTATGTAAACAGTTGGCGGACACGAACCGCAACAACTATCAGGAAATCCTCTCCTTTGAGTCGGAGAAAGACGATTTTGAAAGAGAGTTAGCTAAGCGCGACGCCATAATCAAACAGCTGGAAGAGGAAAACGATGCAACACTTCAAGATAGCAAGAAAAATGTCGGCTTGCTGAAGGAGTTAAAAGAGGTGCATGTGAAGATCGAGATTGTCCTGAGAGATGAAATCAAAAAAAGCATGCCAAAGAGGTTAAACTGCAAGTGGAACTTGAAGCCAGCGGTACGATCATTGAAGCCCAAAGGAATACTATTTCCAACCACGACAAGATCATAGAAAGCCACAATAAGATGATCACTAAATATGAAGACATCATGAAGTCACGCGATAAGGCAATCTTCGACCAGGATGAGATGATTGCTACGCTTTAGGACCGAGTCACGCAGCTTAGCGCCGATAAAACTCATGTTGAAGTTGAGAAGGCCGCTATCATGGTGGATTATTTGGAGCTTCAGAATATTTTTGAGAGAAAGATGGAGAAGATGGATGAGACCATCTTGAATTTCTATGTCAACTCTCTACTGCACCAGGGGAATCTCAGCTACTTAGGCCCTAAATTCCCATGTACTCTCGCTGTGGTTTGGGAGGAGACCTTGTCCCGCTTTCGTGATAGCGGCGATGTTTATTCCAAGCGAGAGTTAGAGAATGCCTATCTCAATGAAGAATCGCAGAAGGCGTTGCTGAAGGGCCAGGAGATCTTGCAGATTGAGAGACAAAAGGAGGCTGCCGATGCTACCACGATAGTAACTGCCGAAGCGCTTTCGGAGCCTTTTATTTCCGGTGTCGGTGAACCATCGAGGCAGCCCCGCGATCCGTCAGCAAGTTTTGGGCTTGAAGCTTTCCCTTGGATTGTCGAACTGTCGAAGGAGGGTGAAGGAGGTGAATTCGAGGTTGACATTCTCGGTCAATCTTCTAGTGCAAGTAATCTACTTGCTTCTCCCGGATTTGAGAATTTTCATCTCAGGCCGCAAGAGCAGGATGAATTTAACGCTTCCATTTTTGATCTTATAGATCCGTCTTCCTTACCTATTGATCCGCAGGCTTCCTCGATGCCTGGGCCTATTGTTATCTCTATCGCTTCCATGCTTGTTTCTGTACCTGCTCCGGTCGCTGTATCCATGTCTGGTTCACAGCTGGGGCTAGAATCCGAGAAGATCGCCGTACCACATGGTTTGGATGACCATCCATATCTTTGGAGGGTGATTTCACAGCGGGCGAAGCTCGGGAGAAAGAAACTCAGATTGAGTAGCCACGTAGATCTCAAGAACAACTGGTTGCAGTAAAAAAGGAGAGGGTTGAGGCAATAAAGGCCTCTAAGAGCACTCGTCGATCTCGGAAGCGCAAAATGAAGGGTGAGTCTTCTGAAAAGGATACAGAGCAGGAAGAAAACATCAGCATTGAGGAGATCATCGACATCACTGGGAGTGACACCACTCCCGATGCGAAGGAGAAACTTCAAACAAAAGGCGGGAAGGGGAGTGGTGGAAAGAGTGATGAAAAGCTTGGGTGGTAGCTGATTTGATTTTGATTCATTTTGCGTTGTTTTGTTTAAGTGCAGAGTCTACAGTTAGTGTTTTTGTTGTGCTGTCTGAACTTTTTCTTTTATTGGCCGATATTGTGTGGGTACAGCCCCCACGTTTTGACCTTGTACATGAGAAAATTATAAGTAATATGTTGTTGATATTCTGACTGTATCTCTACTTATCTACTCGTATGTGTCATGTGCACTTATGCCTATCTTGTCTACTTCCATTTCATTTTATCTAGTCCTGTGATTACTGTTAGAATTCTTTGTTTGAAGTAACAGAACTTATGAAATGTGAAATTTTTGTTTTTAAGCATAACATTTTTGTTTAAGTGCCAGTGTATGCCCCCCAGTTCATGGGGCTGTTTAGTTCAAACACTTGATAAACGACCGGTAACTTATGGTTCAAAAAGTTTGCATGCTAAGACTTGGAATTTGAGTAAGTCACAATTCAATTCTTCTCCTTTTGTAAGTTTTGCAACTTATGTATTTATGCGATTCTAGAAAGTATATAACATATGCACGTTTAAAATGTGTACGAAAATATAAACTTAGTGCTAGACATATGGTTATGAGATTAACATGATGAATAATCTTTGCAAATTTTTGGAAGTTAAACCACTTATCACTTCACAACACGTGAGTTGGTACTTATGAGTATCATTTCTACGGATCTTTCTTTTGCAATTCTCAAATATGTACTTCATTGCTCAAGATGTGCACATCATACGAGTTAATTGTATTTAGTCAAATGTCATTCACGCTAAATGTTTCAATTCACCATGGAGCGTCAGCAATTGGAGTTTTCTGCTAGTTCATAGCACTCCGATTTTGCTGGAGTCGTGCCTGTTACTCCCAGTGATGGAAGTGGTTTGATCCTTGCAATTCCCGTGATAGATGAGTTCCCTGGTATTGTCAGGGAAATTCCGGTACTTAAAATACTTCTCAATATTACCAATCTTTGGGCAATGTGAGGAGTTTATGTTTTAAGAGCGCAATTTCACGGCTCCGAGAGTTAATGCGTGGCTAATGAAATGCGTGGCTTTTAATTCTCCTCGATATTGCCTATCTTTGGGCAATATGAGGAGTTTGCGTTATAGGAGCGTGACTACATGGCTTCGAGAGTTAATGCGCTGCTAATGAAATGAGCGGCTTTTAGTTCTCCTCAGGCAATGTGAGGAGTTTGTGTTTTCAAAGTTGGTGCGCGGCTTACGGGATGCGTGACTTTTGGTTGTCCTCGATATTGCCTACCTTCGGGCAATGTGAGGAGTTTGTGTTTTAAAAGTTAGTGCATGGCTTATGAAGTGCACGGCTTTTGGTACTTCTCAGCGTTGCTTATCTTCAGGCAACGCCAAGGAGTTTATGTTTGAGCCATCCCGATGTTGCCGGGGCAACACTGGTTCTTAGAAGGCAGGGATCGGGTTTCGCTGATCCAACGGTTTAAGTCGATTTGCTTCCGTCGACTCGACGGGTGATTATTATGAACACAGTTTTGTTGGTTCAAAAAGCAAATCAATTTTATTAAGAAAATTTGGACAAGTTTTTGCCTATTTACAATGCCGCCGGCATTCTAGGATGGCTTATTTGTTGAAAAATAGAAGGTACATTAGGTAATTTTCAGGTGAAGTAGTGGTGCAGCGATTCGATGTTCCATGCTTTAGGAATTTGGACGCCATTGACGATTGTTAATTTGAAATTTTCGTCCCTTAGAGTCTGATTGATCACATATGGCCCTTCCCATTTTGGTTCCAAGGTTCTCGGCATGAAATAGATCCGTTTGAGGATGAGGTCTCCCACTTCAAAGGTTTGGTTGTGAACCTTGGAGTTGAAGTATCGTGCGACCCTTTTTTGGTGGGCGACGGTTCTTAACTCGACTTCTTCCCTCCTTTTGTCAATTATATCCAGTGATTCGAGTAGGAGCTACTCGTTTTGCTCTTGATTAGAGTTTTACCTTCGGCGAGAGGGGACTTCTAGTTCGACAGGAATCATTGTTTCTGAGCCATATGCCAAGGCGAACAGAGTGTGTCTAGTTGCTGCATTGTGAGTTGTCCTGTAAGCCCATAGTGCAAGTGAGAGTTCATCAACCTAGTTTCCTTTAGCTTTAGTTAGTCGCTTTTTGATAGTGGACTTGATGATCTTGTTTATTGCTTCCACTTGCCCATTTGCTTGCGGATGAGCAACTGCGGAGAAGCTCTTCTCAATTTAGAAGCGTTTGCAGAAGTCTTTGAACTCAGCGCTTTTGAACTGGGTCCCGTTATCGGTGATGATTTTTTATGGTGCACCAAACCTGCATATAATGTTTTTAGTAACAAAGTTAATGACTTTCTTTGTAGTAATGGTGGCCAGCGGTTCCGCTTCGGCCCATTTCATGAAATAGTCAACATCAACTATAGCGTATTTGGCTCCTCCTTTAGCTATTGGCAATACGCCAATCAAGTGGATTCCCCATACCGAAAATGACCACGGGCTGACCGTTTGTGTTAATTCTATTGAGGGAGTTCTTTTAATTTTTTTGAATCTTTGGCAATGATCACATTGCCTGGCATAGTCTGCTGCATCGCGGTTTATTATCGGCCAGAAATATCCGTATGGAAGAACTTTCTTTGCGAGGGTTTAACCTCCGGTATGGTCTCCGCATTCGCCTTCGTGCACTTCCTTCAGGATTCACCGAGCTTCGTCGTCGGTCACACATCTAAGAAAGGGGGTTGAGAATCATCTTCGGTAAAGTACCCCATATCTTGTATTACAAATCATGGCACTTTCCGAAGAAGCTTTTTCCGCTGGTTTCGGTCAATTGGAAGGGTCCCTTCAAGTAAATAGTTCTTGATTGACATCATCCATGTTTCCAGTTCAACGGTGGTCTCGAGGATCCAGTCGACTTCCATTTCATCTATGCTCGGGGCAGTCAGAGTCTCAACCGGGACTAGTCCCAACGATTGAGCTTCTCCGGAGCTTGCCAATTTAGCTAAGTGTCGGCTTTGGTGTTCTGCTCCCACGAATTATGAGTTATGGTATAATGTTTGATGTCGCTCAGCAACTCTTGTACTTTAGACAGATACGGTGCAAGGTTCTCCCCTTGATCCTGGTATTCGCCCTTTACTTGGCAGATGACTAGCTGGGAGTCGGTGTAGATGTGGACGGATTTTATTCCATGTTCCTTCAAAATTTTCAGCCCTCCTATTAATGCTTCGTATTCTGGTTCATTATTTGTTGCAGGAAATTCCAAGCGTAAGGCATAGCAAATGGCTCCTCCTTCAGGGGTTTCAAGCACTACTCTTGCCCACGAATAGAGGTGGTTAGATGCACCATCAAAAAAGAGTTTCCATTGCGTCTCCACTTCCGATGATGTTTCTTCTTCGTCATCTCGTATAGTAAACTCGGTGATGAAATCTACCAGCGCTTGCTCATTGATCGCTTTTCTCGGATGGTATGTAATATCATATTGACTTAGTTCGATGTTCCACTTGAGAAGCCATCCGGAAGTTTCAAGTCAGTACAGTACTTGTTTCAAAGGCTGATCAGTCCGTACTTTAATTGGATGCGCTTGGAAATATGGTCCCACCTTCCTAGACGCGATCAGGAGGCAATATGATAGCTTTTCCAACTTTGGGTAATTTTTTTCGACTCCAGTAAACCGCTTGCTAATGTAGTATACGGGTCGTTGGATTTTCGCTTCTTCGTGCACAAGGGCAGCACTTAAAGCATGAGGTGAGTTTGCTAGGTAAATGAATAGGTCTTCTCCATCCACTAGCTTTGACAACATTGGGCGGAGCTTCCATGTGTCGCAGTAATTCTTCAAATGCAGTTTGACATGCCTTATTTCATTCGAAGTTTTTCTTCCCTTTCTTCAATGCATCAAAAAATGGTATGCACTTGTCGGTGGCTGTAACAACCTGGTATTTCGACCCATTCGCATCTGCATATGTTGGACTTGAATTGCTTAAAATGTCAGATTGTTAATTTATATTTGGCAAAACTTAGCATATACAGTAAAGAAATCAATCAAAGAATCACAGACACAGAGTATTATAACAATAAGCAGCGGAATAGACAAATAGTAGTTCATGAATCTACTATATAAACAACAGAGTTTGAAATCAAATAAAATAGCATATCTCAAATACAATGTAGTCTCGAATAAAGTAGATGACAAGTCTGAACAAAACGACTGGATAGCTGAAAGCTGAACAGATATAGATGGATCTCCAAGTGAAGCTCCAACTCCAAAGGTGAGTCTCAAATTGTGTGACACTCAGTCTGACCCGAGCATAAAGCAAAACACAAAACACTCGAGTCAGGATTAACATTCTTATATAGCAAATTCAACTCAAGTCAAATGTCAACTGAAATACAACTAACTTAAAGTATGTTTGGGATTTCCATCCTCTAAGGATCCATGGAACTATCTACTATGTAGTAATATACGCTATTATAATATGTCTATAGTAAAGTAAACTATTAAAATAGTGTTAAGGCATTACCCATATCCCCCTTAACACATTTTATATAATGCCATAATCTATACAGATACTGTAAACTTCACTCGCAAGTGGGCTATCAGGGAGCACTCCATAGGTACGACACAAAACAAACTCGTAGAAGGCGCGATAGGGCATGTGACAAGGTACGCGAGGCAATGCCAGGGTAGATATGCCATTTGCACTCCCGGACTAGTGGTAACGCATAACAGCTACTACCGCCCACCTCGTGACACACTCCCAAATCAAAGGGTGCACCCAATCAAATCACAAAAGAAATAGAATGATGTCGGAGGAATGACCTCACTTTTCCCGATATAGCTCCTATTTTAGCCACATCAAGCTGACTCACAGGAGTCAGGGCTACATAAATACCATATAGAATTGTCTCCAAACCATCCTACTTCATTCTGGAATCTCCACCACGTACACAGTTGTTAAAGTGGTTTTCGGCATTGGCAGAGAGTATGACAATATCCGATCCCGGTCTCTTTAACAACCAAACGCTTATTTCACACCGTGGTCATTTCATTTCAAATAGTTCATACTTCATATCAAAATATCATATTCATTTCGAAACCATGTCAAATTCGATATCATTATTCACTTTAAATAATATTCATTTCAAAATCGTAACACTTTCAAAAATTATAACACTTTCAAAATCATAACACTTTTGAAACCATAACATTGTTGAAATCATAACACTTTTAAAATCATAACACTTCCAACTTAAACACTTTAGATATTGAAAATAGTATATATATATTAAAATAGTTATAGATTAAAATAGTTTATATAATAAAATAATTTATATATTAAAATAGTTTATATATATTAAAATACTTTATATAATAAAAATAGTTTCCTCTAATTCATAAATTGATTCAAATCAGCTTAAATTCTAAAAATTCAATTTAAATAAATCCCTATTCAACACTTTCAATTTTAAAAGGTTAAAGATTCAATTCAAATTCTCAATAAACCATTTCAATTTTTATCGATTTCAAATCCAGGTTTGAACTATCATTTCAATTCCAATAAGATTCAAAGTTTAAATATTCAAATATTTACAATATAGGTTTCATTTATATTTCGACATTCAATTTTATTTTTCAAATTGGAAATTATTCACTTAATAATTTTAATAACAATTAAATAAAATCTCAATTTATAAATTTAAATCAGTATTAAATATTCGGTCTCAATTTTATTTAAAAATTAAGAATATACATTTAATCACTTTTTATCAAATCAAGTTATAAATCATATTTTTCAAATTTCAAAATCAATAAGTTCAAATAAATTCTTATTTAAATTCATCTATTAACCAATTTAAATTCCAGGTCAACATTAATTTATCTTCCCTAACTTTATTATTAAAGTTATAAAATCTAAATTTTATTTTTAAAAATATTAATATAAATTTAAATAAATACTTAAACATATTATAACTAATTAAATTAAATTTTATTAAATTAAATCATATTATTAAATGTAATTTGCATTAAATCTATTTCATATATTTTTAAAATAATAAAATTATAAGAAAAATCTTAAAATTTATATTTTTTAAAACTAACTTATAAATTTAAAATTTTCAAAACATATAATTTTAAAAATCTAAAATTTAGACATATATAAAAATAACATTTATATATTATAAAAACAATATTTAATACAACCTATATATTTCCTTTCAAACTTTGGAAATCATTTTCAAAATATAGACTAACGGTGTTAATACATATTATTTTCAATCCTATGGTCAAGTGATACAGATATTTATCATTTCAATCCGCAATTTATTTATTTACGGGTATATATCATTTCAATCCATAATACCAAAATTTAAATCAATGAAAATCGCTTGGGTTTATCATTTCAACCCATAACGATTTTCCCATACTCTATAATATCGTTCGGGTATGTATCATTTTAACCCATAGGGATTTCTAAACTAACAGGAACTTGCAGAGTGAGAACAGATATGATAAAAATATAACATATCAACAACAGACATATATCATCAATAACAAATTTAATTATAATATATAAACAACATGTGATGGTGTCAGTTGTCATAGGTGAACAGTTACAGATAATGGCATATCATATATAGCAATTAAATAATAAGCGGTTCAAATTTAACAGCATATTTCAATTGTCATTTCAATGTGAATTTAATTTACTAAATATAAGAATGTTAATTGTGAGTGATTGCTCACCTTTCGAGGCTAGAGAACGATAAGAGTGGGAACAGTGACACGCACACGCACACGCACATGGATAAGCGATAAGGCTAGAGAACTGCTGCAACAAATTGGATATTGAGAATGTAAGTCAAGATGGACAGGAGATCGATGAAACAAAAATATGTTATATATATATATAATTTCTTTCTAAAATCAATTTATAAACATATAATTTCAAATCAATATTTAATTCAAACACATATAAAATAAATTTCCATATATATTTGAAAACCAAACTCATATATTCTTATCTGCATAGATTAATATATAAACATATATACTCATAACATATTATATTTTAAAATCAATATAGATTTACTTTATTATAATATATATATAAACTAACATATATACAACTGAATATATACAATTGACGTAAACTTTATATATAACTAACATATATATATATATATATATTTATTTACAAACTAACATATATAATCACTGTACATACTGACACATATCCCTATTTTTTTTATTTTATATATAAAAAATCAGAGGGGTTGTTGTGCTAAGATTTATATATGCAAACATATCATATGTATGTATTTATATTTATAAATATGAAGTAAAAGAAGGCTTCAGGTGGATTGAAACAAAACATATTATATAATATTTCTTTTCAAAAATTCCAGATCAATTTAAAAACATAATATATATTACAAGAAATCTACCATAAAAATAAAATCCTAAATTTAAATTAATAAACTTAATTTGAATTTGAGATAATAATATATATATATAAACGATCAGATTGATCAACAGGTTATGCAAGACGAATTTGGGAGATAGGCTTTGAGCAATAGGAGCAGACAACAGGAATATATATATATATATAAATATATGCGTGCCTTATATTTATATTAAAATTATATATATCTACTTGTAAAAGCATTCAACTTATCTTTGGACGATGGAAGGTTGCGGGTCAACGATGCTGTTGAATGCTTCGGGTTGGAGGAAGTCAGAGGGTCTTCGGAGGTCTGCAAAAGAGAAGGCGGACATGTCGGGTTGAGTTCGGTTCAAGGGGAGTGCTCAGTGGCGGAGATGGGATGCGTGCAGTCAACAAGGCGGAGGTAGGTAGGATGGAGAGGCGATCTGGTCGGGGATGGTGAAGGGAAGGCGGTGCAAGGTTGGCTGCAGCGTGAGGAGGTGGGAACGAGCTGCTGCTATGTGGTGAGGCTGGAAAAACAATGGAAAGGCAAAAGCAGTTGCATGAGAAGGTGCAAAGCTCGGTGGGAAGACCGAAGATGATACGAGTAGGTCGTGGAGGCAAAATTTATATACGAACTTGAAATATATTTTTTTGAAGTAGAACGAACAAGAGGAGTGAAGGAGGAACGAACTAGTCAATAAAAGCAACCCGTGGAATATGGAAAGTTAGATAATAAATTTGATAATATAAAAAGTCTAGTGACCATTCAGTTTTACACGGGAACAAACGAATGGACACGGGTAAGCCAAAAGGCACGAAACGGGCACCGATACGGTGACAGATTCCGTCGCGTGCCGGACTCCAAAACACACAAATGAATATACTACGAAGATCAGCATGACGAGACGAACAGAACGGTACATAGATTCAGCTATACGATCATCCTATCAAAAGTCGATGTTCGTTGCCAAACTGCTGTAAATTCGTCGAAACTAAGATAAACGGGGCTAGAGAATTCCAAATTTGACGAAACGAATTATGACGTCTCACTCAGAAAATGATTAACATTTTTATTGTATAAAAATATTCAGATTTCAGAAACAATTTATTTACATCAATTTTAATCGATTTAAATTGAAATTGAAATCACACAACAGAATTTACTTTCATATTTTCCCAACAGAATTTACTTTCATATTTTCCCATAAAAATTTACCATTTGCTATGTTTAAATAGACATATTCCAAATATCAAATTTTCATCGCTAAATTTAATTATTTAATTTCAAGCAAAATTTTCAATTAATTACATTATTAAAACCGTAAAATTTACGGGTCGTTACAATGGCTTTCGAGATAAATCAGCTTAAAGTCGTGACCTTCCCATTCAGGTTTTGCAATTCTCTCTTGTTCTTCGGGGTTTGGACTTCTCGCAAGGCCGTTATCTGCTCTGGGTTTGATTTAATGCCTCTAGCACTTACGATGAATCCTACGAATATTCTAGAGGCTACTCCAAAGTGACATTTAAGTGGATTGAGTTTCATTCCATACTTTCGGTGTATTTCGAACATTTCAGTGAGATTATCTAAGTGGTTGGCAGCTACTCGTGATTCGACCAACATGTCGTCCACGTAAACCTCCATAGTTTTCCCGATTTGGCACTTGAACATGGTACTTACCAACCTTTGATAAGTTTCGCTGGCGTTCTTCAAACCGAATGGCATTACCCTATAGTAGTATAGTCCCAGATCGGTGATGAAGCTGGTGATCTCTTGATCGGGTTCGTGCATCAGGATCTGGTTGTACCTGGAGTATGAGTCCATGAATGATAGTAGTTCATGTCTTATTGTTCCATCCACAAGCTGGTCTATTCTGGGGAGAGGGAAGCTGTCTTTCGGGCAAGCTTTATTTAAGTCCGAGTAATCGATACAGGTTCGCCACTTCCCATTGGACTTTTTGACTAAGACCGAGTTAGATACCCATTCAGGATAAGTTGTATCATAGACAAAACCGTTAGCCATTAACTTGTCCACCTCTTCTCTTAACACCTTAGACCGTTCAGGACCCAGGTTGTGACTCTTTTGCTTTACTGGTGTGAAATTAGGGCAATGTTAAGCGCATGGCATGTGATTTCTAGTGAAACCCCACACATATCAGAATGCGTGCATGCGAACACATCCAAGTTGGCGCGAAGAAATTTAGTAAGTTCCAATCGCATCTTATTTCCAAGGCGCGATCCAATTTTCAAGACTTTAGTTGGGTCGTCCATATCAACTGGGACAGACATCGTAAATTTTGCTGGTGTTGCCCGATCCTCCCCTGAACTCTTCTTTCTAGGGTCCAAAGCCTTATCGAATCAGCTATGGTCCCCAAGCCAGGGTGGCTCTGTAGTTATTATTCAGAAGGTTTATGAATGTGGAGAGTTCTCCCCACATCCTTCCCCTTTTCCTTTCTTCTGGATTCATGTAACTCTGCAATGTAACATTCTCTAGCGGCGCATTGATCTCCTTTGACCATCTCGGTTCCATTTGCAGTTGGGAACTTCATTGTAAGGCACCATTGGGCCAGAGCGACACTGAAATCTGCTAAGGAAGGACATCCCAAGAAGGCGAAATATGTAGAAGTTTCTTCCACAATTACGAAGGTCTGAATGAAGGTAACTCTTCGACCACCCTCTCTAAGCTCCATTGGCAGGTCAATTGCCCCTATGGGTTGTTTGGGTTTTCCAGTAAACCCTTGGATTTTTGTTTGGCATGCAGACATGCTTTTCATGCTGATCTTCATTTGGTCAAGGGTACGTTTGAAAAGTATATTGTTAGAACTCCCGCCATCGACCATTACCCATCGGATCATGGCGGGTCTGATTCCTACCATTACCACCATCGGGTCGAGAGTCGGAGCTTCGATCCCTTCGGTATCTCAATTTTGGAATATAATATCATCATTTAAAGTTTCCTGCTGCTTGGTTAGAGCCCCATCTTCTATTGTGAGACATGATTCCTTTGGAGCGTGCTTTAATGAACTTGCATATCGCTCCATCTCTCCCCAACTTCCCTGTGCAAGATGTGGGCCTCCAAATATCGTTCCAATAATGAGTCTCTCGTCAGTTCGCTTTGATCCCTCTTCACTGGTTTTGGGTTAGTTTCTTTGATTCCTAGGGGCTTGAGGAGCTGCAGGCTGGTCAGGATTTTGTGGTTTTCTGATGTATTGCTGGAGCTTGTTCTCCCGAATCAGCTCTTCAATCAAGTTCTTCAGGTGACGACATTCATTCGTGTTGTGACTGTGCGTCTCTTAAAAGCGGCAGAACTTCCACAAGCACTTTGTTGCTCTTTTGCTTTCGTCTTAGAAGGTTTTTTATATTCCTCAGTCCCTTGTCTCGGAAGTAAATATTTTCTGGAGTTTCGTTGAGAGGGGTGTAATCTTCAGGCCTGAACCTTTAAGGCGTTTATTGTTTCCATTTTTGTTATTGGAATTTTGATTCTTCCTTTACTGATTTCCATCTTTCCCTGCGATTCCTTCGGCGGTTCTAGGAGCATTCGTACTCTGATTCACTACCATGTTACTCTGTCCGACGTTCAATGGTTGCATGCTAGTTGACTTCCTTTCTAGCTTCTGCGCCTCCTCCAATCTTAAGTATTGACTTGCCTTGCGATTGAAATCCTTCATTGTAGTGGGTTGCTTCATCTTGATCCACTTTCCGAACTCAGTTTCGGGGTAAATGGCTCGGTGAATGACTTGCTTATTCATTTGGATTGCTGCCCTCTGTTACAGCGGTATTGAACCGATTAATGAAAGACTTCAGCAATTCGTTTCGTCCTTGGAATAATGTGGACATGGACATCACATTTTGGGTTGCGTGATATGGAGCCTGAATTGATCGAGGAATCTTGTGGCTAGTTGATCGAAAGTAGAGATGGAATTCGGCGGAAGCCTAGTGAACCACATGGAAGCGATCCCTTCTAAGAAGATGGGAAAACATCTACACCGAACAGCTTCTGAAACATTTGCTCCATCCGTGTACCAGCTATACTTGTATAAATAGGGTTTTGGGTCCTTCGTCCCGTCATAGGATGGGATAGTTGGCATCGTGAATTTTTTTAGATATCGCTCATTCAATATCTCATCAGTGAAGGGAGTCCGACTTGGTGCGGATCCCCACTCATTGTCTCATCTGTTTTTATTTCGTCCATCAGTCACTTAACCATATCCGCAATGAATGCCTCTCATGTCCAGTAATCATAGGGATGGCTGTTAGCCGCTGCACCAAGTGTTTGACTTTGCAAACAGTCTTGGCGAGTGGGCAGAAGCCTAGGCTCTCCTGTCTTTGGAAGAACTACTCCCTCGGGATCCCGTTGGCTTGCGGTTGTTCTGACTGGGGCGGTTTTTACATTTTCAGCATGGTCGAACACATTAGCATTCTCTTCCAACTTATCATCATTAAATTATTCTCCATCCTCTGAATCAGAGAGGTCCATGGCTATATCCTCTCTTGGGGTTTTCACCTCTTGGTTCAAGTTCAAAGTTGGTTGCCTTGCGGTGAGTGGAGTAGTTGTATTCCTTTCTGCATTGATTCCCATAGTTCCTGCTTTCACCCTTTTCTACGGCTGCTTCATGTTTCTTCTGTTTAAGCCGAAAATGGAAGAATTTTCTTGCTCCATGGCAACCGCGGGTTCAAGCATAGTTCTTAGAGCAGGGTTTGATTGTAAGGATAGGAGAGCATTAAGCTTAACCATCAGAGCCTTCTAATTGTTCTCCATTTTCTAGTTGATCTCAACAACCATTTTGTTTAACTTTCCCTTGTAACGACTTCGCACTGATTAGAAGATGCAGGCACCTAATCTCCTACATTGACACCATTTACTTCAGTTTGTTGATGATTCATATCTTCCCCAGCTACTACTGCCCCTATGGACCTTCCAGAGCCAGTTCGTTTTCTTTCTGGAGCCATTGATTCCAAGCAACAGATTCTTCGAGCAAAGATTGAGGATCTAACTTCTGGACCTGTCTGATCCAAAGTATATAGCTAGATCTGAACCCTGAGTTGGGTTCTTATTGAAAGCACCAAAATGTTAATCCAAAAAATGGATCAACACCCAGGTTTGAGCGAGAAAGCACCAGCCCTGTTCTCACATAGCAATAATGTAGATAATAGATATAGAAAAAAGCAGTAAGAGAAAGAAGACAAGAAGATTTTTATAGTGGGTAAGCTATTAATGAAGCCTACATCCACTTTATAGTTTTTATTATAGACTGATTGTTGTTACAAGATGTATTTGATTACAAAGCTCTTGTTTATCCTTAGACATATTGAATCTCCAAGGTTGGAATTCATGGGAGAATCACAATGAATTCCTTTGAAGACCGTTGTGAGCGAGGTAAGGAGTGAAGAAAGCTTCCTGCAGAGTTTCAACAACCAGTCCAGAGAAGATCCCCTTTATGTTGCAGATAGGATGGTATTTATAGAGATTGGAGAGCTATTGGGCCAAGCCTGTTCGCCGGCTATTTGCAGATGGTCACAAGAAGATGCAGTGGAGCTTACCTCGTGACCCAAGCCAAAAGCATGGGTCGCTAGCGATCCATGGTCTATGGATCGCTAGTAACCCATAGCATTAGCTCGAATGCGAGCTAATTACTTGAATTTTTATCCTATGCTTTGCTTTGTTTGGTTCACATTCATTTTATGATCATGTTTGGATCACTGGCGATCTATAGTTTATGGCTCGCTAGTGATCCATGCACTTAGCATATTTTTGGACTTTTCTTTTTGAATTGTCTTCATTGTCTTGTGTCGACGTTGTTCATATAGTCTCATTGCACATCACCTTGTTTTGATGATGATTTACTTGCTAATTGTATTTTAGCTGCTGATTGGACTAGACGAATGCTTATCTCTCGATTTAATCAACTCGGGATCTTGTCAAACTCAGCCATTGCCTCTAGAATATGTATTGGATTATGATGCCATGGAGTTGTTTGATCCCTGAGCTAAACCCATGGATCGCTAGCGATCCATAGGCCATGGATCACTAGCGATCCATATCCTTAGTAGATTTTCTTATTCCTTTTCTTGGCTCTCCTTGGCTTGTTGCTTTAATCCTTTTGGTTGACTTCTGAGCTACTCTGACTCGACCAAGCTGTTCTGACTTCTCTTGGATCCGCTTGGGTTAAAAACCCGAATAACAAAAACCTTCCATTTAAACACTAAGGAAAACCTTTCAAGAACACTAGGGAACCACCCCTTCGAAACATTTATCTCATACCATTTGAAAATACTGGGAAGCCTCACCTTCGAAACCTTTGGAAACCATTGGATTCAAGTTAAAATAAGTGGAACAACCTTTCGAAACCATCTGAAACCATTCCTTTCGAAACCTTTGGGTTTAACTTTCAAAACATCAAAAGGGTCTTAAAAACACTAAGTCGAAAGCAACTCTTTCGAAAGAAATTTCTGAAGTAAAAGAAGTGGATGGTGTCAAAACCAATCCCTTTGAAAGCATTAGAGAAGCGGCTTAACAAAGAAACCCTTTCAAAGGCATTGCTTCGAAAGGTAAGATGCGGCAACAAGGGGTTTCCACCCCTTCGAAAGCTTCTTTATAAAACAAAAGGCGCAACCTCTTTCGAAACCATCCTTTGAAACCATTTGACTAAGTCGAAAGTTATCTTGTTCTAAATCATTCTTTTTGAAAGAAAAGCAAACACATCTCCTTTTAAAAGCAAGGTAAGGTATCGACCCCTTCGGAACCCCTTGTTTCAACTATATACCTTTTGTCTATGTCTGATTCACTATGTACCAAGTCTTTGATACCATGCGCATTGGTTTCGATGGAAATGGTGGTGGAAGTACATAGTCAAAAGGTTGGTGCCGAAAGTGGCGAAACAAAAAAAGTATGGTAAAACTGAATTTTAACTTTTAAAAAGTAATTCTTTTCAACTAACCTACTTTGTTTGTCAACATATGATTGGTTGCTAATTTCTTTTCTATATTCTTTTCTAAAAGTGCTGCCGAATTTCAAAAATAACAATTTGAAAAATTTGAAAATTGCCCCTTCTCCTTTTATGAACATATAAAACATTTAAGACTCATACGTTAAATAATTTTATATACTTATTAAAACACTTAGGAAAATTCTCCAAAAATTCCCATAACTCACTTTTAATATGTTTTCCAACATATATAAATTTCTAACCCAAAGCTAATAGAAAATACCCATAATTAATTTTAAACCCAATTAACCATTAAATCCACATTAATTCAGAAAATATGAAACTTGAAACCCATCTCTAAAATATCATTTCTGACCATATATTAAAATCACAAGGCATTTTGATGTCAGTTGATAGGTTCTTCAAATCCAAACTTGTCAAAAAATCAATATGAATATGCATAATTCATCAACAATCATATATATATATATATAATCCAAAACATGGCAATATACTTGCAAATACATTCAGATCTGATTCTAGAAACCGAAAACATCAAAGATATGAGATGTAACATATTATTCACCTTTAGCTTTGTTGTTTAAGAGTAGAGATTTGATCTTGGATTAAGTTTATTAGGCTTCTTCCTCTTGATTTCGCTTATCTTCCCCTTACTTCTTCATAATGGTGGCCGGCCTCTCTACTATTTGGTTTATTGTGAACGTGTAAAATGAATATGGTATGAAGGTTTAGGGTATTATAATATATCTTATTCCTATCTTTCCCTTATCCACTTCCCTTATCTAATTCATTTTATTTTCCCTTAGTTCATTAGTTCAACTAGGCACGACTATCTTCTATTAATCACAGATCTCAATCCCTTAACCATTTACATTATTTCATTTAATTTATCTAATTAAATATCCTAAATAATGTTAATCAAAATTAGGGTCGCTATAATAAAGCAAGTGCAGAGCTTGAACACGATGGTTGCTACTTTGAGTTGGTTGGTGTCCAAAGCTGCCGATAGCGGTCTCTCCTTCTTTGACCTCATCAATAAGGGAAAGTTGTTTGCTTAGGATGATGAGTGCACTAAGGCATTTGAAAAACTAAAGTAGTACTTATCTACAATCTCGGTACTGTCCAAGCCCTTCGATGCAGAGGACTTGTACCTTTACCTTATAGTGGCTGACCACGCGGTGAGCACTACATTGATTAGAGAGGACGAAAAGGTTCAACAGCCGATCTACTACGTCGGCAAAAGGTTATTAGGCCTAAAGACAAGATATGCAAGGTTGGAAAAGTGAACTTTCTGCCTACTTATAGTGGCCTAAAATTTACTTCTAAGTTATCTGATCAAAGTCCCGACTAGCCAACCATTAAAGCAAATTCTCAACTGACCTAACATAGTGGGATAGCTACTGAAGTGGTCCTTTAAGGATAGGCAACACACATCTTTTTCTAGCTTGCACTTCTGTCAAGGGCTAGGCCGTTTCAGATTTCATTTCCAAGTCATCAAAACCGAACGATGATGAATGAGAGATCATTATCAATCAACAAGCTTAGCGCCTATATGTGGATGGGGCATCAAATGATAAAGGGCAAGGGCTGGCATGGTCCATGTCACCCCTGAAGGAAGTGAACTTTGTTTTACGGTCCACCTCACTTTCAAGCCTACTAACAATGAAGCCGAGTACGAGACTATCGTGGATGATCTCATGATGGCAAAAGATGTGCACGTGGATCCCATCCATATGCTCAGCGATTCATCACTAGTTGTTAATAAAATCGATGAGCACTTTCTAGTCAAAGGCAAGTTGTTAGCCTAATATGTTGCAAAGGCCAAGAAGGTAATCAACACCTTCTCGGAGTTCGAGTTGGAGCAAATAAATCGGGAGCAGAATGTCAAGGCTACTCAGTTGACTAAGACAATAAGCAATCCTAAAGAAGCCACTCTTTGGGTTCCATTAGAAGTCCAAGATGCCTCTTGCTACGAGCCAGGGGTAATAATAATGGAAATTAACATGCCGCCCATGGACAACCAGATAGCTTCCTCAATCAAGTAATTGGTGAATGATGATCCTCCTACCAACCACAAGGAAGCCCATAAAGTCCTCTACCGAGATCCTCGTTACACAATCATGGATGGGAAGGGGCAAGGATACTCTATACCACTTCAACGATCAATGCCTGAGATGAAGTAGGCCAGATTCTGTAAGTGCTACATGAAGTATTTTGTGGAGATTATGCAGAGGGAAAAGCTTGGCGATGAAAGCCATCCAATAAGGCTATTATTACCTTACTACGATCAATGACTCGATGGACCATGTTAAGAGATGCGAATGATGTCAATGGTTCGAAAAGATCCCTAGAGCCCTCTTGCCCTCCTAACCCTAATGACTTCCCCTTGATCGTTAGACACTTAGGTAATAGACTTGATAGGAAAACTACCAAATGATAAGGGAGGATACAACCGTGCCATGGTCTCCATAAACTACTTCAGCAAATGGGTCGAGGCCAAGCCCTTTAGTAGGGTCACCATACTGATTAAGATACTAAAGTTCATCGTTAAGAACATCATCTACCGGATTTGCCTTCCAAAGAAGATCATCATTGACAATGACACTCAGCTTGAAATCATCCTCCTCTAAGTCCGTGAAAGAAATGGGATCGAGTAGTGTTACTCTTCTACAGCCCATCTTTAAGAAAACTGCCAAGTGGAAGTCATCGGCAAAACCATCAAATTAACGCTCAAGAAGCGCTTTGCAAAAGCCAAGGGAAACTAGGTCGAGGAACTGCTACTCGTCCTTTTGTCCCATCACACCTCTAGCCGCACTTCAATCGGCCATGCTTCCTTCTCGCTTTCCTATTGGTATGAAGCCATACTACCTATTGAAGTAGACACCCCACACTTTGGTATGTCACATACGAGCCTAGAAGAAACGACGAGCTACTCAAGCTCGGGCTTGACACCATTGAAGACCAAAGAACTGAAGCTGAACTCCACACTAAAACCTATAAAAGGAAGATAGACAAGCACTACAATTCTAGAGTGAAGCTTTGGAAATTCATTGATGGAGATCTAGTACCATGGCAGATGTTCGCAAACTGTAAGAACCCGACTAAAGGAGTGCTCGACCTAAATTGGGAGGCGTCGCATGTCATCAGCGCTACCTTGTTAAATGGCGCCTACCACCTCTCTCGCTTGGATGGAACACACATACTGTGCACTTGGAATACATAGCACCTCCGGGCCTACCATATTTGAGACATAATTGTAAGGCTATTGTAAAAAATCTTTAAAACAATATAACGAAGACTTTAGAGCCAATTCTGTCTAACACAACCAAGGTTGTTCGGTGGGGACGGGATACATCACTCTTCCATTCCAGGACCGCTACTATATAGGCTATCCAACGAGGTTGGGTTATTATGTGCTCACTTCCTTGCTTAAGGACCATCGACCTCTACCGTTAAGGACCGGACTAAAACTATCCATTCCCTCGCCCATGATTTCGTCTGCCCATCGCACGAATGGGGCTCTTTTGTCAAGCTGGCACTATTACCCCGAGTGGTGCCCATCATCCGTAGTGCAACTACATAAAAATAAGTCGAGCATTGTGTCAAATGGTTGCATGTCATTCACGAGAACCCTTGAGCCACTTAGCGCTGTAGTTTGTGCCAGAACCGCCCACCGCTCAACCTTGCCAAATGTCATCATGGAGAACGCTCGAGCCCCTCAGCTCTTTAGTTTGTGTCAGGACCGTCCAATATCATAAAACAACACAAACAAGCTCGACAACCATGTTCCTGCCTCTGTGTTTGTCAACAATCAAGATTCACAACCAATGCTCCAATCTAAACTCACATGCCGGTCAAAATATAATCAGGATAAGTTACTTGCAATTAGTTTACATGGTTTACATGAATGGGCCACAATCACTGCTCATCTCATTATTATACACTATTATTTATCTATTTTGTGAAAATGTTTAAGTGCCGATAACATAGGGACTGTGCTAACTACTCAAGGTATGCTACCCTACTAATCATGAACAAACAAGCAAGAAAAGATAAATTAAATTCTTAAACAAATTTGATGACAAAATATGGTATGTTCATTCATATAAAAAATGCAGGGCACAAAACCAACTCCATAAGGCATACAAAAGAGAAGAAAAACATTTACAAAGCCGGTCTACCAACCGACCACGACAAGGAGTCTATCTGCTCCTATGCCAAAATGGCTGGCACAACCAACCTAGAGGTCTCCATCTCGCCCGCCACCTCAGTCCGAGTCTTGGCGAGGACCTATGCCTTGAAGTTTCTTATGGAGATCGGAAGGTGATAGTTTTCCCCAAATAAAGCCTTCACTATATTCTTCGACCAATTCTTTCACTTCTCCTCCTACACCTACTATAACATCCAGCCTTTTTGGACGTTTTAAGTGGCACACGTGCCGACTCAAACCATACCGAAGGGCGGATTATTATTGTGGTGAATAAGAAAAGCAGAGAAAGAAAAAAACCAAAACGGAATCTCACAGCGGAATGATAAAATATAATAATCAAATAACAGTTCATGAAGCTGTATACAAAACATTTGATTATACTTATACAATACAAAATCAGAGTTACACATATCAGAGATAAAACAGATAATGCAGCGGAACAGTATGAATGCAGTGGAATAAATATAGTAAATAATAGTAGTACAAATCTTCATCTTCGTCCTCCATAAATAAGGTCTTCAAATCCTGCAATGCTCATGGCTGACCCGAGCGAATTGAAAAGACAAAACACTTGAGTCAGAACTAAAAGATCTTATGTGAGTCAAATCAACGGTAAATAAATATGAGTGTAAATGGCATCAGAGATGTTTACGGGGTCTGACATCTCCTATCCAGTGTCTAACGTGAGTGCAGTAACTTAAGAGATTTTCGGGATTCACGTCTCCTAAGGATCCGTTAAACTATCTACTATGTAGTAAAATACGCTATTATAATATGTCTACGGTAAGATAAACTATTAAAATAGCGTTAAGGCGTTACCCATTTCCCCCTTAACACATTTTTATATATTCCCATAGTCTATACAGTACCGTAATCTCTTCCGTACTGGACATCGTCGGAGGCAACTCCATAGGTATGGTAAAAAACAAACTCGTAGTGGTCTCGATAGGGTAGGTGACACGGCACAACTAGGCAATGCCAGGGTAGATATACCAATTACACTTCCGGACTGGTGGTAACGCATGGCAACTACTACCGCCCACCTCGGAATACACTCCCACCAACTGTAACGACCCTCGATCACCACCTGCGCCATTTTTCCTGACCTTCCCAGTCTACAAACTACCTCTGGCCACAAACCCGATGCCCCCGACCTACGCAATCGCCGGAATTCGAGCAAAGTTCCTTTTCCGTTCAACTCAAGATCTCTCCCTATTTACAATCTTAAAAATCTGGAAATGTTTATCAAAAATCATAATTTTCCAATATGAAGTAACTCCTATAATCTAAACTTGATATAGAGATGATTAATTTTCTAACCCATTTCAGATTGTCACCGTAATATATATATTTTGAAATAATCACTAAATATAAATTCCGGAAATCATTTTTAAAAATCATTTTACCTTTTTACAAACATTTTTCATTTAGAGATTCTAACCTAAAAAGGTTTGGAGAAAGAGATTTTGAATTTTTAAACATGATTGAAACCTGTAATATGTGAACAGAGGTACGTTTACACAAACATGCACACAGTCATCTACATATATACAGATATGCAAACACATTTTACATACATCAAGTATTTTTCATAACATACATCAAGTATTTTTCACATGCACATCAAGGTATAAACAATTTAAGATTTTATAAAGGGTAGTTTACTCACCTTGTTTTGAAAAGCAGAGAACAGAAATTTTAGTTTCCAGGCTTGTTCCAGGTTTGTTATTTGATTTTTAAGCTTGATTTCTTTTGCTTTGTAGAATTTTAAACTTGCAGTTTGATTAATCCCTCTGATGGCAATTGAAGATTTCGAAACTGCTTATTGAATTTGTCTCCATCTTATCAAAAATCGAGGGTGGCCACCAAATCAATCGCAAAGTCAGAATATAGTATCGATGGAGTGTGCCCGATCGGAGGAATGACCTCACTTGGCCCGTCAATTGCTCATGTTTTAGCCACCTTAAGCAAACTCATGGGAGTCAGGTCCATGTATATACCTCATATAGGATCGTCGCCAACCATCCTACTTCATTCTGGAATCTCCACCGCGTATACAGTTGTTAAAGTGGTTTTCGGTATTGGCAGAGAGTATGACAATATCTGATCCCGGTCTCTTTAACAACCAATCGCTTATTACACACCGGATGGTTCTTTTACATTTCCAAAATCATTTCATAATTGATATCAAAATATCATATTCAATTCAAATCATATCACTTTCGAAATCATTACTTACTTCCGAAATCATATTCACTTTTGAATCATATCACATTTGAAATCATAGTTCGAAATTATATTTCCTTTCAAAAGTCATATTTCTAAAATAGGCTAAACTCTCATTTCAAAATATCATACTAAACCCAATATGTTATTTAAATCTAAACTTAGGTTATAACATCATTAATCATATTCACTTAAAAAAATCGAGAATTTGAATATAAACCCATCCATTTTACTTAGTTTGGAATTTAGAAGAAAATAGTTTTAAATAGTTATAAATAGTTAATATAGATTTAAAATAGATTAAATATAATTAAAATAGACTAAATAGCATAAAAATAGATTAATTAGATTTAAAATAAGTTAAAACAGGTTAATTAGTTTAAATAAATTAAATGGTTTAAAATAGTTTAAAATAGGTTAAAATAGTTTAATACTTAGAAAGTCTTAAAAATTAGAAATTTTGAAATAATATATTTTTAAAACAGTTTATATTAAAACATGAATTTGGAATTAATATCAAATTAAACTATTCATTTCATTTCAACACATTTGGACCATTTTCAATTTCCAAGTCAACAAACCAAATTCCAAACCTTTCAATTTAACATTTCAATAAACTATTGAATTTCATATCGTTTCAATCCATGTTCAAATATCAATTTGGATTACTCCAATTTCAAAATATTTCAAATTTATTTTCAAACAACTTCAATGACTTAATTTCGATTGAATTTCATTTACACTTAAAAGTTTAACTTTAAACTTCCAATTTAATTTCTTAAAGCAATTCCTTTTAAACCAATTCACATTTCAACATAAAACTTGATTTTCCAATAATACTTCATTTATATACATCAATTTTTTTTCAAGATATTATTTTTATTAATTCAACAAATTAGAAGTTCAAAATCATTAAATTTAACCAATCCGGTGTCCGTATATAATTTTCTACCCTAGGGTCAAGTGATACGGATATTTATCATTTCAATCCGCAATTTAAAATTTTACGGTTATATATCATTTCAAATCGCAATTCCGAATTAATAATAAAATCCATAAAATCGCTTGATTCTATCATTTCAACCCATAACGATTTTTCCTTAATTTATCGATCATTCGAGTATGTATCATTTCAACCCATAGTGAACTTGGAGTTATAACAATATAAATACAACATCCATTCATCCGATACAACAAATCAAACATTCATCACAATCATCATCCAAATCAATTAATAAATATCAATAAATAATAGGTTATCAATTACAGGTGATTAACCCACAATTTAAATTCAATAATAAATTAAATGACAATTTAATTGAAATAAATTCAAATTAACTGGAATGACGACTTAAATATATCAAACAGCATAAATAAATTTCTAATCACATCAAAAATTAATTTAACTAACATAAGAAATTTTAGAAGTTGTGAGTGGGCTAAAACACTCACCTTTGAATTTAAATTCAAAATAAGCCCAAAATTTGAACAGTCTCAGAATTCATCCAAACTAGCGAGAAAATGTTCGGAATTTTATTACGATCCCAACGCAAGAAACCGCGCATGAATTTGACCTCATATTTAAAAGTTATTGCGATTAGAACATTGGATAATAAAAAAATTAAACAAAATAAAATAGACATAGCAATTACCGCCACGTCATCACACAGTAACTGTCACGAAACCCTTGCCCAAAATCGCGTGAAACTCAGCCTCGTCCCGTTCGTTCAACTGAGCCGCCACCAGAGCTTTGATGCCACGCTGCCTATACCCACTGTCGACTAGATCGGAGCCCTCCATTGTGAAGCTCGAGCTAAGCCGCCCAGACTACCACGAACGTGCCACCTCCGGTGTCCCCTAGCACTACGCGCCGCCGCTCCTTTCAATTGTCAATTACGGCAAATACGGCCATCCATAGCATGAACGAACCGTATGGATGAGCGCTGCTCGTCGAACTCTACAACCCTGTGCCTTCCGATCGTCGCAAAATCGACGATCCGCCGTTGAATTGTTAAAAGTTCATATGGACGGCCAAAATTGATTTGCGAATTCTGGACAAACGGTGATCCGATTCGAGAAACGACTTACACCAGTGAATTGCGCTCGTCGAGAGCTTCAGATTGATATAAAATTTGATAGGGTTTGAGGAGTTTGAATTTTTGATTTGAATTTGATTTGCAATTGGAATTAGAAATTAGGGTTTGTTTGCCTTTGAAAAGAGAGGGGCAGAAAGAATTGTATGTATAGCAATGTAAGAAATGAGAACAGCTTGGGTTTATAACTGGATATTTATAGGCAAAGCCGAGAAATAGAATGAATGACAAGATTTATTTGGATTGAACGATAAACGACCCGGAAGGCCCGTTCTGTCTCCAGAACGAAAACGGGTCATCCCAAATATCAAAATAGATATTTTTGATACTTTTAAATTCAATGGAACAGGTTTCAAGTCCTAATTCCATCGTATGAAGAAGTTATGTTAAAGTCAGCTTATTTCAAATTGATTTCAATTGATTTCAATTAAATTGATTTCTAGGCGTTTCGAGCCCGTACGACCAAACAACAAGTCCGATCGTTACGAAACTTGAAATTCTACAATAATTCACCGTTACGGATCCGATGAAACTAGTTTCGTCGAAATCCGAGTCAGCGGCCAAAATGGCTAATTTTCAGGTTAATTAAATTAATTAATCACTTTTCAATTCAATATTTAATAATTTACAATTTCTATCACTCTGGATTACTTAGTGATTTATAGTCCTTTAAAAGAAATTTCTATATCAATTTACTATGGAATATTTTACAATTTACCTTGTTTAATCTCAATTTCAAAAATTCAGTAAGTAAAATAAGAATTCCAAAATTTCATTTATTTGATTTTCAATACTGTTATTAAATCAATTATCATCTTATAGACAGAATTACCATTGGTTTATATCTTAGTGCATTAATAATTTCCAATTTCATCTTAATTTCAATTAACGTAGTATTTAATTTCATTTACTTACAATAAATCCAATTATTTATAATTAATTCCAATAAATTGATTTGATTCAATTACAATCTTTTTATTTAGTCCATTATTACTCTATAAACCTAGTTAACCTTTGTTTTACCTTTCATTACCTTAATATACTCCAATTTAACAACTTCTAAATATTGTATTACATCTCACATTAATGTAACATTTATTTACATTTATTTAAAATTGATTTCAATTTCAATTCAACTGACTAAATAAACAGGTAACTTATAATAATTGTCAATATTTACTTTTAATTACATTTATAAGTTTATTACTTACAGCAAATGTTACCATTTCTTTCATCACACTAATTTTATTCCATTTCCATTCATTACACACTATTTTATCAATACGTCAACATTTTAAATTATCAATTACCTTTTATATCCCATTATATATTAATGTACACATTAATACAACAAATATTGTAATTCTTTACAAAATACTGGTTTTATTCAATTACCAAGAATAAATTAAATATTTACATTTGTTTCCTTATATTCAATTTATAACCAAGTATAACATCTTACATTATTTCATTTATTAGAATTACATTCAAGTTGTTAATAATTAGCTTTAATTATCATTTATTACATTTCATTTCATTATTAAATTACAAATTTTTATTCCTCCCAATATTTAATCACAAAAACCCTATTAATTTAACTATTTATAATTGTCGAAATTTACGGGTCGTTACACTCTCCCCTACTCAAAACTTTTCGTCCCCGAAAAGGAAAAAGAAGGGAATGGAAGAATTAAGAAATCAATATATCTTATTCAAAATATCAAATCTATAAACAAATAAAATTTACAAAATTAAATAATTTAAATAAAAGATATCAATTTATAACAATTAATCCTTTTATATTCAAGTAAATAAAAGTTTGGAAAACATTTGCAAAATTTTCTATGTCCAAAATTTTCGAAAAATTTCGGCGGAGTCTCCTTTGTACGGAGAGGTCTGGGAGAAATAATAATATCAATATTAATAATATATATTAAAATTTCAAAGTAATATATCCCAACAACGGGAAAATAATATAATATCGCTAGAAAACCGTAATCCGAGAACGTACCTATTTGTCGGGCAAACAACGCTTAATTATGAAACCAAAAGCAGTGACAATTGCTTCTATAACCTGTATTCCCCTTATATAATCCAAAGAGGTTAATAATTACATAAAATGAAATGTTTAACATTGTTTCAACCACCGACAAACAAATCAATATAAAACAACAATCACTTGTAAGTTGTAACCATAGCATACAATCATCATATGAAATCAATACAAATCAATTATCCATCCATATCAACCAAAACAAATAGTTTGTTCGGGTTAAGACACTTTTAATCACATAGAATGACAAATAACTACTAAGTATACCATTTACTCAACGGTCTTAGATAAACTCAATAGATTATTCATACATCTTAAACAATTAGAAGTATCATATCCTAAACAACCCATAAACCAAAACAAACAATAATTTACAATGTACTTGAGTTATTCTTATTAAATTTTTTCACAACATTTATAGTTTTTTTATTTTTCTTCTCATTCATACAAGGATTATTTCTTTAACTTACATTTATCTCTTACAAAATTTTATTCCCATTCATTCATTCAGTGTTTATTTCATTTATTTCCCTTTATTACTTACAAAAATTCATTTTTATTTATTCATATCATGTCAATTTCTTTTATTGCATTACATTCATTTAATTATTTACTTTAATTATAAATATTTTCAATATTAACTTAAGTTCAAAATCCTTTACTTACAGTACCCATTTTCTATTTCAATAATTAGTAGTATTACAATTTTAACTCAAGTTTATAACTATTTTCATATCAAATTTCTTATTTATAAAAGTAATTCATTGAACCCTTCCCTTACATAAGTTTTACTTGTAAAATTTTCCATTACATATTCCTTTAACATTTCCACTTTTATAATTGGTAAGTTATATATATGTCTTTTAGAATGCAATTGAAAGTTACACAAGTTTGACCTACTTATTCTAATTAACTTAAGGTTCAATAGTTATCATTTCTTATTTTCATATTCTTTTTGTTTACAAGTTACAAATTCCAAATTCCTTGTATATTTCAGTTATATCTTAGCATATCATTTCTTATTTTCATTTAGAAGTTTCAATTATTAAATAGTTAAAATTTTATTCCATTACAATAGTTGAAATCTCTAATTTATAGAAACTTAAGAACTAAATGCCGGGTTCCATTTCAATTATTCAAAGTAATAATATCTATATAATCATACCTTTTATATATATCGAATCAAAATTGGAATTCAAAATTAAGATTATCAATACAATTGTGCAGTAAAATTACAACAACAGTCTTCCCACTTTAAAACTCGAAAATGAACGTCGATGATGCGTGCACTCATCGCCGAATTATTTTCCAACAATAGCGAGGGGAGTACAGAACTTATTCCTTTCCAAAATTTCATTAAAACATTCCTCCTAATTGCATTGAAAAATTTATATCAGAAAATACTTCTAAATAAAATTATTATTGTATTCTAAAATTATTCGAAAGAGATTTTCAAGAATCCCGGAACTTAAGTTCTAAATTTCCAAATTTCATTTATTTTATTTACAAATCTTATTTCTAACCAATCTTTATAAGTTTCACTACTTAACAACCAACCAATTACATCTAATTATATCATTTATAAAATCTATTATTTTATATATACAAAATATATAGTAGGCAAAATTATTTCATTCACCTCTATTTCAAAACAATATTATGTCCGTGAGTCCTGTTAAGCATTTAGAAATCATTATCGATGTCATAGCATCCTATGTACCGACCAGAATTTATAAATACAAAACGAAACAAATTAACACAATATAAAACGTTTTATAACACTAACAAATACGCTCTCTCATATATATACAATCGGTGACTGATCCTAGGGTATTACTACCCTATTTAATATGAGTCAGACCCCACAAGGCTAAGGTTATCGCTAAACCAAAGCTATGATACCAACTGTAACATCCCGCCTTTTTGGACGTTTTAAGCAGGCACACGTGCCGACTCAAACCATATAGAAGGGCAGATTGTTATTGGGGTGAATAAGAAAAACAGAGAAAAAAAACAAAATAGAATCTCGCAGTGGAATGACAAAATATAATAATCAAATAACAGTTCATGAAGCTGTATACAAAACATTTGATTATACTTATACAATACAAAATCAGAGTTACACATATCAGAGATAAACAAATAATGCAGCGGAACAGTATGAATGCAGTGGAATAAATATAGTAAATAATAGTAGTACAAATCTTCGTCTTCGTCCTCCAGAAATAAGGTCTTCAAATCCTGAAATGTTCATGGCTGACCCGAGCGAATTGAAAAGACAAAACACTCGAGTCAGAACTAAAAGATCTTATGTAAGTCAAATCAACGGTAAATAAATATGAGTATAAATGGTGTCGGAGATGTTTACGGGGCCTGACATCTCCTATCCAGTGTCTTAACCTGAGTGCAGTAACTTAAGAGATGTTCAGGATTCACATCTCCTAAGGATCCGTTAAACTATCTACTATGTAGTAAAATACGCTATTATAATATGTCTACGGTAAGATAAACTATTAAAATAGCATTAAGGCGTTACCCATTTCCCCTTTAACACACTTTTATATATTTCCATAGTCTATACAATACCGTAATCTCGTCCGTACTGGACGTCATCAGAGGGCACTCCATGGTATGGTACAAAACAAACTCGTAGTGGTCTCGATAGGGTAGGTGACACGGCACACTAGGCAATGCCAGGGTAGATATACCAATTACACTTCCGGACTGGTGGTAATGCATAGCAGCTACTACCGCCCCCCTCGGAACACACTCCCAAATCAAAAATCGAGAGAGGCCACCAAATCAAATGCAAAGTTAGAATATAGTATCGAAGGAGTGTGCCCGATCGGAGGAATTACCTCACTTGGCCCGTCAATTGCTCCTGTTTTAGCCACCTTAAGCTAACTCATGGGAGTCAGGTCCACATATATACCTCATATAGGATCGTCTCCAACCATCCTACTTCATTCTGGAATCTCCACCGCGTACACAGTTGTCAAAGTGGTTTTCAGTATTGGCAGAGAGTATGACAATATCCAATCCCGGTCTCTTTAACAACCAATCGCTTATTACACACCGGATGGTTCTTTTACATTTCCAAAATCATTTCATAATTTATATCAAAATATCATATTCAATTCAAATCATATCACTTTCAAAATCATTACTTACTTCTGAAATCATATTCACCTTTGAAATCATATCACATTTGAAATCATAGTTCGAAATTATATTTCCTTTCAAAAGTCATATTTCTAAAATAGGCTAAACTCTCATTTCAAAATATCATATTAAACCCAATATGTTATTTAAATCCCAACTTAGGTTATAACATCATTAACCATATTCACTTAAAAAAATCGACAATTTGAATATAAACCCATCCATTTTACTTAGTTTGGAATTTAGAAGAAGATAGTTTTAAATAGTTACAACTTGTTAATATAGATTTAAAATAGATTAAATATAATTAAAATAGATTAAATAGCTTAAAAATAGATTAATTAAATTTAAAACAAGTTAAAACAGGTTAATTATTTTAAATAAATTAAATGGTTTAAAATAGGTTAAAATAGTTTAATACTTTGAAAATCTTAAAAATTAGAAATTTTGAAATAATATATTTTTAAAACAGTTTATATTAAAACATGAATTTGGAATTAATATCAAATTAAACTATTCATTTCATTTCAACACATTTGGACCATTTTCAATTTCCAAGTCAACAAACCAAATTCCAAACCTTTCAATTTAACATTTCAATAAACTATTGAATTTCATATCGTTTCAATCCATGTTCAAATATCAATTTGGATTACTCCAATTTCAAAATATTTCAAATTTATTTTCAAACAACTTCAATGACTTAATTTCGATTGAATTTCATTTACACTTAAAAGTTTAACTTTAAACTTCCAATTTAATATCTTAAAGCAATTCCTTTTAAACCAATTCACATTTCAACATAAAACTTGATTTTCCAATAATACTTCATTTATATACATCAATTTTTTTTTCAAGATATTATTTTTATTAATTCAACAAATTAGAAGTTCAAAATCATTAAATTTAACCAATCCGGTATCCGTATATAATTTTCTACCCTAGGGTCAAGTGATACGGATATTTATCATTTCAATCCGCAATTTAAAATTTTACGGTTATATATCATTTCAAATCGCAATTCCGAATTAATAATAAAATCCATAAAATCGCTTGATTCTATCATTTCAACCCATAACGATTTTTCCTTAATTTATCGATCATTCGAGTATGTATCATTTCAACCCATAGTGAACTTGGAGTTATAACAATATAAATACAACATCCATTCATCCAAAACAACAAATCAAACATTCATCACAATCATCATCCAAATCAATTAATAAATATCAACAAATAACAGGTTATCAATTCTAGGCGATTAACTGGCAATTTAAATTCAATAATAAATTAAATGATAATTTAATTCAAATAAATTCAAATTAACTGGAATGACGATTTAAATATATCAAACAGCCATAAATAAATTTCTAATCATATTGTTAATCGACGGAATTTCTATCGGATTAGAAAACCATCGAAAAATTTCAAATTAAAATATAACCGCAAGCGCACGACGTACACTTGTAGTACGTGGCGAATACGGGTCGATCCGCAGGGAATTGATGATTTTAAAAATCTATTCAATCAAATTAAACCAAAGTCGAGTGAAAGTTAAGCTAGAGAATTAGAGAATTAACTAACTAACTAAAAGAAACGAAATGCAAATATAAGAGTTAAATGACAATTTAGAGAATAAATCCACTCTCTAGATCATGTAGTTCAACACATATGAAATCATGATCTCTCTTTTATGGTCATTAGTGCTTTAATTGATGTGCCTATCATAAGTATGGCATATTTGTGCTATTAGTTAGTTAACATAAGCCATCAAACTTTGACACACCCCTTAAATCACTTACTAACTTTCATGAAACTTGACAATGAAAATGAAATCTATTTTAAGTATGGCCTATTAACTATTGATTAGAAATATAGACCATCAAATTTTAATTTCAAATCATTTTCTTTTGCCATAATCATATTTTGATGAAGAGGCAATTAGTGTTAGTGATTGTTTAAGCATAGCCTATTTGGTGTCAACAATATAGGCTATCGAATTCAAGGCAAAAACAACAATTAAACCACTTCAATCATTCTTCATTAAGCATAAAAAGAGAGCACGAATTAACAAATAGTTGAAGCTACATAATTAGAGAGCTTAATTACCCCTAAATTGAAGGGGTTTAGCCTCTTATATTTTTCATTTGATTAACAAATGTAGCTTGCAACATGAAAGCAAAAAGAAAGCAAAATGAAAGCTAAATGAAAGAAAACTATTCTAATAGCATAAAAGAAAATCTACACTACTAGCATAAAAGGAAATGAACATGTAATTAAAAGGAAACAATAATTACATTGCATAAAAAAAAGGAAAGTTACATGAAGTAGAAATGGCTAAGTAGCCATGAAAAGAAAAGAAGAAAACTTGATTTATTTTTTAGCCTAAACTAAACTAAAGAGAGACTCAGGGAGAAGGAGGGGTTACATGAAACATAAGGGGTACTTATACATGTGTTAAACCCTAATTCATATTTTTGGGGAATGCCCAAAATACCCTTGAGAAAGTGTGGAGGCCAAGTAATCATTAGCTTCTACTAGTCATCATTTAAGTGTACATGAAGTCATTAATTCCATAAGCATATGTATTAGCCTCTAATTTGTACATTAAGGTAGGTAGGTAGGTGGGGTCCTCCATTATCTTCACTTTGAATTATTTCCATCTTCATTTGTTCTCTTCACTCTTGTGCATGCATATATCATCATGAAACCACTTGTATATGAATTCAAATTCCTACAAAACAATATAGAAAATTTCAATTAAATTTTAGAATATTAATATATACAAAAATGACCATTTTGCCCTTGGATGAAGATGAATATGTGACAATTTGAAATAATTTAAATTTTGGTTTAAACAAGTTAAAATACCCGATATGATCATTTATTTAATTTAATTAGAATAAATATGGTGGTAAAAATATACACATTTACGTGCACATCAAACATCAAAAATTAATTTAACTAACATAAGAAATTTTAGAAGTTGTGAGTGGGTTAAAACACTCACCTTTGAATTTAAATTAAATTTAAATTCTTAATAAGCCCAAAATTTGAACGTTCTTAGAATTTGTCCAAACTAGCGTCAAAATGTCCGAAATTTTATTACGATCCCAACGCAAGAAACCGCGTGTGAATTTGACCTCGTATGTAAAAGTTATTGCGATCAGAACATTGAATAATAAAAAAATTAAACAAAATAAAATAGACATAGCAATTACCACCACGTCATCACATAGTAACTGTCGCGAAACACTTGCCCAAAATCACGTGAAACTCAGCCTCGTCCCATTCGTTCAACTGAGCCGCCACCAGAGCTTTGATGCCGCGCCGCCTATACCCACTGTCGACCAGATCGGAGCCCTCCATTGTGAAGCTCGAGCTAAGCCGCCCTGACTACCACGAACGTGCCACCTCCGATGTCCCCTAGCACTGCGCGCCGCCGCTCCTTTCAATCGTCAATTACGGCAAATACGGCCATCCATATCATGAACGAACCGTATGGATGAGCGCTGCTCGTCGAACTCTACAACCCTACGCCTTTCGATCGTTGCAAAATCGACGATCCGCCGTTGAATTGTTAAAAGTTCATATGGACGGCCGAAATTGATTTGCGAATTTCGGACAAACAGTGATCCGATTCGAGAAACGAATTACACCAGTGAATTGCGCTCGTCGAGAACTTCGGATTGATATAAAATTTGATAGGGTTTGAGGAGTTTGAATTTTTTATTTGAATTTGATTTGCAATTGGAATTAGAAATTAGGGTTTGTTTGCCTTTGAAAAGAGAGAGACATAAAGAATTGTATGTATAGCAAAGTAAGAATGAGAACAACTAGGGTTTATAACTGGATATTTATAGGCAAAGCCGAGAAATAGAATGAATGGACAAGATTTATTTGGATTGAATGATAAACGACCCGGAAAGCCCGTTCTGTCTCCGGAACGAAAACGGGTCATCCCAAATATCAAAATAAATGTTTTTGATACTTTTAAATTCAATGGAATAGGTTTCAAGTCCTAATTCCATCGTATGAAGAAGTTATGTTAAAGTCAGCTTATTTCAAATTGATTTCAATTGATTTTAATTAAATTGATTTCTAGGCGTTTCGAGCCCGTACGACCAAACAACAAGTCTAATCGTTACGAAACTTGAAATCCTACAATAATTCACCGTTACGGATCTGATGAAACTGGTTTCATCGAAATCCGAGTCAACGGCCAAAATGGCTATTTTTCAGGTTAATTAAATTAATTAATATTAAATTAATTAATCTCTTTTCGATTCAATATTTAATAATTTACAATTTCTATCACTTTGGATTACTTAGTGATTTATAGTCCTTTAAAACAAATTTCTATATCAATTTACTGTGGAATATTTCACAATTTACCTTGTTTAATCTCAATTTCAAAAATTCAGTAATTAAAGTAAGAATTCCAAAATTTCATTAATTTGATTTTCAATACTGTTATTAAATCAATTATCATCTTATAGATATAATTACCATTGGTTTATATCTTAGTGCATTAATAATTTCCAATTTCATCTTAATTTCAATTAACGTAGTATTTAATTTCATTTACTTGCAATAAATCCATTTATTATAAATTGAATTCCAATTATTTATAATTAATTCCAATAAATTGATTTGATTCAATTCCAATCATTTTATTAAGTCCATTATTACTCTATAAACCTAGTTAACCTTTGTTTTACCTTTCATTATCTTAATATACTCTAATTTAACAACTTCTAAACATTGTATTGCATCTCACATTAATGTAACATTTATTTACATTTATTTAAAATTGATTTCAATTTCAATTCAACTAACTAAATAAACATGTAACTTATAATAATTGTCATTATTTACTTTTAATTACATTTATAAGTTTATTACTTACTGCAAATGTTACCATTTCTTTCATCACACTAATTTTATTCCATTTCCATTCATTACACACTATTTTATCAATAAGTCAACATTTTAAATTATCAATTACCTTTTATATCCCATTATAAATTAACGCACACATTAATACAATAAATATTATAATTCTTTACACAATACTAGTTTTATTCGATTACCATTAATAAATTAAATATTTACATTTGTTTCCTTATATTCAATTTATAACCAAGTATAACATCTTACATGATTTCATTTATTAGAATTACATTCAAGTTGTTAATAATTAGCTTTAATTATCATTTGTTACATTTCATTTCAGTATTCATTTCATTATTAAATTACAAATTTTTATTCCTCCCAATATTTAATCACAAAAACCCTATTAATTTAACTATTTATAATTGTCGAAATTTACGGGTCGTTACACCTACCTAGAGGCATCCACATTCGTAGATAATCGACGTCCAGTTAAATGCAGGTTTAGCTCAGTCTATAGAATTTTGGCTTCCTTCTCGCCTTAGCCAAGCTCTCCTTGAGGTCCACAGCTTCCCTCACCACCTTCTCCCTAGATTTGGCATCAGTCCTCACCGCCTTTATTGCCTTGATGGCCTCGGTTCTGGCCGTTTTTGCATCCTCCTACGCCACCTCTCGGGCAACCTCCCTTTCCTCAACAATCTATTGGATTTTCAAGAGTTCATCTAGATATGGATAGCGCATTATGTGGCCTGAATAACAAATATTAGAAGGATCCAGTTTTCAAAATAAAAAGGAGAAAAGAGTTCAAGTATTAAGGTCTACATTAGTCCATCACAGTGTGTGCATTGACCACGACCTCGAAAAGGTGCCGATTCAAACTAGACCTAGGCTGGTGAGCATGATAAGGACTCTATGGTCATGAGATGGAAGGCTCTCGGCAAGCGGCCCAGGTAATGATGGATCCAGGTGTAGTTGATCACTAAGGTTACATATCTGATTCGCATAGCTGCTTCCTCTTCAACAATTCCCTCCCCTTCATAAAGCTCCTTCTACTTTACATAAGGAGCTTTTGCCTCAAAAGATGAGGGTTGTTGTCCCCTTGGTCCTTTTCCTCTTTTTACTAAAAGTGGGGGAGGCTTGACAATATGGGTCTGGAAGGCACATCAACAACCTCCTTGCTTGAGATAGGCATCACTTGTAGGGGAGATTCGGCTGCAGTCTACGAGGTGGAGTTGAAGTCGTTAAAGTTGAGCTTATCAGCCACTGAAATAACAAAAAGCCATGATTAGATCAATTGGTAGAAAAGAGAAGTAAAATGCAAGTTTACC
Organism: Allium fistulosum; assembly: GCA_030737815.1. Taxonomy (NCBI): domain Eukaryota; kingdom Viridiplantae; phylum Streptophyta; class Magnoliopsida; order Asparagales; family Amaryllidaceae; genus Allium; species Allium fistulosum. The sequence continues at coordinate 787,767,568 of CM060903.1, forward strand.
CTTTATACTTGCCCAGCCCTGCCTTTTGACAAGAAGCGGGCATGATAAGACTGAGTTGCCTACGTTGGATTGATCGGTCCCTGCATGAGACATACCTCATGTCACAACATCGTAACTGGGATACAATGGATTATAGGTGGGATGGGGCCCGAAGGAGGGACCTATGTTTTTTCCAATGCTCAGTTCCTATGGCTATCCCCTACACCATTTTCTTTAGGACTATCCTCGGTATCCCAAGAGACATCTAGCACCCTATGCTGCTGGACTGTGACATCAACCAACTATTATGGGTTAAAAATTTCCCACTGAGGCATTGACATAGTATCACTAAGCTTATTGTAATTGGACGGGTCCATCCTCCCAACCCCTTACCCTTTTCGGTATCTTAGTATCCCCATTTCTCATGTAATGGTCTGGAATTTCGCATACTTTGTATTTAAGTATATGGATTATTTAAATATTTGAAACTTGGAATAAATTTTATTAAAATGATTTAATAAGCATTTTAACCCCCTTTTAAATAATAACTAATGGTAAACTTGTTTTGGAAAAATGTTTATAAAAATATATTCTGTGAAAAAATATCAATAATGCGACTGAAAATCGTTTTATCAATAAACAGCTTTTTAACAGTCAGAAGTTGTTCGGATTTTTTTAAATACACTTATTAGAATAATAAATTAATAAAATGAAATAAATACATTTTTCCATTTATGGAAGTAAACTAAATGGATGATGTCATACATGAGCTAAGGGGAGATATTTAGGAAATGAGAAAATAAGGAAAATCCTTAACCCTGAAGCAACTTTTATCATAAAGGAGAGGTGATGTGTGTAATTAATGATGGTAGAGTTTTGAGAGGTTTTTTTTACATTCACATTCCTAAGCCTATATAAAAAGGGGTACACCCTTAGTAATAAATCACAAATATTCCAAAGCTTTGAGCTAAAATTTCAATGCCATCATCTTCTTCTTCATCTTAAATTCCTAAAGCAAATAATTTGCGAATCAACTCCAAATCACTTAAAACTTTAGCACAAGGCTTACTAAAATATTATAACACATTCCACCTAGCTAAAAGTTGAAGAAGCAAAGCCCTTTCCTTATGCAAGCATAGGCCCTGAGCATCTTAAGGGTACTGGAGGTAAGGCAAGGCAAAAGTGGAAGAAAGGAAGGAAGGAAAGGAGGATGCTAATTTGGATTTGGACCTTGGTTATTTATATGGTTAAAGGTGAGTTAACACCTCACTTTGAATGGAAAATATCATATATATTTTGATGTTTGATTATATTAATTGTTGTTTGAATTGTTAAGTGACATATGTTAAAACATTGCTTTGGATTGTTGTTTTGAAAACAAGCGACAAATAAGATCCATGTATATGGACTTGAACAAACATGGAATGGACTTGAATGGACTTATATGACATGTGACTAGACCTTGAAAAAAGCACATTGGTTATAGATGGACTTTGCTTTAGATTTGACACGGATTTAGAAGTGCACTTATAACGATAGTCGCTATAGAAGTAGTTTGGAATTGCCTTGTTTTTGGCAGTTATTATGGAATTTCATAAAGAGATCCTTAGGGGTTTCTCACTATACTTATATTGTTGTATATATATATATATATATATATGTCGCTATTAAAATATTGGATAGTAAAAATTTAAGTAACATATAGAAAACGGCTAAAACATCACTAGCGCAAAACTGCCCTATTTAGACTTGATTTTTGGTCTTAAAAGGTTTGAAAAGATATTTAGATTTAAGTATTTTGTTTCATTCTTTTACAAGTGGTTACTAACTATTTCTAGATTATTTTTAAAGTGGTTTGAGGTATTTATGAATTTATAAGAATTAGTTGTCAATTTTCAAAGAAGACATATTTTGTTAAAACATATCGTTTTCAAGTTTCTAATAATTTTTCAAACTTGTTATTTTCAAGTAATATTTTAAAGGATTGTTTTAAAACATATTATAAGTAGTTTGGAGTATAAATATCGCATATAAATGTCTTGAAAATATCTTATATAAATATCTTGGAAATATCTTATATAAATATCTTGAAAAATATCTTATAAAATATTTTATACAAATATCTTGTTTTAGATTATAAAACAAAAGGTTTAGAAAGGGGTTAGTAATTGTTTAATGGCCAAATGGTTAAATTGTTTAATTACTTATTAGAAAAGTAGTTAACTGTGCTTAACACTATAAGCCAATGAAGTAAGTCTTATCTATTTGTGAGAGTTAAGATTGATGTCGAGTAGGGACGGAGCAATAGAGCTCTAACCTAACGGGCGTCCCTCTTGACCAGGGAATAGTAAGTTGGGAAATGTCAGAAATGTGTTAATCGTGTTGATTTCTCATTGTTTATTGAAATCATTAACACTATACTTAACACTAAAAGCTGACGAGATAGACTTATCGATTTGTGAGATTTAAGAATGAAGTGTCTTGGCAAGGCTTGGAGCAACCAGTGCCCATACCTAGCTTCACTCTTGGGCGAGGATTAGTTGAGTTGGAATGTCGGTAACGAGTTAAGCATACGAATCATGATTTGTATAAGCAATTGTTTTGACTAAATAATCGATTAGTCGATTATCTAACTTGACCAAATATGACTTAAGAAGTTATCAAAAGGCTTCGTGATTTCATACCAATAAGAACCCCCGAGGAGGAGTATTGGTACGAAATGTCTCTAGCTTTCCTTACTTTTGAAAGAACCCGAATTGATTTAGCCGAAAATTCATCGAACTAGTTTTGACGAGACCGGGATCAATAAGTGTTTTAGACCGGGATCAATAAGTGTTTTACTCATCGAATACCACTTCAAAACTAGTATACTAGTTCTATGTTTTGCAAGTGGTTGTTAAGTGAAACGTTATAGAGTTGAACTATCAACCTAATGTTAAAGTCCAAAGGAGAGGTCAGCATTGTTAGCACCAAAATTGGTCACTAACCTCGTAGAGAAAGATTGTGTAGAGATGTAAGTAATGAATATCAGTTAAACAAAGAAGACAATGCTAATTTAAATGCAGAAAGTAAGAACACCAGATTTATAGTGGTTCAGCGTAATTGCCTACGTCCACTTTGAGGTTAAACTTTATTGATCTTCTTTAATGGTTGATTACAAATACAATTCGTAGATCGAATACTTGAATGCAATTGCTAAGTAGAGAAGATGAGTCTGAAAAATGGCAGAGTCTCCCCAGCGTTCTCGAAAAAGATCCTTTTCACTGTGACCCTGCCTCTCTATTTATAGACAAAGATGGGCTGGACTTCCCAGATGGGCTCGGTAGCCGAACACTCTAGCCCAAGTATAGTGGTCGCTGCATGCCGAACCAGGTAGGCCAAACACAATGATGCCGAACCACCCTTCCTATGTCGAACGGTATGTTTGATGTGTGGGAAGTGCAGAATAGTTGTCAGTCGAAGCTGAACGTGCCTCTGTCCGAAGCGCTTGACCGAACAATGCTCTTTGACCGAACGATGCATTCTGGCCGAACGATCCTCCTTGGCCGAACAATGCTCTCTGGCCGAACGATGCTTTTTAGCCGAACGATCCCTCTGAATGAACGATACTGCCATGTCGAGTAATCATATACATCGAACGCCTTCTAATGCCGAGTGCTACTGGATGCCGAGTACTACCTGATGCCGAGTACCATGAGATGCCGAGTGCTACTAGATGTCGAGTACTCCTAGATGCCGAGTGCTTCTGGACGCCGAGTGCTATTGGATGCCGAGTACTCCTATTGCCGAGTTCCAGGGGATGCCGAGTACTATTGGATGCCGAGTACTCCGGTTGCCGAGTTCCACTGGATGCCGAGTACTCCTGTTGCCGAGTTCCACTGGATGCCGAGTACTCTTGTTGCCGAGTTCCACTGGATGCCGAGTACTATCTGATGCCGAGCACTAGTTTCCTGGTCAAATCTCCAGGAAACACTTTCCCCCCAAAGTGTATCGCATGGCCGAACGTGGTACGCTTTGAATCATGTAACCTTTTCGTCTCGTCTTAAACCCTTGACTAACCTCGAATGGAGATGCCCTTTTGTGAACTCCAGCAGTTTAGATGTGTGCCGAGCGTGTTCTAAACGCCGAACGAGACATTTGTAACCGAACGATGCTTCCTTGCCGAACGATACTTCAGTGCCGGACACCATTATGCGCCTATGCCGAACGATATGACCTTGACCGGTTCCACCGGATATGGCCTTTTCGACTTCTTCTGCTTCCCTATAAAAGCCAGCACCCCTATCCTTCTTTTCCTTTTCACACTTCCAATACCTCTGCCTTTCCTCTGCCGAACCTATCAGCATACAACTCGCCGACTCTTCCCAAGTTTCTTCCTTACCAACTAGGTACCGATCCTTTCATCTCAATACAGCCTATATGCTCGAACTCCCTTAATTGATGGGATAAATCGAGCCTTGGACAAAATGTCGAGTCATGCAACGAGTGGTGGTAGGAAGTGTAAATAGAGATGAGTTTTTTCCAGAAATCAATGATAGACACACTGTGGTTCGGCATAGGTATTTTATGCCGGACCAGATTGGTGGAAGTAGAAACATGGAGTAAGTAGGAGATGACTAGGGGCATCGAGCGGTACGGTCTGGTACGACTTGCCGAACGATATGCCTCGTGGTTCGGTGTGGATGGAGGAAGAGACGAGGCCAATGTCGAAGACAACGTGCTGATGGTCATCTTAGCCGAACAGTCACAAACACTGTACCATACTCAGGCTAAAACATGCCGAACAATAACTTAGCCGAACCAGAATTTAGCCGAACACAGGCTTAGCCGAACAATGACTTAGCTGAACAATGACATAGCCGAACAATGACTTAGCCGAACAAAGACTTAGCCGAACCGAACAATGACTTAGCCGAACAAAGACTTAGCCGAACAAAGACTTTAGCCGAACAATGACTTTAGCCAAACAATGACTTAGCCGAACAATGACTTAGCCGAACAAAGTCTTAGCCGAACAATGACTTTAGCCGGACAATGCTTTAGCCAAACAACGACTTAGCCGAACAATGACTTAGCCGAACAAAGTCTTAGCCGAACAATGACTTTAGCCGGACAATGCTTTAGCCGAACAACGACCTTACCCGGACAATGCCTTAGCCAAGCCAGGACTTTAGCCGAACAATGACTTTAGCCAAACGATGACTTTAGCCGAACCAAAATCTTAGCCGAACACTCATTAACTATATTTTCCTGTATAGCAAAACAAGAAACAGGGCCCAAGCATTCTAGCATACGTGAAGCCGACCTGGATCGTTAACTTCTTAGCCTCAGTAAACGTAAATCTGAACTTAGATTATCATACGTTTTCTGGATCTGGAATTGCAATCACCAAAAGGCAGGCTTTTGGGGACGGTCAGCGATGACGGTCTTCGAAGGCGACGTCTTGACGTTCAGTTTTATATCAACAGCTTTGCGACTTTCAAACTTTCAATGCTTTTACACGATTGCCTGCACTAGTTCACACATCACGTGGGGGGAATATTCGTGTTGTTAACTCTAACGTTCAACGTTTTTTTAAGTATAGTTTTCTCAGGCGCTTAAACAGATTCATTATTTATTGGGGATGTCTATGAAGTCTAGCTCTGCCACCATATCTGACAGGCCTGGGCCGTCATCAAGGCAAGAAGCCGCTGATACTTTAAATCCGTCGACTTCCCCTGCCCATAACTTAGCACCCGATGCCCTGGAGGCAACAATTCTTTTAGACAACCCAATTGACTCACAAGCTTCGAAGATCAATGAAGCCGCACCTCGGTGGATATGTTCCATCCACGGGATTCCTTTCGTCGATGTGTTAGTCCCTTCACGACACGATCGTCCTCACCTGCCCCCAGTCGGCTATACCACCTGCAACAAGTTCATGTGTTGGATGGGCAGCGTGCCTCCGTTTAATTTATTTCTCCGGGATGTGTTGCAGTACATCGACATTGCTCCGTCGCAGCTGCATCCGAACGGTCACGCGTTTCTATATGGGACCTATCTACTCTTTATGGCCGTCTTCTCTAGACCTCCAACCTCCGGCGACATCAGATACATCTATATGATCAAGAAACGGAAAGACAGCCCTTTCTTCATGTTCCTCGAGCCGTACCACAAATGCCAAATCTTGACGGGAGCATGCAGTAAATTCGCCCTGTACAAACAGGAATGGTTCTACGTGCGTTGCCCTCCTGATTTTGCGAGGAGATGGGTCGAAGGCAGTAAGTCTCTTCGCTAAGTCATCATTCGCGTTTAATTGGAGTTGTGCTTTTTCTAACTCTTCGTTTCGTCTTTTCAGGTATCAACCCGCGTCTGGAGGGCTGAGGATATTCTGAGGCCGTTGAGGCCATTAGAGCTCATCCTGCCGAGGAACGCGACATCCGAACCATCATTTCGAATGAATCATTGTCAAGGTTCGGCTTGTTAGCCCCAGGTCGTCGGATTAGCCTCCCGGAGGGCGTCTCCATTCCCAAGCCAGCACCCGGTAAAGGGAAAAAACAGGCCGGATCGTCATCACGCCGCACTCCCGATGCACACGAAGAAGGCGAGCACAAAGAGGATGAAGCTCCTGAGACCCAAGGCGAGAATGTGGGTCCTGCTTGAAATCCGGCTGTCGAAGTTCACGACATTGAAACGTCATCCTCCCCTTCGAAGGGAAAGAAGAGGTTAAAATACAAAATTCGGAAGGAGAAAGTTGGTGGCACTTCAAAAGTTATGCCTATCCCGCCCGAGAAAGAGGCTTCCTCACAGCACCTGGAAAGTTCCCTGAGGGGTTTGTCAAATCTTTCCATCCCCGATGATATACTTAATTACGGGTTTGATGATCCTGAAGCCCTCAAGTTCTCTTCGCCCGCTAGAGGAAATGCGGGAGTTCAGCTCCCGGTCCAAGGAGACAATACTCCGATTAGTAAGGATAAAAGAACTGGTCCGTCGGGGGGAACACTAGGACACACATGCACATACGCATTCCATCATACACTTCAAGTTTTTTTTATTTATTTCCTGGATTCTTCTTAACTCGTTGTTATCTCCATTCTTTGCAGGTGACATGGGGCGCTCTCACGGACTCGATCGCCTTTATGGCTCTTCCTTATTTCATCATTTCGGACGGGACTCAGGTTTAGGCAGACGCAGGGACAGAGATGATTATGAAGATAGAGACAATCGTCCTCGCAATTCGTCTTATCGTAAGAAGGCATATTCTCAATCTTCACAGTCCTGTGATCCTCTTCCTCCAACTGAGCCGGATAGAGAGAAGTCTTCACAGAAGGGTTACCAACCTGATGCTCCTCGAGAACAACACTCCGGTTCATCGAGCATAAGGCAAATTCGGGAGCAACGAAAAAGAGCAGAACTTCCAAAGCCTCCTCCCCCTACTCCCGCGGTTGATCCAACTGTAGCAGAAAAGATGGTCGATCTTAAGGCCAAGTTTCCAAAAATTTGCTTTGATGGTCTGAAGTTCCTCCCGGCTATTCACCATATCCCTGGGCACGTGAAGCAGAGTGCCATTGCCTGTAATAACGACGTCTATGTTCAACATTACACATTTGTACACTTGGTTGAAAAGATCTCGGAGGTGTCCGTTGAGCGTCAATATGAGATTGATCGCCTGATATTGGAGGCTGGCTGCGACAAGAACATCATCAAGCATCAAGACGAAGAGCTTGCTTCGTATAAGTTGAAGCTGGAAGCCGCTGAGCAAAGCACAAAAGATACTGCTGAGGCAGTTACTCGTTTAGAGATGGCTCACAAGAAGGAACTTGATGAAGCAGTCCAGCGCAGCGGTGCCCTTGCCCTAGAAAAAGATTCCGTTCAAAAAGAAAGGGACGCGCTCGCCATACAAGTCAGAGAGCTGAAAGAATTACTCTCCAAGGAGAAGGAGGACAAAGTAGCTGCTCAAGAAGAATCACAACGATATTGTGACGAAATCGTTGCTACTCGGCTCCTGAAAACGAAGCTTGATGGCGAACTCGCTGGGGTTGAAAAAATGAAGGACGAAGCCCGTGAGTAGGGCAAAAGAAAAGCTGCGGAGGAGATTAACTCTCGCTTTGAGGCGGCCGCAGAAGCCGGCAGGGAAGAGGTCAAATGCATGCTTGACCCGTTGATTGCTGAGTATGGAGCCCGCGTCCTTATGCATCGTGACTTAATATTCTTGGGCGAGGGCTATCTCGAATCCCTAGCTGAGGCCTGGGAGACCTTAGTGAAGATTAGGAAAATCGAGTCGGGCTCTGAAGAGGTCGATGAGGATGCCTTGGTGAAGGAGTTTCTTAGGGGGAATGAGCCAGCGGATTTATCCGCAGCTTTGGCGCTTTATAACAAAGGCTCTTCCCTTCCAAAAGAGAAAAGTGATGAAGCTGGCCCGTTTGAGGCTGAGACTACGGCTCCTCATATTGCTGCTGCTCCCGCTGCTCAACCGGCCGGTCGGCCGACACTTGACCTGTTCGAGCAGCATGCCGGCTATGATCCTGAAGATCCCGGGCTTGGCGTTCACGTGTTATCTCCTATTCTGGAGGGTGAAACCCCACGCGCAACCGATAGCCAACCGAAACCTGGTAGGAAACTCTTCTTCTCTAGAAGTTGAAAGATCTGTCATTTTGCAGCAGTGGTTATTCGTTTTAATGTTCATTCTTTATGTTTTCATGCAGGCTGCTCTGACCCCGAGCCAACTCCGAGGAGCGATGACGCCAAGGAGGAGGCAGAGAAAACAAGCGACGTTGTTCACGCGGGAGTAACTCCTGGTCCCGATGCTCAAGTGATCGGGGCGCTAGATGATGATAAGCTTGACACTTCATCTCCTGCCGAAGGGAGTGATGAAATCGAAATCACTGGCGCCTCTGAGCATACTTCAAAGATGAGCATGAAGGACCGCCTCGCCGAAGAGGAGAAGAAAAAGGTCGAGGTCAAAGTTGAACCTGAAATACTGGAACTTACCGACCCGCGGAACAGACCTTTGAAAATCATTCTCCCGGGCAGGTCCAAACCACTGGATGTTCCGTCTCCTACTCCTGATTCCGCTTCTTTAGCAAGCAAGAAATCCAAGAAAAAGCGTGAAGGAGAGGAGTCGTCGGAAAAAACAAAGGAAGACAAGAAAAAGAAACCAAAGAAATAACCGATACACTCGTTCAACGAGCTTCTTGCTTAAGTCTTGTAGTTGCTTTTATCTTTTGTAGCTTGTAGTTTGTATATATAGGTTCTTAACTCTGAGTTTTGTAGGAGTAACTGTGTAACCCCATTTTGAACTATTGAATGAAGTTTAGTTTCTTTTTCGTTTGGATGATTCTCTTGCTTTTCTTTGGTTTGCTGACTAACTGTAGTCATAACTCAAGTTCTTATGAGTTGCATTATCTCCCAGTCCATTCTCGTGTTGTTCAAACATTTCCAGACGTGGCATACTTCTTGTTCCACATTTCTCGAGTACTTGGAATTTTTTCTAAATCTGCACTCCGGGGATTTAGAGTAAGTTGATCCGCGTTCAGGGGATTTGGAGGTTCGCATCGTCTATACTCTAGTCCGCACTCTGGGGACTTAGAGTACTCCGATCCGTGCTCTGGGGATTCGGAGGTTTGAAATCGTTTATACTCTAGTCTACACTCTGGGGACTTAGAGTACTCCGATCCGTGCTCTGGGGATTCGGAGGTTTGAAATCGTTTATACTCTAGTCTACACTCTGGGGACTTAGAGTACTCCGATCCGCGCTCTGGGGATTCAGAGATTTGAAATTGTCTATACTCTAGTCCACACTCTAGGGACTTAGAGTATTCCGATTCGCGCTCTAGGGATTCGGAGATTTGAAATCGTTTATACTCTAGTCCGCACTCTGGGGACTTAGAGTACTCCGATCTGCGCTCTGGGGATTCGGAGATTTGAAATCATTTATACTCTAGTCCGCACTCTGGGGACTTAGAGTACTCCGATCCGCGCTCTGGGGATTCAGAGATTTGGAATCGTTTATACTCTGGTCCACACTCTGGGGACTTAGAGTACTCCGATCTGCGCTCTGGGGATTCAGAGATTTGGAATCGTTTATACTCTAGTCCGCGCTCCGGGGACTTAGAGTACTCCGATCCGCGCTCTGGGGATTCGGAGATTTGAGGTTGTTTATATGAGTCCGTACGTCGTACAGGATAATGTAGTTCGTCATCCGATTATAGGATATAGAAACATTAGTGATTCGTGGAAAATACGGCTTCAAGCCTTTATTAATGAAAAACAACTAAACTGCTTGATTACATAGTTAAAAAGAAACTAAGTTACGACTGAACGTAAACATATAGGAAATAATAGTGCCTAAAACAAGAAAGAAAACATGCTAAATGTAATAATGCCGCAAATGTTCACTGTTCCACGCTCGGAGGAGTGTCGTGCCATCAACGGTCGCTAGCTTGAATGTTCCCTCTCCAAGCTTCCGTTCAATGACGTACGGACCTTCCCAGCTGGGATTCATACGCGAAGGTACTAGGAAAACTCGTTTCAAAACGAGATCACCCACATCAAATATCCTTGGGCGGACTCTGCCGTCGTAGTAACGCTTGACTCGGTGCCTATGTGCTGCCGCCCTTAATTCGGCCTCTTCACGTTTTTCATCGATACAATCCAGTGATTCCAACAAGAGGTCCCGATTCATCTTGAGATCATAATATGTCACCCGGTGCGATGGAACTTCAAGTTCCACGGGTATAACGGCTTCAGAGCCGTATGCCAAGGCAAATGGAGTGTGGCCGGTCGTGGACTTGTGGGTAGTTCTATAAGCCCATAATGTTGTCGGGAGTTCATCTACCCACTTGCCTCCGACTTTCTCCAGACGCTTCTTCAGTATTGACTTGATTATTTTATTTACGGCCTCGACTTGTCCATTAGCTTTTGGGTGTGCAACGGCAGCGAACTTCTTCTCAATGCCATACTTTAAACAGAACTCTTTGAACTCTCTGCTTTCAAATTGCATCCCGTTGTCCGTAATGATGGTGCGAGGAAGGCCAAAGCGGCATATAATGCTTCGTACAACGAAGTTAATGACCTTCTTAGAGGTGATTGTGGCCAAGGGTTCTGCCTCAGCCCATTTTGTGAAATAGTCGACTGCAACAATTGCGTATTTCGCACCACCTTTGGATATAGGCAAAGAGCCGATTATGTCGATTCCCCAGATTGCAAATGGCCAGGGGCTAACCATTTGTGTGAGTTCCGTTGACGGAGTCCTCGGGATTTTCGCATATCTTTGACACTTGTCACATTTCCTTGCATAGTCTGCAGAGTCCCGATTCACGGTCGGCCAGTAGTATCCATAGCGGAGGATCTTTTTTGCTAGCGTTTGCCCCCTGGTATGGTCGCCACATTCCCCTTCGTGAACCTCTCTTAAGACCCGCTTTGTCTCGTCATGAGCGATGCACCGTAATAATGGGACTGAGAATCCTTTCTAATACATTAATCCACCCTGCATCACGTATCGCGCGGCCTTTCGAAGGACCTGTCGTCTTTCGCTCCTTTTTTCTGGTAAAGCCCCGGTTGTCAGGTACAGTCTGAACGGGGTCATCCACGACTCCTTTTCGATTTCTGTTTCCAACACACGGTCAACTTTCATCTCGTCTATGCTCGGGGCATGCAAGGCCTCAACGGGATACAATCCCATTTGTTGCGCGTCGCCTGTGCTTGCAAATTTAGCCAACAAGTCGGCTTCTTTATTCTGTTCGCGCGAGACATGTAACGACCCGCCATTTTGGACCATTCGCGTCCATTATAAGTGTATAGGTAGACACTCATGCCGGAGTTGAATTGCTCAAAATACCGCGTTGTTAATTTAAATTTGGCAAAACTGAACATATACAGTAAATAGATATAATCACAGATCACAGACACAGAGTAATAAGTGCAGCGGAAATAAAAGAGATAGTAGTTCATGAAGCTACTATATGAATATATAAAATACAACAGAGTTTACAACAGGAGAGTAATACGATACATCAGAGTTAAACCAGATACAACGGAAGAGTAACAGATACAAATCAGAATACATCACTGGAATCATCGAATATCTGAAAGCTGGATAGATGGCTGGATCTTCAAGCAAAGCTCCAACTCCAAAGGTGAGTCTCAAAAGCTGGACCACTCAGTCTGACCCGAGCGTAAAGCAAAACACAAGACACTCGAGTCAGGATTAACATTCTCATATTAATAAATCCAACTCTAGTGAAATAGCAATTGAAATACAAGTAACTCAAAGGATGTTTGGAATAACCACCCTTTAAGGATCCGTTAAACTATCTACTATGTAGTAATGTACGATAAGTAGATAATGTCTATCAGTAATATAAAGATATCAAAATAGGGTTAAGCAGGGCCCATACACCTCTTAACCTGTTTATTCCCAAAAGCATATACAAGACCGTAGTTTCCCCAAAACCGGAAGTCACCAGAGGGCAATCCATATACTAAAGGTACAAATCAAAATCGTAGTGGTCGCGAATAGGATAATCAGTATGACAAGGTACATGAGGCGATACCAACTAGGATACTAGTAGTTGCGTGATCCGGACTGATGTTGGGCATAGCAGCTACTACCCCAACACCGCGAAACAACACTCCCAAATCGAGGGGTGCACCCAAATCGAATCACAAAAGTAATAGATATGGTAACGAAGAAGTGTGTCCGCTAGAGGTGGCGAACCTCAATGGCCCGGCGCGGCTCCTGTTTTAGTCATGTCAGGGGTCATCCAAAATCGTTCTCTTTCTTCAGTCAACGCGTTCTCCAAAACCATCCACTTCGTTCTGGATCAACACTCCGCGTATAATTATTAAAGTGGTTTCGGTTCAGATAGAGAGTATATCCATTACCGATCCCGGTCCCTTTAATAACTTTCGTAATTATTACACCGATTGGTCGTTTATATATTTCAACCAAATCAATTTCAATTTCAATTTCAATTCGTCAATCAACATTTCATTTGTCTTTCAAAACCAATTTCCAATAATTTACGTTTCAAAACATTCAATTTACCATTTCAAGATCTTATAATTCAATTTCAATTTCTCTTTAAAACAATTCAAATATTGATCCAAATTCGTATATCAGTTTCATTTCAAAATCATTTAAATTAATTTAATTAAACACTCAAATCAATTTACATTCATTTATCGATTCCATTCAATATTCGTTAAGTACATTTGTTATTCAAAACAATTTCCATTAAATTTCCAATTCATTAAATCCATTCTTAAGTTCAACTTTATTAAATCAAAACTTACAATTTTGAATTAAATTAAATTCATCAAATCAAATTCTTTAAATTTCAAGTCTTACATTAATTCCAAAAATATCACATTTTATTTCTTGTTAAAGAAATTCAAATTCACCTATTTACTTACTTAAATGATTTTCCAAACTTTATCAATAAAGAAACTCAATTTCAAGTATTACGAAGTAAAATTCACTTATTCAAAATTCAATTTAATTTAGTCATTAAATAATTCAATCCTATTTAATTATTAAATAATTCAAAACTTAATTATTAAATAATTTCAAAACTTAATTATTAATAATTTCAAAATTTAATTATTAAATAATTTCAAAGTTTAATAATTTCAAACTTAATTTTAATTTCAACTTAATTATTAAATCATTTTAATGTTAATAATTTCAAACTTGATTATCAAATCATTTCAAACTTAATTCAATCATTTCTCAAATTTAACAACATTCTTTCATCAATTACTTTATTAACATTTTGTTTCATATTATTAAATATTCACATTGAAATTTCATTAAAATTCAAATTTCAACTTCATTTCAAAACTATATTATTTATTCAAATAAAATCTTCGTTTATTTTCAAATCAAATTATTGACCAATCGGGTTTTTATTTAATTATCTATCCTAAGTCAAAATTCAATTTGGGTATTTATCATTTCAACCCGATTCCAATTCAATTCAAAATCAAAACATATCAAAGGGAACTTGCAGTGTGATAACTGGGATGGTGTCAAAGTAAATAAACAAGCAATAACAACAATCAATATCAATCCAATAATCAATTCAAATAATCCCGAAATAACCGTATTAATTCGCATTGTTATTTGTACGAATTAATAAAATTATCTCTAGAATCTACACTATCATTTCATGTAGATTAAAGATTATTACATTACAGTTTTTCACTTGTCATCTATTACGATTACATACATCATCAGTTTAACAACATACATTCAGTGGTTCAAAGTGTAATTAAACAAATCCTACGTGTCAATAAATTCAACAGTTAAAGGGGTCATATTATACAAATGTCCGTTAATCAAATTTAACATTTAATTATCCTATATCAAGTTCAATTTCGTACTATTTATCAAATTAACATTAAAAATTTTAACGTCCAATATAAACATCAACAAGCAATCAATTATCAGCCAAACTGTATTATCATCGCATAAATAATTAACAGATAATGGTGTCAGATGTCACAGGTGAACTGATACAGGCAATAGCATATATAACAGTGTAATTAACTAACAACAGTATATTTCAATTGTCGTTTCAATTGAAATCAAATCTAATAAATAAAAGAACGTTAATCGTGAGTGAGTGCTCACCTTTCGAGGCTAGAGACGAACGAGAATGAGATGATATACGAATCCAAGCACGGATTTCCAAGTAAAGCAGGATAGGCACGAATTCGACGAATCTGATAGATAAGAAATTTACGAAATAATCAGAATCTTCTCGATATAGACTGAAACGAAATATATTTTAGTTTACATTTCCTCAAACCAATATTAAATCTAAACACTAATAAATAAAATCTCAGTCCATTTAATAAAAATCCAAACTTATGTATATATTTCTTTATATAAATAAATATATAAACATAAACAACTCATATACGTAAAAAAAAAAAAAAATAAGATATATATATATATATATCTTATAAATTTTTAAATCAATATTTTAACTTTAACATTTCTAAAATAAATATATATCCAGAAACCAAATGCATACCATAAAATCTTTAAAAATTCATAAATCTTTGAACACGCTTATCTCTTACCCAAAATATACATGCAGTCAATATAGAACTTCACATGTTTACTATATATCAACAAATTTATAAGCTACACACATTAAAACCAATATCAATAAACAATATAAAATAAATACTTTCATATGAACGCACTTAGACAATACATGCTATAATCCTCTGTACCCACAGGCTATGACTTTCATTGAAACAGAGCAAGTGAACAGCAGATACAAATATATATATAGGTATACACTTAACACTGAAATGCACATCACTTTATGTCTAGCATGCATAGATTCGTATATATATAAACTGTCCTATTGAAACCATCATATTACAATATATTAATATAAATATATAACAGTTTAATACAATATATATAAACAGAGCCATGCATAGAACATGCGAATGGTTTTACACGATACTCATATATATAGATAACTATTATGCATGCAACTCTAAACCGATGTATGTTTGTGGAGTTCCAGTATACGAAATGTGCATTTCTGAAACAAAACAAAGCTACAGGTTGTTTCTTCTTGTTCAATAAGAGTCATGTACCAAGCAAAATGACTGTAAAAGTGTTGTGAAAACAAAGTACTAATTTATAAGGATATTAGTACTAATTCTTATATGCAACTAATGTTCCTTGATATTGTAGCCACAAAATAATATATATACAGTAACAATACACTTATAACACACTATAACTTATATCTATAATAAAACGTCTATAAACAAACTTTATAATTTAAAACAAATACTTAGATAATAAATACATATAGCTTTCGAACATAATATGGTAAGTATAGTTAAACATTATGTTTGTAAAGTTTCGTATGAATGAAGATATTCATATAACCATTATATACAACTGCATTGCACTATTTGAAAAACGTAACCACAAAGACATTCACATAATACTATAAACACACTATATATACCTCAACCTAACAGAAGGAACGCTCGGCTATGGACTGCACGGCCGAGGAGGAGGTGTTGGCAGAGTCTGGCGGGTTTGTGGTGATGAAAGGAGCAGTTCTCGGCTGGTGATGGGTCAGTTCAAGGGTAGGGCGGAAGTCTAGGTCGAGGTGGCTGTGCTTAGGCGAGGGTGGCGGTTGCTGTTTGGAGATGGCGGCAGTGGGTTGTTATACGGAGTAGGCTTTTCGGTTGTGGGTTGTTGGAGTTGTTGACATGGCGAGTTTGTGTGGGGCTGATGAGCAGTTAGCTCGGTGTCTTGTGGTAGGGCTAGGCAGAGTTGTAGGCTGTGGTTTCGGTGCTTAGGGCGATGGAGCGATCTGGGTTGGTGGATGGCGCTTGAGTGTTAGATCTCATGTGGAGGCGGTTGGCTAAAGGCGGGGAAGGGGTCGGAGGGCAAGGTGGAAGATGCGGCTGACTTGGGGAGGGTTGTGCAGTCGGTCGAATGAATACAAACAGAGAAAGGAAACAAGCTGGCTACTCGGATTCTTTTTATTTCCAAAGAAAAATGAACGAATGAAAAGATGGAACCATATATTTTGAAACCTTGAGAAGATAAAAAGTTGGTATGTTTGAATTCAAGGCACGATAATTCAGGGAGAAATAAATGCAATTGTCTACTGACTTTCAACCGTTGGAAATTTTAATGGACACGGAAGCCAAAAGGCATGAAACGGTTACCGATACGGTAGGCGTTACGCAAAATGCAACGTACACCGGAACTCCGAATTTGACAATCAAATATACCGTAGAGATCGGCACGACGAGACGATCAAAACGGTATATAGAAATCAGTGGTACGATCATCCGACAAAAATCGATATCGGTACCAGAATACTGCTATTTTGCAGAAAATAAGAACGACGGAGTCAAAGATGTCCGAATTTGGAAAAACGACAAACTGAAATCTTGCTCAGAAGATGGTTTAGAATTTTTCTATGTAAAAATATTTAGGTTTCGGAAACATTTTATTTTCATTACTTTTTAACTGATTAAATTGAAGTGAATTTACGCGCGAAATAAACTTTCGTATTTTCGGACGAAAATTTACCAGTTGCTATGTTTAACTAGACGTATTCCAAATATTAAATTTTTATTTCAAAATTTTATCGTTTAAAATTTCACAAAATTTCAACTAATTACGTTATTAAAACAGTTGAAATTTACGGGTCGTTACACTCTCCCCCACTCAAAACTTTTCGTCCCCGAAAAGGAACGAGGTAGGAAAATAGAAACAACCAAAAAGAAAAATAGATTTGAAATACAAAATAACAATTAATTTAAACCATATAAATTCCAATTTAAGTTAGTTGATATTCAATAGTTTATTTAATCCATTTGATTTTACTAAAATAAACCTCAACTATTTCTAAATTCATTATCTTATTATCCAATTATCTTCAATTTACAATTTCTAAAGCTATAAATTTGAACAGTCTTTTATTATAATCATATTTTCTTTCAACAGATTAAATTCTTTAATTCCAAATTATCATAAATTTTATTTCACTTAATATATCTATTCACATATATTTAAACCATATAAATTAATTTAAACCCTATAAATTTCAATTCAAATTAATTTATTTTCACTAATTGGTTTTAAATTCAAGGTATTTCCCTAAGTTGATCAAATTTCAATTTATTAATTCTTTCAAAACAAATTTATTTCATTATTAACTGAGTTTTACTTATTATCCTATCTAACTCTATTAACATCTTTATAACCAAAATTCGGTGTATAACATTTATTATAAACACTCAAGTTTATTTATAAATTCAATTCATCTTATATATTATCCAATTACATATTCAACTTCTGAATGATTTAGGTAAGTTGTATTAGAATGCAGTTGAACAATATACGAATAAAATTTCCAAATTCAATTATTCAAGTTTAAATATTTATTCCAAATCTTAGTTTTATTTATAATTAAAATCATCTTTTAACAAAATTTAAGAATTAGATTTCCGATTAACATTAAACAACTTATATAATATATTTATATCAAATCAAATTAAATTTTAAAATAAGATACTTATATATATATAAATCAAATTATTCTGAAGAAATTTAAATTAAAATATTTTTCAAACAAACCGTAGCAAAGCTACAGAATAGTATCTCCACTTCGAAACTCGAAAATGAACGTCGATGATGCGGCCGCCATCACCGAAATTATTTTCCAGCGACAAAGAGAAGAGCACTGGTTTCAACATTTTTTAAAAATTTTTGGAAACGATTTCTATTCAAAAATACTTCCAATAATAATATATACTTTAAAATTTTAAAACCAAAATTCGAAATCACCGGAAACTAAATTCTCAAATTTCTGAGTTAAATTCATTTCAAATTCCAAATTAATTAATAAACCGTATTTATAAATTTATTTAGAACAATAAATGGAAATCAAATATTATCATTTCAAGCAAACAATTTAATTAACCCACTAAATTCCAGAAAATTTTACTTATACTTTCACAATATAATCAAACTAATTTATTTCATTTTCCAAATTTGAAAATAATATTGTGTCAGTTTGCTCTGCTCAAGTGTTTTGGAGATCCTATCGATAGCGCTGATCAGACGAATCGATCGGAAACCCAAATCACATCAACAACTCAAACAACACAATATATAAAACATTTTTAATATAAATTTTCAGATACACTTCCTCACTCGACGATACAAGGATGGATTTCAAAGCAAGGATAGAGATTCAAATTTTTGATAGACCCTAATCAAAGAGAATTTTAATTCGAAAATAAGTTCGAAACAGAAGATAAGATAATTCAATTACCACAATCGGGAAATGGATGAGTTTATTTAATTCACGGGCAACCTTAACCGGGTCGTCCGTAACTTCAAGAATAAGATCGATGCTGAATTCCGAGGTAAATCGACATTCGATCTCAAGAAATAGAATTCAGGTATAGCATGAGATAGATAACATCGTAAACCGAGGGTACAGGAATCTCCGGTAAATCGATGCCTATTATAAAGGAGTTTACTCCTTTACGAATCATCTAAGATTGGCGAAACCGCCGACCTATTATAGATAACATTCAGAATGGAGTTATGGGGTGCTCCAGGATCGAAAGAAGATGAATAGTGAAGGACACGAATGAATTTCGAAACCAAGGGGAACGTTCCAAAATTCAAAGGAATTGAGTCAAAGGAAGAGATTGAAACTCGAATGAGAGTGATTCTGTAAATACATTTACCCTATATGTTAAGTTTTGCCTAGAGCTACCAAAGCTCTGATACCAACTGTAACGACCCGCCATTTTGGACCATTCGCGTCCATTATAAGTGTATAGGTAGACACTCATGCCGGAGTTGAATTGCTCAAAATACCGCGTTGTTAATTTAAATTTGGCAAAACTGAACATATACAGTAAATAGATATAATCACAGATCACAGACACAGAGTAATAAGTGCAGCGGAAATAAAAGAGATAGTAGTTCATGAAGCTACTATATGAATATATAAAATACAACAGAGTTTACAACAGGAGAGTAATACGATACATCAGAGTTAAACCAGATACAACGGAAGAGTAACAGATACAAATCAGAATACATCACTGGAATCATCGAATATCTGAAAGCTGGATAGATGGCTGGATCTTCAAGCAAAGCTCCAACTCCAAAGGTGAGTCTCAAAAGCTGGACCACTCAGTCTGACCCGAGCGTAAAGCAAAACACAAGACACTCGAGTCAGGATTAACATTCTCATATTAATAAATCCAACTCTAGTGAAATAGCAATTGAAATACAAGTAACTCAAAGGATGTTTGGAATAACCACCCTTTAAGGATCCGTTAAACTATCTACTATGTAGTAATGTACGATAAGTAGATAATGTCTATCAGTAATATAAAGATATCAAAATAGGGTTAAGCAGGGCCCATACACCTCTTAACCTGTTTATTCCCAAAAGCATATACAAGACCGTAGTTTCCCCAAAACCGGAAGTCACCAGAGGGCAATCCATATACTAAAGGTACAAATCAAAATCGTAGTGGTCGCGAATAGGATAATCAGTATGACAAGGTACATGAGGCGATACCAACTAGGATACTAGTAGTTGCGTGATCCGGACTGATGTTGGGCATAGCAGCTACTACCCCAACACCGCGAAACAACACTCCCAAATCGAGGGGTGCACCCAAATCGAATCACAAAAGTAATAGATATGGTAACGAAGAAGTGTGTCCGCTAGAGGTGGCGAACCTCAATGGCCCGGCGCGGCTCCTGTTTTAGTCATGTCAGGGGTCATCCAAAATCGTTCTCTTTCTTCAGTCAACGCGTTCTCCAAAACCATCCACTTCGTTCTGGATCAACACTCCGCGTATAATTATTAAAGTGGTTTCGGTTCAGATAGAGAGTATATCCATTACCGATCCCGGTCCCTTTAATAACTTTCGTAATTATTACACCGATTGGTCGTTTATATATTTCAACCAAATCAATTTCAATTTCAATTTCAATTCGTCAATCAACATTTCATTTGTCTTTCAAAACCAATTTCCAATAATTTACGTTTCAAAACATTCAATTTACCATTTCAAGATCTTATAATTCAATTTCAATTTCTCTTTAAAACAATTCAAATATTGATCCAAATTCGTATATCAGTTTCATTTCAAAATCATTTAAATTAATTTAATTAAACACTCAAATCAATTTACATTCATTTATCGATTCCATTCAATATTCGTTAAGTACATTTGTTATTCAAAACAATTTCCATTAAATTTCCAATTCATTAAATCCATTCTTAAGTTCAACTTTATTAAATCAAAACTTACAATTTTGAATTAAATTAAATTCATCAAATCAAATTCTTTAAATTTCAAGTCTTACATTAATTCCAAAAATATCACATTTTATTTCTTGTTAAAGAAATTCAAATTCACCTATTTACTTACTTAAATGATTTTCCAAACTTTATCAATAAAGAAACTCAATTTCAAGTATTACGAAGTAAAATTCACTTATTCAAAATTCAATTTAATTTAGTCATTAAATAATTCAATCCTATTTAATTATTAAATAATTCAAAACTTAATTATTAAATAATTTCAAAACTTAATTATTAATAATTTCAAAATTTAATTATTAAATAATTTCAAAGTTTAATAATTTCAAACTTAATTTTAATTTCAACTTAATTATTAAATCATTTTAATGTTAATAATTTCAAACTTGATTATCAAATCATTTCAAACTTAATTCAATCATTTCTCAAATTTAACAACATTCTTTCATCAATTACTTTATTAACATTTTGTTTCATATTATTAAATATTCACATTGAAATTTCATTAAAATTCAAATTTCAACTTCATTTCAAAACTATATTATTTATTCAAATAAAATCTTCGTTTATTTTCAAATCAAATTATTGACCAATCGGGTTTTTATTTAATTATCTATCCTAAGTCAAAATTCAATTTGGGTATTTATCATTTCAACCCGATTCCAATTCAATTCAAAATCAAAACATATCAAAGGGAACTTGCAGTGTGATAACTGGGATGGTGTCAAAGTAAATAAACAAGCAATAACAACAATCAATATCAATCCAATAATCAATTCAAATAATCCCGAAATAACCGTATTAATTCGCATTGTTATTTGTACGAATTAATAAAATTATCTCTAGAATCTACACTATCATTTCATGTAGATTAAAGATTATTACATTACAGTTTTTCACTTGTCATCTATTACGATTACATACATCATCAGTTTAACAACATACATTCAGTGGTTCAAAGTGTAATTAAACAAATCCTACGTGTCAATAAATTCAACAGTTAAAGGGGTCATATTATACAAATGTCCGTTAATCAAATTTAACATTTAATTATCCTATATCAAGTTCAATTTCGTACTATTTATCAAATTAACATTAAAAATTTTAACGTCCAATATAAACATCAACAAGCAATCAATTATCAGCCAAACTGTATTATCATCGCATAAATAATTAACAGATAATGGTGTCAGATGTCACAGGTGAACTGATACAGGCAATAGCATATATAACAGTGTAATTAACTAACAGCAGTATATTTCAATTGTCGTTTCAATTGAAATCAAATCTAATAAATAAAAGAACGTTAATCGTGAGTGAGTGCTCACCTTTCGAGGCTAGAGACGAACGAGAATGAGATGATATACGAATCCAAGCACGGATTTCCAAGTAAAGCAGGATAGGCACGAATTCGACGAATCTGATAGATAAGAAATTTACGAAATAATCAGAATCTTCTCGATATAGACTGAAACGAAATATATTTTAGTTTACATTTCCTCAAACCAATATTAAATCTAAACACTAATAAATAAAATCTCAGTCCATTTAATAAAAATCCAAACTTATGTATATATTTCTTTATATAAATAAATATATAAACATAAACAACTCATATACGTAAAAAAAAAATAAAAATAAGATATATATATATATATATCTTATAAATTTTTAAATCAATATTTTAACTTTAACATTTCTAAAATAAATATATATCCAGAAACCAAATGCATACCATAAAATCTTTAAAAATTCATAAATCTTTGAACACGCTTATCTCTTACCCAAAATATACATGCAGTCAATATAGAACTTCACATGTTTACTATATATCAACAAATTTATAAGCTACACACATTAAAACCAATATCAATAAACAATATAAAATAAATACTTTCATATGAACGCACTTAGACAATACATGCTATAATCCTCTGTACCCACAGGCTATGACTTTCATTGAAACAGAGCAAGTGAACAGCAGATACAAATATATATATAGGTATACACTTAACACTGAAATGCACATCACTTTATGTCTAGCATGCATAGATTCGTATATATATAAACTGTCCTATTGAAACCATCATATTACAATATATTAATATAAATATATAACAGTTTAATACAATATATATAAACAGAGCCATGCATAGAACATGCGAATGGTTTTACACGATACTCATATATATAGATAACTATTATGCATGCAACTCTAAACCGATGTATGTTTGTGGAGTTCCAGTATACGAAATGTGCATTTCTGAAACAAAACAAAGCTACAGGTTGTTTCTTCTTGTTCAATAAGAGTCATGTACCAAGCAAAATGACTGTAAAAGTGTTGTGAAAACAAAGTACTAATTTATAAGGATATTAGTACTAATTCTTATATGCAACTAATGTTCCTTGATATTGTAGCCACAAAATAATATATATACAGTAACAATACACTTATAACACACTATAACTTATATCTATAATAAAACGTCTATAAACAAACTTTATAATTTAAAACAAATACTTAGATAATAAATACATATAGCTTTCGAACATAATATGGTAAGTATAGTTAAACATTATGTTTGTAAAGTTTCGTATGAATGAAGATATTCATATAACCATTATATACAACTGCATTGCACTATTTGAAAAACGTAACCACAAAGACATTCACATAATACTATAAACACACTATATATACCTCAACCTAACAGAAGGAACGCTCGGCTATGGACTGCACGGCCGAGGAGGAGGTGTTGGCAGAGTCTGGCGGGTTTGTGGTGATGAAAGGAGCAGTTCTCGGCTGGTGATGGGTCAGTTCAAGGGTAGGGCGGAAGTCTAGGTCGAGGTGGCTGTGCTTAGGCGAGGGTGGCGGTTGCTGTTTGGAGATGGCGGCAGTGGGTTGTTATACGGAGTAGGCTTTTCGGTTGTGGGTTGTTGGAGTTGTTGACATGGCGAGTTTGTGTGGGGCTGATGAGCAGTTAGCTCGGTGTCTTGTGGTAGGGCTAGGCAGAGTTGTAGGCTGTGGTTTCGGTGCTTAGGGCGATGGAGCGATCTGGGTTGGTGGATGGCGCTTGAGTGTTAGATCTCATGTGGAGGCGGTTGGCTAAAGGCGGGGAAGGGGTCGGAGGGCAAGGTGGAAGATGCGGCTGACTTGGGGAGGGTTGTGCAGTCGGTCGAATGAATACAAACAGAGAAAGGAAACAAGCTGGCTACTCGGATTCTTTTTATTTCCAAAGAAAAATGAACGAATGAAAAGATGGAACCATATATTTTGAAACCTTGAGAAGATAAAAAGTTGGTATGTTTGAATTCAAGGCACGATAATTCAGGGAGAAATAAATGCAATTGTCTACTGACTTTCAACCGTTGGAAATTTTAATGGACACGGAAGCCAAAAGGCATGAAACGGTTACCGATACGGTAGGCGTTACGCAAAATGCAACGTACACCGGAACTCCGAATTTGACAATCAAATATACCGTAGAGATCGGCACGACGAGACGATCAAAACGGTATATAGAAATCAGTGGTACGATCATCCGACAAAAATCGATATCGGTACCAGAATACTGCTATTTTGCAGAAAATAAGAACGACGGAGCCAAAGATGTCCGAATTTGGAAAAACGACAAACTGAAATCTTGCTCAGAAGATGGTTTAGAATTTTTCTATGTAAAAATATTTAGGTTTCGGAAACATTTTATTTTCATTACTTTTTAACTGATTAAATTGAAGTGAATTTACGCGCGAAATAAACTTTCGTATTTTCGGACGAAAATTTACCAGTTGCTATGTTTAACTAGACGTATTCCAAATATTAAATTTTTATTTCAAAATTTTATCGTTTAAAATTTCACAAAATTTCAACTAATTACGTTATTAAAACAGTTGAAATTTACGGGTCGTTACAAGACATGTGAAATGTCATAACGCTCAAGATTCGACAGTAGTTCTTGGACCTGTATAAGGTACGGAGCCAGCTTCTGTCCCTTCGCTTGGTAATCTCCCCGCACTTGGTAAACCACCAACTGTGAGTCACAAAAGATTTCAACTGATTTGATCCCGAGTTCTCCGATGAGCTTCAAGCCAGCAATCAGTGCTTCATATTCTGCTTCGTTATTTGTAGCTGGGAAATCGAGCTTCAAAGCATAACAGATTGATCGGTTCTCCTGAGTTACAAGAACTACACCCGCGCCGGAGCAACGGTCGTTTGATGCCCCATCAGTGTATAATTTCCAACGAACGGGGGGAATGACGTCATGATTATCTGGTTCTATGGGTATGGTAAACTCAGCGATGAAATATGCTAATGCTTGCCCTTGTATGGCCCTCCGTGGCAAGTAGGCGATATCGAATTGGCTCAACTCGATGTTCCATTTTAGCAATCTTCCGGAAGTTTCTGGTCGTTGGAGTACCTACCGCAGGGGTTGATCGGTATAGACACTAATTGAGTGTGCTTGAAAATACGGGCGTAGCTTACGTGATGCAATCACCAAGCAATAGGCCAATTTCTCGATTTTAGGGTAATTTCTTTCTGCCCCCGTTAAACGCTTGCTAACATAATACACCGGCTTCTGGATTCGGTCCTCCTCGCGAACTAAAGCCGCACTTATCGCATGTGGGGATACAGCCAAGTATACGTACAATATCTCGTGGTCTACTGGTTTTGACAGCACTGGTGGACTCTCCAGATGCCTCACCAGATCCCGGAATGCTTCCTCACAACTAGACGTCCATTCGAAGTTCCTCTTCCCCTTCTTTATTATATCAAAGAATGGGATGCACTTGTCAGTTGCCCTGGATATGAATCGACTTAGCGCAGCTACTTTTCCATTCAAGCTCTGTATCTGTTTTATAGTCCTGGGCACTTGCACATCTCGAATAGCTTGGATCTTTTCTGGGTTAGCTTCAATTCCCCTAGCATTGATGATGAATCCTAAAAACTTCCCCGACGCAACGTCGAAGGAACACTTCAGAGGGTTGATCTTCATCCCGTAAAACCTGAGTATGTCGAACATTTCAGCCATGTCTCGAATGTGGTCATTTGACTGTCGTGACTTCACGAGCATGTCATCCACATAGACTTCCATCGTCCTACCTAGCCGGTCCTTGAACATTCGATTCACCAAACGCTGATAAGTCGCTCCTGCGTTCTTCAGTCCGAAGGGCATTACTACATAGCAATATAGCCCGACATCTGTAACGAAGCTGGTGTGTTCTTGGTCCGGAATATGCATTGGGATTTGGTTGTACCCCGAGTATGCATCCATGAATGATAACAGCTCATGTCCTGCGGTGGAGTCGACCAACTGATCGATCCTTGGTAACGGGAAACTGTCCTTAGGGCACGCTTTGTTCAAATCGGAATAGTCTATGCAAGTTCTCCATTTCCCATTACCAGTACGGGGTTCGATACCCACTCAGGATAGAGGGCGTCGCAGACGAACCCATTGGCTTTGAGTTTGTCCACCTCCTCTCTGAGAGCAGCGGACCTCTCCGGGTCCATTCCTCTCCTCTTTTGTTTAACCGGGACGTATTTCGGGTCTATGTTCAACATATGACTCGTGATGGCGGGAGAAATCCCACACATATCAGAATGCGTCCAGGCGAAAACATCAAGATTCGCCCGGAGGAAGTCACTAAGGTCTTCAGTCATTGCGGGGCCAAGCTGTGATCCGATCTTCAGTATCCGCGAAGGGTCGTTTTGGCTAACTGAAATGTCAACCGTTAGTTCAGCCGGCGCTGCCTTTTCTTCCATGGGTTTCTCATCGTCGTCTCTCGGATCTATGTCTCTGAAGATCCGAGAATTATGCCCGAGCCAGGGCTCGGGCACTACTTGTCAATTATCCGTATTAAGGATGCGAACGGGATTGTCCGCAACCTTTCCTTTCTCCCTCTGATGGGCCTCTCGGAGCTCAGCCACATAACAGGAACGACCAGCTGCTTGGTCGCCATGAACAATACCTACTTCTTTGTCAGTCGGGAACTTCAAAGTTAAGCACCATGTGGCTAATGCTGCCCTAAACTCAGCCAGGGCCGGTCGGCCCAAGAAAACATTATACGGAGAATCCACATCCAAAACTACGAAGGGTAGGATTCGCACCCTCCGACGCTCGCCTTGTCCCAGTTTAACTGGTAACTCAACATACCCCACTACATCGGTCGCTGCGCCGTTAAAGCCGTGTATACGAGCCTTGGATGGTTTCAAGTCCTTTGTTTCCATTTTCATTTGGTCATAAGCCTTCTTGAAGATGATGTTGACAGAACTTCCGCAATCAATCAGAATTCTTTTCACATATGCCGGTCCGATCGTCGCAGATATGACCATCGGGTCGATGGTTGGAGCCTCTATTTGATCAGCTCTCTTTTTCTGAACACTATATCGTCTGTCATTATGCGCTGCTGCTTAGCAGGGGTCCCATCCTCCACGTTCGAACATCACTCGAAATCTGCATGCTTCAGGGAACTTGCATACCGCTCCATCTCTTGCCAATTTTTATCCGCGGGGTGAGGTCCGCCGATAATTGTATTTATGACTAGTCTACCCACAATTCGGGCAGGCTCCTTGGGATGACGCGAAGCTGGTGCGCGACCTGGGTTGGCCGTTCCCTATCCTCCTTCCTGTGGATCCTTCACAAATTTTTGCAACTTCTTTTGCCTGATCCACTTCTCGATAGCGTCGTGCAGGTGTCTGCACTCTTCCGTATTGTGCCCATAAGTCTCATGGAAGCGACAATATTTTCCGGTTCGCTTCTGCTCCTCGGTTGATTCTTTTGGACGTGGCTTTCTGTACTAAAAAGTATTGCAGGTAGATAGGTAAATGTTCTCGAGAGACGCATTCAGCGGGGTATACTCGTTGTAGCTTGGAATTCTCGATTTCCACTTCCCCGCTTCTCTCTTCTTCCCTCGATTTCTTCCTCCGGACTCCTTAGGCTGCCCAGGCTTGTTCTGGACATTGACTTGGACCTTTCCCGAGTTGTCTCCGGACTGCTTCACAACAACGTTGCTTTTCATAGACTCTTGGACAGGTCCTAGTGCCTTATCTCATCTTACCCACCTAGCTTCCTCTCTCCTTATGAATTGGTGTGCCTTTAAGTAGAAACGCTCTAGCGTAGTTGGAGGTTTTTCTGCCAACCAGTCTCCAAACTCAGAATCTGGATCCACACCTCTCATTACAGCAATTAGAATTGCATGATCATTGGGATTACTGACTTCAGTTGCCGCAACATGGAATCTTTGTAAATATTCCTTCAATGACTCCCCATGATTTTGGATTACACTTGACAGAGACATTACGTCCTTTGGACGAGTAGTGTGTATCCTGAACTGCTCAATAAACTTCTTTGCCAACTCCTCGAAATTGGATACAGACCGCGGAGGGAGTCGGGTAAACCACATAGTAGCGATCCCAGATAGAGTAATTGGAAAGCATCTACACTTGGTGGCATCATTTGCTCTAGCTGAATCCATCATCCATTCGTACCTCATGACATGCTGTCTGGGGTTAGTCTTTCCCTCGTACGCAGGGATAGTTGGCATACTAAACTTTCTGGGGTACGCCGCCTGTAACACAACATATGTGAACGGAGTGTGACTCCTTGATACTCCCCAATCTTCGTTCGACAAGCCCTGATTTTCTTTCATCAATTGCCTGACCATGGCTGTCAGGTCTGGTGTCTGTATGGAAGGTGGAAGGTTAGAGTCCGTTCTACGTGACTGTCCATGTTGATGCCTCCTCTCCTGGCGATCTGCCAATCGTGCGTCTTGAGGTTCGACATCATTAGTGTTTTGATGGTCTGGGCCTCCAGCCTCCATCTGTACTCCAGTTCCTAAGTTTCCAGCTTCGACTTGGTCACGGTTTCCAACTGTTTGAACAGCAGCACCCGTCCGCGCAGCTTCAGTCTTACGGCGTCTGCGCCTGGGAGGTTCATTAGAAGAAGTTGAGCTGTCGGATGAGGAATAGGGAGCGGGATTGCCCCCAGCATTCTGTTGCTGCTGTTGAGTGAGTTGTGCCATCAGGTTGGCGTTAGCTTGCATCTGCTCTCCTAGCTGTCTCCTGCTTTCCCCGAGTTCTCTCATCAAGTCGTTGAACTCTATTCTGGTGACAACTGGAGTTTGGTCCTGGGTGGCAATTCCTACACCCGGAATCGCTGGTTGATTGCTAGGTCCTGCTTGTTGTACGCTAGCAGTTTCATGGGCATCCGCATTATGAGAAGCTAACCTGGTACGTGGTCTCGCCATTGTAGAGTTATTGGTTGGAACTCTGAGTAGAATCAACGGTTGTCCTATCAATGAGTCGGATCTTCTTTTGGGGATTTGTTCAATCCAGTAGCTTCAAAGCAGATCCTTGAGGTCTGAAAATTCAATTCTCAGTGAAAGCACCAAAGTGTTAGCACCAAAATTGGTCACTAACCTCGTAGAGAAAGATTGTGTAGAGATGTAAGTGATGAATATCAGTTAAACAAAGAAGACAATGCCAATTTAAATGCAGAAAGTAAGAACACCAGATTTATAGTGGTTCAGCGTAATTGCCTACGTCCACTTTGAGGTTAAACTTTATTGATCTTCTTTAATGGTTGATTACAAATACAATTCGTAGATCGAATACTTGAATGCAATTGCTAAGTAGAGAAGATGAGTCTGAAAAATGGCAGAGTCTCCCCAGCGTTCTCGAAAAAGATCCTTTTCACTGTGACCCTGCCCCTCTATTTATAGACAAAGATGGGCTGGACTTCCCAGATAGGCTCGGTAGCCGAACACTCTAGCCCAAGTATAGTGGTCGCTGCATGCCGAACCAGGTAGGCCGAACACAATGATGCCGAACCACCCTTCCTATGCCGAACGGTATGTTGATGTGTGGGAACTGGGAAGTGCAGAATAGTTGTCAATCGAAGCCGAACGTGCCTCTGTCCGAAGCGCTTGACCGAACAATGCTCTCTGGCCGAACGATGCATTCTGGCCGAATGATACCTTTGGCCGAACGATCCTCCTTAGCCGAACAATGCTCTCTGGCCGAACGATGCTTTTTAGCCGAACGATCCCTTTGGCCGAACGATACTGCCATGTCGAGTAATCATATACGCCGAACGCCTTCTAATGCCGAGTGCTACTGGATGCCGAGTACTACCTGATGCCGAGTACCATGAGATGCCGAGTGCTACTGGATGCCGAGTACTCCTGTTGCCGAGTTCCACTGCATGCCGAGTACTCCTGTTGCCGAGTTCCACTGGATGCCGAGTACTCCTGTTGCCGAGTTCCACTGGATGCCGAGTACTCCT
This sequence comes from Allium fistulosum, assembly GCA_030737815.1. Taxonomy (NCBI): domain Eukaryota; kingdom Viridiplantae; phylum Streptophyta; class Magnoliopsida; order Asparagales; family Amaryllidaceae; genus Allium; species Allium fistulosum. The sequence continues at coordinate 787,797,674 of CM060903.1, forward strand.
GTTGCCGAGTTCCACTAGATGCCGAGTACTATCTGATGTCAAGCACTAGTTGCCTGGTCAAATCTCCAGGAAACAAGCATTAACATTTCAAATGATGCTATCGTGTGAGACTGTCTATCTTGAAGAGTATGCCAATAGAGAGGACAACGTTAGCATTCATTGGAGGACTTATGCGGAGAACCTATATGGAGGTTCGAGATCTGTACAAGATGCTCGAATCCATATAGTGATTTATCATCTATTCGAGATGAAGGAATCTATTTAGGGATTCATGTTTTGCTTGAGTGATGAAAACTCAAGTAGGAGATGCTAACTGTAGCCTCAACATCAGAAATGACTGAAACCAGAGATAGGATGAATAGCCAAAGGGAACATAGCATTTTAGCAATTCCAAGGTTGCAGGAGACTCCATTTAGTATTACTTGTGGACATGCATGTAGGAGCGATGCATTAGGAACCACGATTTTCTAGGCGTGGGGCAGTTATGCATTTCCTATAGTACATTCCCTAAAGATGTATGTTGCTCGAAAGGATATCTCTGATCCTTGTGCATGAGTTTGGATTCGGCTAGAACCGAGGAGATCTCCATGGAAAATCCACTATGCGAACCCCCATTAGCGGTATTGATTGTATACCTGTTATTGTTGTGGCATTCACACGGCAACCATTTGATATGGCTTATGTGATACACCCTAGACATTATCTATTATATAATTATATATTAAACTTAATGAATGGTTGTTTCTTTAAGGGGAAAGCCGTTATGGGAATCCGTATGGTCTCAATGGTTATTGTTTCATGTCACTCATATTTTTGAGTTTCTCACAATGGTTTACTAGATTGATCCGAGTGTTATTTTCTTATAATGCTCGGGTCAGCCCCGTGTATGTTTCCAAATTTAGCTTTGGACGCTTTGGAGCTTCTGGAGAAGAGTTGGTGTTCTACCTACCATAGTATTTATTCTGCTACATTGCTTTGTGAGTGTATATCAACATTTGTGAGGACAGGTTATTATAACTGCCCAGGCTGATTGCTATAACTCTGAAAAATTTTATATCTTAGAATGGCAGTTTATACTATATTTTGATATTATATATGAACATTCCGTTGTGAGATTCTGATATTATGTTCCTTCTTCCTTGTTCTATTTCTTTTTATTTTTTATTTTCACCCTAACAATCCATCCTTTTGGCACTTGGATGCTCGACACGCGAATACCGTAGATGTGTTAGTGTCGGCACTCGAGGGTCAAAAGGGTGGGTCGTTACAGCTGGTATCAGAGCTAAAGGTTAAGCGAGAATCTTGGTTTTGGTTGGGTATGGCTCATTAGAGATAGGATAAGCGACACCCTAGAATGAGTTGAGTGTATTATACATATGAGAGCATATTTGTTAGTAATATAAAAATGTTCTATATTATGTTTATTGGTCTATTGAGTGGTTTATGAATTATGGTCGGTACATGGGACACCATGGTATTGATAGGGATTTCTAAACACTTGGACAGAGCAAACCAACACAGTATTGCTTTAGAAATTGGTAAATGAAATAATTTTATCTAGGATTATATTTTGTACAAAATATACAATTTTCATAAAGTGATGTAGTTATTTATGATGTGTTTGTCATTAGGAAATGATAATACTCAATTATTATCACTTATTATTTGATTAGTTATGCTCGGCCAGTTTATGAGAATTTACTCTAGTTTGTTGGTTTATAAGAAATTTACGTTCTTACAAAAAGGATTGGGTAGATAGTAGATTTATAGGAATATAAAATATGAACACCTGTTGATTTAAGTTCCACGGTTTGACTGTAAAGCGTTCGATGATAATGTTGGGTTAAAATTGAATTTTAACAAGAGTTAGTTATTATGATCAAAATAAAGATATACATTTATGGAATGATTTAGATAAGAAAATAACTGTATGTAAACATAGTTTATAAATGAAAAGGATTTAAATAAAGATTTTGAGGACTTAAATCCCAGTGATCTTTGAAAATGTTTTTTAAGATTTTGGAGACAATAGAAGTATTATTTGAAATTAAGTATTTGGTAAATTGGTTTATGAAATTGAGATCATGGTAGTTAGTAACATTTATAAAGTATTTGATACCATTTTGAAATGATATCGGTTAAGTCCGAAAGGCATAAACTAGATCTATTGAACTCACTCCCATCACTTGAAAAGAATTCTGGTGATGACTTCAACATCATCGACATTCATTTTCGGGTTTCTAAGTGTGGGATGCTATAAAGTTGTTTTGGTAAAATAGATTTTGATTTAATCCGAAGGTATGATTTGATATACAAAAGTTATATGTATATATTATTTCAAAATGATTTGAAGAAAAAACCGGTGTTTAGTTCTGAGGTTTTCCTATTGAGTTATTTCATGGAGACATGTAGCTTATGCATTAGGAAAGTATGGATGTGCATTATGATATGATATGTTGTTCGGTAGTTTTAAATTGTTAAACTGAAATGGAATTTTTAGCGATTTTGGTTAGTCGGGAACTCCGAATGGTTATTGAACTTATAGCTAAGTGTTTTTAGAATATAAAGTTGAGTTTGTATAACACTTGAATTGAAAAGATAGCAAGTTAAAACAACTTTTAAATTTTTTAATCATACTTGTTACAAATTTGATGTTTTTGTATATACTCTTAGGAGGTAATGGAGTGTTATACAAGTATGGAACTTAAGTTGTAAAATGTTTATAAACTTTAAGTTATGATTTATGAAATGATTCATAAATGGTTTTAGGATTGAATGACATACTGTTTGGATAAATGAAGGTGATTAAAATGATATCGGTGTAGTTAAGAAAACAATAGGATAAATACGTTAGTTGTACATAGATCGTTTTATTCGCATGACTATTCATGGTCTAGTATTCAAGTACATGATTTCGATGTGGTTTACACTGAACTGAACAAGCATTTTTCACTTGATTCTTGACGATGAACACTTGATACAGAATCTTCATATGATCACGAAATTTTCTATCATGATATAAGGCTGTGTAAGGAGAACGAAGTTTTCTAATCAAGGAACCAGATCGAAGTCCGCGCTAGAGAGGTCAAGCAATCAGTACTAGTTTGGAAGGGAAACCTATATGATCGAGCAAGTGATCAAATTAGATGCTTTGTATGAATGGTCCATGTGCATTGTATGGGCTTTAGTATATTTGTTAGAGTTTAAGGATTGGCTCTTTGATTTGTTCTAGGGTGACATGAACAATTGTCTAAGTAATAACCTGAGGCTGTTGAGCAGAAGGTACGCTTAGTGGATTGATTTTCATCCTTCTGCGGTGAGAGGGTTTGACTTAATCAAGCCATGAGATTTGTTTGATAAGGATTGTGATACCATTAAGCATTGATGTATGGTTATTTCTTTGGTTGCCCGTGTTGAAATTTCGAGGACGAAATATTCTAAGTAGGGGAGAATGTAACGATCTGGAATTTCGAACACTTCATATTTAAATATCTGAATTATTTAAATATTTTAATCTTAGATTAAATGGTACTAAAATGATTTAATAAGAATTTTAAACCCCTTTTAAGTCATAACTAATGATGGTAAGCTTGTTTTGGAAAATGTTTACAAAAATATATTCTTTATAAAAATATCGGTAGTGTGACCAAAAATCGTTTTATCGAAAAACAGCTTTTTAATCATCAAAAGTTGTTCGGATTTTTTTATTTATCCTTATTTGCTTAGGAAATTAATAAAATCAAATAAAAATACTTTTCCATTTATGGAAATAAACCTTATGAATGATGTCATGCCTGAGCTAAGGGGAGATATTTAGGAAATGAGCAAATATGGAAAATTTTAACACTTAAGCAACTTTGACATAAAGGAGAAATGATGTGTGTAATTAATGATGTTAGGGTTTTGAGGGGTTTTTGGTCTTTACCCATTCACATTCCTAAGCCTATATAAGGAGGGTACACTCTTAGGAATAAATCACAAATATTCAAAATCTTTGAGCAAAAATTTCAATGTCATCATCTTCTTCTTCATCTTAAATTCCTAAAGCAAATAATTTTCAAATGAACTCCAAATCACTTTAAACTTTGCCACAAGGCCTGTACAATATTAGCATACCTTCCACCTAGCCAAAAGTTGAAGAAGCAAAGCCATTCTCCCCATGCAAGCATAGACCGGGAGCACCTTAGGGGTGTTAGAGGCAAGGCAAAAGAAGAAGAAAGGAATGAATGAAAGGAGGGTGCTAGCTTAGGTTTAGACCTTGGTTGTTTGTGTAGTTAAAGATGAGTTAACACTTCAATTTGAATGGAAAATATCACATATATATTAATGTTTGATCATATAAATGTTGTTTGAATTGTCAAGTGACATATGTTAAAACATTGATTTGGATTGTTCTTTTGAAAACAAGTGACACATATGATCCATGTATATGAACTTGAAAAACTTGGAATGGACATGAATGTACTTATATGGCATGTGACTAGACCTTGAACAAAGCATGAGTTATAGATGGACTTTGGTTTCGATTTGACTCGAATTTAGAAGTGCACTTATAGCGATAACGCTATAGAAGCAGTTTGGAATTGCCTTTGTTTTTGGCAATTGTTATGGAACTTTCTAGAGATATCCTTAGGGGTTTCTCAGTATATTTAATTGTTTTATATATATTTTTGTTGCTTTTAAAAGATTGAATAGTAAAAGGCTAAGTAACATCTCGAAAATGGCCAAAATATCACTAGTGCAAAACTGCCTCGTTTAGACTTGATTTTGGACTTAAAAGGTTTAAAAATGTATTTAGATTCAAGTGTTTTGTTTCATTATTTTACAAGTGGTTTCTAACTATTTTTAGAGTATTTTAAAAGTGGTTTGAGATATTTATGAATTTATAAGAATTAGTTATGAATTTTCAAAGAAGAGATATTTTGTTAAAACATGTCGTTTTCATGTTTCTAATGATTTTTCAAACTTGTTATTTTCAAACGATATTTTAAATGAATGTTTTAAAACATATTATAAGTATTTTCGAGTATAAATATCTTATATAAATGTCTTGGAAATATCTTATATAAATGTCTTGGAAAATATCTTATATAAATATCTTTGAAAATATCTTATATAAATATCTTGTTTTAGATTATAAAACAAAAGGTTTAGAAAGGGGTTAGTAATTGCTTAAGCCAAATGGTTAAATTATTTAATTACTTATTTAAAAAGTAAGTAACTATGATTAACACTAAAAGCCAATGTAGTAAATCTTATCTATTTGTGAGAGTTAAGATTGATGTCGAGTAGGGACGGAGCAATAGAGCTCTAACCGACTGGGCTTCCTACATGACCGAGGAATAGTAAGTTGGAAAATGTCGAAAACGTGTAAATTGTGTCGATTTCTTATTGTTTATTGAAATCATTAATTCTATATTTAACATTAAAAGCCGACGAGGTAGACCTATCTTTTTATTAGATTCAAGAATGAAGTGTTTAGGAAAGGGTTGGAGCAAATAGTGTCCAAACTTACCTGACTTCACTCTTGGACGAGGAATATTTGAGTTGGAATGTCGAAAACGAGTTAAGCGTGCGAATAGTGATTTGTATAAGCAATTGTTTTGACTAGATAATCGATTAGTCGATTATCGAACTTGACCAAATATAACTTAAGAAGTTATCGAAAGGCTTTAATACCAATAAGAACCTCTGAGGAGGAGTATTGGTACGAAACATCTCTAGCTTTCTATTACCTTTGATAAAACTGGAATTAAGTTAGCCAAAAATTCATTGAATTAGTTTTGAAGAGACCGAGATCGGTAAGTGTTTTACTTATCAAATACCACTTCAAAACTAGTATACGAGTTCTATGTTTTGCAAGTGGTTGTGAAGTTAAATGTTATAGAGTTGAACTGTCAATCCTAAAGTTAAAGTCTAAAGGAGAGGTCAGCGTTAACATTTCAAGTGATGCTATCATGTGAGATGGTCTATCTTCACGAGTAATCCAAGAGAGACGACATCATTAGCATTCGTCGGAGGACTTATGGGAAAACTTATGTAGAGGTTCAAGATCTTTTCGAGATGCTCGAATCCATGTAGTGATTCATGATCTATTCGAGATGAAGGAATCCATTTGGGGATTTGTATTCTACTCAAGCGATGAAGACTAGAGTGAGAGATGTCGACCATAGCCACGACATCGGAAATGACTAAAATCAGAGATAGGATGTATAGCCAAAGGGAACATAGCATTTTAGCAATCCAAGGGTGCAGGCGACTCCATCTAGCATTACTTATGGACATGCATGCAGGAGTGATGCATTCGGAACCACGATCTTCTGGGCAATGGCCAGTTATGCATTTCTTATAGTACATTCCCCAAAGATGTACGTTGCTTGGAAGGATATCTCTACTCCTTGTGCAGGAGTTCAGATTCGGCTAGATCCAAGGAGATCCCCATGGAAAATCCACTATGAGAACGCGCCTTAGCGGTATTGATTATACATCTATTATTGTTGTGGCGTTCACATAGCAGCTATTTGATATGACTTATGTGCTACACCCTAGACATTTTCTATCATATCATTATATATTCAACATAATGAATGGTTGGTTTCTTTGAGGGGAAAGTCGATACGGGAATCCGTATGGTTTTAATGATTACTGTTTCATGTCATTCATAATTCTTGAGTTTCTCATGCTAGTTTACCAGACTGATCCAGTTGTTATTTTCTTATAATGCTCAGGTCTGCCCTGTATATGTTTCTAGATTTAGCCTTGGAGCTTCTGGATAAGAGTTGGAGTTCTACCTACCATAATAATATTTCTGCTTCATTGCTTTGTGTGTGTATATCAGCATTTGTGAGGACAGGTTGTTATAATTGTCCAAGCTGATTACTGTAACTCTAAAAAACTTTGTATCTTAGAATGACAGTTTATACTACCTTTTGATATTATATATGATTATTCCGTTGTACGATTCTGGTATTTTGTTCCTTCTTCCTTGTTCTATTTCCTTTTCTTTTTTATTTTCACCGTAACTGTTATCTAAAATTTTGACCGGGCTATATCCCAACTGATTGGACAAGTTAGACTCGACCATCATCAAGGCCCACAGGCTTAGAGCAATGATTGTAGGGGTCCAAAAATCAAGTACATATGATAATATGAAGCCATGATCTAACGAAATTGAGAGATATTCTATACAGAATGTTCAAAGTATGGAATATAATTTAATCTAGAAAAGGGATCAGCTATAATCCCTCTCAACTAAAGAGATCGATTTACTTCGGCCAAACAAGTGCAACTCAATGGGAAACAATCAATATCTTAAAATCTAGAAGTACAATGCATATGAAACTTTGACAATAAGATGTGGGGACACTAGGGAGTCCACTTCAGGGATCGCACCACAAAAGGAGCAAGCAGAGGGATCAGCCCTCTTCCCTCTAGAGGTATCGGCCAGAATCAGGTTATGCAACATGTTGCAGTAAAGATTGATCAATAACTCAAGTTCTACTAATCCAATTGGCATGAAACTTGGAGTCTACGCATAATAGAACATGGAGAAGCTCCCATAAGGATCGTACCCCTAAACTCCTCCAAAATAAGGATTGGCCCTGATCTCTATTTCTTAGGATTTGGGCCATGTGATCCCTCCTATGAGCCCCTATGGCTCTTGAGACCCTGCTGCCGAATTTTCAGGGAGATGTTTCATCATCTTCCTCTAAAAATAAACACTTGATTGTTAATTTTCTAGAACTTTACACTTCTTGTTGCTTGGTACTACTAAGGATTTTCTTTGATCACTATTGTACTTAATAAGCTATCTCTTCAAAGTGGACGTAGGCAAACAATGCCGAACTACTATAAACTGCCATGTCACTGTTATTTGCTTATTTTTTTTATTGCTTTACAGCTATATTCTCTTTGTTTACATTTAATATTCTTCATTTATTATTCTACAAAATCTCTGTTGGGTGTTTGTGCTAATTTTTGGTGCAAACATTTAGGTGCTTTCACTGAGATGGAGATTCTCAGCTCTATTTGTATCCATTTGCTGCTACTGGATTGCATAAATCCTAGGAAGAGATCCATAATTATCTTTAAGTAGTTTATCTGTTTTATTTAAAATTTTAAAAGTCTAAGGAAAACTATCAATAATGGTTAGGAACACCAGATCTACCTCTCAAAATGCAGAAGGAAATGAGAACGCTAGTATCCAAATAGGAGGCCAGAGCAATCTACTAGTAGGTGTTAATGCTACCAATATAGTTGATGTCCAGAATCTAACTAATTCCATCACAAGAGCTTATTTTCAGAATCTGATGAGAGAGCACATGGATAGCTATTGATAGTTGAACCAGCAGATTCAAACCATTATCGACCTAATGAATCAACTCAGGGAGCAATGGCGCAAGAAAACTAGGAGAGAGCCAACCCTTTATTCTGCATCAGAGAGTTCTAGTTCATCAGATGATTATCATAGACATAAACATCGTAAAATCGACGGATATCATGCAGAAGCATCTGGACACCAATAAGCGAACCTAGCTGGGTTGCCAGGATCGATTGGGGACAATTCCTCTAGAGGGATCGGGGTTGGTCCCTCCTCCAGAAGAGGAAATTTGCCTCCTCCCAGTGGAGCACAAGCTGGAGTTGCCGCGGTTGATTTGGATGCTGAAGTTCAGGTGGATGTAGACTAGTTACCTCCCTGGAATGACGATGAAGTGAATGCACACGATATGCATCGAGAGGATGCTAAGCCAAAGAGGCATGGAACAACCAGTTGACATCGGCCGGACCATTCACATGAGGTGGAGCATGACTGCCGCTTGGCTCCAGATATCCAAATACCGGACTTAACAGCTATGATCAAGCAGCAAGTATGGAGAGCCAGGGCCTGACCAATGATGATTGGGGGATCTCGAGGAGCCATACCCCGTTCACTGATAATATCCTACACCTTAAGTATCCAAGAAGGTTCAACATGCCGTCGATGCCTGCGTACAAGGGAAAAATCAAACCTAGGCAACACATCATGATATATGATTGGCTATTGGATTCCATACGAGCTGATGATGCCACAAAATGCAGATGTTTTCCTATTACTCTCTCTTGCATAGAAACAAAGTGGTTTACGAGATTACCCCCCAAGATCAATCTATAGATTTGATGATTTAGCAACAAAATATGTGGAGTAGTTCTGTATGCATGCAACTCGCCCCAAAGATGTAATGTCCCTATTAAGCGTGATCCAGGCTCCAGGAGAATTACTGAAAGACTATTTGGAGAGATTTCATACAGTCGCCACAAGAGTCAGTAATCCGAATGACCATTCAATATTGATGGCGGTAACAAGAGGGATTGACCCCAAATCTGACTTTGGCATTTGGTTTGTTGGCAAACCACCCACAAGGTTGGAGCGTTTCTATGCAAAAGTAGCTTAATATTCGAGGAAAGAGGAAGCTAGATGCTCTAGGGAGAAGAATGTTTTGGGACCATTTGGAGAGGGAGTGCATAGTAACACTGCGGTGAAACAATCCGGGGAAAGTTCAGGAAAGTTCAACTAAATTTCCAAATTAAACCAAGTTTGCAAAAGAAAGGTGGTAATATGAACCTTGAGCGAAAAAGGGATTCTGAATTAGGAAAGTCACGGATTCCTATGTATGATACCTACACACCATTGAATGCATCCCTAGAGAACGTCTACTTGTCTACATGCAACACCTTGCAGTATAGGAAGCCACCTCCAAAAAAATTGATGGAGAAGCAAAAGCTAACTGGAAAATATTGTCTGTTCCATGAATTTTATGGTCATAACATGAATGAATATAGGAACCTCTAAGATGTTATCAAGAAACTGATTTGGGAAAGAAAACTATAGTAGTTTATTAAAGCCCAAATGGATAGTAGGCAGGGGACGTCCGACCTCAACCAAGGACAAGGGCCGCACATGGTCGAGGAGTCTACACGGACTGGTGGAAAATTAGTGATCAATACAATAGTCGGAGGACCGCATCCAGCTGATAAGAGCTGGCACAAGATGGAGCACTATGCTAGCGCAATCAAGCATATGAATTTTGAGTGTTGTTTAAGTACAAAAGATGAGGCTATGGCAAAATAGCAGCGCACAATAATAGACGACATTGTATTCAGGAACAAAGATGCAGATAAGGTGGAGGCACCGGTGACCGATTCAATGGTCATTTTGGCCATGATCGGCCCTACCTTAGTGATGGGTGTTTGTACCAAAATCGGGCACAACACTCTTCGGATTTGTTTGAAGAGATAAAGTGAAGAGAATAAATGTAAAAAGAGGTAAATTTGACAAACACACCAATAATAAGCAAGAAAAACGCACAGAAACAATTAGAGTGGTTTGGCGTATCGCCTACGTCCACTATGAAATGATTGACTTTTATTAACTTTTGCTTGCTGGTTACAATGAATTATGACAGTAAAAATTGAGTTCAACAGTGATTACGGCAGAGTCTGGACATAGAAGAGCCAACAGTTTTTCTTTTCTGTAGATTCTAGGCTGCTATTTATAGGTGTAAGCTGGAGATATCTGTCCCAAACTTTGGAGGAACTCTTCTCTCGCATGGGTGGGCCCACATGATCGATCCCTACTCGTTTGGACTCGATCTGTGATCGATACGAATGAAATTCATATCGATTAAAATTTGGCCCAATCGAGTTGAGATCGAGCATGAACATTCTTTAGGTTGTAAGCAGGCTCCTGTGAAAATTTGGTAGCATTTGGACTTGTAGATTGTGAGTTATGATCGATGCAAGTTTAGATTTGTTAGTTGGCTGTCACGTTCGTATCGATCCAAAGCTCCGCATTCTCTTCTCTTTGTATCCATGCATCTCGTACCGATGACATGTCTCGAAAATCCAGAGGAGATCAACTTTTCATGCCGTACGACCGAGTCATCCATTTTTGTGAATTCCTTTGTATCGCTCCTTTGCTTTACTTTGTATCACTCTACTTGCTCGTAGCTTCGTATCACTCATCTAAATATTGCTTCGTATCTATTATTTTTACTCACTACTTCGTGTCCATAGGTAAGGCTCTATTCGTATCGATCCAGAAGGTGCTAATTCATATCGATGGCTTAAAGGTGCTTCGTATCGATCACCTTGAGTGTTGTTCTTCGTATCGATTGTCTTTAGCCAATCGATATGAAAGATGGCAAAATGGAGATCGATATGAAACACAGCTCGTCAATGGATACGAAGTGACATACTTGATGGAAACGAACTGTATCGTATATTGATGGATACGAAGCAATATACTTGATGGATACAAAAGAGGCTTGTGTGCGGATGGATACGAACAAGAGCGATGCGAAAGGGTTGGATTGATGGATTCGAATGAGTTGGTTTCCTTGGCTTGCATCGATCATACCTTGAGCACACAGACTCCAATTGACTTGAAATTTGGAATGTTGACTTCCATAGGTTTGCTTGTCGTGTCATATCAATTGTAGCTTGATCCGGACTCGGACAAAATTTACTGATATCCATAGTTGACCTATATACAACTGGCATTAGAGAAGAACTATCTTTAGTTTCCAATCGATTCCATGGTGTCACGACCTTGCCAAAAGGCGGTATAACATTTTCCCTCCAAAGTACGTCTTGAACGAACATGATGTGCTTTGAAAATTTTCCATCTTCATTCTGAATAGTTTTATCTGACTTGTTTGGATGGTTGTTGTCTTCTCATCGAAAGATGTAACCCTTTATTGATCGTTTTCCATTGTTGTAATTGTCACTGGGTGAGCATTCAACTTCTGTGAATTTTGAAAATTGAATATTAGTTCGAAAGACATGCATGTATGCTAATCTAACTCTCGTTAACGTTCTTACGTTCACGAGTCGTTGTCAGTTCAATTTTTTTGAATCGAATTGTAACGACCCGCCCTTTTAGACAGTTTAAACCGACGATCAAACACACATGTCGATTCCCAACCATTCAAAAGGGCGGATGGTTAATGGGGTAAATAAGAAAAGAAGAGAAAAGGAACAAGAAACAATCACAGAATCTCGCAGCGGAAAGATAAAATATAATAATCAAATAAACAGTTCATGAAGCTGTTTAATATACTTTTGATTATCATTTATACATCATTTATCAGAGTTATACATATACAACAGAACAAATAAAATAATGCAGCAGACAGCATGATGCAAGGATAATAATAGTAATAGTATACCAAATCTTCGTCTTCGTCCTCCAGAATAGATCTTCAATAAGCTGAAAAACTCGGGACTGACCCGAGCGTAATGAAAAACAAAACACTCGAGTCAGGACTAAAATATCCTTATGAAAGTTAAATCAATCGTAAATAAATATGAATGCAACGGCGTCAGAGATGTTTACGGGGTTTGACATCTCCTATCCAGTGTCAACGTGAGTGCAATAACTTAAGAGATGTTACGGGATTTTCCATCTCTCAAGGATCCGTTAAACTATCTACTATATAATAGAATACGCTATATACAATAATGTCTATCATAAAGTAAAATATCAAACTAGCGTTAAGCCATGGCCCATTCCACCCTTAACACATTTTTATTCCCAAGAGCATATACAAGACCGTAGTTTCCCCAAAACCGGAAGTCACCAGAGGGCAATCCATATACTAAAGGTACAAACCAAAACGTAGTGGTCGCGAATAGGATAATCAGTATGACAAGGTACATGAGGCGATACCAACTAGGATACTAGTAGTTGCGTGATCCGGACTGATGTTGAGCATAGCAGCTACTACCTCAACACCGCGAAACAACACTCCCAAATCAAGGGGTGCACCCAAATCGAATCACAAATGTAATAGACATGGTATCGAAGAAGTATGTCCGCTAGAGGTGGCGAACCTCAATGGCCCGGCGCGGCTCCTATTTTAGTCATGTCAGGGGTCATCCAAAATCGTTCTCTTTCTTCAGTCAACGCGTTCACCAAAACATCCACTTCATTCTGGATCAACACTCCGCGTATAATAGTTATTAAAGTGGGTTTCGGTATCGACAGAGAATATGTCCATATCCGATCCCGGTCTCTTTAATAACTACGTATTATTACACCGGTGGCTCTTGTACATTTCAAAATCAATTCATAATTGATATCAAAATATCATATTCGCTTCAATAATCAAATCCATTTCAAATATCATCATATCTATTCAAAATGTAACATTCCGATTCAAAAATTCATTTTTCGCCTCAATATCTCATTTCGATTTCAACATCATTTCGAATTTCAATTTAGGTTGCAACTTCATTTAACCCAATTCGTATTTAAATTCAAAATTTAAATATAAACATTTATCCTTATTGATCAGCTTGGAATTTTAGAAAATAGTTTTAAGTAGTATAAAAGTAGTTTTAAATAATTAAAATAGTTGACATACTTAAAATCTTTAAATGGGTTTTCAAATAGATAAATTAGTTTAAAATAATTTAAATTGGGTTAAGTAGATTTAAAATAGATAAAAATAGTTTAAGTATTTAAAGATGGTTTATATAACAGAGAAATTTGGAAACAAAACTAAAACATCTTCAAAACCAAACCATTTCAATTATAACTTCCCAATTCAAATCAATTTCAATTTCCATTCTACCGATTCAATTTCGATTTCAATTCAAATGAATGCCAACTTTGACTTCAAATTAATTCAATTCTACATTCACCTTTAATTAATTCAATTTCAATTTATATCGATTTTTAGCTTGATTTTCAGAATATTGATTTATAACACTTAACAAATTTTCTTTCAATATTCAAATTTAAATCCAAATTTCAAATGTGATCCAAATTCCAAACTCAATTTCAAAATATCATTTTTACATCACTTTTACTTAGTAATATTCAAAGCTCGAAATAATGTTCAATCTTTAAAACAAATCAATTTCCGAAATTCACTCATATCCCAATTTTAAATTTCAAAGTCTCAATCTTAAATTATTTAACAATTTCTTTGACCCAAAATTTATTTCAACATTCCAAACTCAATTTGCGATAAATTCGATTTCTATATATTGATTTTATTTATAACTTTTAAATCAAAACATTTAAATAAATCTCAAGCCAACTATTTTTAAAAATTATTAATTTAACCAATCCGGTGTCCGTATATAATTTTCTATCCTATGGCCAAGTGATTAGTTATTTCAATTAAATGTCAAGGATGAATATGTATCACTTAAACCAAATCACAGTGTCATATGTATGCATAACAGGATATATATAAGCAAATAAACATCCAATCATTTAAATATCAACCAATAGCATCCATCGAAATACATCATCCAATAGACAATACAATTCACGGCAATTTCATAGTTATCAATGTCATGTAATTTAATCGCAATTCAATTTTTAATTTCAATTTGAATGTCAATTTAATTTTTAACGGTGAATTCAAATGACAATCTATATGACATTTAAATTTTATCAAACAACGACCAATAAAATTCATAACACTTCATAATATCGAATTTAACTACCATAAAGATATTTAGTATGTTGTGAATGTTATAAAACACTCACCTTGAGTTTACGATTTTAAATCAAATCGAACGACGTTCGATTTAACCAAAAATTCTAATGAGCTCCAAACACTCCCGAATCTACACTGCAGCGTAGCTCTCGTCTCTGTGATTCCGCTGCTTCCTGTTTCGTCCGATTTCGACCTCGTATGGAGGAGATATGAGTTTTCAAAGATTGAATATATATTTATATAGTTAAAACACAAATTTCCTTTTTAAATATACCAAAACAGATCTGGACCGTTGATATGAAGAGAAAATTTTTGGCCGCATATGACTTCTTCTTCCCGCTCGTGCTCCAGGCAAATTCGAACCCAATCACACAAGCTAGGGCATGCCGCCGATCCCACCTATATCACCAATAATTCGATCAAAACATGCCGAACGACGCGCCTCTGCAAGCTCCACCACCGGTCAGAGACGAGTCAATCTCGGCCCCTCCTACCCGCTGCAACTTCCCTTCGAACGTACGCAACTCCCAACCAAAATTTGGCCTCCACGATGAACGGTTTTAGATTGTAGCCGTTGGATCTCTAGATCACGACGAGCTCGACGACTTTTCAGTTGGAGGTTTCCCACGAAAGCTCGTGGATTTGGAGAAAAATCGAGGGAAAAGCAAGAGAGTTTCGGCCATTGGTTTATAAATGTGGCGGCTGCGAATGAGATTAGGGTTTCACTCTGAACGTAAATATATATTTACGTATTATAACATTATTTTATTAATATATTCAACTTTCTGAACGAACTCGAAAATAGACGTGCCGACAGGCGTTCGTAAGGTTTTACCCGCCTCCCGAACACAATGGAACATGTTTCGGAGGCTAATTCGATCGTCTGTGTGAGTTATGGAAATAAACGATCGATTTTAAATTAAACTGATTAAATGAATTTCTAAACGTTTTCAGCTACCACGGTCAAATGGCAACTCCCATTGCTACGAAATTTGAAATCCGATAATAACATACTATTACGGATCCAATGGAACTAGTTTCGTCGAATTCTGAGACTGGGCCTCGGAATACTATTTTTGCTCGTCGATTAAATCGACGACTTTTCAAAATTTACAGAATTTCTTAAAATTCCAATTTAAAAATCTTGTTAACTCTACTATAATCCAAATATAACTTATATTCACTTAGGAAACCAATTTGAATCATATTAACTCAAATTTCAGTTATTCACTCTATTTTCATATATTAAATTTCAATATCAATTAATCATATCAAATTCGGAATTTAATTATTCAAACATTTGTAATAATAAATTTAAACAAATTTGATTATTCTTAAATCACTATTCTTTGAAAAATTCAAAGCGAACTTATAAAATTATCTTTTGAAACAAATTCAAATTATAGAACCACCATTTTCATAAATCAGTTATTCAATTTCCGCTATTCAATTATTCAATAAATTCCAAATATTAAATTTAAACAATTTTGATTATCCAATAATCCATTATCCTTTGAAATATTTGAAAGTGAACTTATAAGATTCAGCTTTTAAAACCAATTCACATCTTAGAACACTATCTCCATTTTACAGTTATTCAATTATTCAATAAGTTTTAAATATTTACTTTAAACAATTTACCTGTTCAATATTCAATTATTTGATTTTTAATAGATTTTACTTATCAATCAATTACTCTATTATACCCAATGAATTCAACATTTATTATCCTATCCAACTATTGATTGCAAAGGCATTCACTAAGTAGCATTTCTTTTTCAATACTTATTACTATTCAAATCTTCGAAACCAATCTATTAACATTTGCATTTCTACCTAAATAATTCGCAATTATTATTCAACTTCAATTATTGATTATACACCTAGTTAATATATACAATTTCATTTCATTTGCAATTGGTTTCCAAATTCAATTCGACCGACTAAATAAATTAGTAACTTATAATTATCACCATTTACTTTTACTCACAATTATAAGTTTATTATTTACAACAAGTGTCACAATTACCTATAAAATACAAATTAGATTCCATTACCATGGACTATATATTATTTTATTAGTTAACGCAATATTTACAATTGTTTTCCTTATATTCCCTTTACAACCAAGTTATAACATTTGAGTCATTTCAAATGGATTGGAACTCCATTCAATTTATTAATAATTACTTGGATAATTATTGTTGCAATTCATTCCAATTATTATTATCATAAATTACAAATTTTTAATTCTTCCAACATTAAACCATGAAACCTTATTAAATTAACTATTTTAATTATCGAAAATTTACGGGTCGTTACACAAATTCTGTATCGATCCTCTCCTGAATCGATGTGAAATTCGAGTTGTAACAACGTTTGGTGGTTGTTTTGGTGTATTCCTTTGTATTGATCCTCTCCTGGATCGATTCGAGGAGTTAGGAAATTATCTTCGTTTTGATGGTGATTGATACGAACCAGTTAGCCTTTTAAAACATTTCGTATCGATGGATACGAATTTCTGTTGGCTTCAATGTAATGGACAAGAATTTGTCATTTCGTATCAAAAGATGTTTAATGGGTACGAACAGTTCAATCAGTCTTCATAGTATCATTCGTAACGATGGGTTGATGGATACAAATTGTGGTTGCTTCGAATCGATGGAGAATGGATACGAAAAGCTTTCTTCGTATCGACTCGAGGGGAAACTGCCTTTAACCGGTCAAAACAACTAGGAGACGAATCATTTCCCTTCATCCCTCGTGTCCATATAAATGCTTTTTGTACTTGGTCGTATCCCTTCACTTGCTCTTATTTTGATATCTTTGCCATCGCATCGTTTGTAAACTTGAGAAAAGAAGGAAAACCATTCTCGCCTTCGAATCAAGCTGAGCAAACATCCACCCTTTGAACTAATTTCTAGAAATAGGTAAACGATCGACCGTATTTAACCTTACATGATGAGACTCGAATTCTCAGGTCATTCCATTCATATTCACGGACGAACGTTGCTTAGAAGAGATAGTTGAACTGTGAGGTCGAGGAAGGCCAGGGACACCTTCGTGTTGATTAGGGAAGAAGGTGTTTGGATGGATACGAAGAACTTTGTAGATGGCGGTTTGACCTTGATTTCACATCGATGGATTGGGGAAGAAGATGCTTTGTTTCGTATTGGTCTTGCCTTAAATTTTTGTATCGATTCCCAACCTTTGATTTCGTACCGGTCGTTGATCCTTGGATTTCGTATCGATTACCTTCGCTTCAGTCGCCTGCTTTTAATTTTTTATCGATTGAGGGTTCTTGAACTTAGTATCAATCACTTCGAATCGATATGGATACCAAGCCAACAAACCTCAATTGCTACAAAGTTGGTTCCCCTTTGATCGATACAAAGCTGAATTGTTCGATCGATGCGAAGTTAATGTTGAATGATCAATACGAAATGGGTGCTTCAGATTGATACGGAGTGGACATTCTTTATCGATACGAAGCGAACCTATTTGATCGATACGAAGTGAACTTGTGAACCGGTACGAAATGAGGATTATTGAACCGATGCGAAGTTTAGGCCTTTGTAATGAGTGATTTAAGTTTTGACTTTGATGGATACGAAACTTCATGCAAATTCGAACACTTGACTCCGACGAGCTTCTGCCTTGCATTTTTTTTTGGACTTTCGCCACACATTTAACTACCTTTTGAAGCTTGTCGATGGAACTATAACTTAACCAATTTGACGAACTTTAACTCGGACATAATCTCTGAAGTCAGGATGGCACGGTTGTGACGGTCAGCGATGATGGCCATTCCGATTGAATTTCGAAGTCTCATCGTCTAAATACCTTGCTAATTTTTGCAGAACATACTTATGTACCATAAAATATTGCATTGCACATCACAATCATGCACTTCACACTGGGGCACATATGGGATTATTGTCGTCTAACGATGATTTTTGACGAGTTGATTAATTATGGAACCCGGAAGTTCACAGCAGTCAGAGACTCAAAATCCAACTTCTTCAGTTATAGTATTGCCGAAAATTAAAGCTGAAATCATTAGTCCAGCTCCGGATGAGCTTCTTGGAGTAAATGTAATTCTAAACTCGCAAGATTCGGTTCCATCTAACGTTTTTGAATACATGCTAGGAAGAATTTGTCTACGTCATGGGCTGTCACCAAACGATGTTCTGCTTCCAGGGCCAAATGACAGCCCTCACACTCCCCTGGAGGGGTATACTACTTTTAATCAACACTCATGCATAGCCGGGACGCTTCCTCCATTTAACCAGTACATTCGAGAAGTGTTGGCTTTCTTAGGAATTGCTCTGACACAATTGCATCCGAACGGGTATGCTTTGTTAAACAGAACATTCATTGTCTTTATGGAGCATCTCTTACGGCCCCCAACTCCGGAACAAATCAGATTTATATTTAATGTCAAAATTCGAGGAGACATCCCTTCTTTCACGTTCTTAGAGGCGGTTAGGAACTACCAAGTTGTGACCGGCACCTAGACCAGATTGAGCTACTTCAAAACTGAGTGGTTCTATGTCTGATGCCCACCGGGCTTCGCCGGACGATGAATAGTTAGGCATAAGTGCTTCAGCTTTACATCGATTGACTAAGTGATCTTACTTGATATCCATTTTAACATTTCATTTCTTTCGCAGCCTCGATTCCGCGGCCAGAGGATGTGCAGTATAGGGAAATTATAAGGCTTCTCCAAGAAGTGCCCGCGGTAGATAGAGAAATTTTGGAGTTCTTTCTGTTGAAAATTTGAGGATTGTTGGGCTAATCGATCAAAATCAGAGCATTAGACTCGAAGGGTCGATCAAGACAGTTCCGACTAAACGGGCTAAGTGCAAGGCACCCGAGATTATAATAGTTGAGGAAGGTGGTAGAGAGGATATGCCCACTGATGACGAACCCGTGGTTTGGCCTTTAGGCAGTTTTTAGGATTTAGAGGGAAGGAGAAAAGGCAAGGCAGTCACTCATAAGCATCATAAGTCTTCGAGATGGAAATCTGTAGTTATGTCCCTGCCAGCCTCCGGTGTTAGAATCACTAAGACTTCACCCTTGCAAATAGAGAATCTTTTTGAAGGACTTGCCGATATTCCGATTCTGGACTATGTGTCACTTCAACACGACACTGGATTGGAGGGGCTTCAAAGTGCTCTAGATTTAAGCGAGTCTCTTCCCAAAAGTGTGGCCGACATTTTCGGTTGGTCGGGGGGTTGCACATACATATACACTTCATGGCACTACACGATTTCCAGTCTTAAGTTGTTCACTTCTAGAGATCACAAACTCTGTTTTTCTTTTACTCTACAGATACAATGACTAGGCGAGATTCTATGCTTGGAAGCCTCCAATCAGCATGCCAGTCATCAAGTTCATACTATGAGTCACATAAAAGGGAAGCTAACAGAGACCACGATCGCGGTTATTCTAGTCAAGAATGTTACGAGAGGGAAAGGGATAGGGATAGAGAATACATATATCGATCCCGATCGCGCTCTCCACCTCCTCGAGCTCCAACACAACCCTCCAGTATGGGAAAACAAACATTAGAGCCTCCACGTCAAAAACCGTCTTCTCATGCCCCTAGGCCCGATTCACAATGCCGTAGAACCAAGGCCGAAACTCCCACTGCCACAGAATAAGCGATCACCGAGTCGACTGGGGAAGGAGCGATCAGAATCGCCCAGTTGAGAAAAGATTTTCTGAATATTTGCTTTGACGGCTTCATCTTCCCTCCTCACTTAAAGAAAATTCCATCTGAGGTAGAGCAAACGATGCATGATTACATCCACGACATTTATACCTAATACAAGGATTGGATGAAAGTCGCGGATAAAGCATCAGTGGTGGCTTTTGAGCAAGCCAAAACAGTTGAGAAGTTAGAAACCGACCTCGCTCAGAAGGACTGTATCATTCAAGTGCTCAATAATGAAGTCGAATCTTCTCGGAAATTAGAAATAGAGGCCACCAAGAAAGCTGATGAGGCAAATCAATCCATGGAAAGGATGCGACAAACGCATTTCGCTTTGGTTGATGAGATGGGCCATCGAAACACCGCCATTACAGCCGAAAGGGATGCTGCTCTGAAGGAACTTAATGAGCGTAAACCCAAATTCTCCGAAATCGTCAAAGAAAAGGATGGAGCAAATAGAGCAGCCCACGAGGCATGCGAACAAGCTATGGTGCTCCAGGGTGAAAGGGATGCGGCATCAGTTAAAATCCGGGTGGTTGATGCCAGGGTTGAGGATGAAGTTAAAATGGAGGAGTCCAAGTTAGAGGTAGATATTGAAGACCTTCTGATCATGTATAATGCTAATGTCTTGAAGCATATAAATCTAGCATGGCTCGACAATTATCCAATACACCTATACAATGCTTGGGGCCGATTAGTAGGAGGTGAAAAGGCTACACACCAAGCCGAATCGATTGATGAGTTTGAGCTCGAGAACCAGGTGTTGAGTGAAGATGAACGAAAAGTTCTCCATGATACAATGATCTCATATGAAAAGGAGAAATTCGGCGCTCAACACTCGGAGGTTGGAGAAGGATCTGGTGTCGAGCACCATGATATAAGTTCTGAAACTCTTGCGCCGACTCAGCCTAAATCCACATCTATGGTTGTTCCTCAGCCCATTCTTGCTTATAACCCGGATCAACCGCAGTTATCTCCAGCTCACGAGCAAGTCTCTGAAACTGCTCCGCCACGCCAAACTGAGGAAGGTACTCTGAACATTTCTTATGCTTATTCAAAATCGGAAGCATTACTTGAAATAATTACTAACAGTCCTTCCTTTGTTTTTATCCAATGATTGGAGCCACATCGATCATGCCTCCTACAACTCAAGAATCACATCATGCGCAGGAGGCCATCATAATAGAAGCGACCACCACAACAACCACGGCACCAATTGATGGAGCACTGGGAAGCACACTTACTTTCGATGAACGGATGATGGAGGAACATCTCGGTCATCACAGTGACCCCTTTGCTGATTTGCCATTTGTTATGGGTGGAAGCGCACCAGTGACTAGCTCTTCGGTCCCAACTGCGGGCATTCCCGGTGATGCGCAAACACTTCATGAAGAGGAGATTATAGCCGAAATCAACACTGAGATGGAGGCAGCTGCACGAGCAAGTAGCTTTGGAGGTGGGGTGGCGGGTCCGGTCCAGCTCCGTTACGAATGATTTCCCCTGGTGGTACGGTTGTCGACACCAGCATGCCTATCCCGCCTCATACCACTGGTCCCGTCCCTCCGACTCTACCTTCAGGAAGCATTCCAATACATGTGAGTTCGGAGGAGGAAGTTGATATAATGCTCCCGATTGGAGATCGGTCGCCGAAAGGCAAGGGCTCGAAGAGAAAACCAAGTGGCAGCTCCAGCGGGTCAACGCTGAAGAAGAAGTCGAGAAAAAAGATAGAGTAGACATGTCTCTTCGGCTCATTTTTGGTAGATAGATAGGAATCTACTTTTGCTTTCTTTTTCTAGGCCGTGTATAGATGCGGTTTCGGCCCCTGCTAGTAGGACTTTTGGTATAGTTTTGTACTTATCCTTTTTTCTCCCAAAGAATAGTTGAAATAAAATTTAATTTTTCCCTCTGTACAACTTGTGTTCATTTGTTAAAGTGCTTCAACATTTGAACTTTCATTCAATACACTTGTGGAGTTGTATTCTTTAAATCGGACTCGGGTTTAGTTGCTAAGTTCTGGAGTCACGGTTTCGGGTTGCGATCGAGCGCTAAGTCAAATTCTGATATTACATTGTCCCAATCAGTGGCTAACACTTAAGTTCTGCCCCCAGTTTCGGGGAGAAATCGAAAAGGATTGGTTAACAATCATTGATTTCCTTTAATATATCGGGCTTAACTTTGCTGAAGCAGAATTGAAACAAGACGAGTTCAAGTGGTCAAATCACACTTGCTCGTCTATTGGTTATCGCATCCACATTCTAGGGATTGCATTTGTATATCAGTGGTCTGTCACTCCTGCACAAGGTTTTGAGGTACGTCTGCACTTCAGGGACTTAAGTTATTTTATGGGTGGTCAGTCACACCCATTTTGCGTTTATACTCCAATCCGCACTTTGGAGACTTAGAGTTATTTGATGTTTATACTCCAATCTGCACTTTGGGGATCGGGAGTTATTTAACGTTTATACTCTGATTCACACTCCAAAAATCTGGAGTTAGTTGATGGGTGGTCAGTCACACCCATTTGGTATTTATGTTCATACTCCAGCTCGCACTCTGGGAGTCTGGAGTCAGCCGACAAAGGGTCAGTCACATCTGTTTAGGCTTTAGGATTTCGTTCAAACTCCGAGAATGACGGTTCTATTAGGATCGTGGATGGTCGACTCGCATCTACCCTGAGTTAACAAGTGAGGTCGTTAGATGGACGGATCCATCCTCCTCGAACTTGGTTCGAATACGGGCGAAGTCGTTAGGTGGATGGATCCACCCTTTCTGAAACCACATTTACAGGTTTATACTCCAGTTTGCACTTTGGGAATCTGGAGTTAGTTAGAGGATTGTTGTGTATCAATCCTTTTTTGGCTTCAGTGTGATAACTTGCCCCCGATCTCGGGTTTCACTTAGCGAGTAACTGGGCGTACACAGTTACTCCCTATTTGAATAAACCATTTCGTTGGGTGGAATTTAGCTCTCCGTGCATAGCGATAGTTGTATGACGCATTTCAAAAAATCACAGCTCTGGCTCGAAGAGATTGCATTTTATTGCTCAAATAAGAAAATACGGCACAGTCAGTGGCCTTATTACAAATTCAAATTTCGAAATGCATAAACAAATTGCAAATGAAAAGTAGACTAAATAAATAAAGCCTATCATATGTAGTAGCGACGAAGACTCTCGCTGTTCCAGGCTCTTGGCAGAGTAAAACCGTCAACGGTTGATAATTTAAATGTGCCATCTCCAAGCTTTTGTTCAATTACATATGGCCCTTCCCACGTTGGTTTCATGTGCGAAGGAACCGGGTAGATTCTTTTGAGGACAAGATTGTTGAGTTCAAAGGTTTGGGGTCGGACCTTGGCATTGTATAATCGGGCGACTCGACTTCAATACGCGGCTACCCTCAAGTCAACCTCTTCTCGCTTCTCATCTAATAAATCCAGGGATTCGGCAAGTAATATAGCATTTTTCTTTGGATCATAATATGTCACACGATGAGAAGGCACTTCTAATTCGACTGGAATAACGGCTTCTGAACCTTAAGAAAGAGAGAATGGAGTGTGGACGGTCGCGGACTTGTGGGTTATTCGGTAAGCCCATAAAGCCATAGGAAGTTCATCGACCCATTTGCCCCCGGCCTTTTCCAGTCGTTTCTTTAGAATAGACTTTATAACTTTATTAACAGCTTCAACTTGCCCATTTGCTTGAGGGTGTGCAACTGCAGAGAATTATTTCTGGATGTGGAATCGTTGGCGGAAATTCTTGAATTCAACACTGTCGAATTGGGTCCCGTTATCGGTGATGATGGTATGTGGGAGACCAAACCGACAGATAATGTTGCATACTACAAAGTTGATCACTTTCTTCGTCGTGATTGTAGCAAGGGGTTTAGCTTCCGCCCACTTGGAAAAGTAATCAACTACGACGATGGCGTACTTCGCACCACCTTTGGCTAGAGGTAGGGAGCCAATAATGTCAATGCCCCATACTGCAAACGGCCATGGACTGACCATCTGAGTTATTTCGGTAGGTGGGGCTCTCGGAATCCAAGCGTGCTTCCGACAACTGTCACATTTTCTAGCGTAATCCGATGCATCGCGATTTACGGTCGGCCAATAGTATCCATATCGGAGAACTTTCTTGGCAAGAGCTTGCCCCTCGGTGTGATCGCCACATTCTCCTTCGTGTACATCATGCAATACTCGTTTGATCTCATCGTGAGCGATACACCGGAGTAATGGAACAGAGTACCCTCTTCTATACATGAATTCATTTTGGATAGTGAACCGCGGCGCTTTTCTAAGAATTTGTCTCTTTTCACTCCTGCGCTCCGGCAGGGTCCCATGCTCGAGATAATTTCTGAATGGAGTCATCCATGATTCCTTATCGGGAATGACCTCAAATACCCAATCTGTTTCCATATGATCGATGCTCGGGGAAGACAGTGTTTCCACGGGAATGATTCCCATATGCTGTGCCTCACCTGTACTAGCTAACTTTGCTAATGAGTCGGCTTTCAGATTGTGCTCTTGGGGTATACAATAAATGGCATAATAATCGAACCGATTCAATATCTTCTGGACCCGAGCTAAGTAAGCAGCCAGCCTTCATTCTTTGGTCTGGTACTCCCTCCGAACTTGACGTATGACCAACTGTAAATCACAATAAATCTCTACAACAATGACTCTTAAATCTCTGGCAAGTTTCAGTCCGGCAAGCAGGGCTTCATATTCGGCTTCGTTGTTGGTCGCACGAAAGTCAAACTTTAAAGATAGCATATAGATCGACCTTCAGGAGTTTCAAGTACAACCCCTGCACCTGAGCAACGGTCATTTGATGCACCATCAGTATGAAGTTTCCAGATATACTTGGTAGATTCACTAGTTTCAGGCAAGTCCTCCGAGATAGTGAATTCAGCTATAAAAGCTGCTATGACTTGTCCTTGAATGGCTCGCCTTGGAGTGTAAGTAATGTCAAACTGACTTAGCTCGATGTTCCACTTAAGTAACCTTACAGACGTCTCAGGCCGCGTAAGGACCTTTCGCAACGGCTAGTCGGTGTAGACAATGATAGGATGAGCCTGAAATTACGAACGGAGCTTCTTTGAGGCAATAACAAGACAATAAGCCAACTTTTCCAACTTCGGATAATTTCTCTCTGCCCCGGTCAGTCGTTTGCTAATGTAATATACTGGCCGTTGTATCCAATCTTCCTCTCGAACTAAGGCAGCGCTGATGGCGTTCTCTGACACCGCCAAGTAAATGTATAATCTCTCATGATCAATAGGCTTTGATAGAATGGGTGGTGTAGAGAGATGTTGAACCAGTGCTTAGAATGCGCCCTCACATTCCGTAGTCCATTCAAAGTTTCGTTTCCCTTTTATGATCAAGTCGAAGAAGGGAATGCATTTGTCAGTGGATTTCGAGATGAACCTACTCAGCGCTGCTACTTTCCCATTGAGGCTTTGAACTTGCTTTATAGTTCTCGGAGTCTCAAGATTTCTGATTGCCCAGATCTTCTCAGGATTAGCTTCGATCCCTCGAGCATTAACGATAAACCCAAGGAATTTTCCGAATGCGTCCCCAAAGTGACATTTCAATGGGTTGAGCTTCATTCTATATTCTCGGAGGATATTAAACATTGACTCGAGGTCTTTGATATGATCAGTGGAGAATCTCGACTTCACGAGCATGTCGTCCACGTATACCTCCATGGTTTTTCCGATCTGGTTTGCGAACATTCGATTAACTAACCGTTGATATGTTGCCCTAGCATTCTTGAGTCCAAAAGGCATAACTTTATAGCAGTAAAGTCCCATATTGATTACGAAACTGGTATGCTCCTGGTCAGGCAAGTGCATGGGTATTTGATTGTAGCCAGAATACGCATCCATGAAGAATAAGAGTTCATGTCCAGCCGTTGAGTCTACGAGCTGATCGATTCGAGTAAGTGGAAAACTGTCTTTAGGGCAAGTTTTATTTAAGTCTGAGTAGTCAACACATGTTCTCCATTTCCCATTTGGCTTTCGGACGAGTACAGGATTGGACACCCATTCTGGGTATAATGCATCTCGAATAAACCCGTTCGATTTGAGCTTTTCTACCTCTTCCTTAAGGGCGGCAGATCTCTCTGAATCCATACCATGCCTTTTTTACTTAACCGGGACATGCCGCGAGTCAATATTCAATGCCTGGCTCGGGATGTCTAGCGAGATCCCACACATGTCAGAGTGCGTCTAGGAAAACACGTCGAGGTATGCTCGGAGAAATTCAACCAATTCCTCTTGCATCCGTTGGCTTAGCTGAGATCCAATCTTTATCATTTTAGAATCGTCATTATCGCCGATTGGAACATAGATCGTCAGTTCGGCCGAGGAAGCTTGACTGTCTTTACTTTCATCTTCACTTTCAATATCTCTCGGGTCAAGATCCTTTGGTAATTGGTTGGGGTGCCCAGGCCTAGGCCCAGGCGTCAATTGTCAATTCTCAGCAAAGAGGATGCTGAGAAATTCCTCTACACCCTTTCCTTTTTCTTTTCATTGCGCCTCCCGCAGCTCAGCAACGTAACAGGCTTGTCCAGCAGCCTGGTCTCCCTGAACAACTCCGACTCCATTGTCAGTAGGGAATTTTAAAGTTAGACACCAAGGGGCAATGGCAGCCCTGAACTCGGCTAGGGCCGGTCGGCCCAAAAAGGCATTGTATGGCGAATCTATATCCAACACAACAAACTATAGTATCCGGACTCTCCGACGTTCTGCGATTCCCAATTCCACTGGTAGCTCCATCATCCTAGTGGGTATTGTCACATTTCCATTCAAGCCATGGATGCGGTACTGACAAGGCCTCGGATCCTTTTCTTCCATTTTCATCTGGTCATAAGCTCGTTTAAACAATATATTTACTAAACTTCCACTGTCCACTAGGATCCTCTTCATCCAAGTAGGACCTATTTGGGCTGAGATGACAAGTGGATCAATGGTTGGGGCTTTGACTCTATCGGCATCCCGTCTTGAAACACGATGTCGTCAGTCATCGTTTTGTGTTGCTTGGCCGGAGCCCCATCTTCCAAACTACCACAACACACGAAGCTCGCATGCCTAATAGAACTGGCATACGACTCCATTTCTTTCCAGCTTCGGTCTGCTGGATGAGGACCACCACTAACAGTATTTATCACCAACCTCCTGTCGGTACGGGCGGATTCCTCCGGTCTCACTTGATTCGGTAGATGGTTCTGATTTGATGGGCCTGCACCTCCAGACTGCGGCGCCCGCACAAACTGCTCCAACTTTCTCTCACGTATCGACTTTTCAATGATATCCTGCAAATGACGGCACTCATTCGTGTTATGGCCGTAGCTTTCGTTGAAACTACAAAACTTCTTCGTCTGAATCTATTTTTTCGATGATTGTTTTGGAGCAGGTTTCTTATACTGAATAGTATTACAGGTCTATAAATACACATTTTCCAGTGACGTATTAAAAGGAGAATAATTGTCAACCATAGGAGCCCTACGTCGTGGCCCACGATTCTGATCCCGTTTCCTGTTTTGATTTCCATTGCCTTTCTGTTGATTTTGTTTATTTTGTATGTTCAATTGCACTTTTTCGGAACTCTCCCCGGTTTGTTTAACAGCAACATTGCTCTATATCCCTTCCATACTAGGCCCTGCATCATCCTTTTTCCTAGACTGTTTCGCATCCTCTTTTCTCAAGAATTGGGCTGCCTTGGAATAGAAACGGTCCAATGACGTAGGAGGTTTTCCAGCCAACTAGTTGCCGAACTCAAAACCGGGATCAATCCCCTTAGTCAGTGCCATCAGAATAGAGTTATCATTGGGATTGCTTATCTCAGCATATGCAACATGAAATCTCTCCAGATAATGTATGAGTGTCTCTCTAGGAGCTTGAGTGACACTAGACAAAGTATTAACATCCTTCGGCCTCGTTACATGCATGCGGAACTACTCAACAAACTTTGTCGCCAACTGATCAAAACACGAGATAGATCGGAGTGGTAAACGGGTAAACCACATAGTCGCTATGCCCCTTAGAGACATCGGGAAACTTTGGCATTTAACAGCATCATCGGCTCGTGCAGCATTCATTAACCATTCATGCTTTAGTATATGTTGATTGGGATCAGAGCTCCCTTCATAAACGGGTAAAGTCGGCATCCTGAATCACCGAAGTGGTTCAACTAGAGTATCTCATCAATAAAAGGAGTATGACTCCAGGAGGTTCCCCAGTCGTCATTAGTGAGACCTTGACTCTCCCGGATCATCTGACGCATCATTGTCGGGATGTCTGGCATCTGGACATTCTAGGCCTGCTGAGCCAAGGTGTGGTCGGGTTCCACAATGCGAGGATGGGCTGGTCGTGGTCAACGGTCCATATCTTGCCTCCTTGGTTCTAAGTTCTCTGGAACATATGGTTTGGGAGTATATTCATGTTGGCGACGGTTCATATCTGTCCGATTTTGGGCATCAACTCCCAATTCAGTAGCAGCGGTGGCAGTGCGGTTGTATGTAACATGATAAGGAACAATACCTCCTCAGGAGGAAGGTCCAGTCTGATAGCTGGTTGACGGGCCAACTCTCGGTTGCCCAATATTCAGAGTATGCTAATGTCCAGTAGCTTGAGTATAACTTCCATCTAGCCGTGGGCGTGTGGACCTATGATGGTAGTCAGAAGAGGCTGAACTCTTAATTGATGAATAAGAAGCCCGATCCCTCCTGGATCTCCTTCGTCTTCGACGATTCAGTTGATTGGTTAATTCCGTGTTGGCCTGTAGTTGCTGAGTAAGTTGCCGTCGACTCTACGTCAGCTCTCGCATTAGCATTTGAAACTCTTCCCTAGTGACAAGCCTTACGGATCTGATGGTCCGACAGCATTCTAATCGGTAGGAGGTAGCTGTACGGGGTTCTGTCTGTCCCGTCCTTCTCGATCTGCGGTAGTTGAAGTAGTCCTAGTGTTAACCATTATGGGTAGCGAAGCTCTTTCCTAGTGTTATCCCGCCTTTTGGCAAGGCCGTGACACCAAGGAATTGACTAGTAACCAATGACGGTGCGTCCTAGAAATCAGTTATACACAAGCTCACTATGGATATCGACGAATTTTGTCTGAGTCCGGATCAAGCTTAAATTGATATGACACAACAAGAGAAGCTATGAGAGTCAACGTTCCAAATCTCAAGTCAATCCGAGTTTGTATGCTCAAGTTACAACTGATGCAATGTTGAGTGAAAACAGCCTTCTTCGACTCGCTCAGTTCGCGTCCCTCAGAAATGCCCACTTCGACTCGCTCCGTTTGAATCCATCTGGGAAGTGCCTACTTCGACTCTCTCCACTTCGACTCGCTCCGCTCCGCATCCATCAGAGAGCCCTTCTTTGAATCACTCAGTTCACATCCCTTAGGAAAGTCTTCTTCGACTCGCTCAGTTCGCATCCCTCAGGAAAGTCTTCTTCGACTCGCTCCGCTTCAAGCCACAGATCGACTCGATCATCCAACATCAACTTCGCATCCATCCAAAGATCTCTACTTCGTGTCCATCAATGCGAAGCAAGGCACAGTAGTCAATACGAATAAATGCCATGTCACCGAGTCGAACATAACTGAGTCGAACGAAGAGCGAGTCGAACAAGAGCGAGTCGAATGAAACAGCCAACCGAGAATCTCATTTCGTATCGATCGTATCTCCTAATCTACAAGTCCAAATGCTATGAAATTTTCATAGAAGACTACGTGCATGCTAAAGAATGTCCATGCCAAATTTCGACTCTATTGGATGAAATCTTGATCGATACGAAATATGTTCGTATCGATCACGGATCGGACCGAAACTTCACGGGCTTGGGCACGCGGGCCTGGTCACGTGCCAGAGAGGGTCTCCCGAAATCTGAGCGAAATACCAACCTCCTACACCTATAAATAGACCCCCAAAGCTAACAGAAAAGGGGTTCTTCTTTTTCTTTGAGATCTCCAACGCCCAGACTCTGTCGGATCCAGATCTGAATTCCATTGCTGCTGCTACCAACGAATTTCACTACTGCAAATCATAATTACCTGCTGTAATTCATTGAATTCACTTGTAATCGTCAAAGATAAATCAATAAAGCAAACTACTTCATAGTGGACGTAGGCAATACGCCGAACCACTCTAAATTCTTGTGTCTCCTTGCATGTTAATTATTTTCATATCTAAGATTTGGAGTTTTTGTTAGATAATTCCTCGTTTTCCATTTAATTTCTTCACTTTATCTCTTCAAAAACTTCCGAAGAGTGTTGTGCCCAATTTTGGTACAAACACTTTGGTGCTTTCACTGAGAACTAACCCAATTTTTCTCCTGCTCTTTGGATCTCCTATCTATATCGGATTGCATAAATCCAAGAAGAAGATCCAGATCTAGAACTTTGAAGCCCTTCCATTCTATTCAGATTTGCATCAGATCTAGGAAAGGACTTTCATCACCTCACCATGGTAAGTACACGGACTACCTCTACAGTTGCTGATCAGGGAGGACGGGACAGGCAGAATCCCACGCAATTGCCTCCATCAAACCAAGATGCCGCCGGACCTTCAGATCCAACATGTCCGGTTACTAGACAAGAGTTCCAGACGCTGTTCCAAGAATTGACCCAGAGTCGACAACAGCTAACTGAACAACTACGCGCCAACGCAGAGTTGACCAACCAGCTAAATCGCCAAAGGCGAAGAAGATCCAGAAGAGACCAAGGTTCCTATTCTTCCACAGAGAGTTCAGCCTCCTCCGATGGCCAAACCAGATCCACACATCCACGACTAGGTGTAAGCTACACCCAAGCCATGGGACACCAACCCGCTTCGAATCTTGGGCAAACTAGAGCTGGACCATCCGCTAGTCTTCGTACAGAACCTTCAACTCGAGGAGGTGTTGCTCCTTACCATGTCACCGAAAACATTGCTACTACCACCAATGCCGGACGGGGAGGTGATGCTAGAAACCAAGCTGATCCTCAATGTAACCAATGAGAGCAGACCCCTGAGCCTTATGTCCCTGAGGATGTTGAACCAAGGAGGCGAGGCACGGACCGTCGACCGCGTCCGGTCCATACTCGCACTGTGGAACCCGACCACACCTTGGCACAACACGCTCCAAGTATCCAAATGCCGGATATACCAACGATGATCCGCCAAATGATCCGTGAAAGTCAGGGTCTCTCTAATGACGACTGGGGAATCTCCCGGAGTCATACCCCTTTCACCGATGAAATATTGTATGCTGAACCACCTCAGCGCTTCAGGATGCCAACTTTTGTCATTTTACGAAAGGAGTTCTGATCCCAATCAACACATCCTGAAGTACGAATGGCTGATGAATGCTGCAAGAGCTGATGATGCAGTAAAATGCCATAGTTTCCCCATTTCCCTGGGGGGCATTGCAACCATGTGGTTTACTCGTTTTCCACCACGATCCATTTCTAGTTTTGATCAGATGGCCCCCAAGTTTGTTGAACAATTTTGTATGCACGTAGCGAGGCCTAAAGATGTCAACACTCTATCTAGTGTTACACAAGCTCCCGGAGATACATTTAGACGTTACTTGGAGCGATTCCATGCTGTGTGTGCAGAAATAAGCAATCCCAATGATAACTCTATTCTGATGGCATTGACTAAGGGGATTGATGCTGATTCCGAGTTCGGAAATTGGTTAGCTGGAAAACCACATGCGTCCTTGGACCGTTTCTATTCCAAGGAAGCCCAATTCTTGAGAAGGGAAGATGCGAAACAGTCTAGGAAGCAGGATGACGCAGGGCCCAACATCGAAGGAATCCAAAGTAACATCGCTGTTAAACAATCTGGAGATAGTTCTGGGAAAATTCAGTTGAACGTGCAAAATAAACAGAATCAGCAAAGGGATAATGGAAATTAAAGAAAAAAATGCGATCAGAATCGTGGTCCACGGCGTAGAGCTTCCATGTACGATACTTACACTCCATTGAACACGTCGTTGGAAAATGTGTATCTGCAGACCTGCAATATCATGCAATACAAGAAACCTACCCCAAAACTGCCAACTGGGAGACAAATCCAAACAGGAAAATCCTGTAGATTCCATGAGAGTTATGGCCATAACACCAATGAGCGTCGTCACTTACAAGACCTCATTGAAAAACTGATACATGAACGGAAGTTTGATCCGTATGTGTGGGCACCACAGTCTGGTGGTGCGGGCCCATCAAATCAGAATCGTGCGCCGAATCAGGAAAGACAGGAGGAACCCGCTCGTACAGGCGGGAGGTTGGTTATCAATATGATAAGTGGTGGTCCTCACCTAGCAGATCGAAGCTGGAAGGAAATGGAGTCATATGCCAGTTCTGTCAGGCATGCGGACTTTGAGTGTTGTAGTAGTTTTGATGAAGGGGCTCCGGCCAAGCAACAGAAAACGATGATAGATGACATCGTGTTCAGGAACAGAGACGCTAATAAAGTCGAAGCCCCCACTATCGATCCACTGGTCATCTCAGCACAAGTAGGTCCCGCTTGGATGAAGAGGATCTTAGTTGACAGTGGAAGCTCTGTGAATATTTTGTTCAAGCGAGCTTATGATCAAATGAAAATGGAAGCCACAAACCTGAAGCCTTGTCAATCCCGTGTCCATGGTTTCAACGGAAGTGCTACTATACCCACTGGAATGGTGGAACTGCCGGTAGAGTTGGGAGTTGGAGAACGTCGAAGAGTACGGATGTTGCAGTTCATTGTTTTGGACATAGACTCCCCTTACAATGCTTTCTTGGGCCGACCGGCCCTTGCTGAATTCAGGGCAGCCATCGCCCCGTGGTGTTTGACTTTAAAGTTTCCCACTGATCATGGAATAGGAATCATTCAGGGAGATCAGGCTGCTGCCAGAGCCTGCTATGTTGCTGAGCTATGGCAAGCGCAGCGAAAGGAGAAAGGAAAGGGCGTGGAGGAATCTCTCTGCGTCCGTTTTTCCGATAATTGACAATTAACGCCCGGGCCTAGGCCCGGGCACCCCAGCCAATTCCTTAAGGATCTTGACCCAAGAGAAACTAAAGATGAAGGAGAATATAAAGAAAGTCAAGCATCCCCGGCTGAACTGATGGTTGACGTCCCAGTTGACAATAACGATGATTCGAAAATGATAAAGATTGGATCTCAGCTAAGCCAGCAAACTCAAGAGGAATTGGTTGAATTTCTGCGGGAAAATCTTGACGTATTTGCTTGGACACATTCCGATATGTGTGGGATGTCACCGGACATCGCGAGCCACACCCTGAACATTGACCCGCGGCATGTCCCGGTCAAACAGAAAAGGCGTGGTATGGATCTAGAGAGATCTGCCGCCCTTAAAGAAGAAGTAGAAAAGCTTAAAGCGAACGGGTTCATCCGAGATGCTCTATATCCTGAATGAGTGTCAAATCCTGTGCTCGTCCAAAAGCCAAACGGAAATTGGAGAACATGTGTCGATTATTCCGATCCGAATAAAGCATGTCCCAAAGACAGTTTCCCACTTCCCATAATTGATCAACTAGTAGATTTGACAGCTGGGCTTGAACTCTTATCCTTCATGGACGCATATTCTGGCTACAATCAGATACCTATGCATTTACCCGATCAAAAACATACCAGCTTCGTAACCAATCTGGGACTTTTCTGTTACAAAGTTATGCCATTCGGACTCAAGAATGCCGGGGCTACTTATGAACAATTGGTCAATCAGATGTTTGCCAATCAAATCGGGAAAACAATGGAAGTATATGTAGACGACATGCTTGTGAAGTCACGACTCTCCACCGACCATGTTAAAGACCTGGAAACTATGTTCAATATACTTCGAGAATACAAAATGAAGCTAAATCCCTTGAAATGTCACTTTGGAGTCGCATCCGGAAAATTCCTCGGGTTCATCGTCAACGCTCGAGGGATCGAAGCTAATCCTGAAAAAATCTGGGCTATTAGAAATCTCGAAACTCCAAAAACCATAAAGCAAGTCCAAAGTCTCAATGGAAAAGTAGCAGCATTGAGCAGGTTCATTTCAAAGTCCACTAACAAATGCATTCCCTTCTTCGATCTGATCCGAAAAGGAAAACGCAACTTTGAATGGACCACGGAGTGCGAGGGCGCTTTCCAAGCATAGTTCAACATCTATCCACACCGCCAATACTGTCAAAGCCTATTGATCATGAGAAGTTGTATACATACTTGGCGATATCAGAAAACGCTATCAGCGCTGCCTTGGTTCGAGAAGAAGATGGGATACAGAAGCCAGTATACTACGTCAGCAAATGATTGACTAGGGCTGAAAGGAACTATCCAAAGCTAGAAAAGTTGGCTTACTGCCTTGTAATTGCATCAAGAAAACTTTGACCGTATTTCCAAGCACATCCCATTGTTGTTTACACCGACCAGCCGTTACGACAGGTCCTTTCGCGGCCTGAGACGTCTGGTAGGTTACTCAAGTGGAACATTGAACTGAGTCAGTTTGATATTACTTACACTCCGAGACGATCAATCCAAGGACAAGTCCTCGCTGATTTCATAGTTGAATTTACCGTTCTAGAGGACTTGCCCGAAACCAGTAAATCCCCCGAATACGTCTAGAAGCTGTATACTGATGGTGCATCAAACGACCGGTGTTCGGGCGCTGGTGTTGTGCTCGAAACCCCCGAAGGCCGATCTATATGCTATGCTTTGAAGTTTGAATTTCGTGCAACCAATAATGTAGCTGAATATGAAGCCCTCATAGCCGGACTAAAACTTGCCAGAGATCTGAAAATTATCGCTGTAGAAATTTATTGTGATTCACAACTAGTCGTGTGTCAAGTTCGAGGAGAATATCAAGCGAGAGACCGAAGACTGGCTGCTTACTTAGCTCGGGTCCAAGAAACACTGAATCAGTTCGATTATTATGCTATCTACTGTATACCTAGAGAGCGCAACCAAAAAGCCGACTCATTGGCGAAGTTAGCCAGCACAGGTGAAGCTCAGTAGATGGGACTCGTTCCTGTGGAGACGTTATCTTCTCCAAGCATCGACCGGACAGAAATAGACTAGATATGCGAAGCCGTTCCCAAAAAGGATTCGTGGATGACTCCACTTAGAAATTACATTGAGCACGGAACCCTGTGGGAGCGCAGGAGTGAAAAGAGACAAGTCCTTTGAAACGCCTCACGATTTACCATCCAGAATGAGATCATGTACAGAAGAGGGTACTCAGTCCCTCTACTCTGGTGTATCGCTCACGATGAAATTAAACAAGTATTGCACGATGTGCACAAGGGAGAATGTGGCGATCACACCGGGGGGCAAGCACTTGCCAAGAAAATACTTCGATATAGATATTTACTGGCCGACCGTGAATCGCGATGCGTCGGATTATGCAAAGAAATGTGATAGGTGCCAGAAATATCCTCGAATTCCTAGAGCTCCTCCTACCGAGATAACGCAAATGGTCAGCCCATGGCCGTTTGCAATGTGGGGCATCGACATCATTGGAGCTCTACCTCTGGCAAAAGGTGGTGCAAAATACGCCATCGTCGCAGTTCATTACTTTACAAAATGGGCTGAAGCCGAAGCTCTTACTACCATAACAACGAAGAAAGTAATCAACTTTGTGGTTCGCAACATCATCTGTCGATTCGGTCTCCCACACACCATTATTACGGACAACGGAACCCAATTCGACAGTGCTGAATTTAAAGATTTCTGCAAACGATTTCACATCCAAAAAAAATTCTCTACGGTTGCACACCCTCAGGCAAATAGACAGGTCGAAGCAGTTAATAAAGTTATAAAATCCATTCTAAAAAAACGACTGGAAAAGGTCGGGGGCAAGTGGGTTGATGAACTTCCTATGGCTCTATGGGCTTACCGAACAACCCACAAGACCGCGACCCGCCACACTCCATTCTCTCTCTTATGGTTCAAAAGCCGTTATTCCTGTTGAACTAGAAATACCTTCTCATCGTGTGACATACTATGATCCAAAGACGAATGCTATATTACTCGCTTAATCTCTTGATCTACTAGATGAGAAGCATGAAGAAGCTGATTTGAGGGCAGCTGTGCATCAAAGTCGAGTCGCCCGATTGTACAACGCCAAGGTCCGCCCGCGAACCTTCGAACTAGGCGATCTCGTCCTCAAAAGAATCTATCCGGTTCCTTTGCATATGAAACCGACGTGGGAAGGACCGTATGTTATTGAATAAAGGCTCGGAGATGGCACATTCAAATTATCGACCGTCAACGGTCTAACTCTGCCAAGAGCCTGGAACAGCGAAAGTCTTCATCGCTACTACACATAACAGGCTATGTTTATCTATTTAGTTTACTTTCCATTTTGCAATTTGTTTCTGCATTTCGAAATTAGAATTTGTAATAAGGCAACTGACTTTTCCATATTTTCTTATTTCAGCAATAAAATGCAATCTCTTCGAGCCAGAGCTGTGATTTACTTGAAATGCTTCATATGATCATCACTGTGCACGGAGAGCTAAGTTCCACCATTCGGTGGAATTTATTCAAATAGGGAGTGACAGCGATGCAACCAATCACTCGCTAAGTGAAACCCGAGCTCGGGGACCAGCCGTCACATCAAAGTCAAGAAAGGATTGATACGCGCCAATCCTTCATTCAACTCCGAGTTCCCAGAGTGCGAACCAGAGTATAAACATCAACTCTGAACTCCCAGAGTGCGAGTCGGAGTATAAACATCAACTCCACATTCCCAGAGCGCGAATTGGAGTACAAACGTCAACTCCGGATTCCCAGAGTGCGAACCAGAGTATAAACATCAACTCCGAACTCCCAGAGTGTGAGTCGGAGTATAAACATCAACTTCGAATTCCCAGAGCGCGAATTGGAGTATAAACATCAACTCCAAATTCCCAGAGCGTGAATTGGAGTATAAACATCAACTCCAAATTCCCAGAGTGCAAACCGGAGTATAAACATCAACTCCAAATTCCCAAAGCACGAACTGGAGTATAAACATCAACTCCGAGTTCACAGAGCGCGAAGCAGAGCATAAACCTCAACTCCGAACTCCCAGAGTGTGAGTCGGATTATAAACATCAACTCCGAATTCCCAGAGTGCGAATTGGAGTATAAACGACAACTCCTAACTCCCAGAGTGCAAGTCGAAGTATAAACATCGACTCCGGATTCCCAAAGTGCGAAATGGAGCGTAAACACAAACTTCAAGTTCCCGAAGTGTGAATCGAAGTATAAATATCAACTCCAAACTCCCGGAGCGCGAGTCGGAGTACAAATGCCAATTCCAAGTCCCCAGGTCACGGACATATGATTGAAACTTAAGCCGGCGTGACCAACCACCAGTAAACGAATGAGAATCCCCGGAGCGCAGATATGATCGTCGACGATCGGACAAGCGTGAATAAACCACTCAATCTCCGTTTGTCTCAAACACCCATTCAGTGGCACTAGACTCGACCTGTTATAAGAAAAGAGCAATTACCGAATGATGTTCCACAACTCATCCACAAGGCTGGAGGGCAGGACTTAAGCATCAATCATGGACTGAAACGGTGCGACGTCAAAATTCAACTCGCTTCCCAATCGCGAACCATGCCCATAGTTTCCGAACTTGGCAGACAATAAACAAACTTGACTCGAAAGCTGAAACTTTACAAGTACATTTCAGACATTGAAACACTTAAACAAAAGCACAAAGAAGCTCAAAAAGAAAAAGTTTCATTTCCACTATTCATAAAAGAAATTCGTATACAAGTTTGTTCCAAAAAAATTCCTACTAGCAGGAGCTGAACCCGCATCTATACACGGCCAACAAAATGCAAGTTAAAATAAACCAAGGAAGCATGTTTAATCTTTCTTCTTCCTTGGCTTCCTTCTCAGTGTAGACCCGCTGGAACCACCGCTAATCTTCCTCTTCGAACCTTTGCTTTTCGGCGGTTGGTCTTCAGGCGAGGGCATTATATCAACATCCTCCTACGAACTCGAGTGGATAGGAATGCTCCCTGCGGGCGGAGTCGGAGGGACGGGATCAAGTACAGAAGGTGGAATGGGCACGCTAGCGATGAAAACAGTACCACCAGGAGATATCATTTTGAGCGGAGCAGGTCCCGGTGCTGCCATCCCACCTCCAAAACTGCCACCATGAGCCACTGCTGCCATTTCAGCGTCAATTTGAGCGAACATCTCCTCTTCAGTTACGGCTCGAGCCCCGCTGGGAGCATCAGCAGTCGGCATTGAAGAGCTTGTAGCAGGATCAGTTCCACTCATGACGGATGACAAGTCAGCGAGGGGATCGCTGTGACGGCGAAAGAGTTAATCCATCAGCTGCTCATCAAACACAATCGTACTCCCCTGCATGTCATCAATTGGGGCAGCTATAATCACGATGATTGCTTCGGTCACGATAGCCTCCTGCGTTTGATATGATTCTTGAGAAGCAGGAGGCATGGCCGGTGCAGCATCAATCACTGGACAGAGAATAAGAGAACTGTTAGAACTTAACTCGAACGAAGATTTCAACTTAAGAAAGATATGTGAAATGTTCAGAATACCTTCCTTTGTTTGACTCGTAGGTGGTAGGGCAGCTTCAGTAACTTGCGCTACGGCCGGAGACATCTACGGCTGATCCGGATTATAGGCAGGAACAGCTTGGGGATCAACTGCAGATGAGGATTCAGGCTGGGTTGACGCTGGAACTTCAAGACTTGCTTCATGGTGGTCAACTCCAGAACCCTCTCCCACTTCGAAGTGCTGGGCGCCAAGTCTTTCCTTCTCATGCAGAATCATTGACTCATGAAGAATCTTCTTTTCATCTTCAGTCAGAATGCGATTCTCGAGTTCAAATTCATCCACAGACTCGCCCTGATGCGCCTCCTTCTCTTCCTCAACCAGTCGGCCCCAAGCGTTGTAAAGATGCATCGAAAAATCATCGAGCCAGGCTAGACCCCTGTGCCTCAGCACATTAGCGTTGTAAACAACGAGAAGGTCTTCAATGTCAGCCTCTAGCCTGGACTTGGCCAACTTCACTTTCTCCTCAACCTCAGCCTCCACCTTGTGGACTTTAGCCACGGCCGCATCCCGTTCATCCCTGAGCAGGACAGCTTGTTCGCATGCCTCCTGGGCTGCGTTGTTCGCGTCATCTTTTTCCTTGGCCATATCGGCAAATTTGGCCTTGAGTTCATTGAGTTCCTTGACCGCCGCACCCGCTCGGCAGTGACTGTAGTGTTCCGGTGGCCCATCTCCTCCACCAGGGCAACATGTGTCTGCCCCAACCTCTCCATTGCCGCCTTCGCTTCGTCAGCTTTTTTAGTGGCCTCAATCTCCGATTTCCGAGAAGACTCGGCCTCAGCAGTAAGCACTTGTATGATCTGGTCCCTTTGAGCGAGTTCGGTCTCTAGTTTCTCAAGCGCTTTGGCTCGCTCAAAGGCCACCTTAGAAGCTTTCTCCGCAGCCTTTACCCACTCTCGGTACTGGGTGTATATGTCGTGAACGTAATCATGCACCGTGTTTTCCACC
Source organism: Allium fistulosum (assembly GCA_030737815.1). Taxonomy (NCBI): domain Eukaryota; kingdom Viridiplantae; phylum Streptophyta; class Magnoliopsida; order Asparagales; family Amaryllidaceae; genus Allium; species Allium fistulosum. Next base: position 787,837,382 of record CM060903.1, read on the forward strand.
CCTGATGGAATTCTTTTTAAGTGTGGTGGGAAGACATAGTCGTCGAAGCAGATATTCGAAAAATCCTTCCTCATTTGAGCTAACTTAAGAGCCCCTTCTCCTGTGGGTTCAGCTGGGACCTGCTCTGTAATTATGGAGGCCGTAGTCTCAACTCTTTGAAGATGAGTCTCGGATCTAGAAGTATGAGAAGACGGCATGTGACGAGGAGCCTCCAGTGGGTGTGGAACAAAAACAGGGGGTGGACACGGAAGTCTAGGAGGAGGAGAGCGTGATCTAGACCGATGTCTGTATTCTCTATCCCTATCACGCCCGTACCTATCTTGGTTAAAGTACTCGCGATCGCGATCTCTATCTGAGTCTCTCCTACGGGACTCATAATGAGAAGAAGCCTTTCGGCCGAGCGGAGATTCCCGAGCATCGATCCTTTTCCAAACATACTACCTGAAAATGAGAAACGAAGGAAGAGTTAATGATTTCCTAAGTTGGACAATTTACAGTTGTGAATCATGTAGTGTAGTGAAGTGTATGCATGTGCAACCCCCCGACCAACCGGAAATGTCGGCCGCACTCATAGCAAGCGACCCGCTCAGTTCAAGAGCACTATCAAGCTCCTCCATCCCGGCGTCGTGTTGAGACGACACAAAATCCGGAATCAGAATATCAACAAGCCCTGCAAAGGGACTCTCTACTTGTGGGGGAGGAACCTCCGAAATTCTAATACCCGGGAAGGGTGAGGACACGACCACGGATTTAAATCTCTCGGATTTAGAGCATTTGTGAGCAGCAGCCTTGCCTTTTCTCTTTCCTCTTGAATCCTGGACATCGGAAGAAGGCCTAGTTGGGAGATCGGTATCGGTAGGCATTCTTTCTGGATCAACTTCTTTGGCTATCACGTCTGCGGGCGCTTTGCGCTTCACCCGTTTCTTCAGTACCACTCTATATGTCCCTTCCAGCTGTTTGCTCTTCCTCCGTTCTATCAGTCCGACAGTCCTTAAATTTCTGTCTGTCAGAACCAAGTCAATATGCCTCTCTTCGCCCGAAAATGCTTGGAGGATCCGACTAGCTCTCTGAAGTATGCACCGTCAGGTCGAGAGATTGCGGCTATAAAAGAAGAGAAGTGTGTCAGTTTTGAAATTGGTTATTGTTATCTCAATAACTCAAGAGAAAGATTGCAGCGCTTATGTCTATCAAACCATCGCCTAGCAAACCCAGGGGGGTACCGAACGTAGAACCACTCGGTCTTGAAGTAACTTAGCCTCCCCCAGGAGCCCATTACAATGTGACAGTTTCTGACCGCTTCCAAGAAGGTGAAAGAAGGGCTGTCTCCACGGCTCTTGACATTAAATAAATATCGGATTTCGATCGGCTTTGGTGGTCGAAAGAGGATCTCCATAAACAGGATGAAGGTGTTGTTCAACAAAGCATACCCGTTGGGATGTAGCTGGGATGGAGCTATTCCAAGGAATGATAACATCTCCCTTATATATTGATTGAAGGGAGGAAGTGTCCCCGCTGTGCAAGCGTGACGGTTGAAAGCAGTAAACCCCTCCCGGGGATCATGTGGCCTGTCATTTGGCACAGGCTGTAACACATCGTCAAGCGACAAACCGTGCCTTAAACAAATCCGTCCTAGCATATCTTCAGAGATACCCGACGGCATAGAATCTTGCGGACTACAAATAAACCGAGCCCCTAGACGATCGTCCGGGGCTGGGTCTATAACTTCGGCTTCAATAACCGGTATCTCAATGGTTGGAGGAATAGAACTCAGGATTTCCTGCTGCTGTGAACTTGAGGGTTCAATGGATAGCTAGCTTATGAAAAATCATTGTTAAACAGGCAATAACACTCGTGCATCCCCCAGTGTAAAGTGTGTGAGTGTGTTGTGCAGTGCGGTACTGTAAATTGTTTAAGAAGTTCTACATAATTGGAAGAAGCGTGTAAACGACGAGACTTCGGAATTTGGTCGGAAGGACCCTCATCGCTGACCGTCACAACCATGCCATCCAGTTATCAGCAATCAATCCAAGTTAAAGTTTGTTAAAATTTTGTCAGAGTTGCAGTTCCATCGACGAGCTTCGAAGGGAAGTCAAATATGCAGTCCAAAGGTCAAGTCTAATTATGCCAAAAATGAAGTTCGTCGGAGTTAGATGTTCAGATGCGCAAGGTTTTTTCAATATCATCGAAGTTAGGCTCGTTGTCAATCGTCAAAAGTTCAAGTTCGAATCGATCGCTCAGAGACACGTTCGTATCGGTCCCAGGGCCGCACAGTTCGACTCGATTCGAAGCCTCTAGTTCGAATTGATTCAAAGCCTCCAGTTCGACTCGATCCAAAGGCTACGCAGTTCGAATCGGTCCAAGACCTCCACTTCGACACGATCCAAGGCTGCCGCTTCGACTCGATCCAAAGCCATCCACTTCGACTCGATCGAAGGCCATCGTTTCGAATCGATCAGATGCAACCCCTTCGTATCAATCTACGTATTCAAAGCACTCGATTCGATGCAAAGCTCAACCATCGATCGATACGAAGGCCCCCGTCTCATCATCTCGAAACCCCTACTCCAGATCGACGTGAAGCTGAGGCCAAGGAACCTTCGATCGATCGCGACTCTAGTTGATTTGGTGTTAGAGATCGAGTCTCATCGTTTATGCGTTGCATTCACTTAGGGGATTACCTAAAACTGGCAGTTAGTTCGAATGATTGAGAATCGATTCGAAGGCAAGAATGTTTCTCCTTTCTTCTCGAGTTTCTGAGCGATATGAAGGCAAGGCGGGAAAGCAAAAGGTAAAAAGTGAAAAAATGGCTAAGTATGGAGTATTTATATGAACTCGAGAACAAAGGTAAAAAAACGATTCGCCTCCCTAGTGAGTTCAACTGGCTACAAAGTGACACCACAAAACCGAGTCGAACAAGCAGTTCAAATCCATCTGGAAGTCTACTTCGACTCACTCAGCTCGTATCCCTCAGAAAAGCCTACTTCAACTCGCTCCACTTCGACTCACTCAATTCGCATCCATCAGGAATGCCTACTTCGACTCGTTCAGTTCGAATCCATCATCGAGTCGAACAAGCGCTTTGTGTCCATCATCGAGTCGAACGAGCACTTCGTATCCATCGAACCCTGTGTCCACCGATACGAAATCTTTGTTCGTATCAATAGTTTCCAATTCCTTCCCCAGAGCATCGATACGAACAGTTAGTTCGACTCCATCAAATCATGGCTTCCAGAGGCCAACTCCATCGACTCAAAATGCTCACTTCGCATCCATAAACTCAATGAAATTCGTCTTCAATGTTTCAACCCTTCACATCGATTCAGGAGAGGATCATTGCGAAGGAACATTCAAAAATAGCCATCGAGCATTGTTACAATGAATTTCACATCGGTTCAAGAGAGGATCGACACAGAATTCAATATGAAATAAACTGGCAACGACTCGTGAACGTACAAATGTCAACGAGAGTCAGGTTAACATATATGCATGTATGTCGGACTAATATTCAATATTCCAGATTTAAAGGAATCAGAAGCTCATTTAATAACGATTATAGTAGCAAATGACTAATCACTAGCATACAGCGATTGGTTTCAACAATACAGGGTACAGCAGTTGACAGTCAACAGTTTACATTATCGAGAAAAATTAGTCGAAGATTACAGCTTTCATCGAAAAGACAATAACTATTCAGAGTAAAGATGGCAGCATTTCAAAGCACATCATGTTTCCACAAGACGTACTTTGGGGGGCAAATGTTATCCCGCCTTTTGGCAAGACCGTGACACCAAAGAATTGACTAGTAACCAATGATGGTCCATCCTAGAAATCAGTTATACACAAGCTCACTATGGATATCGACGAATTTTTTCCGAGTCCGGATCAAGCTTAAATTGATATGACACAACAAACGAAGCTATGAGAGTCAACATTCCAAATCTCAAGTCAATCTGAGTTTGTATGCTCAAGTTACAACCGATGCAAAGTTGAGTGAAAACAGCCTTCTTCGACTCGCTCAGTTCGCGTCCCTCAGAAATGCCCACTTCGACTCGCTCCGTTCGAATCCATCTGGGAAGTGCCTGCTTCGACTTGCTCAACTTCGACTCGCTCCGCTCCGCATCCATCAGAGAGCCCTTCTTCGACTCGCTCAGTTCGCATCCCTTAGGAAAGTCTTCTTCGACTCGCTTAGTTCGCATCCCTCAGGAAAGTCTTCTTCGACTTGCTCCGTTTCAAGCCACAGTTCGACTCGATCATCCAACATCAACTTCGCATACATCCAAAGACCTCTACTTCGTGTCCATCAATGCGAAGCAAGGCACAACAGTCAATATGAATAAACGCCATGTCACCGAGTCGAACATAACCGAGTCGAACGAAGAGCGAGTCGAACAAGAGCGAGTCGAACAAGAGCGAGTCGAATGAAACAGCCAACCGAGAATCTCATTTCGTATCGATCGTATCTCCTAATTTACAAGTCCAAATGCTATGAAATTTTCACAGAAGACTACGTGCATGCTAAATAATGTCCTCGCTAAATTTCGACTCCATTGGATGAAATCTTGATCAATACGAAATTTGTTCGTATCGATCACGGATCGGACCGAAACATCACGGGCTTGGGCGCGCGGGCTTGGTCACGTGCCAGAGAGGGTCTCCCGAAATCTGAGCGAAATACCAGTCTCCTACACCTATAAATAGACCCCCAAAGCCAACAGAAAAGGGTTTCTTCTTCTTCTTTGAGATCTCCAATGCCCAGACTCTGTCGGATCCAGATCTGAATTCCATTGCTACTGCTACCAACAAATTTCACTGCTGTAAATCAGAATTACCTGCTGTAATTCATTGAATTCACTTGTAATCAATCAATAAAGCAAACTACTTCATAGTGGACGTAGGCAATACGCCAAACCACTCTAAATTCTTGTGTCTCCTTGCATGTTAATTATTTTCATATCTGAGATTTGGAGTTTTTGTTAGATAATTCCTCTTTTTCCATTTAATTTCTTCACTTTATCTATTTGCACAAAAAATGGGCAAACACCTCCTAGTCGTATGATTTAGTTGATTTTATGTTGTTTTTAGCGATCTGGGTGATTTATGCAAATATATAAAAAGCAGGGACTAAACTGTCAAAGACACACAGATTTATAGTGGTTCGGCCAGAATGTGCCTACGTCCACTTTATATGTTATTCTCCTTTACTGTTCAGATTACAAGTACAAAGCTTTGATACAAGTATATGAAAGTTGTTTGAAAGTTCTATCCGTGCTTGAGCTCTCAAACTTGTCTGCCATTGTTGTACCCCTACCCCTCTATTTATAGAGTGAGGCTAGGGGCAGGGGTCTCGGATGTATATAGCTGCTGGTGGGCCTGGGCTGATGTAATATGGCCTGGCAACGTTGGTTTGGTGGTATGTTGGTCCAGTGGTATGTTGGTCCGGTGGTATGTTGGTCCGGTAGTATGTGATTCGGCGGCTCTGGTCCGGTGGTATGTTGGTCCGGTAGCATGTTGGTCCGGTGGCTTGTTGGTCCAGTAGGATGTTGGTCCGGTGGCATGTTGGTCCGGTGGCATGTTGGTCCGGTGGTATGTTGGTCTGGTAGTATGTTGGTCCGGTAGCATGTGATTCGGTGGCTCTTTCCTTGTTTTGGTTCGGCTAGGCCTTGGGAGTGGATTGGTTCGGTGGTGAGTGGTTCGGTGGTGCCTTCTTCCCTTTGGTTCGGTGGTGGTGGAAACGCACCCAACATTTGCCCCCCAAAGTGGGGCATATGCCAGCATATGTCATGCTTTGTTTCAGCTTGGACATTCTCATTCGGTCCTACGTGCCGAACCAGTTGGTTCGGTCATCTTTGTTTGCCTATAAATATGGGCTTCATGTCTCTGTTCATCTTCTATCGTTTGAAATAGCCTAATCAATCAAGTATCGAACCAGACTCGACTGTTTGAAATAGCCGAATCAACCAAGTGTCGAACCAGTCTCGACCGCCGGACTAGGTGAGGTTTTCCTCCTGTTGAACGAACTTTTATGATTATACTACCGAATGGGATCGGAGAGCACGAGTACCGAATGAATTCCAGGCCTTGAACCCTCGAATGACCATGGGGAGTTTGATTGCCGAACGAATTATAAGACTTGAACTTCCGAATGAACTTTTTTTATGTTGGAAATACCGAATGAGATCGGGGAGTTTGAATGTTGAATGAACCTTAAGCCTTTTATGTTTTAAATTACTAATGAAATTCTAGGCTGTACGCACTTACCTGTTTATATCTCTACACTCCTTGTTCTAATAATGTGTTTTTCTCGTGTTGCAGATAATGTCTCATAAAGTAGAAACTCGTTCTGACAAGAAGAAGTCCAAGGACCGAGGAGAGTCCTCCATAGTGCCTCCAGTTCAGGCAGCACCAGAACGACAAGGACCAACTCCGAGATCGCTAGTAGACGGTTATGGTCCTCAAGAGCTCCTGAACTCACCGCCTGATTGCTTTCCCAGCTCCCTCAAAGATGAGCAGCTTGATGTTATTTCTCGCTCTTTTGGGATCGACAGAGCGCACATGTTATTGCCGAGGGAAGGAGTGATGCCGTATAACCCCCCTGAAGGATATTTTGCTTATAGCAGGTATCACTGCATGTGTGGTGCCATCCCACCTATTAATGCTTGGATAGTCAGCTTCATCACATACTTGAAGGTGGCTCCTTTCCAGCTTCAGCCCAACTCCTATGCCATCTTGGTGAGCATGTTCGTCATCTTCCAAAGGAGATACGGGCATCCTCCTTCCAATCGGGAAATCCGGTATCTATACAACTTAAGAGGCTACAAGAAGGGGTCTCCGTATATTAGCTTAGAGTCGGCTGTGTCCTTCAAGCCAGTCCTGGATTTATATTCGAAATTCAACATGTTCAAGAAGGAATGGTTTTTTTTCAAAGATGACTCCATTTCTTTCCGCCGCTTCACCTCTGGCTGTAAGTTGAATCTCATTTATAATTTTTGTTCTGACTGCAATACTCCTCCTTACATGCTTTATTTCTTGCTAGCGGTAGGTGGCTTTGCGGTTGTAGAGAATGATCGTCTGGTTCGAATGGCTGAGGAGATAGAAGCCATTCCGAAAGGGGAAAGGGCGACTTCTTATTTGATCAGAAATGCTACTCTTCTGGGGCTCAACCTAATTCTGCCACGTCAGTCTGTGGTCAAGCAGAGAGACATAGCTGAGGAGAGGGCCGCCAAAGCTAAAGGAGGGGCTACGACGAAGAGCAGTAAAAGAAAACCCTTCTTAAAGCATCCAACTGCCGGGGGGAAGAAACTTAAGAAATCCGATGGTCCCTCCCCCAGCACATGTCCAGACGTTCCGGAGGAGGAAGATGAGGAGGAGGAAAGAGGCGAGGGTGAAGGAGGTGAGGCGGAGAGTGGAAGTGGTGGAGAGGGTGATGGACAGAGTGGTGATGATGGTGGCGATGGGCAGAGTGGTGATGGTGCTGGGGCTTTGTCTTCTAAGCAAGCGGGTGTGATCCAGGAGTGGACGGACGATGCTTTCCGCCTAGCTTTCGAAGGGCTGGAGGAAGAACCGGCTCTGGTAGAGAAGTCTAAGAAAGCTAACAAGGCCGGAGCCGGCGCCGATTCACCTTCCAAAAGTGTTCTAGTTGAGGCAGCCCCCGCGACTCAAGGTGAATTTTTGACTTCTGTAGACTCCATTTATGATAAGGACTTAGGAATATTTTACGGTCAGCTCCCGTCCTGGAATGAGATCCAGGACTTATTGCAGTATCCCACTCCTCCCCAGGGTTTGTATAACAAAAGTGTCTTCTTATTCTTCCTAACTTGATATATTTCATGAATTATAGTTCAACGTCTGCTTGTAACACTTGGTTTTTGTCCCAGAAACGGGTAAAGTGGCCAAGACATCGGATGTTCGGCACCGTCTTGAACAATATAAGCTTCTAAGGGCTTCTACTAAGCCAAAGCCTCCGACTAACCGCCCTGGAGATGTAGTCGGCTACCGTCCTCTTCTTGGAGTTATCGAAGAGGATATCCAAAAGAAGAAGAGGAGTCGCTCCTTGTTTGAATCTCCACCTGGCCCTCAGCCCCCAACTCAGCCTTTTCGGGATACCACGGAGGAGAATACTGAGCTTATTCCTTCCCCGCACCTGTCTGAAAATCCTACTGTTACCCCGATAGATCACCCTGGCTTGGCTCGCAATCCATTCGCGGGTCATCCGGATCTGGATCCGGGTTCTTACGACATTTCCTTTGATGAGGCTACTGGTGAGCACCTTCTCCCTCGTAATCCCATGGTAAGGGTGCTTGACGAGGCCAAGTCCCTGGATCTTGATTTTCTTACCACTCGGGTCGTAACCTTGGGGGATGAAGCTAAGGCAAACATTGACCGGATTGTTGAGGAAACCAGGAAGCTGATGGGGCTTCATGCTCGGTTGGTCAAGGCTGGAGAAGAAATTGGCAGTGCTAACATTCGACTATGGTTAGTGGTTTCCGACCAAGACAAACAACTTGCTGATCAGGCCATCCAGATCTCTCAGCATGAGGCCGCCTCCAGGCGACTAAAGATAGCCATGGAAGAGGCCAGCAGAGCTACGGAAAATGGAGGCTGCCTATAAGGAACGGATTGACATGGCTATCACAACGGTGGATGAGGTTCGGAAAGCGGATCTCGAGCGGATACAGGAGTTGTCCGGGAAACTTGAAGCCGTAGAGCTTGCTCAAACCAAGCTGAAGGAGGAGATGGAGGTGATGAGGAGATCCTTCCAAGCCGACCGCTCGCGGTACCAATCGGAGAGGGATGCTGCCACTGCACAGTTGTTGGCTTCTGAGGGCCGAATAAGGGAGTTTGAAGAGAATGAGGGGATAATGGATGAGATGCTTCAGGATATGTACTTTCGCACTTGGAGACAGGGCAACTTATCTTGGATAGATGATTATCCCAGAGTCATGGCTAGGATTTATCTCAGGGCCCTGGAGGAGGCTAAGGCCGAAGCAGATAAGGAGGGTGGCGTGGCCTTCAGAATGGATGTGGTTACGGCTCAATTCACCAAGGAGGAGAAGGTGGCGGTGAAAGAGGGTATGCGGCTGCTTGCTGCTGAGGAGGTTGGTGTGCAGTTAGAGGATGATGATCAAGGAGCAGATGCTGGTAAGTTTTTCCTTTTAGCTTTCCGTAACTTGGTTTCTTATTATTAATGAATTCTTTCCTTGATAGGACAGGCGGGACCTCTGGAGCACCAACTTCCTCTGGTCAACATGCTGAGAGTTCCCACTCCGCAGTTAAAGAGATCCCGGAGGGCCAGCAGGACAAGGGTAAAGCTCCGATGCAGCCGACTCCATGACTTGACCTGGATATTTTTTGTTTACTTGACATTGCACTCTACGCTAGCTCTAAAACATTAGTGTGACTTTTAAGCTGTAATTATGTTATTGGTAACAAACGACTTTATTCTTAGCCTGTAATTTTTTAACTTAAGCTGATTCTGTCATATTTGACTGCTTTAGTTATTTTGATGTGTTGCATAAGAAATACAGCTGTGCACATGCCTGTGATTCCATCGTGTCTGATGCCAGTTTCTTGCTTAAGATATAATTTCATACCTTGCAAAGTTAATGTGATGTGCGAATAAATTGTAGCTATGCATTTATTTATAAAAGAAGAAAGTACCGCCCTTCATGTCTTAGTTGTAGATGGTAGCTTTGAATGTCTTATATGACTGAGTATGGAAGGTAGTTGATTGACCTGTCATCCCATTATGAGTTCTTATCCTCATCGGTGAGCGTCTCCTACTTTGTGTCCTGTACTTTAGGGATAGTTATAGAGGATAGGAGGAGAGTTTTTAAATAAGATAGAAATATAAGAAAAAGTAAAACTCCCAATCACGGAAGGCCTGCGATGTGCTTAAGTTCGAGGCAAACGGGTTTTGTAGTCACTTTCCCTAGCTGTGGGTCTTGGAGACATTTGTCACCCATCATACGCCTCCACGGGGAGTTTATCTTTTTTACCACAGCCGTACTTAAGACACTCGGAGCCGAGATCGCGCACAGTAACTACCCGGGCCATTATGGCCCATAATCGTGGGTATTATTCGATTTACCGTGGCCGGCTAGCGTGGGTGCCGATCGTCAACCATGAACTACCCCTGGCTGGCCACACCTTATGTTGGGGCTTAAAGTAGGTTCATGGTTGCCGGCGAGCCGAACGCCGTAATGAGCTGCCTAGGCTATAGTCGGCCTACTCGGTGGCTTATAATTGGCTCATTACAGTTGGCTTTAAGGGCCGTCACGAGCAATGAGTTAACCCGCAGCAGAGGGATGCCGGAGCAAAAGTGTCTCATTGGCGAGGGCATAGATTCGCATAGTACCTGTTAGGTCTTGTCTAGGTGAAGTCGCGCTGTGATGTGTCTTGAATGGAAATGCTATTACACAGGATTTCATTCAACAGAAAAGGATAAGGTTAATAAGCAGCCAAGATATAAAGGAACAAGTTAAAAAGAGACAAGTTTTTAAAGTGGTTCGGCACGAAAATGCCTACGTCCACTGATTCTCTTTGTTAATTCACTTCATATGGGCAGTACAAGTCAAGAAAAGTATCGACGAAGGTGTTGGATGTTCCATGCCCTCTGGAACACCCCTCCGTCTACTGTTGACAAAATATAAGCTCTGTTGTGGAGATCTTTATGAATTACATATGGTCCGTCCCAGATTGGATCTAGTGCTCCGGGGTGCGGGAAGATTCGCTTGAGGACAAGATCTCCTTCTTGTAAGCTACGATGCTTGACTTTGGAGTTGTATTGCGCTGCCACTTTTTTCTTGTGAGTTGCTGCTTTGAGGGCTGCATCATTTCTTCTCTCCTCAATTAGATCCAAAGACATGTGAAGGAGTTCTTCGTTCTCTTCTGGGTTATAGTGGATCCTATGGTGGGAAGGCACTATAGTTTCGACTGGGAGCATGGCCTCCGATCCGTATGCCAAAGAGAATGGAGTATGCCCCGTTGATGTTCTGAAAGACGTGCGGTTGGCCCAAAGTGCCGTAGGAAGTTCATCCCCCCAAGCGCCTTTTGACTTTTCAAGTTTCTTCTTGATTAGAGTTTTGAGAATTTTGTTAACAGCTTCGACTTGTCCGTTTGCCTGGGGATAAGCTACAGATGAGAAGCTTTTGTGAATCTTGTGCTCTTGGCACCAGTTGGCGAACTCCTCGCTGTCAAACTGAAGTCCATTGTCCGATATGATTTTAAGTGGGACCCCGTACCTGCATAGAACATTTTTGATCAAGAAGTTAATAACTTTTGCTGAAGATACTTTATTTAGGGGTTCTGCTTCCACCCATTTGGTGAAATAGTCGACTGCCACTATATCGTATTTGGCTCCGCCTCGGCCCATTGGCAGTTCGCCAATCAGGTCAATTCCCCATACTGCAAAGGGCCAAGGGCTGGTCATTTGAGTAATCTCAGTTGTTGGTAGCCGCAGAATCTTAGCAAATTTCTGACATTTGTCACATTTTTTGATGAAATCTAAGGCGTCTTTGCTTAAGGTGGGCCAGTAATATCCATATCGGAGTATCCTTTTTGCCAGAGTCTGCCCTCTAGTGTGATCTCCGCAGCTTCCTTGATGGATGTTGGATAAGATTTCCTTTGCTTCCCTTCCAGCGACACACCTTAATAAGGGGTTAGAGAAGCCGCGCCGATAAAGGGTGCCTTCTTGTATTGTGTAGCGGGAAGCTCCCCTCAAGATTTTCTTGACTTCGTTACGCTTTTCGGGCAGTGTGCCGTCTCATAAGTATTTTTGGATGGGAGTCATCCAAGTTTCCTCTTCGACTGCAACTATCAGATTCACGTGCTCGAAACTCGTGGTCAGTTGCTTTGAGATGGCCACTGCTCCGGAAATAGTGCCATCTCTCATGCTAGCTTGCTTTGCCAATTCGTCGGTCTCTTGGTTCTCTTCCCGAGGGATGTGTTTGATTAAATAGTGATCTAATTGATCGAGAAGCAGCTTGGTATTCTTTAGATATGCTACGAGTCGTTCTTCTCGAACCTGAAATTCTCCTAGTATCTGATTTACAATAAGCTGAGAATCACTATGAAGGCATAAGGAATTGGCTCCAATCTCTAAGGAAAGTTCTAATCCAGCTATCACTGCTTCATACTCTACATCGTTGTTGGTGGCAGTGAATTCCAACTTTAGAGCATAGTAGCTTATTTCCCCTGGGAGTGATTATTACCACACCTGCCCCGAGCCTTGTTCGTTTGACGCTCCATCCACAAAGAGATTCCACTTGATGTCTTCTGCTATTTCCGATTGCTCCTTACCTTCGTTGGTAGTGAATTCGGCGATGAAATCGGCCATGGCTTGTCCCTTGATGGTGGTGCGAGGATGGTAGGTGATATCATATTGACTTAGCTCAATGCACCATTTAAGCAGTCGCCCAGAAGTGTCGGGATGATGGAGTACCTGCCTTAGTGGTTGATCGGTCGGAACTCTGATGGAATGAGATTGGAAATAGTGACGCAGTTTCCGTGATGTGATTAGTAAACAGTACGCTAGTTTCTCAAGTTTAGGATATCTGGTTTCCGCCCCTGTAAATCTCTTTCTTACAAAGTATACTGGCCGCTGTGTGCATTTGTCTTCTCTCACCAAGGCGGCGCTTAGAGCATGAGATGACACAGCAAGGTATATGTATAGCTCTTCGCCTTTGTTCGGAGTTGAGAGTACCGGTGGTCTCTGGAGGTGTTCGATTAAGTTAAGGAAAGCTGTTAAGCATTCGTTAGTCCATTTGAACTTCCCCTTGTCTTTCTTTAGAGCTTCGAAGAAGGGGATGCATTTGTCAGTTGCTTTAGAGATGAATCTGCTCAGGGCGGCCACCTTCCCATTTAGGCTTTGCATTTCTTTTCGGGTAGAAGGTATCCTGATATCTTTCAGAGCTCGGACTTGTTCAGGGTTTGCTTCAATTCCTCTGGCATAGATGATGAATCCCAGGAACTTTACTGATGATACTCCGAAGGAGCACTTTAGAGGATTCAACTTCATTCCATATTGGCGAAGTACTTGAAACATCTCGCCCAAGTGGCTTACGTGATCGTCGGCTTTCCTTGACTTTACCAGCATGTCATCCACATAAACTTCCATAGTTTGTCCTATTAGCCCCGCAAACATCTTGTTGACGAGGCGCTGATAGGTGGCTCCTGCGTTTTTAAGTCCAAAAGGCATTACTTTGTAGCAGTACAATCCCCGGTCAGTGATGAAACTAGTGTGGTCTTGATCGGGAGCATGCATAGAAATTTGGTTATATCCTGAGTATTCGTCCATAAAAGATAAGAGTTCGTGCCCGGCCGTGCTGTCCACGAGCTGGTCGATTCGGGGAAGTGGGAAGCAATCCTTCGGGCAGGCGTCATTTAAGTTGGAGAAGTCAATGCATGTTCGCCACTTCCCATTAGCCTTCTTTACTAGTACCGGATTAGCGATCCACTCTGGGTAGATGGCTTCTCGTATGAAGTTATTGGCAAGTAGGTTTTTTACTTCTTCATCGAGGGCTGCTGATCGTTCTGCCCCCATACTTCTCTTTTTCTGTTTTACTGGCGCCTTGATAGGATCGATGTTTAGTACGTAGCATGCTATGTCAGGGGAGATTCCAGTCATGTCAGCGTGTGACCACGCAAATACATCCAAGTTGTGGCGGAGAAAATCAATGAGTTGTTCCTCCAATTCTGCTTTTAGTTGGGACCCAACTTTCAATAGTCTACTCGAGTCATGTTTATCCACAGATACAAATTCCATAGCCTCTGCACGCTCGGCGGTGGCCTCCTCCTCTTTGTCCCTGGGGTCTAATTCATTGAAAGGGTCACAGGTATATCGAAGAGGAGGGGCTCTTCTTTGTCCCTGGGGTCTAATTCATTGAAAGGGTCACAGGTATATCGAAGAGGAGGGGCTTTCTTTAGTTGCTATGCTTCCAAACTTTTCGTGCAGAGGGCAGTCTCTGCACTCTTTCCTATATCCTTCCTGCGGTTATTGCGGAGTTCAGTTACATAGCAATCTCGAGCGATGTCTTGGTCTCCCTCTACTTCCCCTATTCCATTGTCCGTTGGAAATTTCATCTTCAGGCACCATGGGGACAGGACAATTTGGAAGTCAGACAATGCTGGTCTTACTAAGAAGGCGTTGTAGGCCGAGTGGTTTTCTATCAACACAAATGTTTGTTTCCGCACAACGAAGCGGGGATGACTTCCAATTTCAACAAAGAGGTCCAGTCGCCCGAGGGGCATCTTCGCATTTCCAGTGAAACCGTGTAGTGGTTTATTGCAGGGAGAAACATCCTTTATCGACAGCTTCATTTTGTCGAAGGCATTTTTGAATAGGATATTCACTGAGCTTCCAGTGTCTACTAGAATTCGGAAAACTTCGGCTGGACCGAGCCAGGCAGAGATAACCATGGGATCCGTGTGAGGGTACTGCCTTCCCTCCAGGTCACGCCTACCGAATGTGATGTCATCATTCTCTATCCGGTTCGAGTGGCTTTCTTCTATAATGGAATTAATGCATTCTTCATCGTTTCTAAGTGACTTCCCGTACCTTTCCATCTCTGCCCAGCTTCCGTCGGCGATGTGTGGTCCTCCCGAAATGGTATGGACCACTATCTTCTCTTGACTAGAACCGCTGGTGTTGCGATTTCCCTTGCCTATTTCTGGGGAGGGTGGCCTTGGGTTCTCATTGGCAGGAACTGGAGTCTTGTTCTGACCTTTTACATAGCGTTCTAGTCTCCTTCTTCTGATGTGTTCTTCAATCAAGTCCCGGAGATGATGGCATTCATTGGTATCATGCCTATGGGATTCGTGGAAGCGGCAGAATTTTCCAGACTTAATTGCGTTATCTGATTCCTTCTTGTGCGGGGGGCATTTGTATTTAACTTCGTCTTGAGTGGCCAGGAAGATGTTTTCGGTCGTTTCATTCAAAGGGGTGTAAGCGTCAGATCTCGGTCCTGGCCGATATAGACGCTTTTCTCCCTTCTTGCCCCCAGCATTATCTCTAGAGTCATTTCTTCGAACGTCCTTTGCTACAACGGGCGTGTTGCCGTGAGCTGCCTTATTTTGTTGCCCTGACTGCCCCTCAGTGGCAGCGTCTTCAAGTCTCATATATTTCCCAGCTTCATGGAAGAAATTGGGTAAAGTAGCTGGTTTTTCTTTTGTCAATCTTCTAGCAAATTTAGTATCCGGATGCACCCCACTACAGAGGGCCATTAAGATAAGCTTCTCATCGGCATCTTGGACTGCGGCCGCTGCGGCATTGAATCGGGTTAGATATTGCTGCACTTTCTCTCCAGGTTTCTGTTTGATACTAGATAAGGAATAAGCGTCCTTGGGTTGTTCCACATGAATGCGGAACTAGCTGTTGAACTTTTCTTTCAACATATCCCATGAGCTGATGGATCCTTGGGGTAGATGGCAGAACCAGGAGGTAGCTAGATCTGCTAAGAATAGTGGAAAGCATTTGCACAGTACTCCCTCTGTTGCTCCGCTCATGAGCATATGCTGTGTGTATCTCTGTAAGTGTACAACGGGGTCAGAGGTTCCCTTGTAAGGTTCCATCGTTGGCATTTTCCATTCTCAGGGGGTGATGGAAATCTCGATATTGCGGGCGAAAGGGCTGGTTACCCTAGCGCCTATCCCTCGATCTCTTTGATCCCGTTGGACGCACTCTTTGAACAAGCATGCCATCCTTTCATCAGAATTTGGAGCAGATAGAAATGAGTTCGGTTCTTCTCAGTGGGATTGATTCCGTCCAGATGACCTGTAGGGATGGTATCGTCTATTATTCCTAATATTTTCCAGTGGCTGTCTTTGGTCTTCTGGGAGCATGCTAGGGTCAGCTACAGCTGGCCCTTGCCTTGATCTTCCCCTGCTGGGTTCTGATCTAAGCTCTTCCTCGGGTCCAACTTCGGGCTGGACTCTAGCTCGGCCCCGTTCATTGGCGTTTTCGTGGTTAGGCAGCATGGCAGGCTCAGCTACAATTGACCTCCGCCTGGTACCTCCCCCGTTGGGTTCGGTTCCAAGCGTTTCCTCGGGTAGACGTTCGTACTGAGTTCGGTCTCGGCTTCTACCACGGCCGCTTCTGTCGTTAACTTCTTCGAAGAAGGAATATCTTTGTTGCCTCTGAGATCCTCCAGACTGGGACTCACCCCATGATTTAGTGTTGCGGTTGGACTCTTCAGCATCCCTTAAGTGTGACATGAGTTGGTCCACCAAGGCTTCCTGTTGGGATGTGAAGCGGTTAGTCACTTCAGCCATAACCCTGTCTAGATCTGCCCTAGTAATTGCTGCCGGTTGTTCCGTGGTAGGGGTTGTCGGATTTGCCTGACCTTTATTTGGTACTGATGTTGGAATGGGACGATTTACTTGATCTGTGACCACTGGATCTGGAATACTGCTGGTTGCGATGTTTTTTCCTTTGTTAACATCTTTCTTCTACTTGGGAGGCATGTCTTCCAAGCAATGAGCGATGCTGTTAGGAAGAAGGTTAAGTGGGAGAAGCTGAAGTCCGGAGTTCACGTTCTCAGTGAAAGTACTAAAAATGTTTGCACAAAAAATGGGCAAACACCTCCAAGTCGTATGATTTAGTTGATTTTATGTTGTTTTTAGCGATCTGGGTGATTTATGCAAATATATAAAAAGCAGGGACTAAACTGTCAAAGACACACAGATTTATAGTGGTTCGGCCAGAATGTGCCTACGTCCACTTTATATGTTATTCTCCTTTACTGTTCAGATTACAAGTACAAAGCTTTGATACAAGTATATGAAAGTTGTTCGAAAGTTCTATCCGTGCTTGAGCTCTCAAACTTGTCTGCCATTGTTGTACCCCTACCCCTCTATTTATAGAGTGAGGCTGGGGGCAGGGGTCTCAGATGTATATAACTGCTGGTGGGCCTGGGCTGATGTAATATGGCCTGGCAATGTTGGTTCGGTGGTATGTTGGTCTGGTGGTATGTTGGTCCGGTAGTATGTGATTCGGTGGCTCCGGTCTGGTGGTATGTTGGTCCGGTAGCATGTTGGTCCGGTGGTATGTTGGTCCGGTAGCATGTTGGTCCGGTGGTATGTTGGTCCGGTAGTATGTTGGTCCGGTAGCATGTGATTCGGCGGCTCTTTCCTTGTTTTGGTTCGGCTAGGCATTGGGAGTGGATTGGTTCGGTGGTGAGTGGTTCAGTGGTGCCTTCTTCCCTTTGGTTCGGTGGTGGTGGAAACGCACCCAACATTATCTCTTCAAAAACTTCCGAAGAGTGTTGTGCCCAATTTTGGTACAAACAGATAGACTTGATGAAAATCTAAATAAGATGGAAGAACTGCAAACTTGAAATCTGGATCTTCTTCTTAGATTTATGCAATTCGATATCGATAGTAGATCCAACGAGTATGAGAAAAACTGGGTTTTCTTAGTGAAAGCACCAAAGTGTTTGTACCAAAATTGGGCACAACACTCTTCGGATGTGTTTGAAGAGATAAAGTGAAGAGAATAAATGTAAAAAGAGGTAAATCTGATAAACACGCCAATAATAAGCAAGAAAAACGCACAGAAACACGTGGATTTAGAGTGGTTCGGCGTATCGCCTACGTCCACTATGAAATGGTTGACTTTTATTAACTTTTGCTTGCTGGTTACAATGAATTAAAATAGTAAAACTCGAGTACAATAGTGATTACGGTAGAGTCTGGACGTAGAAGAGCCAAAAGTTTTTCTTTTCTGTAGGTTCTAGGCTGCTATTTATAGGTGTAGGCTGGAGATATCTATCCCAAACTTCGGAGGACCTTTTCTATCGCATGGGTAGGCCCACGTGATCGATCCCTGGTCATTTGGACTCGATCCGTGATCAATACGAATGAAATTCATATCGAACAAGATTTGGCCCAATCGAGTCGAGATCGAGCATGAACATTCTTTAGGTTGTACGCAGGCTCCTGTGAAAATTTGGTTACATTTGGACTTGTATATTGTGAGTTATGATCGATGCAATTTTTGATTTGTTGGTTGGCTGTCACGTTTGTATCGATCCAAAGCTCCACATTCTCTTATCTTCGTATCCATGCATCTCATACCGATGACGTGTCTCGAAAATCCAGGGGAGATCCACTTTTCATGTCGTACGACCGAGTCATCCATTTTGTGAATTCCTTCGTATCGCTCCTTTACTTTTCTTCGTATCGCTCTACTTGCTTGTAGCTTCGTATCGCTTATTTTTACTCACTGCTTCATATCCATAGGTAAGGCTCCATTCATATCGATTCAGAAGGTGCTAATTCGTATCGATGGCTTAAAGGTGCTTCGTATCGATCACCTTGAGTGTTGTTCTTCGTATCGATTGTCTTTAGCCAATCGATACGAAAGATGGCAAAATGGAGATCGATACGAAACATAGCTCGTCGATGGATACGAAGCAACACACTTGATGGATATGAACTGTATCATATATTGACGGATACGAAGCAATATACTTGATGGATACGAAAGAGGCTTGTTTGCGGATGGATATGAACAAGTGCGATGCGAAGGGGTTGGATTGATGGATTCGAATGAGTTGGTTTCCTTGGCTTGCATCGATCATACCTTGAGCACACGAACTCCAATTGACTTGAAATTTGGAATGTTGACTTCCATAGGTTTTTCTTGTCGTGTCATATCAATTGTAGCTTGATCCGGACTCGGAATTTTTTTACTGATATCCATAGTTGACCTATATACAATTGGCATTAGAGAAGAACTGTCTTTAGTTTCCAGTCGATTCCATGGTGTCACGGCATTGCCAAAAGGCGGGATAACAATGAGGATCTTTGTTGACTATGGTAGTTCCATGAATATAATTTTTAAAAAGGCTTAAGATCATGTGAAGATGGAAGCAAAGGAATTGATACCGTCTAAAGCCCACATTCATGGCTTTAATGGTGCTGTAACTGAAGCTGTCAGGTATGTTGAATTGCCCGTGGAGTTGGGAGAAGGCGACCAGAGGAGAGTGCAGATGTTGCCATTTTTTGTCTTGGATACTGAATCTCCATACAATGCTTTTCTGGGCCGACCAGCCCTAGCTTAATTCCGGGTAGCTCTTGCCCCTTGTTGTTTGACTTTGAAGTTCCTAACCGATAATGGTGTTGGAGTTAAGCATTGTGATCAGGCAGCTGGACGTGCCTGCTATGTAGCTGAGTTAAGAGAGGCTCAATGGAAGGAGAATGGTAAGGATGTGGACAAGTCTCTCTGCATCCAATCCACCGAAGATTGACAAACAGCGCTTGGGCCTTGGCTTGGGCGCCATAGTCGATTCTATATAGACATAGATCTGAAGGATGACGAGGAGGAACCCAAAGTGACCAAGGCTGCATCAGCTGAGCTGATGATTGACATTAGAGTCAGCCACGTCCATCACGGGTCCTAAAGATCGAATCACAACTCATCACCTCAATGATGAAAGAACTTGCTGGTTTTCTCCAAGTAAATATTCTTAATGTGTTCGCTTGGACTCATTCTAATATGTGTAGGATTTCGCCTTCCATTGCGAGCCATGGATTAAATATCGACCTGAGGCATGTCCTAGTGAAACAGAAAAGGTGTGGTATGGATTCGCAAAGATCTGCTGCCCTTAAAGAGAAGGTGGATAGGCTCTAAAGCAATGGGTTTATTTGCAACGCCCTCTACCTTAAATGGGTATTTAATCCTGTACCTATGAGAAAAGCAAATGGAAAGGGGCAAACATATGTTTACTATTCGGATTCAAACAAAGTATGCCCAAAAGATAGTTTCCTCCTTCCGAGAATTGACCAGCTGGTGGAATCTACCACGGGACACGAATTACTATCTTTCATGGATTCGTACTTCGGATATAATCAAATCCCGATGCACATTCCTGATTGGGAGTACACCAGCTTTATTACTGACGTTGGATTGTATTGCTATGTGATAATGCCATTTGGATTGACGAATTCTGGAGCAACTCATCAGCGCCTGGTCAATCGAATGTTTAAAGATCGGATTGGAAAGATGATGGAGGTATACGTCGATGATATGCTCGTAAACTTACGATGATCAAGCAACCACATTAGAGACTTAGCAGAAATGTTTGATATCCTTCGATATTACAAAATGGAGATCAATCCTCTGAAATTTTCTTTTGGCATTGCATCAGGAATTTTTTTGGGTTTCATCGTCAATGCTCGTGGAATCGAAGCTAATCCCGAGAAGATCCAAGCAATTCGCAACATCCAAGCGCCAAAAACCATCAAACAAGTATAGAGCCTAAATGGGAAGGTTACCCTAAGTTGATTTATTTCCAGAGCCACCGATAAATGCATTCCTTTCTTTGACTTGGTTAGAAGAGGGAAAAGGAACTTTGAATGGACACAAGATTGTGAAGACGCATTCTAAGCTTTGGTGAACCACTTAGAGAGGCCTCCCATCTTGTCAAAGCCGGTGGATCACGAAGACTTGTATATCTACTTGGTAATGTCAATACATCTATAAGTGCTGCATTGCTTCGCGAGGAGAATAGAATTCAAAGACCGATCTATTATGTAAGCAAGCAATTAGCAGGGTCTAAAAGGAACTATCCAAAGATAGATAAATTAGCGTATTGCTTGTTGAATTCTTCACGAAAGCTCCAGACCCTATTTTCAGGCTCATCCCATCAACGTTTACACTGATCAGCTATTATGACAGGTCCCACAGCGACCTGAGACATCTAGAAGGTTACTCAAGTGGAACATCAAGCTGAACCAGTTTGACATTACCTATCTCCCTTGGAGAACTATCCAGGGACCGGCACTGGTGTATTTTATAGCTGAGTTCGCTGCACAGGATGATCTTCTAGAGAGCAGTGAAGCCCCTACCATCCGATGGAAAATGTATATGGATGGAGCCTCCAACATAGTTGTTTTGGAGCCGGAGTCAAACTAGTAACTCCAGAGGATCGATCAATTTTCTATGCTGTGACGCTTGACTTCCCTGCCACAAATAACGAAGCCGAATATGAAGTTCTGATTGCTGGACTCAAACTTGCTAGAGAACTGGGAGTAAAATCTATCGAAATCATTTGTGATTCTAAATTGGTGGTATACCAAGTCAGGGGAGATTACTAGGCTAAAGGACAATGACTCACTCTATACCTTATCCGAGTCCAAGAGCTATAGATTGAATTTGACTATTATGACATCACGCACATTCTTCGAAATCAAAACAAAGTGGACTCATTGGCGAACTTTGCTAGCACCGAGGATGCATAAAAAATAGGCATTTCTAGTCAAAGTACTTGACGCTTTGAGCATAAACCCGATGGAAATCGGCTTGGTTCTAGAGATGGGGCCTGAAAAGGAGTCGTGGATGGCTCCAATTAAAGATTATTTGCTATAGGGAATCCTTCATGCATGGAGGAATGAAAGATGACAAATCCTATGCAAATCTTTGCAATATATCATTTAGGAAGGAGTCATGTACAAAAATGGTTTTTCCATTTCTCTACTCCGGTGTATTGCTCATGATGAAATAAAACGAGTCCTAAAGGAAGTTCATGAAGGGAAATGTGGTGGTCACACTAGGGGGCAAACCCTAGCAAAGAAAATACTCCTTTATGGGTATTACTGACCAACCGTCAATCAAGATGCTGCTGATTACACTAAGCGATGCGATAAGTGCCAAATGTATGCAAAAGTTCCGAGAGCTCGGCCGGTGGAAATTACACAAATGGTCAGTACATGGTCGTTTTCCACATGGGGCATAGATATTGTTGGTTATTTACCAATCTCTAAAGGTGGTATGAAGTACGCCATCATAGCAGTTGATTACTTCACCAAATGGGTCAAGCAGAACCTTCTGCCACGATCATGACAAAGAAAGTAATCGACTTCATTATCCAGAACATAATATGTCGTTTTGACCTTCCACGAACCATTGTAACTGACAATGGAACCCAATTCAATAGCACTGAATTCAAAAATTTCAATCGTCAACATCATATTAAAAAGAGATTTGCGGCAGTCGCTCACCCTCAAGCAAATGGACAAGTTGAAGCTATGAACAAAATCATAAAGTCCACTCTGAAGAAATGTTTGAAAAAGGCTAGAGGCAAGTGGGTGGATGAACTCCCAACAATATTATGAGCTTACTGAACCACCCACAAGTCCGCGATTGGCCATACTCCATTCGCCCTTGCTTACGGCTCTATAGCCATCATTCCTATTGAACTCAATGTACCTTCTCATCGATTGACTACTACGACCTCAAAATGAATAGAGATATCCTCTTAGAATCTCTAGACTTCATAGATGTGAAGCACGAAGAAGCTGATTTGAGGGCAGCTGCGCATTGATACCAAGTCGCCTGATAATACAATACTAAAGTCCGACCTATAACCTTTGAAATTGGCAATCTCGTCTTGAAACGGGTTTTTCCTGTCCCATCGCACATGAATCCTACATCGGAAGGATCGTATGTCATTGAACAGAGGCTTGGAGAAGGAACTTTCAAGCTAGCGACTGTTGATGGCATCACACTCCTAAGGGCATGGAATAGCAAGCATTTACGATGCTATTTTACTTAGTTTATTCTTTCTCATTCAGTTGTATTTAATTTTCGAATTTTCTTTAGCATTTGATTTCCCATATATGTAATAAGAAAAATTATGTCATTTCTTTCCATTTGGCAAATAAAGTTTGAAATTTCCTTCATATACGTGATTATTGTAGCATTACATATTAGTTACGATACTCGACTAACTAATATTGACATGTCCGAGCAGGTTCCTAGAGTTTGGAGCTAGCCGATTATATAAGTTCACAATTGAACAAAACTAAATGAATGTAGTTCGACCGTTCATTCGATGATTCTCGCTCACAACCTGAAGGACGGAGTACTTAATGAGAAAAGGATGTGACTTGACCATCCGATAACCAAATTAATCCTACCGATCGATGGGGTAGACATGAATCAAAAGAGATCATGACATGACCAATCACTCGCTAAGTCAAACCACAGACTTGGGGGGAAATTCAATCAATTAAGGAAAGTGGGGTCCGACTAATTTCCAAAATAACTCTAAGTCCCTAGAGTGTGGATTAGAGTATATACACAAATTGGGTCCGATCCGATCACCCACAAACTTTTATCCCCAGAGTGCGGATATAAGCATAAACAAATAGATGAGTGCAGTTCAACTACTCACTATTCCATAAACTTTAGCCTGAAACCGACGGGAGGAGTATAAACTCACTAAGGATGGAGTTCGACCATCCACTATCTAACTCCGCTAACCCGAGATTGGGGGCAGATGTAAAATCACTTAAACTGCTGAATCCAATGGCGTAACACTAAGGATCGAGCCTAATGTTTGGTACAACTTGAGGCCATGACCATATGAAGGCCTTGAGTAAAAATTAATGGATGATTATTCGAATCAATGAGCAATGAATTACAAGTACATTGAATGGAAAAGTAATAGCTTGACTACTCAAACAAAATTCACATAAGATTTCAACAAAAAAAGAAATTTTATTTGCACATAAAACTTGGAAAATTGCAGTACAAGTTTATCCATAAGCGGGGGCAGTACCCGCATAAACATGGCCAACAAAAAGAAAAACTATTGCACAAGCTATATACAAACTAAGCCGAAGTGATGGCTACTTCTTTTGCCTTTTCTCCCTTTTGGATTTCTTAGGATTGGACCCACTTTAGCCTTCGCCTGTCCCTCTCTTCAATCCTTTACAACCCTTGGCAGGAGAGCTTTCAGAGGTTGGAGGGATTGCTCCAGCAACTAACCCGCCGAATGGAATGACTTGTAGTGGGACGAGATTTGGATCATCGACGTCCACATCAACAGGTTCAGCTTTAGCTTTTTTCGTCAATGACTCCTCCCTCTTCATGTGCTCTTTCAAGCTAAGCCCATCAGTGTGTTCGGAGGCACCCGTAACCATGACATCATCATATTCATCTGTTAGCGGCTGATCGTCGACTTTTTCATCAGCAAGAGCTCCAATAACTTAAGCATCAGACCCTAGAATGTTGGTATCCATCAGAATTTCAAAAAGTGTCGGTTGTTGCCCTACAGCGGCACCACTTCCTGGAGTTTGATTGGGAGCTGGAAGACTAGCAGATTCGTGAAACAAGCAAATAAGCCCAGAACTATTGGGCATGAAGAACAGAACTTCTTGATTAATAAAGAGTAGAGCGGGATACCTATGTCCGACTTACTTTCAGTTGCTACCAAAGTCCTCCCTTCTTGAATAGGGGTCATCACCTTTGATTTATAACCGGGTCTATTTAGATCATAGCTAAGATCTTGTCCCGAGCCAAGTGAAACTAATGCTTAGGCTCATTGAAGTGAAGAGAAACCTTTAGGATCAGACTTCGAAGCTTCAACGATGTCTTTCCCTTTGCCAGAAGGTGCCAAAATAACAAAATATCGAAGCCTTACTGTGGCGAGATCTAAAGGTTCATTCCCATGAAGGATCTCTCATACCAGCTTCTCCTCATCCAAATTAGCTTTGACAAGGGCTTTCTTCCTCATTTCAAAGATATATTCCCAAGCCTCGTCAACCGATTCGAGGTAGCCCTCTCCAAGAAAACTCACGTCACGATGGATTAGGACCATAGCATTATATTCAACAATCAAAGGAGCGAACATGTCCTTAATCTCATTCCAGCCAGCCTCTTTAGCATCGATCCTCTAGTTGGGCTTCGATTTGCTTTAACTTCATTATGACCAGCTTCCCTTGCCTCTTCCTTGAGGACTTTGATTTGAGCGAATTTCTCTTCATGTTTAATTTTCAGCTCCCAAGCTTCGATGACCACTTCACAATAATTTTGAGACCGCTCTTGAGCCTCAAATTTTTTTCCTTCTCTTTCTTAAGAAGCTCTTTGAGTTCCTTAATGCGGCAAGCTAGAGTGCCTTTCTCTTTTTACAGTGTGTCCTTCTCCAAAGCAAGCACACCCTGCGGCTAAGGGCAGCGTCTAGTTCCTTTTTTAAGCCATTTCTAAACGATTAACCGCTTTAGATGTTTCTTTAGCGCTCTTCTCTACCGAGGCTAGCTTCGCTGTCAATTCCATAATCTCATCGTCTTGGAGTTTGATTATGTCTTTATCATGGATCACCTCTAGCTTAAGGCGATCGATTTCATGTTGCCTTTCAGTAGAGACCTCAGAGATTTTCTCAGCTAAGTTCTGGAACACTTCATGCTATAGAAAAACATCGTTGACACATGCAAGTGAACTCGTTTTAGCACTCCCTGAAATTGTATTGTTAGAAGGAAGAAATTATAGCCCATCAAAGTAGATTTTTGGAAAATCGGCCTATCTTTTTGCCGTAAAGGCCTCAGGAGCTGTAGCAGTCAGAGCTGGATCAGAAGTAACAATAGTACGTTTGCTCAACTAGTGATCGTGAGGCTGTTGAGAACCGGATGAACTCAAATGATGCTCAAGTGGAACAGTAGTTTAGAGGACTTGAGAAGAGGTATGATCATTGCTATATAGAGGAGGATTAGGCTGAATTTCCTAAGGGGATGATTGGGATTTGGACTTGTGTTTAGATGAAGACTTCCTTGAACAATAGCTTCTTTCCCAGTTGTCATCCCTTTCTCGATGCCTACCCAAATTTGGACAATGATTGGATCCATAACGTGTTGAGGAACCCTTCAAGTGATCGAAGGCACGAGAATGAGACATAGCGCCTACAAACCAAACATGAACGTATAAGTAACCATCGAATAATGGATAGACAAAAATCGTGCAGTGAAGTGCACATGATTGTGAGTACCCTAGTGTCCCCCCCTCGACAGACCAATTACTATGGCCTTGCTTATAGGAGTGATTTCACATTTGCCAGTGGAAGGAATGTCATCACCATTCCTAGTGGAAGACTTAATCCCACCGACACTAATGTTGGGAAAGTCAAAAGTATCGATGTCATCTGGAATCGGTAGATTTGAGAATCCTTCCATCGACCTTTCTAAAGGCTGAGAGGAAGAATCTTCTTCAACATAGGTGATGGTAAAATAGGACTTTTAGTAGTTTTTCTCCTACGAAGTTTGTATGCTAGCTTTTTTCCTTTTCT
Source organism: Allium fistulosum (assembly GCA_030737815.1). Lineage (NCBI taxonomy): Eukaryota > Viridiplantae > Streptophyta > Magnoliopsida > Asparagales > Amaryllidaceae > Allium > Allium fistulosum. The sequence goes on from CM060903.1 coordinate 787,863,439, forward strand.
TGTTAGCGCATTAGATTGCGTGACTTGTGATGATTCGACCACAAGCACATTGCCCGGACCTTCATCACATCGCTAGGCTTGTTAGCCTCATCATCTCTAATTTCACCTATTTTGGCATCATCCTGAGCCTCCTCGACTTGAGGCATGACAGGACTTCAGCGCCGCCTTCTTATTCTGCAACATTCCTTAGTGGTGCAACGCTTCCGGGAAGACCGATGCTGCAACCCTCTTCCAACAACCCGAAAAGAGATAGTCACTCATCGGTTACGAGGAATCTGATGTCCCTATCCTCAACTAGAGTGTCGAGGATTACAGAAATCAACCTTAAATAATCATCTCCTTCGGGTCGTGGATGGACACCTATGGATTTTTGAAGCATTTTTAGTTCAGGATACGACTTAGACTTAAGAATTTGGAAATAGAGTGAAGGCAACACCTACATTCTTCCAACCATCGCCTCGCGAAGCCGAGTGGGCAATGAACGTAGAACCATTCGTGTTTAAAGATGCTGAGCTTATTCCAATCTCTAGTCAGAACTTGATAGTTGGGTGCAGGCTCGTGGAAAGAATAAGAAAGGCTTCACATCCATTGCTTGAAATTGTAGATGAACCCGATGTCTTCATAAGATGGCGGGTAGAACAGAACATCCATAAATAACAAGAAAGTGTCATGAAGAAAAGCATAGCTGTTCGAACGCAGTTGAGCAGGAGTGATTCCTAGATAATTTAGCATCTCTTGGATAAATTAATTTAAGGGCGGTGCACATCCAGCCCAGCACATAAATTTATTACATGTCGTATACCCCTCTACGGGCAAGTGAGCCCTATCATTCTCTGAAGGGACTAGAACATCTCTAAACGAGATCCCATGTTTAGAGCACAGCCTGCGGAGAGTGGCCTTGCCAATTCTAGAGGCTTGGGAATCCATCGGGTTATCTAGTAATATAGCACTCTCTAAAGTGTCAGGGGCAGGATTTAGCTCTTCTACCGGAAGGATGGGAAGATAAGATAAAAGGTCAACCAATGGGATAGAACTCTTTGGTTGCTCAGTTTTGTGTTCAGGAGAAAGTCTACCGAATACAGTCCATGAACTTGATTCGTTACTTGGATTATTGTGCTGTGAAGGCTGTCCAAAAGACACTGTGGCTAAATGCCCTGAACGTTTGGAGCCCATATCAACTAAATAGTAGATAATCAAGATTAGAAAAATTAACATGTCCCCCCATGCTAGATGTAAACTAGTGTGGTGTTGTGTTGTATAGTGCAGAGATAAACAGTTCAAAATTAAAAGCAAAAGTAAATGACGAGAATTTAGATTCTGACCAGAGCGACCGTCATCGCTGACCATCTCAACTAGCATTTAGATTGATTGGTTCTGTAAGCTTTGGGATCGAATATCAATATATCGGAGTGTGAAGTTCATTATTAAAGTCCATATGTTAAGTGTTAATTCATATTCTAAGTCCCAGAAGTTTAGTCGTTCAATTTCAAGTTCGATATTGAATATGCAAATCCTATTGTCCATTGTAGTCATATGTTCAAGTTCATTGTGATGGGATTGGTTCTTGTTGGAACCTAGTATTTTGACGTTTTGATTGTGACAACTATATAAGTATATATTATATGAACTAATCAAAATTGCATGAGAAGGTACTATTCTACTCGACAATAGATCGACGACCAAAAGATTTCGAAGACAAAGTTTCAATTTTTATAATTGGTTTGTCTATAGTCTAGTTAGTAGTTAACATTCGTTAAAATCTCTCCTCGGTGGTATATGCAAGCACACAAGCCTTAAAAAATTATTCAAATTAAATTACATAACTTATGTTTTGATTATATAAATTAATAAAACAACTTGCATTCAAAACTAGTTCAAACAGGTTGAAAGTGACAGTTTCAGTCGACTGAACTAGGGTATTTAGTCGACTGAAATGTGCACACATGCACAAAAATGTTTGAACGTTCAGTCGACTAAACACCCTGGTTCAGTCGAATGAATGAAGTGTCTTTTCAATATAAGTTTAAAGTTCAAAATATTTTTGAATGTTCAGCCGACTTAATCTATTTCTTCAATCGACTGAATATCCATAACGGCTATTTTTCTGAACGATCACCACTTTTCAACGAACAGAATCATCTGTTAATTCAACAGTTGTTTCTGTATCTCTTGGCCAAATCTTTTCACGAATAGTTACAACCTTTTAACTCTATAAATATCTTGGATTTTAGATAGCAAAGTACAACGTTATTCCCTGATTCTATTCTATATTCTTGCAAACTATTTTCTGCTATTTGCTTTAATAAACGCTTTGAAATCATTTGCACATTCAAGCACAAATCTATTTGTGATTACAATTGCTTCCAATCTTCACGTGCTACACTATATACTACAAAGGAGAAGATTATAGGAAGGTTGTACTCTAAAGACTCATCCATGTTATCTACAGAGCACATACAGTCAAGAAAATTTTCTATATTGTAGAAGTCATGTTCAGTTGCTCAGGCGGTAGAAGTCCTATTCGGTTATCTAGGCGGTAGAAGTCTAGTTCGATTGCTCAAGCGGTGTAATACCTGTTCCTCCGGGTTAAGAGAGGGTTGATAGTTAAATTCCAAAAGGAGTCTGGGACTAGACGTAGAACGGAAGTTCGAACCAGTATAAAAATCTCTGGTGTCATTTACTTTACTATTTACTTTTTATCATATTTCGCACTAGTAGATAACTTAGATTATATTCCATATTACGATCCTTAGCAGCACTTTCATTTGGCATCAGAGCATAGGTCATCTTATAACCGTAACACAGTTATTTGATACGCTGATAATATGGAAAATAACACTAACACAAGTTTTGTTGAAGGACAATCCACTGCACGACCACCACTGTTTAACGGTTTGAACTATAATTATTGGTCAACTAGAATGAGAATTTTCATGCAAGCAAATGGATATGATACTTGGAATATTACTCAAAATGAATACACTATACCCACTACACCATTTGCAGAATGGTCAAATACACAAAAGACTGATGCTACATCAAATGCAAAAGCTATGAATATGTTATTTTGTGCATTAGACAAAAATGAATTTAATAGAGTTAGCATGTGTACAACTGCTTATGAAATTTGGAAAACTCTTAAAATCACACATGAAGGAACTAACAAAGTTAAACAAAGTAAGATTTCTATGCTAAAAAACCAGTTCCAAAATTTCAGAATAAGACCAGATGAAACCATAAACGATATGTACTCTAGATTTCAAGAAATACAACATTCACTATTGGCATTAAGAGAAATTCTTTTAGATTTTGATATTGTTTCTAAAATTCTAAACTCTTTAACGGATAAATGGGAACGAAAGGTCTTAGCCATTGAAGAAGCTAATGACATTTCTACCATCAAACCTGAAGTGTTAATTGGAAATCTGATGTCATATGAAGTGAACTTGCAAGCTAAGCGAGATCAAGCACAAGGTAAAAGAAATATCGCAATCAAAGTTGAAAAAGAAGACTCAGAGGGAGAGGAAGATGACATGGCAATGATTGCAAAGAATTTCAAAAAGTTTTTAAGATTCATAAAGAATAAGAAATTTGGAAACAATAGAAAAGACAACACCGGCAAATTGCCAGTATCAAATCTTGAATGTTACGAATGTCATAAGAAGAGCCATATGAATAAAGACTGTCCTAAAAGAAAGATAAATAGATTCAAAAATAAGAAGGACAAATACAAGAAGAAGTAGGCATTCTTAGTAACATGGGATGATTCAGAGTCATCATTATCAGACAGTGACACGGACAGTGATTCTGAACAAGCTAACGTCTGCTTTATGGCTTCAACTGATGATGTAAGTGATTTATCTTTTGAAGATTTGATTCATAAACTCAGAGTTATTAAATAAAATCAAGGAAACTAAAAGAAAGTATAAAAATGCACTAGGAAGACTAAATAGAACTGAAGTAGAAGTTTATATGCTCAGAGATGAAAAACAAATTTTAGAAGAAGAACTTGTTAATACACAAGAATCTGTATCTAACGTTTCTGCTCAACTCATTATGCTATCTAAAGAAGTAGAAGTGCAAAAAGAAAAGAATATGACATTAGCTTAAAAAAATCATGACTTAAAATCAAATGTCAAAATTCTTGAGTTGAATAACACTAGTCTTAAAACTAAATTACAGAATATTACTAATGACAAATTTCAATAAAGGAAGAGAAAATCTTTCTAAAATTATTAGCAATTCTCAATCTACTAATAATAAGAATGGACTAGGATATAAAAAATCTTCAAAACCAAAGAAGAATAACACATCTTATAGAAATTATAATTTGCATAATAACTTTGTGAAAGCAAAATCAAAGGCAAAGTTATTATTCCAAAGAAAGAAGTTAGTAAAACTAGTACTATAAAAATTTGAGTACCAAAAACTAACAATAATATAATTAGAAATAAGTATATAAAATCTTTTATATCTACTGTTCGTAAAAATAAAGATTTTATTTATCAAGGGAATTCTAAACCCTCATGGGTTTGGCTTCCTAAAATCTAACTCTTAGGATCCTAATAAAAAGCTAGGTACCAACGTTATTTATATTTTTTGCAGGTACCAACCAAGAAAAAAGGGAAGTGGATACTAGACAGGGTTGCTCTAAGCATATGACAGGAAACAAAGATATGCTGACTAATATTATCTACTCGGATGGAGGATCTGTCACGTTTGGAGATAACTCTAAAGGATATATCATCGGCAAAGGTGATGTGAGCAATAACGGTAAATCTAATTTACCTCTTATTACAAATGGTTTATTAGTTAAAAATCTAAAACCTAATTTACTTAGTATAAGTCAGCTATGTGATAAAGGTTTTAATATAACTTTTTCTGAAAACAATTGCAATATTTTTTATCAAGATAATAACCTTATTTTTGAAGGACCAAGAGAAAGAAATATTTACATATTAAATATGAAAGTCAATTATAGCACAAATATATGTCTAGTAGCCAAAGATAATGATCCTTGGTTATAGCACAAAAGATTTTGTCACATAAATTTTAAAGCTATTTTTTGCAAATATAAACATGGATCATCAAAATCCAAGGAACAAAGATGATTGCATATGGACTCTAGTATGCGGTGTTCCAATTTACCTCCCACTCTAAAGACTTGGATTTATTCTTCGTTCTCCAGCCGCAGGCATCGACATCAACGATGTAGAGGTCGACATGGATCAATAAGATAAGGTCTCTCATCGGTTCCTTTCCGACGATATGACCGTACTCAAGTCCGTCGCCTTGCGACCAAGGGAGCGGATCCTACATCGTGCCCTCATCCGCTGTATCCAACCTCGTACCGGAAGCTATGAGAATGTTTACAAGCGCGACTTCCAAGCGCTTTACGCCATCTACTCTTCCCAAAATGTCAATTGGGCCAAGGTCATTCTTGATGAGTTCCTCACTGTCAATCACAAGAGGAGCTTCAAGACAATCTACTATGGAGCATACATCATGCGGATTCTTAAAAGTTTTGGTGTTCAAATTCCCGACGCTGACTTCATCACCGTCGGCGAGCTTAATTCTAAGACGCTAAGTCTTATGGGCTTACCAAAATGCCCACCGCCACAAGAAATTATTAGCTTCCAACAATGGGGGCTAATAAAGCTCAAGGGATTCCACAACCCCGTGTGCCTTACATTAGCTCCTCCCTATCCCAACCTTCCCGACAAGCCGAGGAAGAAGAGGACGACGACATAGTTGAACTCCACAGTGATTTTCCTCCCAAAGAAGGACTTATCACCCTCTCAAGAAATCAAAGCAAGCTTAATCAACATTTGGTCAACGTTGAAAAGACCATCGTTAAGACCAACAAGAAGCTCAACTCAATCAAGGGCTTCTTGAATAAGATTTGGGAAAAGATCTCGTGCACTAACTCAACTTCCACTAGTGTTGCCGAGAATCCTCCCACTCCTTTCCTATTGTTAACCCGCCTTTTAGCAAGGCTTTAGGCAGGCGGATTTAACTAAGTCGACTTCACGATTATCGAGGCAGGAACATGATGGATCCAGTCGAGGTATGGAAGTTCAGGAAGGTCGTTTGATTGTGGCTATACATTACCGCTCGGCATCCCACCTCGCTCGGCATCGTACCTCGCTCGGCATTGGACGTCGCTCGGCATTGAACCTCGCTCGGCATCGTACCTCGCTCGGCATTGGACATCGCTCGGCATAAAGCCTCGTTCGGCATAGATGAGTAGACTCGGCATGAAACCTCGTTCGGCATAGATGACTCGCTCGGCACACCAAGCCTCGTTCGGCATATGAATGTCGTTCGGCATGAACCCCTTGCTCGACATACGAGTGTCGCTCGGCATGGCCATGTGGCTCGGCATACGAGTGCCGTTCGGCATGGCGACCTCGCTCGGCATATGTGGTTTGGCATTCTAGGTGGCTCGGCTATGGCCTTGATGGGCTCGGATCATTCAAAAAGCCCAACAACTCAGGATTTGCCTATAAATACAGCATGTGGGTCTCTGGATGGGGGGACCTTCTTTCTTTTCTCTTGCTTTATATTTCCTAAGGCTGAGATTACTCTGCCATCTTGTAACTGTAATCAATCATTACAGCAATAAAAAGGAAACTTCTGGAGTGGACGTAGGCCGGAGATAGCCGAACCACTACAAAATCTGTTATTCTTTACTGCTTTCATTTGAATTTTTACTGTTCTTCACATTATTACTCTCTAAACATATTCTATTTGTGAGTTGTGACTGGTATTTGGTGCTTTCACTTGGATTTGGGTGTTAGTGACCAATTTTAGCACTAACATTTTGGTGCTTTCACTGAGAAGGCAAACACTCGGGAAATTTAGAGCTAGGAACTTGGATTCTAGAAAACAATGGCTAGGCCATCAACAAGGAAGCAAGTGACAGAAAGTAGCCATTAGGAGGGAAGTCAAGAGGCATCCTCTGGAGCTGGGGAAGGACAAGCTTCGATCTACATCACCAGGGACGAGATGGTGGCTATGGAAGATTCAATACATGAAAGGTTATTGAAGAGTCAATAGGATATGATGCAAAGCTTCTTTGAGCAAATGAGAGTGGCTGGAGCACAGAACCTTGGACCGACTACAGCGGCTGCAAATGCCGGACAAGGAGCTAGATTGTAGAAACCACTGGAGGTCAGATTCAAGACCAGAATGCAGAACGTGAAGGCAATCAACAAGGACCTAGGGGCATACCCACAGGATCTGACACTGGAAGACCCATAGATGGGGCTCAGTAGGCCAGAGCCAACGCTAACGTTAATGAGCCACTTGAAGAATATTACCCAGATTACCCTTCGAGAGGGGCAGGATAGAAGCATGCTAAGGGGGCAACCCCTGGACGGAGACGAAAGAATGGCCGGACTTGTACGACGAATTATGAGAGGAGGATTGTCAAGTGGAGGCCTAGAGGAAGTTAGTCGGAGTCCGTTTTTGCTCCGAATATCAGAAATGCAAGGAATCCTCCAAAGTTCAAATTACCCATGCTGGATCCTTATGATGGAAAGTCAGACCCGACCATGCATATTACCAGATATATCAGACATATGGAAGTGCTGGGAGCATCTGAGGAAGTGATGGCACGATGTTTCCCTTTATTCTTATCAGATTTAGCTGCACTTTGGTTCAGGCAGCTAGATACTGGATCAATTAGAACGTGGGGCGAGCTAGTGGAATGCTTCATGAGGTAGTTTAGGGTCCACATGACGCAACCCAAGAGTGTGATGACTCTGGCTTCAATAAAGCAAAGGACCGGAGAGTCCATAAAAGACTTTTTATTACGATTCAATGCAACTGTGGCTTCAGTAGATCGCCCGGATCCATCTATGATTTTAATGGCGGCAGTAGCAGGAGTTGCGGAAGGCACAGAGTTCAAGGATTCTTTAGCAAGAGATCCCTTATAAGACCTTGGAGAATTTTATCATGAAGTTGAAAGATTCATTCGGCTAGAAGATTCACGCGCCGAGAGGCGAGAAACAAACGTTGTGCAAGGCGAAGGAACCTCCAAAGAACAATTCGAAGCAGACAAAGGAAAGCGAAAGCAGGACGACAGATATGATGGTCCTAATAAACGGAAGAAATTCCGAGAACCCAGATTCAGACAATACACCGATTTGACGGCAAGCCTGGAACGGATTTACACGGAGACTAGGGGGCAGCTCCCCTATCGAAAACCACCCAGGAGAGATCCTACAGAGCGGGAACGTAGAAGTGGAAAGTACTGCCTATTCCATGAGCTGGAAGGGAATACTACCGATGAATGTCGCCATCTGAAGGATGAGGTGGAAGAGCATGTCAGAAGTGGTAGATTTCCACAATACACCAGAGATCGGACATCGGCCGTAGGACATGACCAACCACCGCCTCCACCTCACAGGACTTATCCTGGATCGGGATCACGACTCGTCATCAATTGATCATGATGGCAAGGGCCAAGTTCAAGACTTGAACTTTGGTCGATTACATAAATTCTTTAGATTTGATTTTAAAATAAAATGGCTATTCCACTTACACATGTACGGGAACCAGAGAGATCCCCAGGCATGCTCTGAGATGGTAATAGACCGCTCTGCCCGGAGAGGCAGTGTCTAGGTTTTCCTTTATTTGTGATTGAACATTTAGAATTTGAATTTAATAAATGAACTTGAATTTCATAAAACAAACCTTTCACCAGAGAGTTAAAGGATGAATATTGGAAGTCAATTTGGAATTAATCCCTTTATGACCCTACCTAGAGAGACGGGGTCCGGAGTGCAAGAAGTGAGTTGCTTCGCCGGAGAGCGACAGGATCGGCTCACTCGACGCTGTTTCCCCTTCATCGGAGAGTGACAGGATGGGATCCAACAAGAGCCCGGAGAGGCTATGATCGGTCTAGAAAGGCCAAGACATCGCTTAATGTTCAGAGACACTGAACCGGAGTGCAGGGGGTGTTGCCGCTTCGCCGGAGAGCGATAGGATCGGCTCACTCGACGTTGTTTCCCCTTCACCGGAGAGTGACAGGATGGGATCCAGCAAGAGCCCGGAGAGGCTATGATCGGTCTAGAAAGGCCAAGACATCGCTTAATGTTCAGAGACACTGAACCGGAGTGCAGGGGGTGTTGCCGCTTCGCTGGAGAGTGACAGGATCAGCTCACTCGACGTTGTTTCCCCTTCACCGGAGAGTGACAGGATGGGATCCAGCAAGAGCCCGGAGAGGCTATGATCGGTCTAGAAAGGCCAAGACATCTCTTAATGTTCAGAGATACTGAACTGGAGTGCATGGGGTGTTACCGCTTCGCCGGAAAGCGACAGGATCGGCTCACTCGACGCTGTTTCCCCTTCACCGGAGAGTGACAGGATGGGATCCAGCAAGAGCCCGGAGAGGCTATGATCGGTCTAGAAAGGCCAAGACATCGCTTAATGTTCAGAGACACTGAACCGGAGTGCAGGGGGTGTTGCCGCTTCGCCGGAGAGCAACAGGATTGGCTCACTCGACGCTGTTTCGCCTTCACCGGAGAGTGATAGGATGAGATCCAGCAAGAGCCCGGAGAGGCTATGATCGGTCTACAAATACCAAGACATCGCTGTATGCCCTCGCTGGGGCCAGAGTAAAAGGGATAGGTTGCTTAGTCAAAGCGCAACATGATATGCCTATTCAATCGGTAAGTTTTGATTGAACTTAGCAAGGGTCCGGAGAGGCCGTCAACGGTCTGGAAAGATCGTATGATTCAATTGCTGACTTCCAAGGGGAAAATTCAGATTTAAATAACAACTTGGAACGGTCGCGTAATAAAACTATCAGATTCAGATGGATTCGTTTGATAACGAATATAGCATGGACCTTGGATATCGGGATACAGACTATTCAAAACACACCTTCCAATAGCAAGGCATGTTATGGGGGGCAAAGTGTTAACCCGCCTTTTGCCAAGGCTGTAGGAAAGCGGATTTAACTAAGTCGACTTCACGATTATCGAGGCATGAACATGATGGATCCGGTCGAGGTATGGAAGTTCAGGAAGGTCGTTTGGTTGCGGCTGACATTACCGCTCGGCATCGCACCTTGCTCGGCATCGTACCTCGCTCGGCATCGTACCTCGCTCGGCATTGGACATCGCTCGGCATCGTACCTCGCTCGGCATTGGACATTTCTCGGCATGAAGCCTCGTTCGGCATAGATGAGTAGACTCGGCATGAAGCCTCGTTCGGCATAGAAGACTCGCTCGGCACACCAAGCCTCGTTCGGCATAAGAATGTCGTTCGGCATGAACCCCTTGCTTGGCATACGATTGTCATTCGGCATGGCCATGTGGCTCGGCATACGAGTGTCGTTCAGCATGGCAACCTCGCTCGGCATTCTCGCTTGGCATATGTGGTTCGGCATTCTAGGTGGCTCGGCTATGGCCTTGATGGGCTCGGATCATTCAAAAAGCCCAACAACTCAGGATTTGCCTATAAATACAACATGTGGGTCTCTAGATGGGGGCACCTTCTTTCTTCTCTCTTGCTTTATATTTCCTAAGGCTGAGATTACTCTGCCATATTGTAACTGTAATCAATCATTACAGCAATAAAAAGGAAACTTCTGGAGTGGACGTAGGCCGGAGATAGTCGAACCACTATAAAATCTGTTGTTCTTTACTGCTTTCATTTGAATTTTTACTGTTCTTCACATTATTACTCTCTACACATATTCTATTTGTGAGTTGTGACTGGTATTTGGTGCTTCCACTTGGATTTGGGTGTTAGTGACCAATTTTGGTGCTAACACCCATGGACAACATCTAAAGTGGAAGATGAGGAAGAAGAGGAAGAGGAATAATCTGAAAGTGATGAAGGTGTAGTCTATTTTTTTTAATCCTTATGTTTTTTTTTTAGTAATTCGTATCCATGAAAATCAATGTTAATTTTTGGTTATGCTATGATTAATTCAGTGTAATTTCACTTTCAATTGTTGTCTACAACATCAATATTTTGCTCAGTTTACATGCATTCATTAAATAACAATATTCATACTCAAGTGTGCTCTATTGGTTATACATCTAATATTACTTTTTGTCGATGATAAAGGGGGAGAAATATGAGGATAAGTAGGTAGTTCATTGATTCAGGGGGAGTTTTTATTACTTTTCTTAAATTTTATAGTCTCTTGAACTTACATAGTTGTCATCATCAAAGGGGGGGGGGAGAATGTTAGAACCTAGTATTTCGATTTTGATTGTGACAACTATATACGTATATATTATATGAACTAACCAAAATTGCAGGAGAAGATACTATTATACTTGACAAAAGATCAACGGCTAAAAGATTTCGAAGACAAAGTTTCAAATTTTTTAATTGGTTTATCTATAGTCTAGTTAGTAGTTAACATTTGTTAAAATCTCTCCACAGTGGTATATGCAAGGACACAAGCCTTTAAAAATTATTCAAATTAAATTACATAACTTAAGTTTTGATTAAATAAATTAATAAAACAACTTGCATTCAAAACTAGTTCAAACAGGCTGAAAGTGACAGTTTCAGTCAACTGAACTAGGGTATTCAGTCGACTGAAACATGCACACATACACATAAAAGTTTGAACATTCAGTCGACTAAACACCCAGGTTCAGTCAAATGAATGAAGTGTCTTTTCAATATAAGTTTAAAATTCAAAATATTTTTGAATGTTCGGTCGACTTATTCTATATCTTCAGTCGACTGAATATTCATAACGGCTATTTTTTTGAATGGTCATCACTTTTCAACGAACATAAACATCTGTTAATTCAACAGTTGTTTCCGTATCTCTTGGCCAAATCTTTTCAGGAATAGTTATAACCTTTTAACTCTATAAATAGCCTTGATTTTAGATTGCAAAGTACAACATTATTCTCTGATTCTATTCTATATTCTTGCAAACTATTTTTTGCTATTTGCTTTAATAAACGCTTTCAAATCACCTGCACATTCAAGCACAAATCTATTCATGATTACAATTTCTTCCAATCTTCACGTACTACACTATATACCACAAAGGAGAAGATTATAGGAAGGGTGTACTCTAAAGACTCATCCATGCTATCTACAGAGCACATACAGTCAAGAAAATTTTATGTATTGTAGAAGTCCTATTCGATTGCTCAGGCGGTAGAAGTCCTATTCGGTTGTCTAGGAGGTAGAAGTCCTGTTCGGTTGCTCATGCGGTGTTATACCTATTCCTCCGGGTTAAGAGAGGGTTGATAGTTAAATTCCAAAAGGAGTCTGGGACTAGACGTAGAACGGGAGTTCGAACCAGTATAAAAATCCCAGGTGCCATTTACTTTACTATTTACTTTTTATCATATTCTGCACTAGTAGATAACTTAGATTATATTCCATATTACGATCCTTAGAAGCACTTTCAGTTCTAGTTATTCGTAAAAGTTTACGTGGAGTGGTTTGTTTAAGGTTTCAATCTTGGTGCAAAGGTCTGAAATCGGCTAAGTCCCCATAGCCGATCCCTCTCATGAAGCAAATAACCGATCCCTATTTATAGTCGATCCCTATGCCAATACCAACACAATCGACCCCTTTGCCGAGCACTCCATCACCGATCCCTCGTCAAACTTCAATCACCGATTCCTACAACATACCTATGCACCGATCCCTTTACTTAGCCATTCCCACACTTCCCTCAAATATTTATTACGGTCCCATAGGAACACACAAGACCGATCCCTCTCCCCTACATACATCAGCGATCAATCCTCCATACTCCATCAAGACCGATCCCACCATACTCCATCGTGACCAATACCTCTACTTCCTTCATGCTTCACTCATCTCCTTTCCCCTCCTCTACCACCTCATAGAACCCTATATCACATTGATTTTCCTCCCAAAAAAGTACTTATTACCCTCTCGAAAATTCAAAACAAGCTTAATCAATGTTTGGTCAATGTTGAAAAGACCGTCGTTAAGACCAACAAGAAGCTCAACTCAATCAAGGGCTTCTTGAATAAGATTTGGGAAAAGATCTCATGCAATGGATCAACTTCCACTAGTGTTGACGAGAATCCTCCCGCTCCTTTCTCATGGACAACATCCAAAGAGGAAGAAGAGGAAGAGGAAGAATCTGAAAGTAATGGAGTGTAGTCTTTTTTTTTAATCCTTATGTTTTGTTTTTTATTGTTTGTTTTAGTAATTTGTATCCATGAAAATCAATGTTAATTTTTGGTTATGCTATGGTTAATTCAATGTTATTTCACTTTCAATTGTTGTCTACGACATCAGTATTTTGCTTAGTTTACATGCTTTCGTCGAATAACAATATTCATACTCAAGTGTGCTTCATTGGTTATACATCTAATATTACTTTTGTTGATGACAAAGGGGGAGAAATATGAGGATAAGTAGGTAGTTCATTTATTCAGAGGGAGTTTTTATTGCTTTTCATAAATTTTATAGTCTCTTGAACTTACTTAGTTGTCATCATCAATAAGGGGGAGAATGTTAGAACCTAGTATTTTGATTTTGATTGTGACAACTATATAAGTATATATTATATGAACTAAAGTATCTTGTAGGACAAGATACTATTTTACTCGACAATAGATCGACGACTAAAAGATTTTGAAGACAAAGTTTCAATTTTTATAATTGGTTTATCTATAGTCTAGTTAGTAGTTAACATTTGTTAAAATCTCTCCTCAATGGTATATGCGAGGACACAAGCCTTTAAAAATTATTCAAATTAAATTACATAACTTAAGTTTTGATTATATAAATTAATAAAACAACTTTCATTCAAAACTAATTCAAACAGGCTGAAAGTGACAGTTTCAGTCGACTGAACTATGGTATTCAGTTGACTGAAACGTGCACACATACACATAAAAGTTTGAACATTCAGTCGACTAAATACCCAGGTTTGGTCGAATGAATGAAGTGTCTTTTCAATATAAGTTTAAAATTCAAAATATTTTTGAATGCTCGGTCGACTTATTCTATATCTTCAGTCGACTGAATATTCATAACGGCTATTTTTCTGAATGGTCGCCACTTTTCAATGAACAGAAACATCTGTTAATTAAATAGTTGTTTCCATATCTCTTGACCAAATCTTTTCTTGAATAGTTATAACCTTTTAACTCTATAAATAGCCTTGATTTCAGATTGCAAAGTACAACATTTTTCTCTGATTCTATTCTATATTCTTGCAAACTACTTTCTGCTATTTGCTTTAATAAACGCTTTCAAATTACGTGCATATTCAAGCACAAATCTATTCATGATTACAATTGATTTCAATCTTCATGTACTACACTATATACCATAAAGGAGAAGATTATAGGAAGGGTGTACTCTAAAGACTCATCCATGCTATCTATAGAGCACATACAATCAAGAAAATTTTCTGTATTGTAGAAGTCCTATTCGGTTGCTCAGGAGGTAGAAGTCCTATTCGGTTGTCTAGGTGGTAGAAATCATGTTCGGTTGCTCAAGAGGTGTTATACCTGTTCCTTCGAGTTAAGAGAGGGTTGATAGTTAAATTCCAAAAGGAGTCTGGGACTCGACATAGAACGGGAGTTCAAACCAGTATAAAAATCCCTGGTGTCATTTAATTTACTATTTACTTTTTATCATATTCTGCACTAGTAGATAACTTAGATTATATTCCATATTACGATTCTTAGAAGCACTTTCAGTTCTAATTATTCATAAATTTTACTTGGATTGGTTTGTTTAAGGTTTCAATCTTGGTTCAAGGGTCTGAAATCGGCTAAGTCCCTATAGCCGATCTCTCCCATGAAGCAAATAACTGATCCCTATTTATAGCCGATCCCTATGCCAATACCAACACAATCGATCCGTTTGCCGAGCACTCCATCACCGATCCCTCCTCAAACTTCAATCACCAATTCCTACAACATACTTATGCACCGATCCCTTTACTTAGCCATTCCCACACTTCCCCCAAATATTTATTCCGGTCCCTTAGGCAACACACAAGACCGATCCCTCTCCTCCACATACATCAGTGATCAATCCTCTATACTCCATCAAGACCGATCCCACCATACTCCATCGTGACCAATACCTCTACTTCCTTCATGCTTCACTCGTCTCCTTTCCTCTCCTCTATTGCCTCACCGAACCCTATATCACCACCGTTCACCACCGTCCATCTTGTATCCTCCCAAATTTACTCATTCTTGAAATAAGAAGCTCAACCGAACCCATCATCTCATCAAAAATCAAGTTAAATGCAAGAAAACTAAATGTATAAACTACGAGTTACTTGAAGGGAGACGTTGAATTTTGATTCGATTGGCATAGTGGTGGTCCCGAGCAAGAGAGAATGGAGGCGCAATTGAATGGAAGGGAAGGGTTCAGAGTTCAAACTGAAGGAAGAGGGTTCGGAGTTGAGCTTGAAGAAAACAAAGGTGAATGAGATGATGTAAAGTAAAGGGATGTAGAGATGGAGTATTGGCTTATATACAAGGACTTTTAGGGATCGGCCTGCTTTAGCTTCTCTAAGAAGCTAAAAACACAGAGTCCCTAATGTTAAGAGGGATCGGGTACGATCCTTACCCAAGGGTGATCCATTTGTTCCCTACTAAAAAAGGAGGAGGAAAAAAGAGGGAAAAGGGATCAGTTAGAAAAATTCTGATCCCTATTATAACAAAATAAAGGTAAACGAAAGGAAAGGGATCGAGTGCGATCCCTAAATGAAAAAAGGAGAATTCTGATCCCTATAAACATTAAAAAAAGAGGAAAAGGATCGGGTACGACCCCTATGTGCATGCAAACATGTACATAAAAAACTATATAAAGTAAATAAGTGCATAAATGCAATGAAATTGCATCTAATTAAATGAAAATTGGCGTCGTCATGTGGGCGTACAAATGCATCTCAGAGCCAACAACAAGAATGTATACCTAAGCATGCACATGTATATTCTAAAAATTCAAAATTTGAAATTGACAGAAATTGAAATCAAATCTGAAGCTTATAAGGTCAAGACTAAATCAGATAGCAATAGCTTACTAGCCCTGTAGAACCGGACATAGATAGCAACTGACGAAATATAATCATGACTTTATACTATTGGAAATTGACCAAGCATAATGATGATCAAAGAGGGATATGACAATTTGGGAAAATAATTCAACAAAAGGGTAGCAACTATTTACAAAAAAAGGATGGATTTCTTTCCGGTAACTCTAACTTGCTTCGATTCAAAGCACTCATGGTCAACACAAGACGTACTTTATGGGGAAAGTGTTATCCGGTATTTTAACCCGGCTATATTAAACTGATTGGACAAGTTAGACTCGACTGTCATCAAGGCCAATAAACCTAGAGTGATGATTGTGAGGTCCAAAAATCAAGTATATATGATAATATGAAGCCATGATCGAACAGAATTGAGAGATATGCTATACAGAATGTTCAAAGTATGGAATATAATTTAATCTAGAAAAGGGATTGGCTATAATCCATCTCAACCAAAGGGATCGGTTTACATCATCCAAACAAGTGCAACTCAATGGAAAACAATCGATATCTTAAAATCTAGAAGTCTAATGCATATGAAACTTTGAGAACAAGATGTTGGGACCCTAGGGAGTCTACCCTAGGGATCGCATCCCAGAAAAAGCAAGCAAGTTGGATCGGCCCTCTTCCCTCTAGAGGGATTGGCCAGAATCAAGTTATGCAACATGTTGCAGTAAAGATTAATCTACAACTCAAGTTCTACTAATCCAATTGGCCTGAAACTTGGAGGCTAAGAATAATACAACATGGAGAAGCTCTCATAGTGATCGCACCCCAAACTCCTCAAAAATAGGGATCGGCTTCTATTCGTATTCCTTGGGATTTGGGCCATGCGATCCCTCATGTAGCCCCTTATGGCTTTGGAGATCCTGTTGTAGAGTTTTCATGGATATATTTTATGATCTTCCTCTATAAATACAAACTTAATTATTCAGTTTCTCGATCTTTACGCTGCTTGTAGCTTTGTGCTCTATTGTAACAAAGGATTTTCATCTGATCCCCATTATACTCGGTCTACAAAGTGATTAATAAAGCTATCTCTTCAAAGTGGATGTAGGTAAACAACGTCGAACCACTATAAACTGGTGTACCTCTATTATTTGCTTATCTCTTGTTGCTTTATTTCTATATTCTCTCTGTTTACATTTAACATTCTTCATTTATTACTCTATAAAATCTCTATTTGGTGTTTGTGCCGATTTTGGGTGCAAACAATAACAATTCGTCCTTTCGGCACTTGGATGTTCAGCATAGGAATACCGTGGATATATTAGTATAGACACTCGGGGGTCGAGAGGGTGGGTCGTTGCATCTTGTTTGTAATTGACTTGGCATAAGGGTCTAAGAATGTGATCGTCGTGTAGTCTCGCTTCTTCTTGACCATTTTCTTTATTGGGGCAGCCCTTTCTGCCATCATTGTTTGATGCGCCCTCAAGAGTCTAACCCGATGAAGGTTCCTTTCGGTCACTGGGACCTTTAGATTTTGGAGTTTATCTAGGGTCCTCTACAACCTTTCTATGTATTCACTAAGAATCCCAAAGTCAGCATCGATAGAGTCAAGAGAAGCTCCTTTCAAGTAAGGATTAGAAAGAGAAAGATGAAAGAAAGAGAATTGCAAGGAATGCTTATTAGGAGTTCAGAACTTAGTGTTCCTTAAATATGGGATGATCCCCTTAGACATGAAGAAGTACTTCCCTATGCAGACATGGGAAGCTTTGCTAAGAATACCCGGCTTCCCTCTACATCCAACAGAGAGTATTGGTTAGGTGAGCGGTCGGCTCAGAATGGTAAAAGCCGAAGCAAGTGACGTAGTCCCCGCATAAGAATCGTAAAATGCTAGGAGTAAGTTGATCGGGAGCAATCCTGAGGGCATTGGGAACAAAGATGAGGAAGGGATGGATAGAAAGAAAGGCCTCAATTTTGAAGTTGCTTAGAGACCAAGAGCAGTAGCTGGAGGGAGGGTGATCTAGGTGGTCAGTAGTCATGTGATACCTGACCATCCCAACATTACATCCATGGCTCGGTTAAACTACAATTCCCAACACCTAGGACTAGTAAGACCCGGGGGCCATGTGACGCTGCTGATGTGCCCGTTCGATGTAGGATGACCATTAAGGGTTAAAAGAAAATAAAAAAATCACATACACTCAATCGTATATCTCACGGGACATGGAATAAAATAATACACATCACAGATATAAAACAAGATAGACAGTAATAATTAAGTGATCCAGATATCAGAGTACAGACCCATAGAGTTATACAACAAGTAATATAGTTTATACAAAACAGAAATAAACTCAAACACCTGTCTCATAATAATAGTAGTAAGCAAGCACTGTTAAGCCTTCATAGTGTTGCATAATGGAATTAGCATAGAAATCCATATGTAATACTATATAACACCATCCAACTTGTCCTTTGCACAACTGCTACGTCACACCTTGACCTACTCTCTAGTCTACTCATTTAAGAGTACCCGAGGTGATAAGAAGCAAAGCATAAAACCTTGGGTCAGATAATAGTTTGGTGTGAGTGGTAAATGAATCTCAAAGTACTATACAAATCGATGTAATAAGAAACAAGGGTATGCGAACCATACCTGACTTATCCCTACAACCAAAAAGTTAGCACATAATGAACATAATATGCTACTCTGCGAATATCATAAAGGTATACTGCAAACTAAGTATGATGACGAGGGCCAAGGTATCCTTATTCCCAGTACCTATCTCTAGTGACATCCCTAGAGTGATAAACTATGGAAGAAAACAACCAAAGCAACAATAGAATCTATCAAACAATCCTCATTATCAATCAATGTGCTCTAGATGTATGATAATTGGCCTTTCTCATACCAGAGACTAATGGAAATTCCGGTTTCAGTGTACTCATTTTAGCCCAAAGCTGATACTAGAACCAAATCCACCGATCCAGGGTATATGGATCCAAATAACCGACCTGGGATAACCAAACAAAGTACCCATGAGCATCCCCACAATACCCCTGCTTTCGAGTACATCAAAAAACACTCCAAGTATCAACGATCTCTTAGCATGCATATCCAAGCCCCGTCTAGTTTCCTTTATTTTCGATGAACCATTCCACATTCGTCCCTTCCCCAATAGAACCATTCTCACATTCTATCCATGGGTCACCCTTCCTAGAACCCGCCTTTTGTTGAAAAACGGTCTCATGAATCCTTTAAACATTGAGCTGCCACCATCAAAACCTAACTCCATTCATCGTTGAGTTGCTGTCACCGAAGTTCTAAGCTATCATCGTGCTACTACATCGCCATCAAACACCAAGCAAGCTAACAAACAAACACCTTCGACATGATCTGTAGAGCCTCTATTCCCCTTCTTGGAAGTGTCACCCCGATCCTACAAAACCCGACCTCTCGGTATCGATTGGTCCTCTCAGTATTCACAGATGTACTTAGCCAATTTTAGCTAAGTTTCTTTCTCATCTTTGAGTATTCCATCTTCTAAGTGCTTGGACCCCGACCACTCCTCTTAAAAGCTCTTGTTTCCAAGCCCTCCAAAGCTCTCGGTGCTTGGTCCATCACTTAGCTAAACTTTGGCACTTGCCTTCTGCTCATTACCCTAAGCCACAACATGAAGTACTAACTTTCCACCGAGCCATTTTCACAAAGATCTCGATACCGACACAACCTCTTAGTACCGACTCCTCTACTTTACTCCAATCTCGATGAAACTTGAACCCTTAGCTCCTCATATGCTCCGGAACCCTCCTCCAAGTTTCATCCAATTCCGACCATCTTTGCCTTCAATTTGCCAATTTGACCACTCCCTTACTACTTAAAAGCACTAGCAAACAACATCGAAGCAAAACATACAGACATAGAGTATCATACATATATATTCATTCATATATGCAATACTAAAGAACAGGATAATTGGTGAAATTCTAATCTAAATCTAACTTTTACACTAGCATATGAATATGAACAAAGGCGTTGCAGAACCATTTGAAAACCATTTTAAAAACCCTTAAAATTTAGCCATAGACATCTATAAAAATTTGGTTAAAGTTAGAAAACATTTTAGGTTCGAAATCATGTTAAAAACATCGGTTTTAATTATATAAACATGCATAATAGAGTGACAAGTTAAGAACAACTCACTAAATACCTAAAATATAAATTCCACCCCTTAGATCTGATGTGGACATAAAGGAAGAGGAATGCAAATTAGTCAAAATGATAATCTCATG
This sequence comes from Allium fistulosum, assembly GCA_030737815.1. Taxonomy (NCBI): domain Eukaryota; kingdom Viridiplantae; phylum Streptophyta; class Magnoliopsida; order Asparagales; family Amaryllidaceae; genus Allium; species Allium fistulosum. The sequence continues at coordinate 787,883,717 of CM060903.1, forward strand.
CTCCTATACACTAATCACCCTCTAATTGATGATTTAGCTAACATTAGTAAGGTAAAGTTAGGCTTTTTGATGAAATTATGGTTAATGGAGGTTTAGAGATATTTTGGGAAAGATGGAAATGACTTAGATCAATTCCTACAGGCTTCCCTTAGCATAATTTTCGAGATGGGTTAATGGGCCTAAGCACAGGCTTAGTTACCCACTAATGTAGGCCAACAGCAGCCAAAATTTAAAATGGCTATAACTTCCAACATAAGTCCTTTTTCCTATTATGGCTACTTTACGTAATAGAAAACCATCATCCTGAAGCAATGGAAGTGGTTTGAGACCCAAATTTGAATTCTATCAATAGTTATAGTCCAAACAAGAATTTCAAGGTCAAAATGGTCACGTAAAAATTCGACAAAAATCATAGATGTGGAAAATGTCCACAAGAGTCACTTTCCAAAATTTTAGAGTCATACAATCTTATATGAATAAATAGAAATATTTTACGATCCTCTGATACGTAAGATATGGGTTTTTACACTCCCCCTTTTTAAAAAATTTGCCCTTGAAATTCCCAAATAAATCGAGGAATAGTCAAACATATTTACCCCACATGCCTGACAATCATATGCAACCATCATACATATCAAACAAGCAGCCATGCAATGAATAGTGTAGGTAAGTCTATCCTACCATGCGAGATACTAAACTACCCTATATGACATCAAAGGTTAAAGTAAATATGATAAATAGTAGGCCTTATCATACAAAGAGCTCTGAATATGCGACCCTCATGCTCTCCTAAGCTTCCCATATGCAACCGCCTTCACTTCCGCCCTATCGAACTTTAACTAACTCCACCATTTTCCTCCTAAGCTGTTTGTATTATGTTCAACAATACGAACCGGCCTATGGGGTCTCGAAGCATTTGGTTAAATCTCGATATCAACAAGTTGATCCGATGCAATTATCACGCCCAAGGCATGCACAAACTTCTGTAGATAGGAGACATGGAAGGCGTTGTCCACACCCACCATCTTCTGAGGTAAGTTGATCCTATATGCTAGGTTCCCAATCCTGTTGCTATCAAAAAAGGACCTATGAATCTCAGTGCCAACTTCCACTTATTACCGAATCGAATGACATTCTTCAAGGGAGAAATCGTCACAAATACCATGCCACCGATGGAGAACTCCAAATCTTAAAGTCTCCTATCAACGTAGCTCTTCTACTTATCCTAGGTAACTTTCATCCGTTGGCGAATAATCTCTATCTTCTTCGAGGTTCTAATCATATTTGGCCCAGGTATTAGTTTTTCGCCCGCCTCCCACCAACATGAAGGGGTATTACACGGTCGGCCGTACAATGCTTCATACGGTGCGATACTAGACTGAAAGCTGTAGTTGTATGCAAACTCCACTAAATGCAAGTGACCATCCCACGAGCCTCTGAAATCGAGTATAGAAGCTCGCAAAAGATCCTCTAATATGTGATTCACTCTCTTGGTATGCCCATCAGTTTGAGGGTGATAAGCTATACTAAGATGCAGCTCGGTCTCCAATGCCTCTTGTAAGCTCTTCCAAACCCCACTACTAAACAACGGGTCTCGGTCACTCATAATGCTCTTCGGCACACCATAAAATCATACAACCATTTCACATACAACTTGGCCAGTTTGGATACCATTCTACTTTACTTGATTGGCATAGATATAACGCTCTTGGTCAGTTAATCGACTATGCCCTAGATGTTGTTGTACCCTGCCCGAGCCATTGGCAATCCATTAATAAAATCCATCGATACTTACTCCCACTTCCACTTGGAAACTTCAAGCGGTTATAGTAATCCACATGGCTTTCTCTGCTCCGCCTTCACCAACTGGAAGTTCATAAATATCGAGATGAATATCCCAACATCCTTCTTCATACCCTCCTAATAATAGGTTCATATCATGGTATATCCTATTACCGTCGGGATGTATGGTGAACCTAGAATGGTGGCACTCTCATAGCACCTCGTCTTGCAATCCATCAACATCAGGAACAAACAATATCCCATCCTTACGGAACCAACCTTCTTGGTCAAGTCCGTATTACTTCATATCCTCAGACTTGACTGCTTCTATTTTCACAATGATCTCTGCTAGTCTAGCATCTTGCCTTTGACTAGTACCGATCTGCTCAATCAAAGTAGGTCTAATCTTCAAACTCGCCAACGTCTCTGGCTCTAACTCGCAATGTGGTATGTAGTCATAGCCATCAATATACTCCAACTACTTTCACTTTAGGAATATCATTTACAAACTGGCATGTCTTCTACTCAATGCATCGAGGGCCGCATTTCCCTTACCAGGTGTATAGGAAATACTAAAGTTGTAGTAGCCTAATAATTTCAACCATCGCTATTGGCGAAGGTTGAGATCATTCTGGAAGAAAAGGTACTTCAAGGATTTGTGGTCCGTGAACAGCTCAAACCTTTGTCATAATAAATAATGCCTCCAAATCTTCAAAGCAAACATTATTGCCACCAACTCCAAATCATGAGTTGGATACTTCCTCTCATGTAGCTTCAATTATCGACCAGCGTAGGCGACAACTTTTCCTTCTACATCAACACCACACCTAATCTAGTACCACAAACGTCTATGTATACTGTCAACTCCTCATTCCCGCTCGGAATGGTCAATACTGATGCACTCGTCAACCTCTCCTTCAGACTTACAAATGCATGCTCCCACTTTACGTCCCAAATAAAAGTCTGATTCTTCTTCGTCAAATTGGTCAATAGTGCGGCTATATTCGAGAAGTCCTTCATAAAACGTCTATAATATACCACCAATCCAAGGAAAATTGTTATCTCGCCTTTTGGCAAGGCCGTGACACCAAGGAATTGACTAGTAACCAATGACGGTCCGTCCTAGAAATCAGTTATACACAAGCTCACTATGGATATCGACGAATTTTGTCTGAGTTCGGATCAAGCTTAAATTGATATGACACAACAAGCAAAGCTATGAGAGTCAACGTTCCAAATCTCAAGTCAATCCGAGTTCGTATGCTAAAGTTACAACTGATGCAAAGTTGAGTAAAAACAGCCTTCTTCGACTCGCTCGGTTCGGGTCCCTCAGAAATGCACACTTCGACTTGCTCTGTTCGAATCCATCTAGGAAGTTCCTACTTCGACTCGCTACACTTCGACTCGCTCCGCTCCACATCCATCAGAGAGCCCTTCTTCGACTCGCTCAGTTCATATCCCTTAGGAAAGTCTTCTTCGACTCGCTCAGTTCGCATCCCTCAGGAAAGTCTTCTTCGACTCGCTCCGCTTCAAGCTATAGTTCGACTCGATCATCCAACATCAACTTCGCATCTATCCAAAGACCTCTACTTCGTGTCCATCAATGCGAAGCAAGGCACAACAGTCAATACGAATAAACGCCATGTCAACGAGTTGAACATAATCGAGTCGAACGAAGAGCGAGGCAAACAAGAGCGAGTCGAATGAAACAGCCAACCGAGGATCTCATTTTGTATCGATCGTATCTCCTAATCTATAAGTCCAAATGCTATGAAATTTTCACAGAAGACTACGTGCATGCTAATGAATGTCCACGCCAAATTTCGACTCCATTGGATGAAATCTTAATCGATATGAAATCTGTTCGTATCGATCACGGATCGGACTGAAACTTCACGGGCTTGGGCGCGCGGGCCTGGTCACGTGCCAGAGAGGGTCTCCCGAAATCTGAGCGAAATACCAGCCTCCTACACCTATAAATAGACCCCCAAAGCCAACAGAAAAGGGGTTCTTCTTCTTCTTTGAGATCTCCAATACCCAGACTCTATCAGATCCAGATCTGAATTCCATTGCTGCTGCTACCAACGAATTTCACTGCTGCAAATCATAATTACCTGTTGTAATTCATTAAATTCACTTGTAATCATCAAAGATTGATCAATAAAGCAAACTACTTCATAGTGGACGTAGGCAATTCGCCGAACCACTCTAAATTATTGTGTCTCCTTGCATGTTAATTATTTTCATATCTGAGATTTGGAGTTTTTGTTAGATAATTCCTCCTTTTCCATTTAATTTCTTCACTTTATCTCTTCAAAAACTTTCGAAGAGTGTTGTGCCCAATTTTGGTACAAACAAAACTCCATATCCGTAGCATTCTTGGGTTGACTCCAATCCTGAACTGCTGCCATCTTGGCAGGATCTACTGCGATGCCCTGCTCAGAAATGACATGACCTAAGAATCTCACTTCCCTTCTCTAGAAAACTTTGCTTTCAACCTGTGCTTCCTTAACACTTTAAGAACAATCCTCAAGTGCGTCTTGTGTTCATCCTTTGTCCTAGAATAGATCAGAATATCATCCACAAACACAAGTACGAACTTGTTTAGTTGATCCCTGAAGACACGGTTCATGAGATCAATAAAGTATGTCGAAGTATTGTTTAGCTAAAACGACAAAACTAACCACTCATAGAAACCAGACGACATGCAAAAGGCAGTGATCGGCACACTCTCCTTTACTACTCTCAATCGGTGAAATCCTATCACCAAATCTAGTAGGGAGAACCCCTTCACACCATGGAGCTGATCAAACAAGTTGTAAATACGTGGGAGTGGATACTTGTTCTTTTTTGTCATCTTATTCAGCTTACGGTAGTCTACGCACAACCTCAGAGAGTCATCTGCCTTAGTGGCTAATACCATTGGTGCACCCCACTCAGATATACTTCTACGAATAAACCCTCTCTACAATATGTCATTTATTTGCATCTCTAACTCCTTTTGCTCTCTGGGTGCCAAAAGCCTCAAATGCAAAACTATCGGTCTAACATCCTTTGCTAAGTCTATACGAAACTCAATCTCTCAATGTGGTGATAATACAGTCACCTCCTCAAACACATCTAGACACTCTCTAATAATAGGCACAAGATAAAAACCCATCCTATGGAACCTCGAGTGAATATAGAAAGCTAACCATAACACTATCCTTCGGCAGCCAGCCAATTACTATCGTCCACCTATTCACAACCCCAATCATCACCAACATCTTCTCGTAATCCATTACCGCCGCATACTTCCTTTGCCAGTCCATTACCAAAATAATCCCAAACCCAGGGAAATTCAAAACAAAGCAGTCATAAATAAAGGAGCATCCATGACTCGATAAGACCAAACCATGACAAGCCTTGCACAGGTTAGAGGAGCCTCCAACATGATTTATCACAATTAAAGGCCGATCAACTATTTTGGGTTTCAATCCCAATCTATCTACTAGGTAACAAGATACGAAGGAATGTAAAGCCCCGGTATCGAGTAAAACGTGTATGGGAACATCATAAATAGAAAGCATACCTTGAATACCAACGTTATTCACCTTCTCTTTCATCGAGGGAGCAACTCGACAAAGTCAGAATAGCATCCAAAGCATATGTCTACACAAATTGTTTCTACTATGCTAGTTTGGGACAACTTTTCTACGTATTTCTAAACTTTCCATAGTTATAACACTTCTTCTTCCCATCAGCTTTGCAATTTCTGATAAGGTGACCCTTGTCTCCATGACCAAAGCAAACGGGTTCCTATTTAGCCTTCTTTTGAGCATTCTTTCCTTGAAACCGCTTTCTCTATCCATTCCATTTCTTCTTGCCTCCACTACCTTGTTTCAATTTTGGCTCCTCCTTAATGACAATAGTGGATTTGGAATTGGGGTATAAACTTTCCCGGTGAAGAGCTTTCTCGACAAGTCTCTTGAATGGCTCATCGATGTGACTTACCAACTTCTCCCCTAAATAGTCATCCAAACCCATAAGAAATTTATTGTTCTTCCTCAACGGATTGTCTATGAAAGAAATCTTGTATTTCAACAAAGTGTCGAACTTAACAACATGCTCAGAGACAAACATATCTCTCTGCTTTAGATCAGCGAATCTTCTAAATAGTACCAACTTCTAAGCAGTCAAAACGAACTTCTCCTAAAATCTAGCCTTGAACTGGTCCCAAATAAGCTGATCTTTGGGTGTAGCAATAGTAATGGCATTCCACCAGTTCATGGCTTGCCCTTGAAGAAGTCTAAAGGCCAGCTTCCTCTTCATGGCATCATCTACTTCCATTGTGCCAAAGTTACGCTCGTAGGTGTCCAACTAATCCTACACTTCGATGGCCAAATCCATTCCATGAAATTTTTTACCTCCTAAGGTGGAGTAATCTTTGTATAGCTTAGTGAAATCAGCCCTCGACGCTTGCACCTGAGCACCAACAGCAACATTTGGAGCACCCGCTTGGGCATTATGCAGCATGTTTGCTATTATTGTGTTGAACATAGCTTGCAAGTAAAGTTTAGTAGCCTCCGAACCCGCTCCTTCCTCAACTTCGGAGATGGAGTTCCTCACAGTGTCTCCTGTTTGCCGACTCATTCTCGATTTGTAACAAGAATGATCGGTCTCACAAAAATAAAACTGTGTTGATGGTACTCGTGTGTGCATGCGACTTATGTACTATATATATACTGCTATATAGTTTTGAAAACCAAAATGTATAACAAGTACGTACTCTCTTGTATACATATATGCTCTCAATCCAGTCTAAGCTGATAACTCCTTCCCTATCTCTATTGGACCACGTTATCAACTCAGGTCAATCGTGTAACCTAGCTCTGATATAAAATGTGACGACCGCCCTACACCACGAGCACCCAATAGAACTACACAGTGCAATGATAATGTGCCCAACTGATCTAGGACGATCATCAAAGGCTAAAAGAAAAGAAAACAATCACAAAAGATCAGTATTATATCTCGTACTGCATGGAATAAAATATAATATACAAACAAAAAGGAAATAAACTCAAACAACTGTCCCATAATAATAGTAGTAAGCAAGCACTGTAGAGCCTCCATAGTGTTGCACAATGGAATAAGCATAGAAATCCACATATAATACGAGATAGCTCCATTTAGCTCGTCCTCTACACAGCTACTGCATCGCACCTATACAAGTCTAGTGTGAGTGGTAAATTAGTCTCAAAGTACTATACAAGTCGATATAGTATGGAACATGAGTATGCGAGCCATACCTAAACTGTCCCTACAACCAAAGAGTTAGCACATAACTAACATAATATGCTACTCTACGAATATCATAAAGGTATACTTCAAACTTTGCATGATAATGGGTGTTTAGATATCCCTGTTATAGTGACATCCCTAGAGTGATTGACTACAGAAGAAAACAACCAAAGCAACCATAGCATCCATCAAACGATCCTCACTATCAGTTAATGTGCTTTAGATATATGATAATTGGCCATTCCTATGCTAGAGACTAATGGAAATCCAAGTTTTCAGTGTATTCGTCTTCAGCCTAAAGCTGATACTAGACCCAAATCCACCAATCCAAGGTATATGGGTCCAAACAACCGACCTGAGGCAACCAAACAAAGTACCTATGAGCGTCCCCACAATATACCTACTTTCGAGTACATTGGACAACACTTCGAGTATCAACGATCCCTTAGCATGCATATCCAAGCCCTTTTACTGCCCATCTAGTTTCCATTATTCTTGAATAACTATTCACATTCCTCCATTCCACGACAGAACCATTCTCATGTTCTATCCAAGGGTCACCATTCATAGAACCCGCTCTTTGTAAACAAAAATTCTCACAACTCCTTTCAACATCGAGCCACCACCATTAGAACCTAATTCCATTCACCGTCGAGTTGCCATCATCGAAGTCCCAATGCTATCTGCATGCTACTAAATTGCCATCAAACACCAAGCGAACAAACAAATACCTTCACCATGACCTGTAGAGCCTTTATCCCCCTCTTGGAATTGCCACCTCGATCCCAAAAAACCAGACCTCTCGGTATCGATCGGTCCTCTCGGTACCGAGAGGTGTACTTAGCCAATTTTAACCAAATTCCTTCTTTTCTTTAAGTGTTCCATCCTCAAATTGCATGTACCCTGACCACTCCTCTCCAAAGCTCTCAGCATCTATTCCAAAGCTCTTGGTGCTAAGTCCAAAATCTCTTATTTCCATGCCTTCTAAAGCTTTCAATGCTTGATCCATCACTTAGCCAAACTTTGGCACTTGCCTTCTGCTCATCACCTTAATCCCCAACATGAAGTACCAACCTTCCACCGAGCCATTTTCACAACCAAGAAGCTCTTAGTACCAACACAACCTCTTGACATCGAGTCCTCCACATAACTCCAATCTCAATCCAACTTTAACCCTTAGCTCCTCCAATGCTCGAGAGCTCCTCCTCCAAGCTTCATCCAATTCCAACCATCTTTGCCTTTAATTTGCCAATTCGACAAAGTCCTTTTCTAACTACCTAAAAGCACTAGCAAACCACATCAAAGCACAACATACAAAAATGGAATATCATACATTGTAACACCCTTAATTTTTGTGTAATATTATTTAGGACATTTAATTGGATAGATTAAATAGAATAATGTAAATAGCTTTGGAGAATGAGACTTGATAACTTAATAAGCTCAAGCCATTATAAATGAACTAAATAAGATTGTTTTAAAAAATAAACATATAAAAGAATATATGAGTGTTACCCGGCTGCTTGGCCTGGCTACAAGGCGATAGTTGCAGAGGCTATGGTTGGACATAGATGAGACTCAAGCCAAGAAAGGGTTGGAAATGTAAGGGATCGGTAGGATTAGATTGGGTCGACATATTTATATGGTTCGGCATATTTGGCACTGGGTCAGTATGCTTAAGAGGTATCAAAGTTGGGAGTGGGTCGGTGTTGGAGTATAGGTGTGGGTCGGCTGAGGTAGGTCGGCTGTAATGGAAGACTACATTGGGATCGATCTTGATACGGTCGGCGTTAGCATACGTGGATCGGCTAGAGTTGTTCAGCCGAAGTGGATCGGTTGAGAGTAATGGTTGGTGGCTATTTGTGTTAGGTCTTAAGAATTTGGGATCGGCAACTTGGGCTCGGTCACAATGGTTCGGAAAAACAGAGGTCGGTGCATCTCAGGGAAGTTAGCAGGTTACCAGGTCGACAACAGAGTGATGCGGACGACATTTCTTCACTTCGAGTCACACTACTAAATGCTTCGAGTCATTTGAGAGTTTGCTTCGAGTCATTTACAAGGTAACCCTAGGTCGGCATGAGTGGTTTGGCAATAGGTGGATCGGTCATGATGGGTCGGCGTACCCGGTTCGGTCTACTTGACATGTCAACTATGGGCCAAGCTCTCTTGGTCATGGGCCTGGATAGGGAAGCCAGACTAACTTCATCTATAAATAGAGGGGCATGGGTCCAGTTTAAGGGATCCTTTTCAGCAACTGAGAGACTTCCATTTCTTGTACTCATTTCTTTTCCATTCTAAACTGAATTCAAGCTGTTCTTTGCGGATTGTATCTGTATTCAAGTGATTGAAAAAGCTATAAAGATAATATTCAAAGTGGATGTAGGCAGTTACGCTGAACCACTATAATTCTGGTGTTCTTGTTTTTTGCTATTATTTTTGCATTCTACTGTGCTATTCCTCTATTTTAATTTACTGTCTTCATTAATCTCTCTACACAATCTATTCTAGGGTGTTAGTGACCAATCCCGGTGCTAACATTTTGGTGCTTTCACTGAGAAAGTTCATTCCCAGGTTGTTAGGATCTACTTTGTTGCTACTAGATCAAGGAAATCCCCTGAAGGAGATCCAAGCTTATTCTCAAGAGTTCACAGTTTCTACTCAGAGTTCCTACAGATAACTCTAAGATGTCAAGGCCACACACCAGATCCACCTCCCACAACGCCGATGGTAATGAGACTGCAAGTGTCCAGCAAGTAGGACCAAGCAATCAGAAAGCTAATGCAGGTGCAGAACCTGCTACCATCCCAAACCAAGCAGAAGCTGTCACTAGGTCAGAGTTCAATGAGCTGATGAGGGAGCTCGTGGAAAGCAGGAGACAACTTAACAAGCAGATTCAAGCAAACGCCAACCTGATGACCCAAATTGCTCAACATCAGCGTCAAAATGCTAGAGGAAGCCCTGCTTCCTACTCGTCATCAGACAGCTCCGCTTCGTCAGATGAATACCCTAGGCGTAGACGCTGCAGGATTGAAATGGCACAAACTGGAGCAATAGAGCAATTTGTGACGAGTCGCGAAGGACAAACCAACAGAAATGATCTAGATTCCTTAACTGGAACCGTGGCTCCTCAACTACACCTGGGGAGTCGCGGTCAACAGGGAGTGAGAAACTTAGGATCTGGAGCACGCATGGGAGCTAGTCAACTACTTCATCAGGATGGTAACGAAGCGGGTCATCAGGATGCACACTTAGATGATCGCCGACCGAGGAGGCGCCAGCCTAAGTAGTTGCGCAGGATGGATACTGACTTGGCACCTACCGTTCAAACTCCGAATTTATCAGCTATGGTCAGGCAACTGATGAGGGAGAATCAGGGCTTGACTAATGACGATTGGGGCATATCAAGGAGTCATACTCCGTTTACAGATAACATTCTACAAGCTGAATACCCTAGAAAATTTAACATGCCTACTGTACCCACTTACGAAGGGAAGACTAACCCTCGACAGCACATAATGAGATATGAGTGGATGATGGACTCGGCTAGGGCGAATGATGCGACCAAGTGCAAGTGCTTCCCAATAACTTTGTCCAAAATCGCCACCATGTGGTTCACTCCCCCACGGTCGATCTCCAGATTTGATGAGCTAGCAACAAAGTTCGTGAAGCAGTTCAGGATCCATGCTACTCGCCCAAAAGACATGATGTCGCTATCCAGTTGATTAAGGCTCCTGGTGAGTCGTTGAAGGATTATTTACAGAGATTCCATGTTACTGCCACCGAAGTTAGTAATCCGAATAACCATGCCATCCTTATGGTCGTGATGCGAGGAGTGGATCTGTAGTCTGAGTTTGGTAACTGGCTAGCAGGCAAACCACCAACTACCCTGGAACATTTTTATTCGAAGGCGAACCAATTCATGAGAAAGGAAGAGGCTGGGTGGTTAAGAAGGAGCAGTGTACCAGGATCTAGTGCAAAGCAACATTACGTTGAAGCAATCTGGCGAGAGCTCTGGTAAGGTCCAAGTCAATGTTCAAAATAAGCCGGAGCTATCAAAAGGAACCGAATGAGGAAATTCCAGACGGAAAAGGGAAGTACGAAAGTGGAAACCAAGGATCCCGACCTATAATGAGTATACACTCCTAAACGCCTCTTTGGAAAATATTTACCTACCTACTTGTAATACTTTTCAGTACCGAAAGTCGCACCCAAAGGAATTGACTGAGGAACAAAAACAAACCGAGAAATATTGTCAGTTTCATGAGACCTATGGGCACAATATTGATGAATGTAGGCACCTCCACGATGCTATGGAAAAGCTGATTCGCTAGAAGAAGTTACAACAGTTTGTTTAGAATCCGCAGGAAGGCGGGCAGGGGACATCCGACCCTAATCGCGGGCAAGCTTCACGCCGACCTGAGGAACCTGCTCAGACCGGAGGAAGACTGGTCATAAACACGATAATTGGTGGGCCTCATCCTGCAGACAAGAGTTGGCAAGAAATTGAATGCTATGCTAGATCCTAGAAGCATGTGGACTTCGAATGCTGCTCAAACATAGAAGACGGGACTCCAGTGAAGCAGCAGCGGATGATGACGGATGACATAGTTTTCAGAAGTCGGGATGCCGATCAAGTAGAAGCTCCTACTATTGACCCAATGGTTATCTCAGCTTTGATTGGACCGGCACTTGTGAGGACAATATTAATTGATTGTGGGAGTTCTATCAATATTATCTTTAAGAAGGCTTATGACTAGATGAAGATGGAGGCGATGGATTTAAAACCATCTAAAGCCCGCATTCAAGACTTTAATGGTGCAGCTACTGATGTAGTGGGTTTTGTCGAATTGCCAATTGAGCTAGGCGAAGGTGAACTTAGGAGGTTACAGATCCTACCGTTTATTGTTTTGGACGTTGATTCCCCGTATAATGTTTTTCTGGGCCGACCAGCCCTGGCAGAGTTTATGGCAGCTTTGGCCCTGTGGTGTTTAACCTTGAAATTTCCAACAGACAATGGAGTTGGTGTGGTGCATGGCGATCAAGCGACTGGTCATGCTTGTTATGTGGCTGGGCTGAGAGAGGCCTAGTGAAGAGAGAAGGGAAAGGGTGTGGAAAAATCCGTCCGCATCCATGTTGCTGAAGATTGACAAGTAGTGCCTGAGCCTGGACTTGGGAAACACAGTCAGATCCATAGAGATATAGATCGGAGAGATGACGATGAAGAACCCAAGGAGGCCAAGGCGGCACTGGCTGAACTAACGATTGACATCACAGTCAGCCATAATGACCCGTCGCGGGTACTGAAGATAGGATCGTAGCTCAACCCCTCAATGATGAGGGATCTTACTGATTTCCTCCGAGCGAATCTCGATGTTTTCACTTGGACCCATTCTGATACGTGTGGGATTTCTCCTGCCATCGCAAGTTATATGTTGAACATTGACCCAAACTATGTACCGGTGAAACAAAAGAGGAGAGGCATGGACCCAGAGAGGTCCGCTACTCTTAAAGAGGAGGTGGATAAACACAAAGCCAATGGGTTAATCCACAACGCCATCTATCCTGAATAGATATCCAATCCCGTACTGGTGAGGAAGGCAAAGGGGAAGTGGAGGACCTGTGTTGATTACTTGGACCTAAACAAGGCATGCGCTAAGGATAGTTTTCCATTGCCCAGAATTGATCAGCTGGTCGACTCGACAGCAGGGCACGAGTTGTTGTCATTTATGGATGCGTATTCGGGATACAATCAAATCTCGATGCACATCTTAGATCAGAAGCACACCGGTTTTGTCACAGATGTTAGACTGTATTGTTATGTAGTGATGCCTTTCGGGTTGAATAATGCAGGGGCAACTTATTAGCGATTGGTGAATCAAATGTTTAAAGATCATATTGGTAGAACGATGGAAGTCTATGTGGATGATATGCTCGTGAAGTCATGGCAATCAAACGACCACATTCGAGACTTGGCAGAGATGTTTGATATACTCAGATTTTATGGAATGAAAATCAATCCATTGAAATGCTCCTTTGGCGTTGCATCGGGGATTTTTTGGGATTCATAATCAAAGCACGAGGGATTGAAGCGAACCCGGAAAATATTCAAGCTATTCGGGACATATGAGCACCCAGAACTATAATGCAAGTGCAGAGACTGAATGGGAAGGTCGCAGCATTGAGTCGATTCATATCCAAAGCAATCGACAAATGTATTCCCTTCTTTGATTTGATAAGAAAGGCTAAAGAAATTTGAATGGACATCGGATTGTGAAGACGCGTTACGAGCTCTGGTGAGCCACTTGGAGAGGCCCCATATTCTGTCAAAACCCGTAGACCATGAGGAGTTGTATGTTTACTTGGCCGTATCCCAGCACGCCATCAGTGCGGCTTTGATTCGTGAGGAGGACCGAATACAAAAGCCGGTGTACTATGTTAGTAAGCGGTTAACATGGGTAGAGAGAAATTATCCCAAGATTGAGAAGCTGCTTACTGTTTGGTAAACGCATCATGCAAACTCCGCCCATATATCCAGGCACATCCAGTCAGTGTCTATACCGATCAACCTTTACGGTAGGTGCTCCAATAAGCAAAGACTTCTAGAAGGTTACTTAAATGGAACATTGAGCTTAGTCAGTTTGACATCACCTACCTGCCTCAAAGGGCTATCCAGGGACAAGCGTTGGCGCATTTTATTGCAGAGTTCACTATGCAGGACGAACCGAATGGAAATGATGCAATTCCCACTGTACGATGGAAGCTATATACCGATGGGGAATCCAATGACCATCGTTCTGGGGCTGGTGCTATTCTTGTAACTCCTGAGAACCGATCAATTTGTTATGCTTTGAAGCTTTATTTTCCCGCTACAAACAACAAAGCCGAGTATGAAGCATTGATTACTGGACTGTAGCTTGCCAAAGAACTTGGAGTAAAATCGGTTGAAATCTTTTGTGACTCACAACTGGTGGTGTACCAAGTCCGAGGAGACTACAGGGCAAAGGGGCAGAGGCCTGCTCCATACCTCACTCGGGTCTAAGAATTGTTGGCGGACCTTAGATACTATGATATTTCGCATATCCCATGTAAATGGAATGGGGAAGCCAATTCCTTGGCGAAATTTGCAAGCACTAGTGATGCACAGCATATGGGTTTAGTTCCCATTGAAACTCTACATGCCCCGAGCATAAATGAGATGGATGTTAATCTTGTGGCGGAGACGGAAACTGGAAGGGAGTCGTGGATGACCCCATTCAGAGAATACTTGTTACACGGGACCTTGCCCAAGAGAAGGAACGAGAGACGGCAAGTCGTTCGCAAGGCCTCGCGGTATATTATGCAGGATGGAATGATGTATCGGAAGGGATTCTCCATTCCCTTGCTTAGGTGCATCGCCTATAATGAGATAAAACGAGTTTTAAGAGAAGTCCATGAAGGAGAATGTAACGACCATACTGGGGGCAAACACTAGCCAAAAAGATACTCTGCTATGGATACTTTTAGCCGACCATGAATCGGGACGCCGCAGACTATGTAATCAGATATGACAAATGTTAGAAGTGCGCGAAGATCCCGAGAGCGCCGCCGACGGAACTCACGCAAATGGTCAGTCCATGGACGTTTGCGATATGGGGGATCGATATTATCAGCTCCTTGCAAATCTCCAAAGGTGGTGCAAAATACGCAATTGTCGCGGTCGAGTACTTCACCAAATGGGCAGAAGCGGAGCCACTAGCTACGATCACTACCAAAAAGGTCATTATTTTGTTATGCGGAACATTATATGCCGCTTTTGTCTCCAGCGGACTATCATTACTGACAATGGAACTCAATTTGAGAGTAGAGAATTCAAAAAGTTTTGTTGAAAGTATTGCATTGAGAAAAGGTTTGCAGTAGTCGCTCACCGTAAAGTGAATGGGCAAGTTGAAGCCATAAATAAAATAATCAAGTCCACCTTGAAAAAATGTTTGGAGAAGGCTAGAGGCAAGTGGTAGTGAGCTTCCAATGGCACTCTAGGCATACAAAACCACCCACAAGTCCGCAATTGGCCATACTCCTTTCACCTTGGCATACGGCACTGAAGCAGTTATACCCGTGGAACTTGAAGTTCCTTCCCACCGGGTGACTTATTATGATCCTAGAATGAACCAAGATCTTTTACTGGAGTCGTTGGACTTTGTCGATGAGAAGCGTGAAGAAGCTGATTTAAGGGCGGTCGCATATCGGCACCGAGTCACCCGATATTATAATGAAAAAGTTCGACCAAGAGCTTTCGATGTGGGCGACCTTGTTTTGAAGTGAGTTTTTCCAGTCCCGTCACATACGAATCCCACATGGGAAGGTCCCTACGTCATCTAACGGAGGCTTGGAGAAGGGACCTTCAGGCTAGCGACTGTTGATGGTGTGACACTGCCCAAAGCTTGGAATAGTGAGCATTTGCTCCGTTATTATACTTAGTTTATTTCTTTTGCATTTCAGTAGCAATTGTTTACAATATATGTTTCTTTTGTTGTTCTCTATTTCCGACACGTAGTAAGACAATTCAGTTTGTCCCTATTTTCTACAATCAATAAAAGCTTGAAGCTATTTTTCTATGAACTATTGGTGTTCCGTGTTTTATAATTTCATAATAAAATTAATTTGCATTAATCAGTGTGGCATATGAATGCACACACAAAACTAAAAGCTGACCAGCTATATACATGAAATCTCTAAGTCCTTAAAGAGGACTGGAGTACTCTGAGTCCCCAGAGCGTGGACTAGAGTATAAATGATTTCAAAAATCTCTAAATCGCTGAAGTGGACTAGAGTACTCTGAGTCCCCAGAGCACAAACTAGAGTATAAACGATTTCAAAAATCTCTAAGTCACCAGAGTGCGGATTAGAGTACTTTGAGTCCCCAGAGCGTGGACTATAGTTTAAACGAATTTCAAAATCTCTAAATCCCTGAAGTGGATTAGAGCACTCTGAGTCCCTAGAGCGCGGACTAGATTATAAACGATTTCAAAAATCTATAAATCCCTGAAGCGGATTAGAGTACTCTGAGTCCCTAGAGCACGGACTAGAGTATAAATGATTAAAAAAATCTCTAAGTCCCTAGAGAGCGGATTAGAGTACTCTGAGTCGCCAGAGCATGGACTAGAGTATAAATGAATTTCAAATTCTCTAAATCCCTGGAGTGGATTAGAGTACTCTGAGTCCCCAGAGCATGGACTAGAGTATAAACGATTTCAAAAATCTCTAAATCCCTGAAGCGGATTAGAGTACTTTGAGTCCCCAAAGCGCGAACTAGAGTATAAACGAATTTAAAAATCTCTAAATCCCTGAAGTGGATTAGAGTACTCTGAGTCCCCAGAGCACGGACTAGAGTGTAAACTATTAAAAAAAATCTTTAAGTCCCCGGAGTGCGGATAAAGTCCTCTAAGTCCTCGGAGCGGGGACTAGAATGTTAGCGATTTCGAAAAATTCTTAAGTCCCAGAATGTGGACAGAAGAACTCTAAGTCCGTCGAAAGCGGATTGGAGTTTAAATGACTCACGAATCCTTCAAATTTCAGTTGCAGATTAAATTATAAGTGATGTGATGAAAATCTGTAAATGCAAAGGAACTAAATTTTATTTACTTCTCAAAAGATTTCCTTACAACTTATCCGAAAGTTCGGAGGCCAAGTCTATCTACAACGACTCCTGAAAAAAGAAAGAGAAAAGGAAAGGAAAACAACAACTTATTTAAGCTAAACAAGATATGGCAAGACGATGGCTATTTCCTTGGTTTTCTTTCCTTTTTCGGCTTCCCCGAAGTCTCCTCAGCTAAGCGTCTTTTCCTGGACCCTTTGCTTCCTAGCGATGCGGTATTCGAAGGAGGAGGAGGAACTTCCAAGAGTGTGGTCCCACCAGGGAAATGACTTTCAGCGGCCTGTTGAGGGGATCGTCTAGCTCCACCACCTAGGGTTCTATCTTTACCATGATTCTCTCTTTCTCTTCCTCCTCAAGTTGCTGCTTCATGCTAATCTTGGAAGTGTGCTCAGAAGCGCTCATGATTTCTACATCGTCATGTTCTTCAATAGGTGAAGGGTCTTTGGGTTTATCCTCATCTAGTGCCCCAATTATTTAAGCATCAGGACCAGGGGTATCTCCAGTATGAGGTGCCTCAACTTCTTTTTCTTCCCGTTCCATGACGACATCGCTTCTCGGAGTCGGTTCGGGACCAGAGTGACCTGTATGAATTCATGAAAAGCAGATGTTAGAATGCATCCTTTATCTGTCAAAAGCAGTGACTTCCTAAACTTTAGAATGTGAAGTTGTGTACCAGCTTCCAATTGACTTTCGGTGGTCCTCAGAGTATCACCCTCAGGGATTGGGGATAAGATGTGAATGCCAAGTCTGGGCTTCTCCGGGTCATAACCAGCATGTTGCTCGAGAGGTTCAAGAGATGAAGTCTTAGCCGATTGAATGGGAGGAGGAACTTGGGGCTCAGTGCTGGATGGGCCAGCAATATCTTCTTTCTCCTTCTATGTCGGAGAATCTCTTCCAAAGAGGGCTTTCGCCACAGATAAGTCCGAAGGCTCATTTCCTCGGAGCACTTCCCTCACGAGAGTCTCTTCATCAATCTCTTCGACACCCAACTCCACTTTCTTAATCTTTATCAGAGTATCCCATGCTTTAGCTAGCGATTCTAGATAACCATCGCCCAAGAAAGATAAGTCATGGTGCATGAGGACCCTTGCATTGTACTCGGCTATAAGCGGGTCAAATAAGCATTTAATCTCTTCCCTGCCGGCCTCGGTCGCCGCCTCAATTCGGAAGTCGGCCTCAGTGAGTGCTGCCTTTTTGCCTTCTTCGCGAGCTGTATCTTTTAGATATTCAATTTTGGATAGTTCCTCGTCGAGTTTTGCCTTCAAATTCCTTGTCTCGACGATTTCCTCACAATATTTTTGTGATTCTTCCTGTGTTGCAACTTTCTCCTCTTTCTCTTTAGAAAGTAGCTCCTCCGACTCCTTGACTCGGTGAGCTAGAGTAACCTTCTCTTTTTGGAGAGAATCTTTTTCTAGAGCTAGAGTCGCTGCATTGAACTGCTTCGTTTAATTCCTTTTTGTGAGTTGCCTCTAAGCGGCTGACTGCCTCGGCTGCCTCCTTAGCATTTTTCTTTGCAGTCTCGAGTTGGGCTTTATACAAAAGCAGTTCTTCATCCTGGCTCTTTATAATGTCTTTGTCATGAAGGCTTCTAGCTTGAGGCGGTCGATCTCATATTGACGCTCAACAGAGACCTCTGAAACTTTTTCGACCAGATGTACAAATGCCTTGTGTTGAACGTACACATCGTTCGTGCATGCGAGAGCGTCTGCTTTGACATTCCTAGGGATAGGATGTATGGCGGGAAGAAATTTTAGCCCATCGAAACAGATCTTTGGAAACGTAGCCTTAAGCTCGGCTAATTTATTCACCATGGTTGGATCCTTAGCGGGAACTGGAGGAGTATGCCTCAACGGAGTCACCGATTTATTGTAAGGCTCATGAGATTGCTTGGTGCTTGAGGAACTAGAGTGTTAGTCGCGAGGGACATCGGACTGGGAGCCTCGTTGGGAGGAATTGTCTCCACTACGTGCCGTGGGATTTGTAGGTTCATTTGGATACAAAGAGTGCCCATGGGTTCTCCTTCTGGAAGATGAGGACAATTCTCTAGAATGATAATCTCTATCTCTGCCTTTATCTCTATCTCTCCGTTTACCAGAATCTGAATTCTCGACCTGAGTGGTGAAAGATGGAGGATTCGGGAAGACGATCGAAGCCGTGCAAGCGAGTCATCTCACTTGTACATAAGGTTAAATGAGAACAAATTAGTGAAAATCACATGAAAAATTGAATACAAGTTGGTGGTGAAGTGTAAGTGTTCGTGTGTGTCCTAGTGCATCCCCCTAATGGACCAGTAATTTTCGCTTTACTAATTGGAGTTTTTTCTCCCCGAATATGAATTTGTACGCCTTCACCGCTTCTCGTAGGTGAGCTAAGCCCCATGGCACCAAGATTAGCAAAGTCATAATTCAATAAATCATCAGGAATGGATAGGTCGGAGAGTCCCTTCAATGAACTTTCCATTTTCTTGGGAGACGATCCTTTCTCGATAGGAGTTATCACGATTTTTGGGGTCCCCCCAACTTTACTCTTTTTAAGTTTGTACGCTAAACTCTTTTTCTTCCTTGGCGAAGGCTGTGGTTGGTTAGTGCAGGGAACATTAGCTGCTGGTGCATTTTCATAACTTGTGTTCTCATTTAATGGCGCCGGAGTTTCTTTTTCTTTAATGTCACCTTCCTCGGTGGTATCATAAGCCCCTTTGACAGTGAGAGCAACTCATCGGTAACGATCAATTTGATGCCCCGCTCTTCTACTGGGGTGGCTCGAATGGCATCGACTGCTTCACAGTATCTAGTGCCTTCGGGCCATGGGAGAATACCTGTAAGGATTAAAAATGTTCAAACTTCAGGAAAAATGTGACTTAAGTCTAGCGATCTTCTCACAAAACCAGGAGGAGAGCATACATAGAACCACTCCTGCTTGAATTGGGAGAGCTTGTTCAACGGCCTATTAGAACTTGGCATTTAGGGTATGGTTCGAGGAATATATAAGATGGGCTATCAGCACGTCTCTTGAAGCAGTAAATGTAGCAGATATCCTCAGGGGTTGGAGGTCTGAACAGAATGCTCATGAAGAGTAGGTAGGTACCGTGTATGATTGTGTGGCTATTGGGATGCAGCTATGTAGGAGCGATCCCTATATACTTTAACACCTCACGAATAAATGGATTGAAGGGTGGCACACATCCGGCCCAACACATGAATTTGTTGCATGCGATATATCCGGTTGGGGGCAGATAAGGTCGATCTTGCCCCGACGGAACTAAAACATCTTCGAAGGGGATTCCATGAATGGAGCACAGTCTACAAAGAGTAGCTTCGTCGATTTTTGAGGCTTGTGAATCGATGGGGTTATCCAGAACAACAGTGTAACGACCTAGAATTTCAATAATTCGAAATTCGGATATTTAATTGATTTTAAATATTCACAGGTTAATTATATAAGTTGAATAACTTATATTTCAAATATAATAATTTATTTGGATAATTAAATTGTTTATATTTGAAATTTCAGAAATAATTGGATTTTGGATTTAATAAGAATAAAAATGATTTCTAACGTTGTTTTAAATCCTATTTGAATTAGAATTATGTTAACAAACTTTTAAAATTGTATTAAAAGCGATTTGGTAGAAATTGGAAATTTAAATATTTAATTAACGAGTGAAAATAGTGGTTTTTGACACAGTCTCGGATTTCGACGAAACCAGTTTCATTGGATCCGTAACAGTATACTATTATAGGATTTCAAATTTCATGTCAATTGAACGTACGGTTTGGCCGTACGAAGCTGAAACGCCTAGAAATTTATTTAAGTAAATTTAATTAAAATAATTCGATTCGAAAACCTATCTTCCAAATACGATGGAATTGGCTCCCGATATATATTCCATTGTGATCGAAATAGGGGTAAAACATTATAAACGCCAAGCGGCACACTTCGTTTGGTGTTCGAAAAATTTTCGGGTGAATAGTGATTTATATTGCCTATAAATAGATGTCCAACATTCACAATTGCCTAACCCTAACCCTAAAAAGAAATAGCTAGTCGCCACCCCCTCTTCCACGATCCTACGGCCATCAATCAAACGTGCCACTATAGGCGATATCATGCCTCGACTTCAACTAACAAAATGTAGACCACAACAATCTAAGGCTATTCAACGGTGGAGATGGTGTTTCGTGCAGCAGATCATTGGCATATGAGCTCTGTTCATTAGCAGCTCTATTGGGTTCTGGCGAACGATTCTCACGTGCGTGGGCCAGGCATTTGCTGAACTGAGGCGGTGCGGCAGTGGGGCGTGGGTTAGGCGTTCGGCGGCGGCGTTCTTCGGTGGTGGCAGGCATGTGGTTTTGAAACGAACGTGAAATAAAAAAAAGAAGGCGCACGCGTGAAGAAGCCTGGGAGGAAGGAGAAGATGGCGGTTGAGATTTTTTGCAAAGGTTTATTAAATAAAAAAAGTTATAAATTAATTTATATAAAATCGTGTAATCTTATAATTGCAATAACTTCTTCATACGAGGTCGAAATCTCACGAAACAAGTTGCGTTGGCTTTGTGTTCGCGAATAATATGTGATGGAGCTAGTTTGGATTGATTTGGAGCTGCTAGGAATTTTGGGTAAAATTAATTTTATTCGAAATAAAACGCTGCAACGGCTATTGGAATCAAAGTGAGTACAACTCACTCTTTCTAACTCGCTTATATTTTTATATAAATGGAAATAAATTTATTTTATGTTGATTGATGCTTGTTTGGGTGATATATGATATTATATATATATATATAATATCATGTATATATATATAATATCATGTATATATATATATTAGTTGGTATTTGGATATATTTCCACATATTTTAGCGGATGAGACCCTATACGTTCCCGTGTATGAGCGGATGACCCTTTGTACATGCGTTTGCCTCAAAGCGGACATTGTACATATTTTCTCATATGTATATTTGTTGCAGGTAACAGGTTGAAGGGATCCAACTGGATTCCTCGCCAGTGTTGATTTTTATTTAAAGATATTGTTATATATGTTGTTATCATGTGATATATGATATTGGGATGCCATGATTGATGTGAATCACCTTATTTAGTGCTATTGCAGCATTAGGCCATATTTTGGAATTTAAAAAATATATTAAAGTGACGATTTCAAATTAAAAAGGATTTCAAAGTGATTTTGAAAATATATGTTTTATTAATTTTTGAATTGTTAAAGGAAATGGATTTATTTTAATAAATAAAAAAAGTTATAATTTTTATGTTATAAAAATTATGGCTTTGTCAAATATACTTAAAATTGAATTTTTGAAATATGGAGATAACTATTTTGTAAAATAAGTTAAATGAGAATTTTGAACTTATTATAAATTGTTTATGTATAAGATTTATGAAATTGAAATTTTATAAATAAAAGTAATGGAATTATAAAGGAGTTTTATAAGTGTTAAAATGAAGTTATAAATGGATCTTATAAGTGAATAAGATTTATGAATTAATGAAGTTATAAAAAGAATGAATTTGTAATAAGAGATTTATAAGTAAATTTGGATTTTTACATATAAGTGAGATATAAATGGAATTTGTTAATAAAAGAATTTCATATATGGAAGTTTTTATAAAATAG
The DNA here is from genome assembly GCA_030737815.1 of Allium fistulosum. Classification (NCBI taxonomy): domain Eukaryota; kingdom Viridiplantae; phylum Streptophyta; class Magnoliopsida; order Asparagales; family Amaryllidaceae; genus Allium; species Allium fistulosum. The sequence continues at coordinate 787,906,048 of CM060903.1, forward strand.
AAATGTGAATTTTAAACACTGTTTTATAAATGTGAAATCAACTTATTTTGATAAGTTAAATATGAAAGTTTATAAAGGAATCATATTCACGATTTTGGACAGTGAATAATCCTTTAAATTAAATGAATGTTTTGGTAAGCAATATTTTAAAATGGAGTTTGAATGGTTTGAAAATAAAGTAAATTGTGAATTTACATATTATTAAAATTATTATATGGAAATATTTTCCAAATGTTAAAAATATGAAATGGTTTTGAATATTATCTTTTTAAATATATTTTGAAGTAAATGATTTAGAAAAGTGATTTAATTTATAAAACATTAATTAAAAGGGCCTAATGATTGCTTGGTGCTAGAGAATTATTGTTGCTTTGATAGTTAAATAACCGACTATCAGATTTGGCCATTTTAGTTCCTCGACTTGATGTGGGAACTAATTAGTCGTACACTTAGTACGTAACTGACTGTGTAGGCTTGATTATCGTTTGTGTTGAGAATGTTGATTCGTGTAGTGCAGAGTGATTACTCCAATCTATCGAGCTTCCTTCTTGGCCGAAGGATAGCAAGTTGAAAGTTGGAGACATGATAAGTCTATGAGACTTAGTTTCTGTGTGAGGTTTAGAAACGCTTTTGCGTTGTTAGTGCGAAGAGACCGGGATCTGATTTATCTGAAAACCACTTCGGACCAACGTATATGCGTTCGATTATGCAAATTATCGATGATATTGATATTTACGATTTTCATAGTGAAGGACTGCTTGTTGATCGTCTGGGGTTAAGATCCCAATATACATCCAGTAGTAGTAGTCTCTTCGTTATGAAATATCCAATGGAAAGACTATTCGCTATTAATCCTAGGGATTTCCTGACAGGATGTGGTAGGAAAGTACCTTCGGTTGGTCCTGTTCCCAGACAACTTGTATGGACGAGTGTCTGACATTGCATTTCTATGATTACGTACATTGGTTTTACAAACGTACATCTGTTGGTGGCGGAGAAGGCAACTTCTCTTAGCTTAACACCCTTCCTTGAGACATACGAGCTCAAGGGTTGTATTTGTGGAAGGCAATTAGTAGTCAATGTAAATGGCAACGTGGCATTCAAAGCAATGTGATATATGATATGTGAAAGGTAATCGTTACCTCAGACCTCATCAACCGGAAATGACTGAAACAGGGTTAGATGAGGCAAGGCTAAGTGGGTCATTCCCAATTAGGATATGATCATCCCCTTCTAGATATATTTCTTCCCACTATGACGTTTGGGATGTAAATTAATGTGGTTTGTATGCTAGAGGGCCCTTGGAAAGGTCGGTAATGACCGGGGGATGACATATTCGGTACTACCTAGTTATAGAGGTAGGTCGGTCTTGTGTTGGTAGAGGAACTTTGTGATGGTTTCTCGGTACATTCCTCTACAGATGTAATGCCGGAAGGTAGTCCCTTCACCTGGTCATTTGTATGGAAATCCAAACTCCACTACGAGCTTGCGGTTTTGTTTGTATTAGCATAATGAATAGCCCCGAAATTCTATATGGATAAATATTTCGGCTATGATTAATATTATTTGTATACTAGACACTAGTATAATATAACATGATTTGATATGAAAGGTTTTGGTTATGGTAAGGTAAAAACATGTCTGTGTTTATGTGTGGGCGTGTCTTACGAGATACTTTTGTTTTGAAAAGAAAAGTTTTGGTAATTTAATAAATTCAGTTGAGTGTGTTTCTCACGCTGGTTTACCAGACTGATCCGGATGTTCTTCCCTTTCAATACTCGGGTCAGACCGAGTATATTTACAGGTTCAGAATTGGTGCTTTTGGAGCTTCAGCAGGCGAGCTGGAGATCTTCATTTCCATATACACGTATCTGTTATTTTATGTTGCATTATTGTTGTATATTGTCAGCATTTATGAGGATAGGTTATTATAACTGCCCAGGCTGATGATTAGTGATTGATCGTTTAACTCGGATGAATTTATGTATATGATATTACAGTTTTTGTTTTGTAAAGATCATTTATATGATATTATATGTTATTCCGCTGCGATGTGAGATTCTGTATTGTTCTGTTTTGTTCTCTCTTCTCTCTTTCTTATCTTCTCTTCTTCTCTCTTCTTATCTTTCTCATGACTTTCCGTCATTCTGTGCTTTTTGGGTCGGACATGTATGGTTTATTGTCAATTCAAAGGGTATGGATTTGGGGGTCGTCACACGTGGTATCAGAGCTTAGGTTTAGTATATTCCTAGGCTTTGATGTGTACTCAGAATAGATAGGGTCAGTAGCACCGTAGATTGAGTTTGAGTGTATTATATATATGATTGCGCATTTGTTACTGATTATAAAAAAATGTTTTATATTGTGTTTACTTATCCGTTGATTTGCTTATAAATTCTGGTTGGTATGTGGGACGCCATGTTATCGATAGGGATTTCTAAACACTTAAATGAGGCAAGTCGACATAGTATTATTTTTAAATTGGGTAAATGAAATAATTTTACCTCGATGTCATTTTATATATAAAGAGATAATTTTTCGAAAATTAGTATAGTGTATATAATTGATTGTTTGGTTGTTTGAAAATGTAAATATATATATAAGTTAATAAAAGCTGATTGAATAATCTAAATAAAAATAACAATTGTAGAAGAATAAAATATATAAGCAAATGAATTATAAAGTGTGGAATTATAATTATGATTTACAATTGTGAAATAATCTTATATATAAGAAATGAAACGACATGATTATATTTATAAATATGAGTTATAAAGAAAAATGGATTTAAACTAAGAATTTGAGAATTTAAATCCCGTTGATTTTGAAAGTTGTTTTTCAAATTTTAAAGAGGTTATATTATTATAAATCTAAATAAGACAAGTAAATTTGGAATGAATCTTATGAAAGTGAAGTGAAATAGTGAAATTATATAAGTAAGAATTTATAAATGTGATTTGTAAATAAAAAAGGATTTTTAAAAGAATATAAAGCACTGAAATTCACTACCGTTGCTAGAAAATAATAAGGGTGATGACTCCAGCATCATCAGTATCATTTTTGAGTTTCTATGTGATTCATTTGCTACCAATAGTAAATTGAAATTGAAGTTTTGTTTTGATAAACAAATTTGAATTTAAAATCCAAGTTGAAATTGATAAAATATAAGGAAATGAATTTGGACTTATAATATGAAATAAAAAGGTAACTTGGTAAAGTTAAATAAATTAGAGTTAGTGAATTGAATTAAGTATATTGATGAATCAAATAAATGTGAATATAAATCTAAGTTGTAAAGTGATTATATAACCATGATTTGAAATTATAAAATGAGTTTGGTGAATGAAAGTGAACTTACGTAAATGTTTATGGAATTATAAATATATAAGGTGTATAAGTTATAAAATGAGAAAATGTAAGTAAAATTAAATATTAAAATGGTTAAAAAAATTGTTAAGCAAAAAACAAAATTACTTTAGAAATGAAACATAAGTTAAGTTAAAAGGAAATGAACTTTGAAAATGAAATTTAACTCAAGTAAAGAAAAAGAAATGAGCTAATGAAAAGAGTTAAATAAAGTAGAATTTGAATTAAACTAGAAGTGAACTTAAGTTGTATAGTGAAAGTAAATGTAAGTGAGAATGAAATGAAACATAACTTAAGTGATGTTGAATGAAGTTGAATTTGATATCAAAATAAATAATAAAATGAGTGATGAATATGAATATAAACTTGAATTGTTAAATGAAATTCAACTTTAGTTGTAAAATGAATAAGCATTGGAAGTGTTGTAAAAAAATGTGAATATAGTGAATACTAGAATTAAATATAAATTAAATATTTAACCATTTGAAATTAAAAGTGCTAAACCAAATTGAATGTAAACGAAGTTAATATGAATATTTGAGTGTAAATTAAATAAATTTGGTTATGTTAGATATGCATTGATTGTTCGATGGATGTTAGTTGATTAAATAAAAATTCATTAATTGTTAATGAAATTGAATTAATGAAATTGAAAGCTAAATAATTGAATTCAAATTGGAAATGAAGTGAATCTAAATAGAATTGAATTTGATTTAATTTGGAAGTGAACTAACTCGAATGTAAATTAGTGAATATAAACTAATTGAATTTGAATAAATGAATGTTAGTAAAATCCAATGTTAACGATTCAAATTTGATTAAATTGAGAACCAATTCAATGAATATTAATGAGAAATGAATGTATATTGATTTGGTTATGGATTTATTGGATAGATATTGGTTTGGTTGATGTTTGATGGATGATAGTTGTTTGATGGCTGAATTTGTTGCTTTTGATTGCATTTGCTATATTGGCATATATAGTTGTTATATTGGTATATGTTGTATATTGATATTACTTTCCATATATACATGTACTTAATGTTTGTTGAGTGTTTAGTAGGTGCGGATGGCGTATGCTTTGCATTTGGAGCTCGCTTTCGCGCTATATTAGCCGTATATGCTCGCTAATAATATATAAGGTACATATCTCGGATTACACATCGTACTTTTATATATTTTTCCCTATGGGATGCCTCATCCTTGAAGGTGAGATGTATATTTGTGATATATATATATATATATATATATATTGTGATTTTTCTGGATCGAGCCGTGCAAAGGAGGCTATCGTGAAATTTTTTGAAAATTTAAGGCGTTAGAAATTTTTTGAGAATTTTGAAAAAAATTTGATTTTGAGTTAAAAGTTAAACGATATTAGTTGGTTTTGAAAAAATAACTGTGAATGGATTTGAAACTTAAAAAAGTTTTTAAAAGAAGTTTAACTAATGGATTTTGGAAGAGTTAAAAGGTTTAAATGATTTCGGTAATCTAATTTGAATGTTTGAAAGGTTAATGGATTTTGTGGCTTTTTCTTACTTGATAATTTCGGGGACGAAATTCTTTTAAGTTGGGAAGAATGTAACGACCCAGAATTTCAGTCATTCGTAATTAAGATATTTAATTGATTTTAAATGTTCACAAGTTAATTTTATAAGTTGAAGAACTTATATTTCAAATATAATAATTTATGTGGATAATTAAATTGTTTATTTAATATTTGAAATTTCAGAAATAATTGAATTTTGGATTTAATAAGAATAAAAATGATTTCTAACGTTGTTTTAAATCCTATTTGAATTAGAATTATGTTAACAAACATTTAAAATTGTATTAAAAGAGATTTTTGCAGAAATTGGAAATTTAAATATTTAATTAACGAGTGAAAATAGTCATTTTTAACACGGTCTCGGATTTCGATGAAACTAGTTTTATTGGATCCGTAATAGTATATTATTATAGGATTTCAAATTTCGTGTCAATCGGACGTATGGTTTGGTCGTGCGAAGCGGAAACGCCTAGAAATTTATTTAAGTAAATTTAATTACAATAATTCGATTCGAAAACCTATCTTCCAAATAAGATGGAATTAGCTCCCGATGTATATTCCATTATTTTCGGAATAGGGGTAAAACATTATAAATGCAAAGCGGCACGCTTCGTTTGGAGTTCGAAAAATTTTTGGGTGAATAGTGATTTATATTGCCTATAAATAGATGTCCAACATTCACAATTACCAAACCCTAACCATAAAAAGAAATAGCCAGCCGCCACCCCCTCTTCCACGATCCTACGGCCATCAATCAAACGTGCCACTATAGGCGATATCATGCCTCGACTTCAACTGACAAAACGTAGAGCTCAACAACCTAAGGCCATTCAACAGTGGAGATGGTGTTTCGTGCAGCAGATCGTCGGCATATGAGCTCCATTCATCAGCAGCTCTATTAGGTTCCGGCGAACGATTCGCACACGCGTGGGCCAGGTATTGGCTGGATTGAGGTGGCGCGGCTATGGGGCGTGGGTCAGGCGTTCGGTGGCGGCGTTCTTCGGTGGTGGCAGGCACGTGGTTTTGAAACGAACGCGGAATAAAAAAAAGAAGCAGGCGCGAGCGTGAAGAAGCCTAGGAGGAAGAAAATGATGGGCGGCTGAGATTTTTTGTAAAGGTTTATTAAATAAAAAAAAGTTATATATTAATTTGTATAAAATCATGTAATCTTATAATTGCAATACTTCTTCATACGAGGTCGAAATTGCACGAAACAAGTTGCTTTGGGTTTGTATTCAGGAATACTACGCGATAGAGCTGGTTTGGATTGATTTGGAGCTGCTAGGAATTTTGGGTAAAATTAAATGTTCGTTTAATTTTATTCGAAATAAAACATTGCAACGACTATTGGAATCAAAGTGAGTACAACTCACTCTTTCTAACTTTTTATATAAGTGGGAATAAATTTATTTTATGTTGATTGATGCTAGTTTGGGTGATATATGATATTATATATATATATATATATATATATATATTAGTTGGTATTTGGATATATTCCCGCATATTTTAGCGGGTGAGACCCTATACGTTCCCGTGTATGAGCGGATGACCCTTTGTACGCGCTTCTGCCTCGAAGCGGACATTGTACATATTTTCACATATGTATATTTGTTGCATGTGACAAGTTGGAGGGATCCAACTGGATTCCTCACCAATGTTGATTTTTATTTACAAATATTGTTATATATGTTGTTATCATGTGATATATGATATTGGGATGCCAGGATTGATATGATTGATGTGAATCACCTTATTTAGTGTTGTTGCAGCATTGGGCCATATTTTGGAATTTTAAAAAAATATTAAAGTGACGATTTCAAATTAAAAAGGATTTCAAAGTGATTTTGAAAATATATGCTTTATTAAATTTTGAATTGTTAAAGGAAATGGATTTATTTTAATAAATAAAAAAGTTATAATTTTTATTATATAAAAATTATGGCTTTGTAAAATATACTTAAATATGATTTTTGGAATATGGAGATAACTACTTTGTAAAATAAGTTAACTGAGAATTTTGAACTTATTATAAATGGTTTATGTATAAGATTTATAAAATTGAAATTTTATAAATAAAAGTAATGGAATTGTAAACGAGTTTAATAAGTGTTAAAATGAAGTTATAAATGGATCTTATAAGTGAATAAGATTTATGAATTGATGAAGTTATAAAAATAATGAATTTGTAATAAGAGATTTATAAGTAAATTTGGATTTTTACACATAAGTGAGATAAAAATGGAATTTGTTAATAAAAGAATTTTATATATGGAAGTTTTTATAAAATAGAAATGTGAATTTTAAACACTGTTATATAAATGTGAAATCAACTTATTTTGATAAGTTAAATATGAAAGTTTATAAAGGAATCATATTCACGATTTTGGACAGTGAATAATCCTTTAAATTAAATGAATGTTTTGGTAAGCGATATTTTAAAATTGAGTTTGAATGGTTTGAAAATAAAGTAAATTGTGAATTTACTTATTATTAAAATAAGTATATGGAAATATTTTCCCAATTTTGAAAAAGTGAAATGGTTTTGAATATTATCTTTTTAAAGATATTTTGAAGTAAATGATATGGAAAAGTGATTTAATTTATAAAAGATTAATTAAAAGGGCCAGTGATTGCTTGGTGCTAGACAATTGTTGTTGATTTGATAGTTAATAACAGACTATCAAATTTGGCCATTTTAGTTCCTCGACTTGATGTGGGAACTAATTAGTCGTACACATGGTACGTAACTGACAGTGTAGGCTTGATTATCGTTTGTGTTGAGAATGTTGATTCATGTAGTACAGAGTGATTACTCCAATCTATCGAGCTTCCTTCTTGGCCGAAGGATAGCAAGTTGAAAGTTGGAGACATGATAAGTCTATGTGACTTAGTTTCTAGGTGAGGTTGAGAAATGCTTTTGCGTTGTTGGTGCGAAGAGACCAAGATCAGATTTATTTGAAAACCACTTCGGACCAACGTATATGTGTTCGATTATGCAGGTTATCGATGATATTGATATTTTGGATTTTCATAGTGAAGGACTGCTTGTTGATCATTTAGGGTTAAAATCCTAATATACATCCAGTAGCAGTAGTCTCTTCGTTATGAAATATCCAATGCAAAGACTATTCGCTATTAATCCTAGGGATTTCCCGACAGGATGTGGTAGGAAAGTACCTTCGGTTTGTCCTTTTCCTGGACAACTTGTACGGACGAGTGTCTGCAATTGCATTTCTATGATTATGTACATTGGCTTTTACAAACGTACATCTGTTGGTGGCGGAGAAAGAAACTTCTCTTAGCTTAACACCCTTCCTTGAGACATACGAGCTCAAGGGTTATATTATTGTGGAAGGGAATTAGTAGTCAATGTAAATGGCAACGTGGCATTCAAAGCAATGTGATATGTGATATGTGAAAGGTAATCATTACCTCAGACCTCATCAACCGGAAATGACCGAAATAGGGTTAGATGTGGCAAGGCTATATGGGTCATTCCCAACTAGGATATGATCATCCCCTTCTAGATATATTTCTTCCCGCTATGACGTTCGGGATGTAAATTAATGTGTTTGTATGCTAGAGGGCCCACGGAAAGGTCGGTAACGACCGGGGGATGACATATTCGGTACTACCTAGTTATAGAGGTAGACCGGTCTTTTGTTGGTAGAGGAACTTTTTAATGGTTTCTCGGTACATTCCTCTAGAGATGTACTGCCGGAAGGTAGTCCCTTCACCTGGTCATTTATATGGAAATCCAAACTCCACTACGAGCTTGCGGTTTTGTTTGTATTGGCGTAATGAATAGCCCCGAAATTCTATATAGGTAACCATTTCAGCTATAATTAATAATATTTGTATACTAGACACTAGTATAATATAACATGGTTTGATATGAAAGGTTTTGGTTATCATAATGTAAAAACATGTCCGTGTTTATGTGTGGGCGTGTCTTACGAGATACTTTTGTTTTGAAAAGAAAAGTTTTGGTAATTTAATAAATTCAGTTGAGTGTGTTTCTCACGCTGGTTTATCAGACTTATCCGAGCGTTCTTCCCTTTCAATGCTTGGGTCAGACCGAGTATATTTATAGGTTCAAATTTGGTGCTTTTGGAGCTTCAGCAGGCGAGCTGGAGATCTTCATTTTTGTATATATGTATATGTAATTTTCCGCTACATTGTTGTTGTATATTGTCAGCATTTGTGAGGAAATGTTATTATAACTGCCCAGGCTGATGATTAGTGATTGATCGTTTAACTCAGATGAATGTATGTATATGATATTATAGTTTCTGTTTTGTAAAGATCATTTATATGATATTATATGTTATTCCGATGCGATGTGAGATTCTGTATTGTTTGGTTTTGTTCTCTCTTCTCTCTTTCTTCTCTTCTCTCTTCTTTTCTTTCTAATGACTTTCCGTCATTCTGTTCTTTTTGGGTCGTGTGGTTTCTTGTCGATTCAAAGAGTACGTATTTGCAGGTCGTCACAAGTGGTATCAAAGCTTAGGTTTAGTATATTCCTAGGCTTTGATGTGTACTCCGAATAAATAGGGTCAGTAGCACCCTAGATTGAGTTTGAGTGTATTATATATATGAGCGCGTATTTGTTAGTGATTATAAAAAAATGTTTTATACTGTGTTTACTTATCCGTTGAGTTGCTTATAAATTCTGGTCGGTATGTGGGATGCCATATGATCGATAGGGTAAATGAAATAATTTTACCTCGATTTCATTTTATATATAAAGAGACAATTTTTTGGAAATTATTGTACTGTATATAAATTGATTGTTTGGTTCTTTGAAAATGTAAATATATACAAGTTAATAAAAGTTGTTTGAATAATCTAAATAGAAATAATAATTGTAAAAGAATAAAATATATAAACACATGAATTATAAAGTATGGAATTATAATTATGATTTACAATTGTGAAATAATCTTATATATAAGAAAAGAAACGACATGAGTAGATTTATAAATATGAGTTATAAATAAAAATGGATTTAAACTAAAAATTTGAGAATTTGAATCCCGTTGATTTTGACAGTTGTTTTTCAAATTTTAAAGAGGTTATATTATTATAAATCTAAATAAGACAAGTAAATTTGGAATGAATCTTATGAAAGTGAAGTGAAATAGTGAAATTATATATGTAAGAATATATAAATGTGATTTGTAAATAAAAAAGGATTTTTAAAAGAATATAAAGCACTGAATTCACTATCGTTGTTGGAAAATAATAAGGGTGATGACTGCAGCATCATCAGTACCATTTTTGAGTTTATATGTGATTGATTTGCTACCAATAATAAATTGAAATTGAAGTTTTGTTTTGATAAACAAATTTGAATTTAAAATCCAAGTTGAAATTGATAAATATAAGGAAATGAATTTGGACTTAATGTGAAATAAAAAGGTAACTTGGTAAAGTTTAATAAATTGGTGTTAGTGAATTGAATTAAGTATATTGATGAATCAAATAAATGTGGATATAAATATAAGTTGTAAAGTGATTATATAACCATGATTTGAAAATATAAAATGAGTTTGGTGAATGGAATTGTACTTAGGTGTTTGCGCCAAAATTGGTCACAAACCCCAAATATTGTGAAAGCACCAGTGTATGAACACAAATCAGCAATATATAATCACAGATCTCAGATCTAAGTATTGTAGAGGATAAAAATGAAGAATAATAAACTTAAAACAGAAAGAAATAGACAGAGACACAAGATTTATAGTGGTTCGGCGATCTTGCCTACGTCCACTCTGAAGTAGTTTGCCTTATTGATCTTTGTTTGATGATTACAAGTGAACTCAATGAATTATAGCAGATGAATATGATTTGCAGCAGTGGAATTCATTGGTAGCAGCAGCAATGGAGTTCAGATCTGGATCTGGTGGAGTCCGGGCGTTGGAGATCTCAAAGAGGAAGAAGAAGAACCCCCTTTCTGTTGGCTTTGGGGGTCTATTTATAGGTGTAGGAGGCTGATATTTCGCTCAGATCTCGGGAGACCCTCTCTGGCACGTGACCAGGCCCGTACGCCCAAGCCCGTGAAGTTTCGGTCCGATCCGTTATCGACACGAACAGATTTCGACTCGATCAAGATTTCATCCAATGGAGTCGAAATTTGGTGTAGACATTTTTAGCATGCATGTAGTCTTCTGTGAAAATTTCATAGCATTTGAACTTGTAGATTGGGAGATATGATCGATACGAAGTGGAGTTTTCGGTAGGCTGTTTCCTTCGACTCACTTCCATTTCGACTCGCTTCTATTCGACTCGGTGACATGGCGCTCTCTGGATCGCTCTGCCTTTGACGTTGTTTTTAGTGAGTCGAAGCGTGCATTGATTGAGCGAGTCGAAGTGAGCCATGATTGATCGAGTCGAAGTGCGTGGTTCGATCGATTCGAACGGTGACTTTGTCAATCGGAGTTGAATTCAATGGAGTTGAATAGCTATTTGAGTGGAGCGAGTCGAAGCATGCACTTTCGATGGTTCCAAACTGGAGCGAGTCGAAGAGAACAGTTTTGGGAGGTTTGAGCATTTGAGTCGAAGTTGATGGAGTCGCTCAGTGGTTCGAAGGGAGCGAGTCGAACAAGGCCTCTGAGTGAAGTGAGTCGAAGCAGGTACTTCAGATGGCTGTGAAGCGAGTCGAACAGGAATGAGTCGAAGTTTGCATCTGAGGGATATGGAGCGAGTCGAAGGGAGCGAGTCGAAGGAGCGAGTCGAACGGTAATTGTTTTTCGTCCAATTTTGTATCCTTGATAACTTGAGCATACGGACTCGGATTGACTTAAGATTTGGAACGTTGACTCTCATAGCTTAGCTTGTCATGTCATATCAATTCTGGCTCGATCCGGACTCGGACAATATTCGTCGATATCCATAGCGAGTCTGTGTATAACCGGTTTTATAGACGGACTGTCTTTGATCTCTAGTCAAGTTCTTGGTGTCACGGCCTTGCCAAAAGGCGGGATAACATTTTCCCCCAAAAGTACATCTTGTGGAAACATGATGTGCTTTGAAATGCTGCAACCTTTACTCTGAATAGTTATCGTTTCTTCGATGAAAGTTGTTGCTTTATAATGCCACGAGCTGGGTGTTCATATCCTGTTGATGACCTGCAAAGGAATTGATAGTTTTATTTGACCACGAATGACGATCGTTCGGGATCATATGTCATTCGAGGTGATATGTGACCGTTCGTGGTCGGATGCTGTTCGCGGCGAAGGGTGACCGTTCGCGGTCGGGGTGCCGTTCGAGGCGATTTGTGACCGTTCGTGGTCGGGTGCCATTCGAGGCGAATTGTGACCGTTCGTGGTCGGGTGCCGTTCGCGGCGAAGGGTGACCGTTCGCGGTCGGGTGCCGTTCGAGGCGAATTGTGACCGTTCGTTGTCGGGTGCCGTTCGAGGCAAATTGTGACCATTCGTGGTCGGGTGCCGTTCGAGGCGAATTGTGACCGTTCGTGGTCGGGTGCCGTTCGAGGCGAATTGTGACCGTTCGTGGTCTGGTGCCGTTCGAGGCGAATTGTAACCGTTCGTGGTCGGGTGCCGTTCGAGGCGAATTGTGACCGTTCGTGGTCGGGTGCCGTTCGAGGCGAATTGTGACCGTTCGTGGTCGGGTGTCGTTCGAGGCGAATTTTGTGTGCCCGGGGGGGACTTAGTATTAACAATGTCATATTTCACGTTCGAGTGAGTTTCTGAACTGTTTGTGGTGGCAGTTCATCACCATCTCAGAGCATGCCTGAGGACCGTTCGCGATCCCTTACATGTGTAAGTGGCTTAGCCGTTGTGGAATCATAGATAGTGGATTTTCGTTCAAAATGAGGTTTTCAATAGAATTGTTCAAAAATCAAATTCAAACATCAGGAATGGAAAATAAAAGTAAAACAGGGACGTCAAAGTGCAAACACCTATACTATTACGATTAGTAGTCGTATCAGAGCATGCCTGAGGATCGTTCGCGGTCATGTACATGTGTAAATGACTTAATCGTACTGGTGTGGATTTTGCTACTTATTCGTCATTACCCCAATCAATTGATGATAAGCTGACGCCGCGATCCTGAGCCATCCCCAACAGGTGCAGATGGTGGTCGCTCTCGTTCCACTGTTGTCGTTCCCCTTCTTACATACTGTGATAGCATACCATTCCGGATATGTCCCTCAACCTCATCCTTCAAGTGTCTGCAGTCATTCGTGTTATGACCGTTCAGCTCGTGGAATAGGCAATACTTGTCGGATCTTCTTTCATTGTTGGTTGGATCCCTCCTTATCGGCCTTCGATAGGGAATCTGCCCCCTAGTATCCTGGTAGATTCGCTCCAAAGTCTCATTCAACTCCATATAAGAGGTGAATCTTGGTTCCTTCCGCGGTCGCATCGGTCCATCACTATTATCCTCAGCCTTTCGTTTCCCTCGGTCAGTTCCTAAATCTGCTTTAGGAAGATTATCACCCTTGATGGCGTAAACATCAACTCCTTCTCCTTCTTCTCTCTCAGCATTTGCATCCTCTAATCGTAAAAATCCTTCAGCTTCATGATAAAATTCTCCCAGATCCATAGGAGGATCCCTTGTTAACGAATTTTTGAATTATGTGCCATCAGCTATGCCAGATACAGCTGCCATCAAGACCATGGACGGGTCGGGTCGATCCACCGACGCCGCCGTTGCATTGAATCACGTCAGAAAGTTCCTCAAAGACTCCCTGGTTCTTTGCTTCAGCGCTGCCAAACTCATCACATTTTTGGGTCTTGAAATATGAACCCTGAACTGCCTTAGGAACCTTTCAGTCAAATCGGTCCATGTTCCTATGGAGCCACTCTCCAACTGTCTAAACCATAGCGCTGCGATGTCTGTCAAATATAATGGGAAGCACCAGGCCATGACTTCCTGTGATGCCCCCAGCACTTCCATGTGCCTCATGTACCTTGTCAGATGGACTGCAGGATCCGTCCTTCCATCATACATTTCTACTGTTGGTAGCTTGAAATCTGGTGGATTCCTAGCTTGTCTGATCGTAGGAGCAAAGGGAATCCTATTCACATCCTCCAGATCTCTATTCACTAGTCCGCCTCTCATGGCTCGTCTGACCATCTCCGCCAATCTGTCACTATCTCCAAGTTGAAGTCCTTGTCCATTATTTCCAATTTGCCCCCCGAGTTCACAAGGGATTCCTGGAATCTGATCTCCTGAACGAGCATTTGCTTCTCTATCGACGCCGCGCTGTGTAGCTCCTCCTGGTACTGCTCCTGGGATCGGTTCAACATGCTCTGGGTAAGTTCCCCCTAATTCAGGGGCTGTGCCAGGTGGTCCTGCTCCGTTCTGAACTCTGGTTGCTCCTTGATTTTGCGCTCCAAGTTGCCTAATTTGAAGAAGCAAGTTCTGGATTATTTCCTCTTGTTTTTTCATCATTGTCTCTATCTCATCCCTGGTGATGTAGATTGATGTCTGATTTGCACCTGAGGAAGCCTCTTGACTCCCTTCCTGCTGACCTCTCTCTAGCCTTTGTCTTCTATTTGATTGCCTTGTCATAGCTTTTCAGATCTGAATTCTCTAAGCCTTCAAGTTCAATTTCCAAATGATAGAATCCTGAGTTCAGTTCTCAGTTAAAGCACCAAAGTGTTTGCGCCAAAATTGGTCACAAACCCCAAATATTATGAAAGCACCAGTGTATGAACACAAATCAGCAATATATAATCACAGATCTCAAATCTAAGTATTGTAGAGGATAAAAATGAAGAATAATAAACGTAAAACAGAAAGAAATAGACAGAGACACAAGATTTATAGTGGTTCAACGATCTTGCCTACGTCCACTCTGAAGTAGTTTGCTTTATTGATCTTTGTTTGATGATTACAAGTGAACTCAATGAATTACAGCAGATGAATATGATTTGCAGCAGTGGAATTTGTTGGTAGCAGCAGCAATGGAGTTCAGATCTGGATCTGGTGGAGTCCGGGCGTTGGAGACCTCAAAGAGGAAGAAGAAGAACCCCCTTTCTGTTGGCTTTGGGGGTCTATTTATAGGTGTAGGAGGATGATATTTCGCTCAGATCTTGGGAGACCCTCTCTGGAACGTGACCAAGCCCGTACGCCCAAGACCGTGAAGTTTCGGTCTGATCCGTGATCGACACGAACAGATTTCGACTCGATCAAGATTTCATCCAATGGAGTCGAAATTTGGCGTGGACATTCTTTAGCATGCACGTAGTCTTCTGTGAAAATTTCATAGCATTTGGACTTGTAGATTGGGAGATATGATCGATACGAAGTGGAGTTTTCGGTAGGCTATTTCCTTTGACTCGCTTCCGTTTCGACTTGCTTCTATTCGACTTGGTGACATGGCGCTCACTGGATCGCTCTGCCTTTGATGCTGTTTTTAGTGAGTCGAAGCGCGCATTGATTGAGCGAGTCGAAGTGAGCCATGATTGATCGAGTCGAAGTGCGTGGTTCGATCGATTCGAACGGTGACTTTGTCAATCGGAGTTGAATTCAATGGAGTTGAATAGCTATTTGAGCGGAGCGAGTCGAAGCATGCACTTTCGATGGTTCCAAACTGGAGCGAGTCGAAGAGAACAGTTCTGGGAGGTTTGAGCATTGGAGTCGAAGTTGATGGAGTCGCTCAGTGGTTCGAAGGGAGCGAGTCGAAGAAGGCCTCTGAGTGAAGAGAGTCGAAGCAGGTACTTCAGATGGCTATGAAGTGAGTCGAACAGGAATGAGTCGAAGTTTGCTTCTGAGGGATATGGAGCGAGTCGAAGGGAGCGAGTCGAAGGAGCGAGTCGAACGGTAATTGTTTTTCGTCCAATTTTGTATCCTTGATAACTTGAGCATACGGACTCGGATTGACTTAAGATTTGGAAAGTTGACTCTCATAGCTTAGCTTGTCATGTCATATCAATTCTGGCTCGATCCGGACCCGGAAAAAATTCGTCGATATCCATAGCGAGTCTGCGTATAACCGATTTTGTAGACGGACTGTCTTTGATCTCTAGTCAATTTCTTGGTGTCACGGCCTTGCCAAAAGGCGGGATAACATTAGGTAAATGTTCATGGAATTATAAATATATATGTTGTATAAGTTATAAAATGAGAAAACGTAAGTAAAATCAAATATCAAAATGGTTAAACAATTTTGTTAAGCAAAAAACAAAATGACTTTAGAAATGAAACCTAAGTTAAGTTAAATAGAAATGATCTTTGAAAATGAAATTTAACTCAAGTAAAGAAAAAGAAATGAGCTAATGAAATGAGCTAAATAAAATTGAATTTGAATTAAACTAGAAGTGAAATTAAGTTGTATAGTGAAAGTAAATGTAAGTGAGAATGAAATGAAACATAACTTAAGTGATGTTGAATGAAGTTGAATTTGATATCATAATAAATTAATAAAGTGAAGTGATGCATATGAATATAAACTTGAATTGATAAATGAATAAGCATTGGAAGTGTTGTAAAAAAGTGAATATAGTGAATACTAGAATTAAATCTAAATTAAATATTTAACTAATTGAAATTAAAAGTGTTAAACACAATTGAATGTAAATGAAGTAAATTTGAATGTTTGAGTGTAAATTAAATAAATTTGGTTATGTTAGATATGCATTGGTTGTTAGGTGGATTTTAGTTTATTAAATAGAAATTCATTAAGTGTTAATGAAATTGAATTAATGAAATTGAAAGCTAAATAATTGAATTCAAATTGGAAGTAAAGTGAATCTAAATAGAATTAAATTTGATTTAATTTGGAAGTGAATTAACTCGAATGTAAATTAGTGAATGTAAACTAATTGAATTTGAATAAATGAATGTTAGTAAAATCCAATATTAACGAGTCAAATGTGAGTTGAATGATAGTTGTTTGATGGCTGAATTTATTGCTTTTGATTACATTTGCTATATTGGCATATATAGTTTTTATATTGGTATATGTTGTATACTGATATTACTTTCCATATATACATGTACTTATTGTTTGTTGAGTGTTTAGTAGGTGTGGATGGCGTATGCTTCGCATTTGGAGCTCGCTTTCGCACTATATTAGGCGTATATGCTCGCTAATAATATATAAGGTACATATCTCGGATTACATATCGTACTTTTATATTTTTTCCCTACGGGATGCCTCATCCTCAAAGATGAGATGTATATTTGTGATATATATACATTGTGATTTTTTCAGATCAAACCGTGCAAAGGAGGCTATGGCGAAATTTTTTGAGAATTTTGCAAAAAATTTGATAACAAAAATTTTGATTTTTAGTTAAAAGTTAAACGATATTAGTTGGTTTTGAAAAAATAACTGTGAATGGATTTGAAACTTAGAAAAGTTTTTATAAGAAGTTTAAAAAATGGATTTTGGAAGAGTTAAAAGGTTTAAATGATTTCGGTAATCTAATTTGAATGAATTGTTTTGAAAGGCTAATGGATTTTTTGGCTTTTTCTTACTTGATAATTTCGGGGACGAAATTCTTTTAAGTTGGGGAGAATGTAACGACCCAGAATTCCAATTGTTTGAAATTCGGATATTTAATTGATTTTAAATATTCACAAGTTAATTTTATAAGTTGAATAACTTATATTTAAAATATAATAATTTATTTGGATAATTAAATTGTTTAATTTAATATTTGAAATTTCAGAAATAATTGAATTTTGGATTTAATAAGAATAAAAAGGATTTCTATCATTGTTTTAAATCCTATTTGAATTAGAATTATGTTAACAAACTTCTAAAATTGTATTAAAAGCGATTTGGCAGAAATTGGAAATTTAAATATTTAATTAACGAGTGAAAATAGTCATTTTTAACACGGTCTCGTATTTCGATGAAACCAGTTTCATTGGATCCGTAATAGTATATTATTATAGGATTTCAAATTTTGTGTCAATCGGACGTATGGTTTGGTCTTGCGAAGCTGAAACGCCTAGAAATTTATTTAAGTAAATTTAATTACAATAATTCAATTTGAAAACCTATTTCCAAATACGATGGAATTGTCTCCCAATATATATTCCATTGTGTTCGGAATAGGGATAAAACATTATAAACGCCAGGCGGCACGCTTCGTTTGGAGTTCGGAAATTTTTCGGGTGAATAGTGATTTATATTGCCTATAAATAGATGTCCAACCTATAAATAGATGTCCAACATTCACAATTTCCAAACCCTAACCCTAAAAAGAAATAGCCAGCCACCACCCCCTCTTCCACGATCCTACGGCCATCAATCAAACGCGCCACTATAGGTGATATCATGCCTCGACTTCAACCGACAAAACGTAGAACACAATAACCTCAGGCTATTCAACGGTGGAGATGGTGTTTCGTGCAGTAGATCTTCGGCATATGAGCTACATTCATCAGCAACTCTATTGGGTTCTGGCGAACGGTTCGCACGTGCGTGGGCCAGGCATTGGCTGGACCAAGGCGGCGCAGCTATGGGGCGTGGGTCAGGCGTTCGGCGGTGGCGTTCTTCGGTGGTGGCAGGCACGTGGTTTTGAAACGAACGCAAAAAAAAGAAGAAGCAGGCTTGTAACGCCCCACCCCGTGACCCACATTAACAAAGAGAATTACATAGTAATTCTGTTTACTAATGCGGAGAATAGGGCTGGTTAAGGATGACTATCATAGTCTTGCATTAGGTAAGAGCTAAGTATGTCGGTTTTGGCACTTTTTTTTCATTTTTATCCCGAGTATTCGACTTACCTAATTCCTTTCTAATACACTACTTTGGTGGCTACAGGATCGATTCAGAAACAAAATATGATAACAATACAATATCAAGTCACAGAATAGCAACACATATAATATGCATATACACTTACATCAAATGTAATACAACATGCCACAAGTGGTATTCAACCACACTATATACATACATCCCCACAAAAGAATAGACACATCATAAGGTTCCAAATAGAAGACTACAACACCAAAACTGTGCCATAACCAAAGTCGATGAAGAATCCCAAAAAGGTAAAGCTAGCAAAGGTCCAAAAGCTAACCTGCAACTCGGTTTGACCCGTGTAAATTTAATAATGATTTGAAAATATTATATAATAAAGATTTCAAAAACCAAACTATTTAGAAATTTTCTCAAAATTTACTTGGAAGAAATAGTGCTTGAAAAACAAGAAAACGTTGAAAATACACCCAATCGATATTCAAATTTAAATCGAATTTAAATTCAAAATTTTAAATTCAAAATTTTAAATTCCAAATTCCTTCAAATCTTGGCTAATCCATTGATGGATATTATAGCCCATAGTCATCATTGAAAACATCACAAAATTGCAACGTAATTGGCCCCAAAATTATAGCAAAAGACGACAAAAGGCTGCAAAAAGTATAAAAACAATGGCCACAACCTATCGCCGGGATCGACCGCCAGGTCGACCTGGAGGGTGCTGGGTCGACCTGCCTGTCGACCCAGGCTACGGAGTTGATTCCTATGAGCATTTTAAGGCTCGTACTCAACTTTGAACAACAATTAGACATAGTAAACGATCGAGTTTTGCAGTGAAAATTTACATGCATGTAGTTTAACAACTAAACTACAATCCGGAAAAGATCCCGTAGCAATTCGAGTTAAAATCAAGTTGTTATGGCCACTCAAAGTGGCAACTACAGATCAGAAATCAAAGAACAAACAACAGGGAAATATATACATATATATAACTATCTTCAGCAATGATTTTTACAGGCAGAAAATTATTCCAGTTAGAAATTGTGAGCTTTTACACTCACCTCAATGATTTAGCAAGAGTTTTACAGCAAGTTGCGAATAAATGATGAAATTGTGTATATAGTGTTATATAAGAGAAAATATGTACATTATTTACATTTTCCTCTAAGTAAAATGATTTTGAGCTTTTTGGGTTAGGTTTTGAACCCAAAACCCATTTTCTAGATTGTTCTGGTGAGAAAGGAAAGTGCAGTATGTACACTTCCTTCATCTCCTTCTCAAAACAAAAGATAGATATATTCAGTAAAGAAACAAAAAGAAAAACAATGGCTTCTCTCAACTAAATCAAATTCTCACCCAAATTGCTGCAAATTCAAAGAGAGAATCAATTAAACCAAGATTATACAAGGTAATCCAAACCAACACTGAATTAATTTCATTAAAATCTTTGAGCCTGAGATGAAATTGTCTGTAACCAGTTTAGTTCATGTTGCATGTCTTCTTTTCAGCTAATACAGGTCTTTGAAGCTCAATTCCTTCTCCAATATGCCAAATAAAACGTATTCATCCAATTGTATTGAAATAAAATTGTTATTATAACCAAATAAAATATAATTTAACAATAAAAAGATAGTTTTACAAATAAAACCTTATTTTTAACAATATTACCCAATCTACACTATTTTAGTGTAAAAATACTATTTTCACTACAACAATTTGTACAAAAAATGTTTTCTTGTCAAATAAATTACAATAAATAATTTTAACTCTTTTTCATTATCAAAATATTATTTTCAACAATATTTCATCTTATAAAACACATATTATCTTCATATTCCTCATTTTAAATTCAATAAAAGATTAATATTGACAATGTTTTCCAATATTGTTGTATTTTCCAAAATCAAATTACAAATTGATTATTTTCACTCCAAATTCTCAAAATAAAGTTTTTAAAACCTTACTTCCATTACTTTAGATTTATTTCAACAATTTAACATTGAAATACATCACCTAATTAATTTATTGGCTCCAAACTAATAAATACCCAATATTTCAATTTATTTAAACCAAATACTTATTTAATCCATTTTTTATTCCCAATTAAACAAAATAAATTTCCAAACTTTATTTTTACCATTCTTATTACAAAATTTATTGTTTATTACAAATAAATAATTTAAAACTTTAATTATATTTTAATTTACAATATTAAATTATAACCTCCGTTATAATTTAATATATATACAGGTAATCTCTAAACTAGGGTTGTTACAGACTCCACCTTAACAAAATTGTGTCCTCGCAATTTCTAGAAAAGAGTTTGTATTTAACACATTTATTTCATCATTCAAAGGAAGGATAGACAAGCACGAGATCAAAATTTCTTACTCTCTACTCAAGATGAAAGAAGACCAAGATAAAAAAATTTGCTCAATAAATTCTATAATTACCCGAATATATAAGTCGGAATTAGAGGACTATGAAATATCTTCGAGCAACACTTCATGATTTCGAAGGCATCTCTCCATCGAAACAAGAACACAAAAGCAAAAATGCAACCCAAAGTCAATCGAAAGAGACTGATTTCATAAAAGTTTCTTGAATAGAGTTGGGATTTAGCATCGCTTTATCCGAACTCCAACCAAAAACTGATGATTTTTCGTATGTCACTACGGAAAGCCATACCGATACTAAGATAACAACAATTGAGCAAAGAAGACCCAATGAGAGATGGTTACTACAAAGACCACCCTACTCAAACGACCGCAAAATTCTAGTTGTTAGACTATTGCACTAAGGCAAGACAATTTCGAGGAATACAGTAGATATAAATTTTAATTTACAATCGAAATTCACTAGAGTTCGAAATTCATTATCCTCAAAACCATAATCTAATTTTCTTTTACAATCAAACTTCTTAAAGTTCCAAAACTCATTGCCTTTAAATTCAAAATCTCAATTTTCAACACATGGAAATTTTCCAAACCCCTACCTATAATTCTTATAAAAAATTATAAATAATTTCAAACTCGTATTCCCTTTTTTATTCCAAAATTAAATTTTCAAAAGTATTTTATAATTTCATCTCAACAATCTTTAAGATAAATTTCAAAATTTACTACTCTTTATTTTCAAATACCCAAATTCTCAAAACAAATTCCATCTTTAACATGAATAACTTATTTTAAAGTATTCAATAACCATTTATTTTTCAAACAAAGTATTATCTCATCATTTCAACAATAAACAAAATTATATTCGAATTCATATATCAATTATCTTAATGGCATTACCTCGCCATTGGTTTAAATAATAACCCTATCGATTGGCTGTAGTTTTGACCAAATGATCAAAACCACTTTGCCACTCATCCTATCCCACTATGGTTCAGTGGCTACATATGTCATCTAGAAAAAAAATCTCAAATCCTTTTAATTTATTTCCAAATTTAGTCTCATTAAAACTTAATTTATCGTGTCTGATTGTCTCATCGCAGCGTTTAGGAAATTCTTATCGATAACGTTGATCAGGCGTATCGACCAGAATTCTTAAAGCACTTGATGGATAACCCAACACAAAATCATCTTCTAAAAAGAAGTATATCATATTTAGTTCTCAAAATGTTCTTTATTATCCCAAAAACCAAATCCAATTTCTCTTAGATATATATTTTTTAAATTTTTGAAAAATTTGAAAACAGAATCATTACATAAATCCAAAATCAAAAAAAGACTCATCAAGATATTCCTAGAATACTCGATTCACAAGGTTGAGGGAATAGATTAGAGTGTTCATCATTCCTAACGGTATAACGAACTACTCAGAAACTTATAACGAGTGCGGAATGCGGGAAAAGAAAACTATCCTCCGCAACTCGAAGCTAATGAGAATCGGTATAGGGTCAAGCTGAAGAAAGACCCTAGCACCACAAATAGATCGAATAAGAAATCAGTGAGATATAAAGGTAAGAGTAAAATATCTTCTCGAATGAGAAGAACACAAACGGCAAATCATTACTTCGGGTGAAGTAATATTACTAAGTCCATAAATGAGTATCCAAAAAGGTTATCTCAAAAGAGGTAAGAATGGAAATATCAATTAAATTCCAAGGATCACCTCATTTCTTTAGTGGGCATCTTCATAGAAGGATGACCGAAAAGCTAAGAACCGGAAATGAGATCAATACAATATTCGATTGCTCGATTGGGTGTCATACCCAAGCGGACTTACAGAAATCAACAAAGCCAAAATGACGGGAATTCGAGATATATCATCAACATCTCGATACTCAAGAGTGAATACAGAGACTTCGGAATCATAATCAATATTCCGAAGACAAGAATCAACCAACCAACTGAATTAGGATACCGAAATATAGGACCCTTAAAATCACAGAATGTAGCATAAAAAAATGCAAGCCACTCCCTCTCAAATTACTCCAAACTCAAGATAGAAAATAGCATGCTAATACGCACGCAAAGATAAACTAAAAGGAACAATTCCCAAAATTATCACGTCAAGTATTGCGGATCCACTAAACGGTTTCGCAATCCTCAAGTAAGCAACAAGACAAAAACATCAATAGCATTACAAATTTCTGTGGTACGGATAAATGCCAAGCACCCGTATCGAAGAGGGTTCAAATAGAACAGTCATGAAAAAGAATAGAACCTTACAAAATAATAGAAGATATACCTCAAGACTGAGATGCACTACCAGAAGCCTTTGCCACATTCAGGTTCCCCGAACCTAAACTCTTCCCCTTCTTAGGACATGCTGAAACAATATGTCCTTCCTTCTTGCAGTAATGGCACTTGGGGTTTAAAGACATTCTCTAACTAGATGGTCTCTAGAACCATAATTGAAGCAAGCCAAAACTCTAGCTGAAGGAGGTGCAACACCAGAATGAGAACCAAAATTGCCTTGCTTCTTCTTTTAGGAGGAAATGTTTGGGATTTCTGAAAGGGAAATTTCTTCTTATTTGGGTTCGATTGAACCTCGGCCTCGTCACTACTATCCCTTTCTTTTTCGATGGCTTCGAGGTGAAGCACCGAATCCACAAGCTCCTCGAAGGAGAGCTTAAGCTGAAGCATGAGCGACTTCTTCTAATATTTCTTAAGTCCAGATACGACTTAAGATTCTTTTTGTATGGGGTACCAATAAACTCGAGCCCATACTTGGATAAAGACTCGAAGGAGGACACATAATCTGACATAGAGGATTTGCCCTGCTTCAACTCAAGGAAGCGATGGGCAATGAACGCCTTCTCAGATTCTAGCACGAACTTAAGCTCAAAACGATCTTGGAAATGTTTCCATGTAAGAGTAGACTCATCTATCTCAGCTA
The DNA here is from genome assembly GCA_030737815.1 of Allium fistulosum. Classification (NCBI taxonomy): domain Eukaryota; kingdom Viridiplantae; phylum Streptophyta; class Magnoliopsida; order Asparagales; family Amaryllidaceae; genus Allium; species Allium fistulosum. Next base: position 787,930,008 of record CM060903.1, read on the forward strand.
TAAGAAGCTCGTACCATTCTAAAGCTCATTCTTGCAGCATACTCAATGTCACAAGAACACGGTGATGATCAGAAATCTCCATGCGAGTGAAGATGTGCTTGCATGTTCGGAGCCAAGCTTGAACCTCTAAAACTGTCTCGGAGCCTTTGAATGGCTTGCCTCCGAGATGGGTGAAGTCGCTACACATACGCGCAAATGCGTATTTGCGCGGAGGAGAGGGATGAGTAGGAGTATGAGACTGAGTGCTCCTAAGAAGCTCAAGAATCTGGTCGGTTGACATATAAACTCCTTCGGGACGAGAACCACTGGACGGTCCCGACACCGAAGTGCGACCTCTACCTCTTCCAGCCATTTGCTGAAAGTGAAGATAAACTAGGATTATACATATGGGTAGATATTAGCAATTGGAATTCATTGAATAAGGAATACTATGGAATTTACAATTTACGTTCCTAGACATATTCCTTTCTATCAACCCCCAAAAGACTCAAAAGACTACGGACAAGGTTGGGTTCACTATGATTTGGGGATGATGTTTACACTTGTATTATACTTGATGTATGGTAATCGTGTATATTGTTCTGTGTTTATTACATTTTGTTCTGAATCCAGTTCTGATACCAAGCTGTAATGCCCCAACCCAAGACCTGTTAGTCCATGAGATGATGAGATGATGGTTTTGATGACAACAACCTTAGAATAGATTATAAAATATAAATACTAACATTACAAGTTTAGATATATATGTATATGCAGGATCTAACCATGCAGGTATCAAGAATGAAGACTGTACAGTATAGAGATTCAAGATATAGAGATAGAAGACTCATGAGTATCAAGATTATCAAGAGTTCAAGATTTCAAGGTTAAGTTTGTTTTATTAGGAATATTTGTTAAAACTCGTAGAAAAGCACTGGCATCTTAATATCCAATTTATTCGTGGAATGGAATCCACTTCGAGCCCGTTAAAAGGATGGAACCCTAAGTAGGATGGAACCTACGAAAATCTAGTGGGACATTGTTTTGTATCCACTAATTTTAATTCAAATGATTTTACAAAATTATCTTGTTTTCAAAATGATTTCAAAACTTTCCTTTTTAAAAAGATTCAAAACTCTCTATCCTAATTTTAAATAATTCCAGCCTTAAGATCCTTAATCCGCATTTCTCACATTTGGTATTAGAGCCTTGTTTTCAAAAGTTTCATTATCTGAATTTTGAAAAATTTCAAAATGGCTACTAACATTAGTACTGCTATTACCACCAACACTAGTTCATTTGTAGAAGGTCGGTCTACTTTCAGACCACCACTTTTTAATGGCAGTTACTATGCATATTGGGCATGTAGGATGAAAATATATTTACAATCTGTAGGATTAGATACTTGGAATATCACACAAACTGAATATTATGAACCCACAACTAATTTTGCACAGTGGACCACTGAGCAAAAGACTGTTGCACAAAATAATTCTAAAGCAATGAATTTTCTGTTTTGCTCACTTGAAAGAAATGAATTTAATAGAGTGTCAGTTTGTAAGTCTGCATATGAAATCTGGAAAACTTTGCAAGTAACTCACGAAGGAACAAGCAAAGTTAAACAGACCAAAATTTCCATGCTCACAAATCAGTTTCAGTTATTTAAAATGAATACTAATGAGTCTATTTCAGATATGTATAGTCGATTTCAAGATATTGTGCATTCTTTAATATCTTTGGGAAAGGAATTTTCGGAAGAAGATCAAGTCAGAAAAAATTTAAATTCTCTCACTCCAGAATGGGATCAAAAGACACTTGCAATTGAAGAGGCAAATGACATCAGTACTTTAAAGATAGAAGAATTGATTGGAAATCTAATGTCGCTTGAAGTCCAAATGATCAGGAGAAGAGAAAGCAAAGCGTCTGAAAAGAAATCAATGGCATTAAATGCATTAATCGACGGATCAGACTCAAACGGTGATAATGATGAAGAAATAGCATTTATGACCAGGAATTTTCGGAAATTTCTGAAATACAGAAAGACGAATAATCTCAAGAGAAACAACTTTAAGAATTCCGGTAATCAGACTACAGTACCAAACTTTATCAAATGCTTCAATTGTGACGAACCAAGTCATATCAAAAGAGACTGTCCGCATCCAGATAAGCAAAACTCTCCTACAAACAATGATTCTGCAAAGAAACGGAAACATGCATTTACTGCTACTCTAGATGACTCTGACTCATCCTCCAGCGACAATGAATAGAAGAAAGATAATTCAAATCCGTGTTTCACAGCAATTCTCGATTTAGTCGATACCAAAGACACGAACTCTGAAAAAGGTACATGTTTACAATACATTGGCTGAAATTGCATGCTTGAATTGATTGGTTGTTTTTGAATTGATTGATTGATTGATTTTGAATTGATATGTTGTTTGAATTTTAAAATTTATTTTCTATTTTTTATTATTATTTTATTATTATTTTTATTATTTTTGACACATTCTGAAATATATTATAAGTACAATAATATTTCAGAAATATAGACATTAAGAATAATATTTATATACATGTATATTACATAACTTAGGAAAAATCATGTCATGAAAATTCAAAGCCACATGTCGACATGGCCCCTACCATGATGTCGACATGACTACCTGAATTTGAATTTTGAATTTTGAATTCAAATGTTTGAATTTTCCCTCCATCTTTTCACTTCATTTATTTCTCTGAAAAGATACCTTTTGACTAGAGAATATGTCCTTTGAAAGTCTATTTATTCACTAAATTTTATCATATCTTTTCACTTTCATTTTCAAATTCAAACTCTCTCTTCATATCTTCAAGCTCTCTACTCTCTACTCTAATGGCTTCTTCAAGCAACCCCTCAACCATGAGAATTTCCAGAAAAATCAAAGAGCAATTATTCAATGATCCGGAGGCAATTAAAGCATACATCAATTATGCTAATTATGCCAAAGTCCATCCCGGAAAATTTGCCATTTTTCAAGATTTTTCTTCTTATGAAATTGATTCTCTTGTTGCAAACAATGGTGTTTTAAGTCTTATTGACTCTTCTCAAAATGATTTTGTTTGCTATCCTAATCTTTTCAAAATCTTCTATGCTAATTTAAACCGTGGTTTTTATGTTGGAAATGAGAATGAAATTTGGAGTAGTGTCAAAGACACTCAAATTGTTTTAAATTGTGATCTTTTGGGTACCATTCTCAATTGCAAAAGCACGGGAATGGATCTTTCTAGTTTTCAAATCGATGAACATGATCGTGAGACATTTCATCATATTTTTGAAGGAGATGAAAACTTTGAATTTAAGAATCGAAACTTTCGTCCTAAAGCAAGAATTGTCAATCTTCTTTTACAACATACTTTGACCCCAAGGTCGGGAAATTTTAACAATCCTACTTCAAAAGTGTGCAAAGCACTTTTTGCTATTTTTGGAAATTATGATATCAATTGGGCGCAAGTTATTTAGGATGAACTTCGTCCTAAAAATTTTGAAATGGGAGAAAACACTTTATATCATGGAATTTACCTTACTCGGATTTTCAACTATTTTGGAGTAAATTTCAAAGGAGAAGAATTTATTTAAAGAAAAGTTTTTAATATCTCAAACATTTCTCTCATGAAAATCTCATATGTTTTTCAACCTTATGAAACCCTTACCGAAAAGGAAGAGCGTTTGGCTCATGAAGAAATGGAAGAGGAAGAAGAAGAAGAAAGGGATGAAATGGAAATAGAAGAAGAAGAAGAAGGTGAAACATCTCTAGAAAGTATTGAATATCCATCCAATCCTTCCAACAAAACCCTTCTCAAAAACCAAAAGATAATTGTGGAGAATCAACAGATTTTAAAACGATCTGTTAGTAAGAAGTTGGATAACATTTCTTTGAAGATGAACAAGTTCTTTTCAAAAGTCAGCAAGAAACTTGGACTATCTTCATCATCTTCATCTTCTAACTAGTTTTATCTTTTAGTATCTTATTGTATTTGTCTTAGTTTGTTTTTTTTCGAATTTTCGTGTAGTTCATTATGCTTAATCTTTGTATTATCGTAATGAAATGAAATTTCCTTTCTGTTATCTACCTTATCTTATCTCTAGAATAAATGTTAGTATATTATATAAATATATACATATATAGAATTATTCACAAAATCAAAGTTGTCATAAATTTTCACTAACCCATGTCGACATCCCCTAGAAGACCATGTCGACATGTACTGGTCAGAAGTGATTATTAATTTTGAATTTGAAATTTGAATAACTACCAAATGTCTATTCATTTCAAACGAATTTCTACACCTATATATACCTTTTTCTTCCAGAAATCTTCACTGAAATTTATTTCTCATTATCTATATCATTTATTTCTTTCTCTAATTCAATTATGGCCAATCCTATTCACAATCTATTTGAAAATCTTGAAGAAACACTCAATTCATTCAAGAATCTTCTCTCTTTTATTCTACGAAACCAATGTCACTTAGAGTTGAGTCAAATGCAGATGATCAAGGAGCAAGAAAGGCATTTCGATGCAATACGATGGATGATCTCCTCTCTACACACGGATGATAATGAAGCACATCCTCCTGTCTCTCTCACCAATGACAATGAGAATTGGGATGCAATTAAAGCAGACCCTATATTTGGAGAAGATGGATGGGTAGATGTTCCTCGAAACGTTTAATTTTCTTTCTTTGTTTGATTTGTTTGAATTAATTTGTTTGATTTAATTTGTTTGATTTAATTTGGTTTGATTTGATACTTTGTGTGGATTGATTTTATTTGGTTTGAAGTTTGGTGTGTGAAACATATATATATACACTGAAATGAATATAGTCTTTAATTAAGTTATTATGCTCATAAGTATCATTATTTCTTAATCTATATATTATATATTCCGTTGTATAGTTTATCAATGTAGGTACTAAAGTCCAAGAATAAGGGGGAGTAAGTTTTTGTTGATGACAAAGGAGGAGAAATATAAAATAGGGTAGTTAGGCATAGATTAAGGGGGAGTTGTTAGTTTTAGGGGGAGTTATTAGGATAGAAGGAATATTTTATAAACAAAGGTTGTCATCATCAAAAAGGGCGAGATTGTTAGTCCATGAGATGATGAGATAATGGTTATTATGACAACAACCTTAGAATAGATTATAAAATATAAATACTAACATTACAAGTTTAGATATATATGTATATGTCGGATCTAACCATGCACGTATCAAGAATGAAGACTGTACAGTATAGAGATTCAAGATATAGAGATAGAAGACTCATGAGTATCAAGATTATCAATAGTTCAAGATTTCAAGGTTAAGTTTGTTTTATTAGGAATATTTGTTAAAACTCGTAGAAAAGCACTGGCATCTTAATATCCAATTTATTCATGGAATGGAATCCACTTCGAGCCCGTTAAAGGGATGGAACCCTAAGTAGGATGGAGCCTACAAAAATCTAGTGGGACATTGTTTTGTATCAACTAATTTTAATTCAAATGATTTTACAAAATTATCTTGTTTTCAAAATGATTTCAAAACTTTCCTTTTTAAAAAGATTCAAAACTCTCTATCCTGATTTTAAATAATTCTAGCCTTAAGATCCTTAATCCGCATTTCTCACAAGACCCATATTAACAAAGAGAATTACATAGTAATTATGTCTGCTAATGCAGAGAATAGGGCTGGTTAAGGGCAACTATCATAGTCTTGCATTAGATAAGAGCTAAGTATGTCGGTTTTGGCACTTATTTTTTTTTCATTTTTATCTCGAGTATTGGACATACCTGATTCCTTTCTAATACACTACTATGGTGGCTACAGGATCGATTTAGAAACAAAATATGATAACAATACAATCTCAAGTCACAAAACAGCAACACAGATAGTATGCATATACACTTACATCAAATATATACACTGATGTTTACTGTTCTATGATGTAATACGCATTCTGTTATTGTATTTTGTTCTGATAGATCCATTAGCCACCTATAGTTTTGTATTAAGAATTTATTGGAAATGTCGATCCTTGAGAGATAGAAAAAAATATAGAGCATTTATCGACGTATTCAGTAGATGTTTAGGACAAGATTATAGATGGTCGCTCCTAACCAACCCTATTCTCTGTATTAGCAGACAGAATTACCTATTAATTCTCCTTGTTAATGTGGGTCTCGGGGTGGGGCGTCACAGTATACAATATTTTTACACTTTTCAGACGTATGAGAAAGAGAATTAAATGGTTTTGTAAGGTATGGGACACGTGAGTTTACTTTATCGGTTAATTCCAGATTTATATGATCGAAACTATCTGGGTTATTGATTTCTGAGTTATTTAGCCAATTTATGGCGAGTTTTTGAGATTATAATTCCTATCTTTAGGAATTATCTGGGGAGGCCAATATTTGGCGGGTTGTGGTTCGAGATCTACTATTCTAGGAGTATGATCTATGAGAACCCATTATAGTGTTTTACTTGCCAATGAGATGAGGCGAATCTGAGTTTCCGAGTTTTGAGATTATATGATGATTTCTGTTTTCTAATGTGGCAATGACTAGCGGTTAGTAAACCATTAAGTGCGAATGTGTGGTATGAGACGCACGTTAACACTTTTCAGGTTCCTATCTGGGAGTTGTGACCCAAGCTGTAACATCCCACCCCGAAACCCACATTAACAAAGAGAATTACATAGTAATTCTATCTGCTAATGCAGAGAATAGGGCTGGTTAAGAGAGCCATCATAGTCTTGCATTAGATAAGAGCTAAGTATGTCGGTTTTGGCACTTATTTTTTTCCATTTTATCTCGAGTATTCGACATACTTAATTCCTTTCTAATACACTACTATGGTGGCTACAAGATCGATTTAGAAACAATATATGATAACAATACAATCTCAAGTCACAGAACAGCAACACAGATAATATACATATACACTTACATCAAATGTAATACGACATGCCACAAGTGGTATTCCACCACAATATATACATACATCCCCACAAAAGAATAGATACAACATAAGATTCCCAAAGAAAGACTACTACACAAAAACTATGCCATAACCAAAGTCGACAAAGAAGCCTAAAAAGGTAGAGCTAGCAAAGATCCAAAAGCTAACCTACAACTCGGTCTGACCCGAGTAATAAATACACGGGTCAGGCTAACTAGAACTTGATATTAGTAAAAGATAAAGGAATATAAGTGCATAAGGGAAACATTCCTTTAAAGATAAAGGAATGATATAAGAAAGTCTATTTATAATAAATACATGGGTCAGGCTAACTAGAACTTGATATTAGTAAAAGATAAAGGAATATAAGTGCATAAGGGAAACATTCCTTTAAAGATAAAGGAATGATATAAGAAAGTCTATTTATAAAACTAAGAATAGGTATTCTATAAGGCTCAAAGTTAATCACATGATAAGGTTTAACATAGCATAGAGGTTTCACATTCAAGGGTTATACAATGTAAATGAACATAAGCGGTATATAAGCCATATGTGAAATCATCAAAATCTCCAAATCAAAACTCATGAAACTCAATATGGGTTAATAATCCCAATATCGAAATCACCATAAAACACAGATATATATAAGCCTTTCTCTAACTCAAGGCTATAAGTAAATTCATCATCTCAAATTGGTGAAATCGAAATCAAAAACTCATAAAAATTCCTCGGATTGGCCAAATCCCATTTGCACGCCAAAGCGATGCTGCACGTGTCATCCCCCCAGTACTATATATATTAGGTACCTCTCCCAGATGACCGAAGTCGTAATCCCAGATGACTCGAAGGTTTATAGTACTGGAAATCCCCGAATGTGTCACAACTCGCAGATAGGAACCCGAAAAGTCTTAACGTGCGTCCCATACCACACGTTCGCACTTAACAGTTTACTAACCGCTAGTCATTGCCACACTAGAAAATAGAAATCATCATAAAATCTCAAAACTCGGAAACTCAAACTCGCCTCATCTCATTGGCAAGTAAACACTATAACGATTTCATTGATCATACTCCTAAAATAGTAGATCTCGAACCACAACCCGCCAAATATTAGCCTTCCCAGATAATTCCTAAAGATAGGAATTATAATCTCAAAAGTCGCCATAACTTGGCCAAATAATTCAGAATCAATAACCTAGATAGTTTTGATCGTACAAGTCCGGAATTAACTGATAAAGTAAACTCACGTGTCCCATACCATGGGTTTTACTAAACTATTTAATTCACTTTCTCATACGTTTGAAAAGTGTAAAAATATTGTATACTATATATAAAATAATTTACTTGAGGCAACGGGATTTTAAAATAATTTTCTGAAATCATTTAGAAGACATTTATTGAAAATTCTACTTGAATATATCCAAATTACTTTGAAATAATTTAATTATAATTTAATAACGATTTTAAAATATTATATAATAAAGATTTCAAAAACCAAAAATTTAGAAATTTTCTCAAAATTTACTTGGAAGAAATAGTGCTTGAAAATCAAGAAAACGTTGGAAATACACCCAATCGATATTCAAATTTAAATCGAATTTAAATTCAAAATTTTAAATTCCACAAATCTCAGCTAATCCATTGATGGATATCATAGCCCATAGTCATTATAAAAACATCACAAAATTGCGAAGGAATTAGCCCCAAAATCATAGCAAAAGACGACAAAGTGATGCGAAAAGTATTAAAAAAATGGCCACAACTTGTCGTACCTGGGCCAACAGGGGTCGACCCAGGCCTTCAAGCCGGTCGACCGCTAGGTCGACCTGGAGGGTGCTGGGTCAACCTGCCTGTCGACCTGCCTGTCGACCCAGGCAACAGAGTAGATTCCTGTGTGCATTTTCAGGCTCGTACTCAACTTTGAACAACAATTAGACATAGTAAACGATCGAGTTTTGCAGTTAAAATTTACATGCACGTAGTTTAACAACTAAACTACAATCCAGAAAATATCCCATAGCAATTCGAGTTAAAATCAAGAAGTTATGGCCACCTAGCAATTACAGATCAGAAACCAAAGAACAAACAACGGGGATATATATATATATATAGCTAGCTTCAACAACTATTTTTACAGGCAGAACATTATTCCAGTTAGCAATTGTAAGCTTTTACACTCACCTCAATGATTTAGCATAATTTTTAAAGCAAGTTGCAAACTTTGGAGAAGGAATGGAGCTTCAAAGACCTGTATTAGCTGAAAAGAAGACATGCAACAGGAACTAAACTGGTTACAGATAATTTCATCTCAAGCTCAAAGATTTTGATGAAATTAATTTAGTATTGGTTTGGATTACCTTGTATAATCTTGGTTTAATTGATTCTCTCTTTGAATTTGCAACAATTTGGGTGAGAATTTGATTTAGTTGAGAGAAGCCGTTGTTTTTCTTTTTGTTTCTTTACTGAATATTTCTATCTTTTGTTCTGAGAAGGAGATCAAGGAATTGTACATAGCGCACTTTCCTTTCTCACCAGAAAAATCTAGAAAATGGGTTTTGGGTTCAAAACCTAACCCAAAAGGCCCAAAATCATTTTTACTTAGAGGAAAATGTAAATAATGTACATATTTTCTCTTATACAACACTATATACACAATTTCATCATTTAAATGCCAAATAAAACGTATTCATCCAATTGTATTGAAATAAAATTGTTATTATAACCAAATAAAATTTAATTTAACAATGAAAAGATATTTTTAACCTTATTTTTAACAATATACCCAATCTACACTATTTTAGTGTAAAAATACTATTTTCACTACAACAATTTGTACGAAAATTGTTTTCTTGTCAGATAAATTACAATAAATCATTTTAACTTTTTTTCATCATCAAAATATTATTTTCAACAATATTTCATCTTTTATTTTAATAAAACACATATTATCTTCATATTCCTTATTTTAAATTCAATAAAAGATTAATATTAACAATGTTTTCCAATATTGTTGTATTTGCCAAAATAAAATTACAAATTGATTATTTTCACTCCAAATTCTCAAAATAAAGTTTTTAAAACCTTATTTCCATTACTTTAGATTTATTTCAATGATTTAACGTTGAAATACATCACCTAATTAATTTATTAGCTCCAAACTAATAAATACCCAATATTTCAATTTATTTAAACCAAATACTTATCTAATCCATATTTTATTCCCAATTAAACAAAATAAATTTCCAAAATTTATTTTTTCCCATTTTAATTACATAATTTATTATTTATTCCAAATAAACAATCTAAAACCTCCAATTATATTTTAATTTACAATATTAAATTATAACCTCTTTTATAATTTAACATATACAGGTAATCTCCAAACCAGGGTTGTTACAAGGTGCGCACATGAAGAAGCCTGGGAGGAAGGAGAAGATGGGCGGCTGAATACGTGTATGGCTCAGATCTAGGACGAGTTCAGGGAGGCATGGCCTAAGAGTTCAAAGCAAAGAATGGATTCTTACCTATGCGGTAGTTTGGAACTGGGGCGAGTGATTCCTGAAGCTTGAAGTTGAGAATGATAGGGAATGTGTTTAGGAGGATGGTTAAATGGAGGGTGATAACAGTTCGGTGGAGAGAAAGAGCTTAGGTCTTGAGCAGAGCAGGAAGAAGTACAAAGTGAAACGGAGAAGAAGGGAGTAGGCACGTGGGCTTTTATATGGAGAGTAGGAGATGAACCGACATTCTTCTATAGACCTGGTCACCATTTTTTAGGGGGTCGGCTAGTAGACATGCCGACCCCAACCCAGGTAAACCGACTGAGTGGGTCGGTCTTCGTATGCCGACCCACCCCTTGTTCCTTGAAAATAATAATAATAATAATATATGTATAATAAATAAATGAAAATGGTATTGAAATAAAATGTGTATACATATATATATTTATATACATATACTTGTAATGACAATCGAGGATGATTGTGTGATAAAAAGATGGATGCTACCGGATAGGTGGATAAGCGTGGGTTTTAAAAACCCACTGTGATTTAGCCTTCGAAAGGTTGCATACATCTAGCTTTTGAAAAGTTAAAACAGAGACTAAACTAATACGCTCAGACGACGCGATACTTCTTCGAAGCCCAATGAAAAAATAATGGTCAGTTATTGTTTTGAACGAGCTAGCCTCTGGAAACAGGGATTTCTCACTGATTCAAAGCGCGTCATGTTGATTCATAAAATGCACTTTGGGGGGCAAATGTTACCCGACTTCTTGGGCTGGCTACAAGTCGATAGTTGCAGAGGTTATGGTTGGAGATGAGACTCAAGCCAAGAAAGGGTTGGAAACGTAAGGGATCAGTATGATTAGATTGGGTTGGCCTGTTTATATGGTTCGATATATATTTGGCACTGGGTCGGTATGCTTAAGGGGTATCAAAGTTGGTAGTGGATCGGTGTTGGAGTATAGGTGTGGGTCGTTTGAGGTAGGTCGGCTGTAATGGAAGACTACATTGGGTCGATCTTGATACGGTCGGCGTAAGTGAATCGGCATATGCCAATCGGCATACATGGATCGGCTAGAGTTGTTCAGCCGAAGTGGATTGGTTGAGAGTACTAGTTGTTGGCTATTTGTGTTAGGTCGTAAGAATTTGGGATCGGCAACTTTGGCTCGGTCAGAATGGTTCGACAAAACATAGGTCGGTGCATCTCAGGGAAGTTAGCAGGTTATCAGGTCGACAACAGAGTGATGCAGACGGATTTCTTCACTTCGAGTCACACTACTAACTGCTCCGAGTCATTTGAGAGTTTGCTTCGAGTCATCTACGAGGTAACCCCGGGTCGGCATGAGTGGGTCGGCAATAGGTGGATCGGTCATGATGGGTCGGCGTACTCGGTTCGGTCTACTTGACTTGTCAACTATGAGCCGAGCTCTCTTGGTCATGGGCCTGGACAAGGAAGCCAGGCTAACTTCATTTATAAATAGAGGGGCAGAGGTCCAGTTTAAGGGATCCTTTTCAGCAACTAAGGAGAGACTCTGCCATTTCTTGTACTCATTTCTTTTCCATTCTAAACTAAATTCAAGCTGTTCTTTGCGGATTGTATCTGTATTCAAGTGATTGAAAAAGCAATAAAGATAATATTCAAAGTGGACGTATGCAGTTACGCCGAACCACTATAATTCTGGTGTTCTTGTTTTTTGCTGTTGTTTTTGCATTCTACTGTGCTATTCCTCTATTTTAATTTACTGTCTTCATTAATTTCTCTACACAAATCTATTATATGGTGTTAGTGACCAATTCGGTGCTAACAATGAGGAATGCAATATAGGAAAGAGACTTTTCCTTTACCTTAAACCCTCTTCCCCTCATTCTATTCTCATTTTCCAGTAACAAAAAAAACAATCAAACAGGAAGAGTAGAGGTCGGCCATTAACCAACCTAGGGAGATCATGAAATCTAAGGGGGATTCAAGAGCAAAGTAGGAAAACCAAAGCAAGAATCAAATCTCAACTCCAATCTCTTAGTTTAAGGCAAATAATACAGCTAATCATCTCTTTTGATCTTTGTTAGATTCGGTTATGGGTAATACTCGAACCTTATTTGTTGATTTGCTAAGTTGGCTTCATAATCATTGTTTGCATAGTATAATGGTTAATGGATATTTTTTTTACAAGGCAAGCCGATGTTCAGAGTGGTCGTCCACTATTTTATTGCTAACAAAAGAAGATTAAAAAATACAAGGAAAAGGGCTAAATGAAAATAAGGTGAAAACTAGGAAACCCTACAAATAGAAAAGAAAAGGCCCAAAAGCATATTAGGCTTAGAATAACAATTCATTTAATACTTAAATAAGAGAATTAAGCTGAATTTATACCCTAAAAGCCTATCCTGATGAAATCAACTTCCGAAAGACTTAAAGAATAGGAAGTTTAAGTCCTTTGAATGTACGCTCATTTCTTCATACCAGATTGCATGGACAACCCTTTTCAAATTTTTGAGCAGCTTGATCGAATCATCCGTTCTCCATATAATAGCCTTAAAAATGAAAAACCATTCAACAGTATGATCTCTGGTCGAGTAGTGCAAGTTGTAGTGCCTCAAGACCCTCCTCCAAAGGCTGAAAGAGTAAGTGCAATCAAAAAACAAATGGCTAATATTTTCCGAGAAATGTGAGCAAAACTTAATATTGAAGTGTTGAAAACTTATCTCTTAACCAAATTATCTTGGGTATGTAAAACATTGTTAAGAATTCCATAGAAGCAGATTATCTTTAGGTCTAGAACCAGATTTCCATAACCTTTTATACCAAGGAAAAATAAGAGGATTCGATCTTGTCAAAAGGGCTTTGTAAGTAGCAGAAATAGAGAATTTACTGCTATTGTTCCACTTGATATTTGCATTATGAATCAGGTTGTAGGAGCTATGGATGCTATTGTAACATCCACCACTTGAAGGCCTAAAACTAACGGCTATAGACGATGTAGTCATCCATAGTTATTAATGCTCGGCGACCAAATACGGTAATGTTAGATGCATTGATATAACAGAAACACATGGATATGGAAAAAAATTTAAAATCAACAAACAACTTTCTCATTCCATTTCAAAGCATTTCAAATTCAATACATAATCCCAATACGAGAACCACGTTTAGAGAAAATATAAATATTAGAACATACGCCAAGAGCGACATATGAAGATGTCCCCTTGGATGATCAGAATGATCAGAGTATATAACTAGGCAATTAAACATCTTTTCCTTTACAACAAAACATAGCGGAATCAAAATAGAAAAGAACTCTAAATAGTTATCATGCCTCTTGCACGTCTTCGGAAGCTTATTTGTCTAAAGAGGTACCTGAAAACCTCAACTCCCAAACTACTCAAAATCAATTGAGTACCCAAGAGTTTAAGGGGAAAACATAAACATTAAGTCATACACAAAGCCTGGCATGAATAATAATCTACCATTTCAACCCATTTAAATATCTAATGAGACCATGCCGCTTAGCGGAACGAGTTTTCCCCTCACTAGTATCCTAAAACTTTATAAAACCATATACTGAGCTCTTGCATCCACAATGGTCAAAACATAGTAGTTCAAAATAATATGATGATATGCAAACAAGTAAATCAATTTTTGATTTCCCATCCTCCTGTCATTTTGACTATCTGTCTTATTTATAATTTCTAGGATCACTGTTAACCTAATAGTTTTCATGGGCTGACTATTAACCAGTTTAATACATATGGACTCCCTGTCTGATTTCATAGTTTTCATGGGATCACTAGGAACTTATTGGCCCCTTCCAATAACTTTATTGTTTCATGGGTTCTCCCTGAACCTATCGCTATCACCAATAGCTTCTCTCTTATCATAGTTTTCATGGGTTGACTATGAACCTATTGACATCTGTCAACAACTTAATCCGAATATAGTTTTCATGGGTTCACTACAAACTTATTGGCCTCTGCCAATAACTCAATCTAATCATAGTTTTCATGGGTTTACTATGAACCTATTGGCCCTTGACAATAACTTTTCCTAAGCATAGTTTTCATGGGTTTACTTTGAACCTGTCTATCTGACAACTTCAATATTTAGGCATCCTGCATTCTGGTCTGTCTGACCTCCTGGATGCTATTCTACTCATTTAGGAGTTAATTCAATTTATATTCACTACTGGGTCAACCTAGCTGGTTATTCTACCCTTCCCCAAAACACAGTTATGGGTCCATTACAATGTGAATATATATATATATATATATATATATATATATATGAAGAAGTAAACATAATAACATGATAATACCAACACCTGTGGTTTAATATCCTTGAAATCATTTTATATAAAACTTGGTTAATCCCTTTAACCTATTAATCAAGGAAAACTTCTTTAAAAACTCCATACTTAAATCATTTCGAAACTCTTTTATTATGGAATGGTTTTCCTTTAAAATGAGATTGGGTTATTTTTTTGAAAACTAAGGCTTTCGAAACCTTTAGTCATTACTTTCAAAATCATTGGAAAACTTCCTTTCGAAAGCATTAAAATCTTTTTTTCCAAAACTCTAGGCACCTGCCTTTTGAAACACTTTAAAACCTTTCTTTCGAAACCTTTCCAATGTATTAAAGTGAAATCATTCAACTATAAAAGCTTAGCTTCGAAACCATTTTAAAGTATCCCTTACGAAACCATTGAGTTTTTCCTTAAAATATCTTTTGGGTCAAAGTGAATACATACGAAATTACCCCTTTCAAAACCATTGATCTTTATATAAAATTGTTTGGGGAAAAGTCGATGGCTTCGGAACCATCCATTAGAAAGCTTCAAAACATTTAAGCAAAACACTGAAGGATAACATCGAAACCTCCTTCCAAAGTCATTGCCTTTGAGGCCCTTGAACCTTTTCGAAAGCTTTTAGGAAGTGGCTCATATTTACAAAACAAAGGCTACCTTTCGAAATAACTGATATCTTCAATTACTTTGAAAGGAATAAGGTCGGCAGCTGGGTTTCGGCTATGTCGAATCCACCCCTTTTGAAATCATTAGTTTGGAAACTAAGTAACTCATTCGAAAGCTATACTTTAAACAATAAGCAGCATCCCCCTTTCGAAAGCTATTCAAAAGACCCATTCGAAAGCATATATTTTGACACCTTCAAAAGCATTTAGTAAAACAGGCAAGCGCATTTCTATAGAAAACAAAACAAAGGTTTCGTTCCCATCGGAAGCAATGTTTCGACACCATGCCTTCCGCCTTTCTCCAATCCACTACATACTAATGTTGATACCTTATGTATTGGTTTCAGCTTCATGGGTTTCAACCTGGTAGGTTTCGGCTTGATTGAAGGTGGAAGCTATGAGTTGAAAGGTGCTTCTAAAAGAGGCGGAACCCACTTTTCTGGGTAAAACCTGATTAATGCCAATAAAAGCAATAACTTTATAACTAACTTGCCTATTTGTAAAATTTAATTGGCTTCCATATGCTTTTCAAATAATTTTCCAAATAAAAGTGCCGCATAATTTCTGATTTAATTTAACAAATAAGCCCTTCCTTTAAGTAAAACAATTAAATCATTTAGGTCCTTCTTTCAAAAAAATTCAATTCTCATAGTAAATCACTTAGGAAAAATCTCCAAAAATCATAGAAATTCACTTTTAATATGTTATCTAACATATCTTAATTTCAAACCCAAATTCTCAATATAATTTCTAAAATAAATTTCAAAACCCAATTAACCATATTTTCCTTTGAAAATTCATAATAAATTTTCCATAACTTAGAAAATTATAAAAATTAAAACCCAACTCCAAAATCATATTTTAAGTGACATAAAATTTTCACATGGCATTCAAAATCGGTTATAATCGGTTTTACCCTTAAAACCGTACAAAATCATATTTAAACAATTTTGTTTAAATCAACATGTTGTAATTCAAGCATATCATCATCCAAATCGTCATTAAAATTGATTTAATCTTAAACCTGAAAACAAATGATCATAAAACAAAATATAGATGATGTAGATTATTATTCACCTTGATTAGGATAAGGAATTTGAGATTGGATTGAGATTAATTTCCCGTAGCTTGAATCCTAAGCTTTACTTGAATTTTCTTCTTTTCTCCTAGTAATGGCAGGCTCCT
The DNA here is from genome assembly GCA_030737815.1 of Allium fistulosum. NCBI lineage: Eukaryota > Viridiplantae > Streptophyta > Magnoliopsida > Asparagales > Amaryllidaceae > Allium > Allium fistulosum. Next base: position 787,946,613 of record CM060903.1, read on the forward strand.
TTTATGTTTGCATTTTATGTTTTGTGAAAATAAGAAATGAACGTGAATAGGTGGAAACAAGAATATATAAAGGTAATGGGTTATGTGTGGCTATTTCCTAATAAGCCCTTATGTAAATTAATTTACTTATAAACCATTCTTAAGCCCGTTTAACCAACTAAGCACGGCTCTTAATTTTATTTTCAAATCTCAATCCCCTTATCACTCTAATTATTTACATTATTCTATTTAATTTATCTAACTAAATCTCCCGAATAATGTCATTAAAAATTAGGGGTGTTACAGGCTCCCTTCCTTAAAGAATTTCGTCCTCGAAATTCAGTAAGGACTAAACACTAAACATAGTAACCACTCCTAATAACCATACTAGCTTACCTGACTAGCAATTATCTATATAAAGCTAATAAAGACATACCCTCATAGTAGATCAGGATAAGTATCTCTAATCTTGTCCTCTGTCTCACAAGTACAATCCTTCTCGTTGTCGCTCCACTGAACTTTCACCAACTTGACTATCTTGTTCCTCAATCTTTTCTCATCTCCTGCCGCAACCCGAACTTGTTGTCTAACAAAAGTCAAATTAGGTTCTACTATCGGATCTTCCAACCCTATTGGAGAAATAGTAGTCTTTGGATCATGCACATACTAGCGAAGATGAGACATATGAAATACATTATGGACAGCTGCCATACTGCTCGGCAACTCTACTCTATATGCGAGCTTTTTAATCCTCTTTATAATCTGGAACGGACCAACATATCTCGGTGCTAGTTTCCCTGACTTTCCAAATCGCACCATACCCTTCTTCGGTGATACTTTAATGAAAACCTTATCTCCAACTGAGAATTCTAGGTCTTTACGCCTCTTATCTGCATAACTTTTCTTCCTGGACTGAGCTCCTTCATCCTTTCTTGGATCAACTCAATCTTCTATGTTTCCTCACTAACCAAATTTGGATTTAAGACTAATCTGTCTCCAGTCTCCAACCAACATGCTGGTGATTTGCATGGTCTTCCATACAAAGCTTCAAAAGGCACCATTCTTATACTAGTCTGATAACTATTATTATAGGAAAACTCCACTAAGTGTAGGTGATCTTCCCAAAATTCACCAAAGTTCAATACACAAGCTCTCAACAACTCCTCGAGTACCTTATTGACTCTCTCTATCTGCCCATCCGTCTGAGGGTGATATGGAGTACTCATCTTAAGCTTGGTACCTAACACATCCTATAGACTCTTTTAGAATTCACTAGTGAACAAAGCATCTCTGTCACTGACTATATTACTAGGAATTCCATGTAGTCTACCTATGTTCTTCATGAACAACTTAACTAAAACAGGTGCGTCCTGGTTGACTTAACTGAAATGAAATGGGCACTCTTGGTCAACCTATCCACTATGACCCATATACATTCATTTTCCCTATTTGACCTTGGTAACCCATCTATAAAATCCATGGATATCGAATCCCATTTCCAAATTGGAATCTCTAAATGTTGAAGTAATCCACTTGGCATCTGATGTTCGGCTTTCCCTTGTTGACAGTTTGCACACTGCCTAACCCACAAGCCAACCTCCCTTTTCATACCTTCCCAATAGAAGCTCATATTCATATCTTGATACATCTTGGTCCCTCTAGGATGAATCGTAAACTTGGATCGATGACATTCTCCAAGAACTTCTTTCCTCAAGTCCTCCACATTCGAAACACATAATCATCCCTTCTTTCTCAACCATCCTCTCTGGTCAAGAGTAAAATCCTTTAGATCATCAACCTCAGATCCTACTTTAAGCCTTATAATCCTCTCAGCTAACACTGGATCCTCTTTCCGTTTAGAAGCAATCCTTTCGATCAACACTGGTTGAACTTCTAAACAAGACAACATGGAGGTACTTTGACTAGAACTAGCAGTCGACCTTAACTGCACACTACAAGTAGTCAAAGCTTCTAAATCCTTCCATTCTGCTAACATAACTAACACCACATTCTGAAGTCTTTTGCTAAGAGCATCCTCTAATTTATTTCCTTTCGCAGGAGTATACTCTATACCAAAATCATAAGCAGCCAAAAACTCCAGCTACCTCTGATGTCTCATATTCAGCTCCTTTTGAGAGAATAAGTACCTTAAAGACTTATGATCTGTGTATAGCTAAAATCTCTCCCCTAAGAGATAATGCCTCCAAATCTTTAATGCGAAGATCACCGCAGCCAACTCCAAATCATGAGTAGGATATCTCACTTCATGCAGTCTAAAGCGTATGCAATCACTTTACCCTTCTGCATTAACACATCTCCCAATCCAGTTCTGCATGAATCGGTATACACCACCAACCCTTGGTTTTCGTCTGGAACTACTAACGCAGGTGCATTGGTCAACAAATGATTTAACTTAAGGAATGCTTCCTTACATTTGTCGAACCATACAAACTTCACCTCCTTCCTGGTTAGCTTAGTCAAAGGCGCTGCTATCCGTGAGAAATCCTTGATGAACCTCAGGTAATAGCTAGCAAGTCCAAGAAAACTTGTAATCTCAGTCACCAACTCTGGTCTCTTTCAATTATTAATAGTTTCGATCTTATCTAGATCGACTGACAAGCCCTTCTCCAAAGCCACGTACCAAGAAACTTAACCTCTTTCTTCCAAAAATAACACTTGGAAAACTTTTCTTTTAGCTGATGCTACCTCGGTGTCTCAAGCACTGCTCTAAGATGATCCTCATGCTCTCTTTCATTCTTAGAGTATATCAAAATGTCATCTATAAACACAAACACAAACCTATCCAAGTACTCTCGGAAAACTCGATTCATCACATCCACGAAGAAAGTAGGTGCATTCGTTAACCCGAATGGCATTACTAACCACTCATATGAACTATACCTAGTTCGAAATGATGTCAGTGGAATACTATCCTTTGCCACTCTTAGCTGATGGAAACTTGTCGCCAAATCCAATTGGGAAAACACTCTGGCCCTACATAACTGATCAAATAGATCATCATTTCTCAACAAAGGATACTTATTCTTAATTGTCCCCTTGTTCAACTTACGATAGTCGATACACATCCTAAACGACCCATCTGGTTTCTTCACGAACACCCCGACCGCTCCCCAAGGCGAACTGCTTGGTTTAATAAAATTCCTTCCTTCTAGATCCACTAGCTGCACCTTCAATTCCTTCATCTCGGTCGGTGTCATCCTGCTAGGTGTTCTACTTACAGGTTCAGCTCCTGGCACAAGATCTATCTGAAACTCAACAGCTCGTTTCGGTGGTAGTCCTGTGGCTTGTTCAAAGACATCTGAAAACTCTCTTGCTGCACAAACCTGACTTAGCTCTTCTCCCACTTCCAGAGCACTCAATAAAGCACAACTACTCTGGTCAGAATTCTCCACTGAGAATATGATTCAGTTCTGACTATCAGAGTGTCTTAGTGATATCTCCCCATCCTGGAAAAATATCCTAGCTTTATACTTACTCAGCCAATCCATACCCAAAATAATTCCGAAATCTACAAAATAAAAAACATACAGACTGTATGCAAACTTATGACCTAACAAATCAAATTCTAACTGGTCACATCTCATCCCCAGAGTTGCATACCATCCTATTGGATTCGCAACCCTTAAGGAAGTAACAAGGTATGTGGGTTCTAAGCATAACCTATCAACCAAATACTGAGATATAAATGAATGTGATGCACCGGTATCAAATAGTACCCTAACTGGTATACTTTGAATCAAAAGCGTACCTTCCATCAAAGTCTTCCCTTTTTAGCTACAGTTGGCCTAGAAGATGATGGTCTAACAGCAAATTCCTTTCCCTTGTCCGCCCTAACTGGTTCTGGACACTGATTCTTATAATGCCCAACCTGGTCATAGTTAAAGCACTTCACACCTTTTTTTTCTACAACCTTCTTCCCCTTGCCTGACCGGCACTCATGAGCATAGTGAGCCTTCTTGTCACACTTGAAGCAAACTAAATTAGCATTTTCCTTCTTGGCTACCTCCCCCTTCTGGGCTCCCTTCTTTTTAAAGAACTTCTTCTTCTTTCCTCAAGAACCCTGGGCTTCAACCGGCTTTTCTCTAGCACAAACAGCAAGCATCTCTTTATGGAAGATTGCCATGTCCACAACTACATTACAAGGATCACATATATGTGTCAGGGTCGCCTTAGCAATCTCAGGCCTCAATCCCTGAATGAACCTCTCGTTCCTCCTGATGGTGGTGTCTATAGGAGCATACCTATATCGGGACAACTCATCAAATTTAGTAGCATACTCAATTATCGACATCTCTCCCTGCACCAGATCCATAAACTTTCTCATCAATGCTGACTTAGCGACTTCAGATAAAAACCTCTTTTCAAATCTCCTTCTAAAATCTGCCCAAGTCAACTCCTCCTCCGGAACTCTGGCAGTAACACTATTCCACCAATGAAGTACTGCCCCTTGCAACTACCTAGAGGCCAGCCTCCTCTTCTACTCATCATCCAAACCCAAATCAGTGAATATTCTCTCACGGTGCAACAACCAATTTTCAACATCTATGGCACCTTCGTTTCCATAAATGGCTACCCACTATCACTGGTGTAATCTCTGCTCAGCTTACCGTAATTATTCCCAACTAGAGCCACATGATTAGCTCCTTCAACATTTCCAACAACACCAGCAGCAACTCCTACTTGCATCATATTGATGAAAAACTGATACATTGCCCCCATATCCACTGGTGGATTTCCAACACCCACATTGGCATCAGCATTTTGGTTAGCATTAGGTTGTCGACCCGGGTTCCTTCTGGTGGGTCGAACATTTCCGTTGGTTGTGGTGCTTCCTCCATCAAGATTTCCTCTTCCGTTTCCTACCTCCATATCTTTTTTCTCGTAAATCTACATACAAGCCTTAGTAAGATACAGAAGAATGGTCTAAGAGAGAGGGGAATACGTACTTATATATATATATCGAATACAAGTACGTTACTATAATGTTAACCCAAACCCCGATCTTATTTCCTGATTCATTGGATTATGTTTGAAAATCTTTTAGGTTTAAATTTCTTTTAAGTCTCATAAACCTATGCTCTGATACCAACTTGTAACATCCCCCACTTGGAGGCCCAAAACTAACAGCTACGGATGCTGTAGTCATCCATAGTTATTAATCCTTGACGACCAAATACGGTAATGTTAGATACATTGATATAATAGAAACACATGGATATGGAAAAAAATTTAAAATCAACAAACAACTTTCTCATTCCATTTCAAAGCATTTCAAATTCATCACATAATCCCAAATACGAGAACCGCGTTTAGAGAAAATATAATTATTAAAACATATGCCAAGAGCGATATATGAAGATGCCTCATTGGACGATCAAAATATATAACTAAGCAATTAAACATCTTTGCCTTTACACCAAAACACAACGGAGTCAAAATAGAAAAGAACTCTAAATAGCTATCATGCCTCTTGCACGTCTTTGGAAGCTTATTCGTCTAAAGAGGTACCTGAAAACCTCAACTCTCAAACTACTCAAAATCAATTGAGTACCTGAGAGTTTAAGGGGAAAACATAAACTTCGAGTCAAACATAGAGTTTGGTATAAATAATAATCTACCATCTCAAACCATTTAGATATCTAGTGAGACCACACCACTTAGCGGAACGAGTTTTCCCCTCACTAGTATCCTAAAACTTTATAAAACCATATATTGTGCTCCTGCATCCACAATGGTTAAAACATAGTAGTTCAAAATAATATGATGATATGAAAACAAGTAAAGCAATTCTGGATTTCCCATCCCCCTTTCATTTTGACTAACTGTCTTATTTATAGTTTCTAGGAATACTATTAACATAATAGTTTTCATGGGCTGACTATTAACCAGTTTAATACATATGGACTCCCTGTCTAATTTCATAGTTATCATGGGATCACTAGGAACCTATTGGCCCCTACCAATAACTTTATTGTTTTATGGGTTCTCCCTGAAACTATTGGTATCTCCAATAACTTCCCTCTTATCATAGTTTTCATGGGTTGACTATGAACCTATTGACATCTGTCAATAACTTAATTCGGATATAATTTTCATGGGTTCACTACAAACCTATTGGCCCCTGCCAATAACTCAATCTAATCATAGTTTTCATGGGTTTACTATAAACCTATTGGCCCCTTCCAATAACTTTTCCTAAGCATAGTTTTCATAGGTTTACTATGAACCTGTTTATCTGACAACTTCAATTTTTAGGCATCCTACATTCTGTTCTGTCTGACCTCCTGGATGTTATTCTACTTATTCGGAAGTTAATACAATTTATATTCACTACTGGGTCAACCTAGCTAGTTATTCTGCTCTTCCCCAAAATATAGTTATGGGTCCATTACAATGTGAATATATATATATATATATACACACACACACACGAAGAAGCAAACATAATAACATGATAATACCAACACCTGTGGTTTAATATCCTTGAAATCATATTATATAAAACTTAGTTAATCCCTTTAACTTATTAATCAAGGAAAACTTCTTCAAAAACTCCATACTTAAATCATTTAGAATCTCTTTTATTATGCCATGGTTTTCCTTTAAAATGAGATTGGGCTATTTGTTTTAAAAACTAAGGCTTTCGAAACCTTTAATCATTACTTTCAAAACCATTGGAAAACTTCCTTTCGAAAGCATTAAAATCTTCTTTTGCAAAACTCTAGGCACCTACCTTTCGAAACACTTTAAAATCTTTCTTTTGAAACCTTTCGAATGTATTAAAGTGAAAACATTCTACTATAAAAGCTTAGCTTCGAAACAATTGGGTTATTCCTTACAATATTTTTTGGATCAAAGTGAATACATATGAAAGTACCGCTTTCGAAACCATTGATCTTTATATAAAATTATTTAGGGAAAAGTTGATGGCTTCGGAACCATCCATTCGAAAGCTTCAAAACATTTAAGCAAAACACTGAAGGATAGCATCGAAACCCCCTTTCGAAGCCATTGCCTTCGAGACCCTTGAACCCTTTCGAAAGCTTTTAGGAAGTGGCTCATATTTACAAAACAAAGTCTACCTTTCGAAAGCATTGATATCTTTAATTCCTTTGAAAGGTATAAGGTCGGCAGAAGGGTTTCGGCTAGGTCGAAACTACCTCTTTTGAAATCATTAGTTTGGAAACTAAATAACTCATTCGAAAGCTATACTTTAAACAATATGGCAACAACCCCCTTTCGAAAGCTATTCAAAAGACCCCTTCGAAAGCATATATTTTAACACCTTCAAAAGCATCTAGTAAAACAGGCAAGCACATTTCTTTAGAAAATAAAACAAAAGTTTCGTTCCCATCGAAAGCAATGTTTCGACACCATGCCTTCCGCCTTTCTCCAATCCACTAAGTACCAATGTTGATACCTTGTGTATTGGTTTTAGCTTTGTAGGTTTTGACCTGGTAGGTTTCGTCTTGATTGAAGGCGGAAGCTATGAGTCGAAAGGTGCTTCTAAAAGAGGTGGAACCCACTTTTCTGGGTAAAACCTGATTAATGCCAACAAAAGCAAAAACTTTATAACTAACTTGCTTATTTGTAAAATTTAATTGGTTGCCATAAGCTTTTCAAATAATTTTCCAAATAAAACTGCCACATAATTTTAGATTTAATTCAACAAATAAGCCCTTCCTTTAAGCAAAACAATTAAATCATTTAGGTCCTCCTTTCAAAATAATTTAATTCTCATTGTAAATCACTTAGGAAAATTCCCCAAAAATCACAAAAATTAACTTTTAATATGTTATCTAATATATCTTAATTTCAGATCCAAATTCTCAATATAATTTCCTAAATAAATTTCTAAACCCAATTAACCATATTTTCCTTTAAAAATTCATAATAAATTCTCCAAAACTTGGAAAATTATAAAAATTAAAACCCAACTCCAAAATCATATTTTACATGACATAAAATTTTCTCACGGCATTCAAAATCAATTATAATCGGTTTTACCCTTAAAACCATATAAAATCATATTTAAACATTTTTGTTTAAATCAGCATGTTATAATCTTAGCATATCATCATCGCAATCATCATTAAAATGGAGTTAATCTTAAACCCGAAAAAAATAATCATAAAACAAAATAGAGATGATATAGATTATTATTTATCTTGACTAGGATAAGGAATTTGAGATTGGATTGAGATTAATTTCCCCTAGCTTTAATCCTAAGCTTTACTTGAATTTTCTACTTTTATCCTAGTAATGGTCGGCTCCTCTTATGTTTGCATTTTATGTTTTGTGAAAATGAGAAATGAACATGAATAGGTGGAAACGAGAAAATATAAAGGTAATGGGTTATGTGCGGCTGTTTCCCAATAAGCCCTTATGTAAATTAATCTGCTTATAAACCATTCTTAAGCCCATTTAACCAATTAAGCACGACCCTTAATTTTATTTTCAAATCTCAATCCCCTTATCACTCTAATTATTTACATTATTCTATTTAATTTATATATTTAAATCTCCTGGATAATTTTATTAAAAATTAGGGGTGTTACAACTATCCCACAGAGATCTCACATGAAAAGAACTAACCTAAAGGAGAGAAACAGTGCCATTATGGACATATTCATTAGCAGTGGCTATTTTAGGAATACCGGTGATTGCTCTATGGTTATAATCAATCAAAGAAGAGAGAATGGTACTAGTGCTACTCTAAGGGGAGTGCCAAATTGATTCAACGGTACTACATTTGATCATTGCAAGAAAGGTACTTCAAAGCTGGAGGATGCATCTCCAAGACTAGCTAGTATCTAATGGAATATTGACAATCCAAACATTCTTTTGCTTTAGGTTGAAATGCAAAGACCACGGGACCATAGACCACCCTCTTTATTTATTATCTGTTCAAAGTAATGGCCAGCTACAACTAAGTTCAAGAGGTGCAAATTTATAATACTCAGCCCACCATGATGAAGAGAGAATTCTAATTTTTTAAAAGCAATGGGTATCAACTTATTAGAGAAGGGGTTTCCATGCCATATATAATAACTAAAGGCTCTATTTTGCATTGAGATAAGTTTTTGAGAGACAACAAAAATTCTTAAGAGAATGGTACACATTGGAAATGCAATACTCCTAATAATAACATTTCTAGTAGCTTGAGAAAGCTTCGTATCAGCCATTAGATCAAGTTTAGCAATTATTTTCTCAAATAGAGGAAGACACTGAGCAGATTTGACTTCGGAGGTACACATAGGAGCTCCTAAGTAGGAAGCAGAAGGATTTAGAGGCTACAGGCTAGAAAATTTAAAAATATTAGTATATACATACATGTTCAGACCAGCAATTCCAATTTGTGATTTATGTCTATTGATAAGGAGACCAGTCATGCCAAAGAAAGTGTCCAGCCCTAGAAAAACATTGCTGATGGAATTAAAAGTAGGCTTGGTTAATATTAATAAGTCATCTGCAAACATGAGAGAAGAAATCTTATGATACTTACACTTTGGGTGATAATATATCATTCTATCATTAAAGAATTGGTAGAGAATATTGGTTAGTACCTCCATAATTGAAATGAATAAGTAAGAGGAGACAGGATCACCCTACCTAATTCCCCTAGTAGAAGAGAAATACCCAAAACTCTCATTATTGAGGGGAAGAGATAATTTTGCAGTTGAGATACAGGTGTGCAACCAAGCTAAAAAGGCAAGGGGAAGTTCATTTTAGACATAATAGAGATGATGTAACACCCCATATATTTTATAACCTTATTTAAGACATTAATTAGTTAAATCAAATTAAATGATGTAAAGAGTAATAGATGGAGATTTAATTAGTTAGAGGTAGCCGTGCCATAATGATGGGGTAATTAAAATGAAATAACACTAGGTAATGTGTTAGGAAATGAGAAGGGTATTTTGGGAAATGACAACACCTTATACCCTAAACCCTTGCGAGATTCACGTTCACTATTCTCATTTCATTAAAACGAAAACTTGCTAAGGCCGGCCAACATTTCCAGTCTCAAGAAGAAGTAAGCTAAGATTCAAGAGGAAAGAAGAAATCAACTAATTAAACACTCTAAAATCTCATCTATAATCTCTAAAGCCAAGCTGAATAATTACTACATCCCTAATATTTCTAGTTTTCGGTTTTTGTTTAGATCCAAAATGATTTTGCTATAATATTGCCATGTTTGATGCTTTAAGATATATATGTTTGTTGTTGATGGAATTATAAATGTTTATTCGTGTTTTATGATAATGTTTAGCATGGAAACCCTATTTAATGACATCCAATACTTTGAAAATTGAAATATAGGTCAGGAATAATATTCTAGAGATAGGTTTTGATTTTCATAAATTTTCGATTTAATATGGATTTTTGAATGAACGAAATTGTTTATTGGGTTTTAAATTATTTTCGGTTGACATAATTATTATTTGGGTTTGAGATTTTAACATGTTAGGCAATATATTGAAATATATTTTTTGGAATTTTTTGAGAATTTTCCTTAGTAATTTGAGGGATATATAAAATTATTTAAGGTATGGGATTTAAATGTTTTATATATTTATAAAGGAGAATGGGTATTTTGCAAAATAAAATGTTTTATAAACTCTGGTAACTGCGACAGTAAAAAATTTTGAAAAGTATTTTATTGACCAACGAGAATTTGATAAACAAAGGCAGGTTAGTTGAAGAGTTTCCTTTTTAAGTTTAAAGACAAAAATCACACTTTTTCCATGTTTCAATCCATACGGCTAAACACCTTCCGCCCCAGACCTTTCATCTCAGTCGAAGGGTTAGATTTCGATAAAGTCAAAGTTCAATGCATAAGGTATCAAGAAATTGGTACGTAATGAATTGAATATAAGCCGAAAGGTTTAAGCCGAAAGGTTGATGGCCGAAAGAGTTAGAATATAATTATTTTATAAGTGAAAAGCTTTCGCCTGCTTTGCTTTCAAACTTGAGCTTTCGGCTTGGTCACTTCTGACCAGGTTAAGTTATTTAAAGAAAGACTTTAAAACCTTTCGATGTGTCGAAAGGTTGTAGCTGCTACCGCCATTACTTTGTTTTGAAACCTTCCGGCATCGCCGAAGGGTTTCCACTGTTTTATAAAGGTTTTACTTTGAACCTTCCAACCCAAACGAAAGGCACCTATTTTTAAAGTTAGCCATTTCTCAAGGCTTTCAGAGGAAAGCTTTCGATTTAGGTGGTTACCCTTGTTTTGTGAAAGATAACCAATGGCTTCCGAAAGGTTGTTTGGATATCCTCGAAAGGTTATATGAGTATTTTCGAAAGGTTTATTTAATAAAGATGAAAGGTTTTAAAAGATAAGTTTCCAGGTTGTTTTAAAGTTGAACCCAATCTACCTTCAAAAGGTTTGTGTTTTAAAGAGTTCTAGGCATTCGAATGGTTTATTCCTAGACCTGTTTCGAAAGGTTTATTAAAGGTTTTCGAAAGGTTTTGAAGGAAAGGTTTTTCGAAGGATTTTTTAAGGCAATGACTTAAAGTGATTTTAAAGAAGGATGTCTAAAGCTTATAACTTTCGAAAGGTTTGTTTTGAATGAATTCGAAAGGTTTTAGAGACAATTTTCGAAAGGTTTAAACATTGAATTCGAATGTGATAATTTCAAAATATGGAAAGAGGTTCTTTCAAATGGTAAAGTGTTTTCATCAACCAAGTTTTGAGTAAAGGATATATATCTAACATGGTAATATAATTTGAGTAAAGTATAAAGACTTATTTATTTTCCTTGTTTGAAGTTTGATTTAAAGGTTTGAATCATATTGAAATTGTTTTCAAGGAAAATTATGGGAAGAGATCCTAAAGTAAAAATGACTCAGATATTAGAAAACCAGATGGGACTAGTATGGGGTCGCGCCCTGTACATTAGCTTGTAGCCCTAGCTAATTGTCGTCCAGAATTCCAGTGTGTAGGGCTTGGTCACAGGTAGACTATAATTATGATTACACACCGAAAGGAACATATGTTGTATACAGATAGGTTATTGGTAAGCCCAGAAGACCACTAGGCTCGGGAGAACCTGGGAGATGATTAAGTTAGGGACAGACCGTCCAGAAGGAAGATATTTAATAGATAGTTTAGGATAGACTGTCTTGATGGGAGATGTTAAATAGATAAATAAGGATAGACAATCCTAAATATAAAAATCTAACAGATGTTAGGTAAATTTTGATTATGATTATGTTATCTGGTTCAGCCAAAGGTTAAACGTTATTTGTGTTTGAACAGATAGTTCATTATTACCTGATATTTATGTTTGTTTACATAATGTATGTTTTGTGAGATTAACCATTCTAAATGCAGGTGCATAGTATATGGTTATATGAAAAGATTTGCAAAGACATATTCTAAAAGTTGTTAGTGAGGGGAAACTCGTTCCGCTATGCGGTATGATCTCACTTAACATAATTAAACCGGGATGTGTAGTATTATTAATACCAGGCTTTATGTCTGACTCGAAGTTTATGTTTTTCCCTTAAACTCTCGGGTACTCAAAACTAATTTGAGTAGATTGAGAGTTAAGAATCTTTTTAGGTTTTTAGATTGTTTGACGAATAAGCTATCGGAGGATGCAGGAGGCAACAGATAGCTATTTATGAATTGCGGCTTTTTATTCATGTTCGAAGAATTTCCACTGTGTTATGATGTATTAGGTCTTATATGACCATTTGACTTTGATCAATCGAGGGGGTATCTTCATATACCACTCTCGGCGTAATTTGTAATAACCATATTTATTCAGTGCTTGGGAAAATGTTGGCTTATGTTACGTGAATATAGAACAAGTTTTATTTGGAAATGTAATGAAGTAAATCTGTGTTTTCAAATCTGTGTTATTTTCATATTCAAGTGCTTCCAGTATTTTAGATACCATTAACATAGCTGTATTTAGTCGCCGGAAGCTAATACTATAGATGACTGCAGCATCTGTAGCGCTTAGTTTTGGGCCTCTAGATAGGGGATGTTACAGCTTGGTATCGGTGCATGGTTTATGAAATACTAACTAAAAAAATGGTTTTTGAAAACATAATCCATAGAAATTAGGGTTAAGATCGGGGTATGGGATAACGCTATGATAACGTACTTGTATTTTATATATATAAGTATACGCTCTATCTTTAAACTCCTATGTTAGTTCGGTTATTCATCTGTATCTCACAAGGTTTGAATACAGATATGGAGGGAAGAAGAAACCGAGTGATCATTGGAGGAGAAAGCAGCAACACTAACAGAAACGCCTAACCAAGTGCAAGGAGAGGTATTGGTAGGGCACAAGTTGAAAATATCGGTGCGGGAATTCCCCAGGTGGATATGGGGGTGATGTATCAGTTCTTTATGAATATGGTGCAAGCTGGAGTAGCAGCAGGTGTTGTTGGAGGAAACGCTGCAGGAGGAGGAGCTTAAGAGGTTCCTGCGGTTAACCAGTATGCCAATCTGAGTAGAGATTACATTAGACTCGGAGGAAAGCCGTTCATTGGAACTGAGGATGTGATTGAAGTGGAGAATTCGCTGCTGCAATGTGAAAGGATTTTCGTGGATTTAGGGATGAATGATGCGCAGAAAAGGAGGTTAGCCTCAAGGTAGCTGCATTATTTTGGTGGAACACTGTCACTGCCGGTGTGGATGAAGAGACCATTACTTAGGAGGAATTCAGAAGAAGGTTTTTGGAGAGGTTTATGTCCATTATGGCTCAAGCTGCTTTGGTAAGGAGGTTTGTAGAATTGGAGCAAGGAGATATGAGTGTGTTGGAGTATACTAGGAAGTTCGAGGAACTAGCCCGATATGGGTATGCATTGGTTGATACTGTTATCAGTAGAAATGAGAAGTACATCGATGGGTTAAGGCTAGACCTGATAAGTGAACTTTGCCGCACTTAAGGGACCCTAGCGATGTTGTTGTTGAGATGGCATTAAGGCAAGAAGAAGAATTGGCTTTCCTAAGAAAGAAAGTGAAAGAGGCTCAGGCTGGAAAGGCTCAGAAAAGGAAAATTTTCTAGAAAAGGATTACTCACAAAAAAAGGAGCGCAGAAGAAGAGTAAATCTGAGGTGGTTTATTACAACTGCAATAAGAAAGGACATTATACCAACGAGTGTCGAGCTAGTAAGGGGAAAGGAAAAGGAGCTGGTGAGAAGAAGAATGTCAGATGCTTCAATTGCGATCAGGTGGGTCACTTCAAGAACAAGTTCCCAGAGCCACCAAAGGAAGGGAAAGGGTGAGTTTATGCTTTGGATCCCACAACCACAAAATCAGTTGCTCGGGATAAGGGAAAAGCTGTTTTAGGAGGCTCACTGCAGATCCACGATATGTCTATTAGCGTCCTATTTGATATTGGGGCATACCTTTCTTTTATTTCTAGATGTCTGGTAGATAGACTTAACCTTGAACCCTCCTACTTAGTTACTTCCTTAAGGGTTGCTAATCCAATAAGAGGTTATGCAACACTTGGGATGAGGTGTGACCATCTAGAATTTGATTTTCTAGGCCATACCTTTTATTGTTGTTTGCATGTATTTGATTTTGTGGGATTTGGGATTATCCTAGGGATGGATTGGTTAAGTAGATATGACGCTAGGATATTTTGCCAAGATAGGAAAATATCACTTAGTCATCCAGATTGTAGTGATCGGATAATTTATGTCGTAGAGAACCCTAGTTGTAAGGTGAATGCTTTACTGGGTGTTATGGAGTTGGAAGATGAGTTGCATCAAGTTTTGGTAGTTAGAGATTTTGCCGATGTGTTTGAACTAGTCATTGGACTGCCACCGAAACGAGCTATTGATTTTCAGATTGATTTAGTGCCTGGAGCTGAACCAGTGAGTAGACCGCCAAGTAGGATGACACCTACAGAGATGAAAGAGTTGAAGGTGCAGTTAGTTGATCTAGAAGGCAAAAGTTTTATTAGGCTGAGTAGTTTGCCATGGGGAGCCGCTGCTGTGTTTGCTAAGAAGTCGTACGAATCGTAAAGGCTATGTATCGATTATCGTAAGTTGAATGAGAGGACAATAAAGAACATATATCCATTGCCGAGAATTGACGATTTGTTCGATCAGTTGAGTGGAGTGAAGGTATTCTCTCAGTTAGATTTAGCGACGAGATTTCATCGGCTTAGAGTAGCAGAGGACAGCATTCCTTTAATGGCGTTTAGAACCATATATGGATCGTACGAATGGTTAGTTATGTCATTTGGACTAACTAATGCGCCGTCTTTCTTTGTAGATCTGATGAATTGGATTTTTCAAGAGCATTTAGATAGGTTTGTGTTGGTTTTCATTGATGAAATTTTGATATACTTTAAGGAAGAGAAGGAACATGAAGTTCATCTCAGAGTCGTGCTTGAGACGTTGAGGGAGCATCAGTTGAAGGCTAAGTTTACAAAGTCTCATTTTTGAAAGAAGGAAGTGAAGTTTCGTGGTCATGTCGTCTCTGAGAAAGGGTTGTCTGTAGACCCGACTAAGATTGAAGCGGTGAATAATTGGAAGAGGTGTGAGACGGTGACCGGGATAAAGAGTTTCCTTGGTTGGTGGGGTATTATCGAAGGTTTATAAAAGATTTTTTGCGAATAGCAGCAACGACGGCTAAGCTTACGTGAAAGGATGTGAAGTTCGTGTGGACCGATAAGTGTGAAGAACCATTCCAGAGCTTGAAACACTTATTGACCCATGCACCGGTGTTAGTGGTTCCGGAGGGGAATCAAGTTTTAGTTGTTTATATAGATGTGTGTGAAACTGGATTAGGAGCCGTGTTGATGCAAAGGGGAAAAGTAATTGCTTACGCTTCTAGACAACTCAGACCACGTGAGGTTAGGTATCCAACGCATGACTTGGAGTTAGCTGCCGTTATATTTGCTTTAAAGGTGTGGAGGCATTATCTTTTGGGAGAACGATTTGAGCTATATACTGATCATAAGTCGTTGAAATATTTGTTCTCTCAAAAGGAGCTGAACATGAGACAACAAAAATGGTTGGAGTTTATCACTGCCTATGATTTTGGAATTGAGTATACACTCGAAAAAGGAAACAAGGTAGCGGATGCACTCAATCAGAAACATCAGAATGCATTATTGTCAATGATTACTGAGTGGAAATATTTGGAGGTATTATCGGATTGTAGTGTGCGGTTTAGGTCCGAGGTAGGATCGAGTGGAGGAAATACTGTATTGTCTTGTTTAGAAGTCTAACCGGTAATGATTGAGAAGATAGCTTCTAAGAAAGAAGAGGATCCAGTATTGGCTGAAAGGATCAAAAGGTTGAAGGAAGGAATAGAGGGCGATGACCTAAAAGATTTCAATCTTGACCAAAATGGGTGGTTGAGAAAGAAAGGAAAATTGTGTGTTTCGAATGTAGAAAACATGAGGAAAGAGGTTTTGGATGAGTGCCATCGTTTGAAGTTCACTATCCACCCGGGAGGAACGAAAATGTGTCAGGACACGAAGAGAAATTTCTCATGGGAAGGTATGAAGCAGGATATAAGATTGTCTGTTAAGGAGTGCTTGAATTGCCAACAGGCAAAGGCTGAACACCAGAAGCTAAGTGGATTGCTTCAACCATTAGAGATTCCGTTATGGAAGTGGGATTCAATCTTTATGGATTTTATTGATGGATTGCTGAGATCTAGGAGAGGAAACAAAAGCATGTGAGTTATAGTATATAGGCTGACTAAGAGTGCCCATTTTATCCCTGTAAAGTCAACTAGAATGGCACCTGAGTTGGCGAAGTTATTCATGAAGAATGTAGTTAGACCGCATGGGATTCCTAGTAGTATTGTCAGTTATTTCTTTTCCTTGTTTGAAGTTTGATTTAAAGGTTTGAATCATTTTGAAATTGTTTTCAAGGAAAATTATGGGAAGAGATCCTAAAGTAAAAATGACTCAGATATTAGAAAACCAGAGGGGACTAGTATGGGGTCGCGCTCTGTACATTAGCTTGTAGCCCCAGCTAATTGTTGTCCAGAATTCCAGTGTGTAGGGCTTGGTCACAGGTAGACTATAATTATGATTACACACCGGAAGGAACATATGTTGTATACATATAGGTTATTGGTAAGCCCGGAAGACCACTAGGCTCGGGAGAACCTGGGAGATGATTAAGTTAGGGACAGTCCGTCCAGAAGGAAGATATTTAATAGATAGTTTAAGACAGATCATCCTAATAGGAGATATTAAATCGATAAATAAGGATAGACAATCCTAAATATAAAAATCTAACAGATGTTAGGTAAATTTTGATTATGATTATGTTATCTAGTAAGCCTGAGTCAGCCAAAGGTTAAACGTTATTTGAATTTGAACTGATAGTTCATTATTACCTGATATTTATGTTTGTTTACATAATGTATGCTTTGTGAGATTAACCATTGTGAATGCAGGTGCATAGTATATGGTTATATGAAAAGATTTGCAAAGATATATTTTAAAAGATGTTAGTGAGGGGAAACCCATTTCGCTATGCAACATGGTCTCACTTAACATAATTAAATCGGGATGTGTAGTATTATTCAAACCATGCTTTATGTCTAACTCGAAGTTTATGTTTTACCCTTAAACTCTCGGGTACTCAAAACTAATTTGAGTAGATTGAGAGTTAAGGATCTTTTCAGGTTTTTAGGTTGTTTGATGAATAAGCTACCGAAGGATGCAGGAGGCAACAGATAGCTATTTAGGAATTGCTGCTTTTTTATTTATGTTTGTAGAATTTCCGCTGTGTTATGATGTATTAGGTCTTATATGACCATTTGGCTCTGATCAATCGAGGGGGTATCTTCATATACCGTTCTCCGCGTAATTTGTAATAACCATATTTATTCAGTGCTTGGGAAAACGTTTGGGTTATGTTACGTGAATATGGAACAAGTTTTATTTGGAAATGTAATGAAGTAAATCTGTGTTTTTAAATCTATGTTTTGTTTCATATTCAGGTGCTTTTGGTATTATTGATACCATTAATATAGCCGTATTTAGTCGCCGGAAGCTAATACTATAGATGACTACAGCATCTGTAGTGCTTAGTTTTAGGCCTCTAGATAGGGGATGTTATAGATGATGTCAGACCAGTTAACAGTGTCATAAGCTTTTTGAATATCAAGTTTTAGTACACATCTTGGAGAAACTTGTTTCCTATTATAGCCTTTTAAGAGTTCATGGGAAAGAAGAATCAATGATTCTTCCCCTAGGTAGAAACCTAGACTGATTTGAAGATATTATTTTGCCAAGGCATCCTTTCATTCTACTAGCAATAATTTTGGTAATGCACTTATAAGTGACATTACAACATGCTGTGGGCTTAAAATGAGAGACATCCTAAGGGAACTATGACTTAGGAATTAGAGCAAGTTTAGTGTAATTAATGCCATTTAGTTTGATATTGGATTTGAAGAAGTGGAGAATAGCATTTGTAAAGTCTTTATGAATGATTCCCTAGACAAATTGAAAATAATGAGCAGAGAACCCATCTGGTCCAACCGAACTAGATGGTTTCATATCAAAAACAACTTGTTTAATGGGTATTTTATGAAAAAAAAATTAGGTTTTAGAGTAAAAACCTAACTTTTTATTCTCTAAATGATTCGAAATTTTGATATTAGGTGTAAAATGAAAATTTGGAGATGGGTTTTCAATTTCATAATTTTTCAAATATTAATAAATATTTTATGAATTTCCTAAGGAGGAAATAACTTAATTTCGGGTTTTAATTATTAAAAATAATTAAATATCATTTTTGGCCCTAAAATTTTTATATGCTAAAGAGAAGGATATTCTCTAATTTTTGTGAATTTTTTGGAATTTTACCAATTGATTTTGATTTATTATGAATTTATTTTGCCAAATAAGCATATAAAAGGCTAATTAATTTAGGGTATTAATTAATTATTTTAATTATGTTTTGGAACTTGAAAATATAGGTCAGTGCAAATTTCTGAAAAGGATTTGTAAAAAGATTTTTTATCCAATAGAAATTGGACAAGAAATTAGAATTGGCAAAAAGTATTTACTTTGTCAGTAAGAAATTAGTTTTTGGGTTAATTACATTGATGTCATGCCTCTTAGGATCTCCCTACATCTATATTGTCACCGTGCCTAAAGCTTTTTATAAGCGTCGACGTCGGCAAGGAGGGAAGCATAGGATCACTAATTAATAGTTAGAGAATATCCTTCTCTTTACCATATAAATATTTTAGGGCCAACTAAAATTTGCGGCATTGCATCTTTGTGATTCATCTACGCTGAAGACATCTCTTCGCATGTCTTCACCACTATTTTTAATGACACCACACCTATCACTTCGAATGTTTTCAAGACTGTGGCAGCGACGCCGCTATTTATGTCTTCGACTACACATATATTAAGATGCATAATAGCCAAAGAGTATTTATTAAACTATTTTTAAAAAGGGCGACGAGGTCTTTGTCGCTGCTATTCAATAAAGTCGATGACCTTATATTATTTGGCAATGATGTCGAAAATATTTCTTTAGTGTCAAAGAAACCCACTTCGGTGGGAATCAAAAAATGTTTTAAAAGAAACGAAGTAACCTATGTTCAAGAGGGTCGAAGACCCTATGTTTTGGCGGATAGCCAATTATTTTCATAAATGTCGACATCATCAATCTCAACATGTCTTATACTTAAGTTATGACTTCGATCTAGGATAGAGGCTGAAATCGTGTAAACCCGTATGTGTATGTTTTTATTAAAGGCGGAGAGCCTTATGCTTTCTATTTTGAGGACATCATTGGGGATACCAGTACCATTTTAAATTATGAATTTCGATGTTGATTTAATAACGCATGAGTTATGTTTTATTTATTAAAGGCGAAGTGGCTTATGCTTCTACTTTAACATAGTTTTTGGGGGATACCAATGCCATTTTTAATTTGTAAACTCTGGCACTATCGTTGGGGCACCAATATATATGAACTTCGACATTTATCTTTATTAACTTAATAAGGGCGGCGAGCCTATTGTTTTATGACTTCAATTCTAAACATTAGAGACACCAATGCTATTTTGATTATAGATATTGACACCATCATTGGGGATACCAAATTAGGATGGCCTCAAAAAACTAAATATGTTATTGACTTCAACTTTAAACCTTGGGGATACCATTGTTTGGCTTAGATCAATTGGGGATACCAATATATGTCACTTTGAAATGTTATAACTATAAGGGGATACATGTAGGTAACATGAATTAAATTGAAACATGCCGGTAACATGAATTAAATTGTTAAATGTTGGATTCAAAGTCATCCTAGGAAAACTATAGGATGTGAGATGGATAGTTTACATCATGTTGGAGATGGATAATCTCTATAAGAATAATGAAGGGTTCATAGTCATCCTAGAAAAACTATGAGATGTGTAATGGATAGTCCACATCATTTTAAGTTAAATGAAATATTTGTGATGGATAGTCCACAAAATTTTAAAAGACTAAACCATATGTGATGGGTAGTCAATATGGTAAGGGATGGGTAATCCAAGTAATAAATACATGTGAGATGGACAGTCCACATAATTTTGAATATGTTTAAATGTGAGATGGCTAGTCCACATAATTAAAAGACGGGTAGTTAGATTGAAATAAGATGGATAGTCAGTTTAAATTATGATGTATAGTCATTTGGAATTAAGGTGGATAATCTAATGAATTGGGATGGGTAATCCAATATATATTGCATGATTAAAATTGCCATTTTCTATGTTCTAACCATTGTGGTTGCACGAGCACACTATATGGTTGTTATGTTTTGATAAAATACTAGTGAAGGGAAAACCCATTCTGCTCAATGGCATGGTTTCACTAGATATCTATTTGGTTCGAGATGGTATGTCATTATTCACACTAGACTGCTATCTGACCCAAAGTTTTTGTTTTTTCCCTTAAACTCTTGGATACTCATTTGAGTGGGTTGGGAGTAAGGGCTTTCAGGTTGTAGTTAGACGAATAAGCTTCTAGAGACGTGTAGGAGGCAATCTAGCTATTAGGAGCTTAATTTATTTCCACCGTGTAGTTTGGTTTTCTCTATTTGGATGTAATGGCAAAGTAGTATAATTGTCAAATATCTAACTCCGATCAACTAAGGAGGCATCTTCATATGTCACTCTTGGAGTACTTTGTAATAATTATAATTTCTATGAGCATGGGTTTGCGAATGGGATTTTTAATGAATATGAAATACCATTTGTGAAATGAAATGTGAAAATTTGTTATTAAACCATGTTTGAAACTTTTTCATATTCATGTGCTTCTGATTATTGATACTCGTCGAGAATTAATAATGGATGACTGTAACATCCGTAGCAATTTTTTTTGGGCCTCGAATGGGGGATGTTTCAAGTTGGTATCAGAGCATAGGTTCATGATTAAAACAATTTTTAACCTAAAGAGTTTCTGAAAACATAATCCGAATGAATCAAAGAATATGATCGGGGTATGGGATAATGCTATAATAACATACTTTTTTGCTATATATAAGTATGTATTCCATCTCTATTCTCCCCTCTCTCTTAGACCGTTCTTCTTTATCTTACTAAGGCTTATATGTAGATTTACAAGAAATAAAGATATGGTGGCAGGAAATGGAATAGTGAATCTATGTGGAGGAAGCACCATAACCAGTGGAAATGCTCGGCCCAACACCAAGAGAAACCTAGGCCGATAGGCAAAAATTAATCAAAATGCAAATACCAATGTAGGTGCTGGAACCTCACTAGTGGATATGGGGACTGTATAAGTTCTTCGTCAATCTGATGCAAGCTGGAGTAGCTACAGGGGTACTTAAAGGAAATATTGCTAATGCCGGAGGAGTCAATCTCGTAGCACCGATTGGGAATAACTATACTAAGCTAAGTCGACTACACCAGCCTGGTTGGGAAGCCTTTTCTAGGGACTGAGAATGCAATAGAAGTAGAAAACTAGCTGTTACACTATGAAAGGATTTTTGCTGATTTGGGTATTAATGATGAGCAGAAAAGGAGATTGGCTTCGAGACAGCTGTTAGGAGCTGCTTTGTTTTGGTGGAACAGGGTGACCGTAGGGGTACCGAAAGAGGAATTGACATGGGCAGATTTTTGATGGAAATTTGAGGAAAGATTTTTGTCTGCAGTAGCCAAGTCAGCCTTGCTCGGGAAATTTATGTTGAAGTAGGGGTCAATGTTAGTGTTGGAATACTTTGCTAAATTTGATGAGCTGTCTAGGTATGAATGTGCCACTATTGTTACTATTTTCAAAAGGAACGAGAATTTTATCTGGGGGTTGAGGTCGGAGATTGCTAGGACAACTATGCCACATCTTAGACATCCATCGAATGTAGTGGTAGAGATGGTTGTTAGGAATGAAGAAATGCTTTCTACCTTTGGAAAAGAGGAGTCGGTTGAGAACCAGAATTCTCAGAATAAGAAGAGGAAGTTCCTTAAGAAGAATGGAGCTCAAAAAGGTAGGGTAGCCAAAAAGGGAAAAGCTAATATAGTTTGTTACAAGTGTGACAAGAAGGAACACTATGCTAATGAGTGTCAATCTGGTAATGGCAAGGCAGTTGTTGGGAAGCAGAATGTGAACTACTTTAATTGCGACCAAGTGGGGCATTATAAGAACAAATGTCCAGAAGCTGCCAAGGCTAACAAAGGAAAGGTGCTTACTTTGGAGCCATCTACATCAAAACCAACAACAGCTGAGAAGGGAATGTCTGTTATGGAAGGTATGCTTTTGGTTCATAGCATACTAGTTAGGGTTATTTTTGATACTGGTGCATCACATTTATTTATATCTTAGTGTTTGGTAGATAAGTTATATTTAGAACCATCATACCTTGTTACTTCCTTAAGGATAGCTAATCCATAAGAGGGTACACAACTCTAGGGATGAGATGTGACCATCTAGAGTTTGAGTTGTTAGGTTATACTTTTGCCTGTAATTTGTATATATTTGATTTCGTGGGTTTTGGGATTATTTTGGGTATGGATTGGTTGAGTAGATATGATGCTAGGATATTTTGCTAGGATAAAAAATATCATTGAGACATCCTGATAGCAGTGACCGAATAGTGTACTCAATTTGAAAGTGTGTACGCTTGTGCACACTAATTACGGATCGTGTAATATGGACTAATATATGCGGAATGTTATTTACAATTGCTATACAAGTAAATATTCAATAAACTAACTATATAGCAATTCACAGATATAGAATAGTAAATGCAGTAAACTGTAAAAATCACACCAGGGATTTTTATACTGGTTTGGACCTCCCGTCCTACGTCCAGTCCCAGACTTCTATCTGGATTTCACTACCAACTACCTCGCTTCACCCGGAGGAACAGGTTTATAACACCCGAACAGCCGAACGGGATTTCGTGCCTCTTACAACACCGAGGACTTCAACAAAAATAAATACAATTGTCGTTGACAACTTGTGCTCTTGATAACACGGATTTGTCACTTGTAGTACACCCTTCCTATAATCTTATCCTCAAAATATGTGAATGATGTTTATGAAGATTGAAGGAAGTATATTACTTTTTGAATCAAAAGATATGAAATAATTTCAATGATTCAATAAGCAATTGAAATGTTTTAGAGCTCAAGACAGAGATCAATAGAATAGAGATTAGAATAATAGAATTGGTTAATTGGAATAATGATTTCATGATGTTTAAACCCTTTGTGAAAAGATACAAACAAAGGTCATGATCATTGGTGAAGAGAAAGAGAAGCAACCGTAGAAGAAAAGGAAGTGTCTGTACGAAAGGTTGCTTTCTGTTTGAAAACGGTCGACAGGTCAAAATGGACCAGTAGACAGGAATTTGAATATATATACGTTATGTACACTTGTGCACGTTATCTGTGCATTCTGGGTAGAAATGGTCGACCGCCTTGTTTTAAACCGGTCGACCGGTTTAGCCCAGACTGCACAGTTAATGTGCACTTATACATATATACATTTATATTCAAAGATTGAAGGTATGAGATTATTTGAGGATAGATTTTAACATAAATAACACTACTAACATACCAAATAATCAACCTCTAATGTATGGAGCTCTTTGTGTCTCTTTAAAACAATGAATAACTTCTTTTTGTCGATCACGGCTTATCCCTTTGTCAGAAATCAAAACTCTATAAAAATCTTGACTCAACATTCTCCCCCTTTTTGATTGATGACAACATATATCTGAAACTCTGAATCTCCCCTTGAATATGTGATCTCCCCCTGAGATTTTGTCTGTATTCTTTATATAAATATATATATATTCCTGTAGATAATTGTTAGCACTTTCTCCCCCTTTGTCATCGACAAAAAGGAGTAATAGATAATGGAATAATATAGGAATGTATCAACCAGAATATCCACTTTCCTCTTTTCTTAAGTGGGACCTGCAAAAAATATAATTAAGACCATGGTACCCACTTTTTATGGGGTCCTAAGAGTTAGGTCTTAGGAGTCCAAACCCATACGGGTCCGGTATCCCCTTTATATATATAATTAGTATTAAGATGCACAGTATTCATGAAATTCTGAATATATTTATTCCTAATCAAATTGTTATTTGTTTTAGGAACCCATATTTTGATAGTCTTGACATTTTTCTTCTGAAATTTCACAACTGGTTTTGGTTTGGAATATAATAAACTAAGATTTTTCTTAGCTCCAGTCTTTTGTACTTTCTTTTTCCTTTCATTACCAAGATGTTTCTTGGTTTCTTGTTTCCTATATCCCAAACCTTGTTTATTTGAAACAGATTGTGAACTTTCAATGATCTTTGTCAAATTTTCTCGACCTTTGTTAAAGTTAGAAACATTTTGAGTTATGTCATCTAACTTAGTTTGTAAGCTCGCCTTTTCTAGGTCCAGATTTTTGACTTTTGCCTTAAGCTCATGATTTTCAATAGTGAGAGCATCATTTTTCTCTTTTTGAGTTTCAATTTCTTGACTCAAAAGAGATAATTGAGAGTCAACATTAGATGATGATTCTTGAAGTTTTTCAAGTTCTTCTTCTAATATTTTCTTCTCGTCTTTTAACATATCTCGTTCAAACTCTGCTCTACTCAAATCTGCTTTGGCTACTTTTAATTGACGTTTTATGTCTTTATATTTGACTATCAATTCAGAATTTATATCAAGTAATTCATCAAATGTAGGAATTTGTACCTCATCTTCTGTTGCCATAAAACAAACATTAGCTTGTTCATTCTCCTGATCACTTTCACTTTCCGATGAGGATGAGTCTGAATCATCCCATGTTACTGAGAAGGCTCGTTTCTTTGACTTGTCCTTCTTATGTTTGAATTTATCATTTTCTGACTTCTTCTTTTGTTCTGGACAATCCTTTTGCATGTGCCCCTTTTTGTGACAGTTGAAACATTCTATAGTTGATGAAGATGGTTTGTTTGATCCAGATTTCCTTTTGTTGTAACGATTGGCTTTTCGATATTTTAGGAATTTTTTGAATCCTTTTGCAATGAATGCCAAATCTTCATCTTCAGAATCTGATTCATTTTCATCTTTCTCAGCATGAAATGCTACATTTTTCTTTTCTTCTTTCTGTTCTTTTCTAGCCTGCAAATTTGCTTCATAGGACATTAAATTTCCTATCAATTCATCTGGCTTCATGATGGAAAGGTCATTAGCTTCTTCAATTGCTAATACTTTTCCTTCCCATTCACTAGTCAGAGAATGTAGGACTGTTGACACAACATCAAAATCTGAATAGTTTTGTCCTAGTCCGATAAGTGCATGATGAATAGTTTGAAACCTTGAATACATATCATTGATTGTCTCATTCGGTTTCATTTTGAAATTTTGAAACTGACTTTTCAGCATGGCTATTTTGGCTTGTTTAACCTTGTTAGTACCTTCATGAGTGGTTTTCAGCGTTTGCCAAATTTGATATGCAGTAGTGCAGATACTAACACGGTTATATTCATTTTGGTCTAATGCACAAAACAGCATATTTATTGCCTTTGCATTTACGGCTGCTGCCGTTTTCTCAACCGTTGTCCATTCTGAATATTCAGTTGTTGGATTCACTATTTCTTTTTGAGTAGCATTCCAAGCATCATAGCTATTTGATTGCATAAAAAATGACATACGTGTAGCCCAATAGCTATAGTTGAGACCATTAAAGAACGGAGGTCTTTGTGTTGATTGACCTTCCGTGTAAGTGTTAGTGCTAGTGCTTGCGTTATTTGCCATATTACAAGAATATATCAAATAACGGTGTTACGGTTATATGATGACCGCGCTCTGATACCAAATGAAAGTGTGTACGCTTGTGCACACTAATTACGGATCGTGTAATATGGACTAATATATGCGGAATGTTATTTACAATTGCTATACAAGTACATATTCAATAAACTAACTATATAGCAATTCACAGATATAGAATAGTAAATGCAGTAAACTGTAAAAATCACACCAGGGATTTTTATACTGGTTCGGACCTCCCGTCCTACGTCCAGTCCCAGACTTCTATCTGGATTTCACTACCAACTACCTCGCTTCACCCGGAGGAACAGGTTTATAACACCCGAACAGCCGAACGGGATTTCGTGCCTCTTACAATACCGAGGACTTCAACAAAAATAAATACAATTGTCATTGACAACTTGTGCTCTTGATAACACGGATTTGTCACTTGTAGTACACCCTTCCTATAATCTTATCCTCAAAATATGTGAATGATGTTTGTGAAGATTGAAGGAAGTATATTACTTTTTGAATCAAAAGATATGAAATAATTTCAATGATTCAATAAGCAATTGAAATGTTTTAGAGCTCAAGACAGATATCAATAGAATAGAGATTAGAATAATAGAATTGGTTAATTGGAATAATGATTTCATGATGTTTAAACCCTTTGTGAAAAGATACAAACAAAGGTCATGATCATTGGTGAAGAGAAAGAGAAGCAACCGTAGAAGAAAAGGAAGTGTCTGTACGAAAGGTTGCTTTCTGTTTGAAAACGGTCGACAGGTCAAAATGGACCAGTAGACAGGAATTTGAATATATATACGTTATGTACACTTGTGCACGTTATCTGTGCATTCTGGGTAGAAACGGTCGACCGCCTTGTTTTAAACCGGTCGACTGGTTTAGCCCAGACTGCACAGTTAATGTGCACTTATACATATATACATTTATATTCAAAGATTGAAGGTATGAGATTATTTGAGGATAGATTTTAACATAAATAACACTACTAACATACCAAATAATCAACCTCTAATGTATGGAGCTCTTTGTGTCTCTTTAAAACAATGAATAACTTCTTTTTGTCGATCACGGCTTATCCCTTTGTCAGAAATCAAAACTCTATAAAAATCTTGACTCAACACAATTGAGAATTCAAGTCCAGGAATTTGTGCTTTATCGGGGGCCACAAAAGTTGAAGATGAATTAAATTGGTTTTTAATTATAAGAGAATTTTCGAGTGTCTTTGAGCTAGTTTTAGACTACCACGGAAACGAGCTATCGAGTTTTGAATAGATCTTATACCAGGAGCTGAACCCATAAGTAGTCCACCTTATATGATGACACCTACCAAGATGAAGGAGTTAAAAGTGCAGCTAGTGGACTTAGAAGGAAAGATTTTTATTAGACCAAATAATTCGCCTTGGGGAGCAGCTACGGTGTTTGTAAAGAAATCGGACAGGTCATTAAGATTGTGCATCGATTATTGTAAGTTGAATGAAAAGACGATAAAGAATCGATATCCTTTGCTGAGAATTGATGATTTATTCAATCAGTTGAGTGGAGCCAAAGTATTTTCCCAGTTGGATTTGGCGACATAGTTCTATAAATTGAGAGTGGCGGAGGATAGTATTTCATTGATGCTGTTTCAAACGAGATATGGTTCATACGAGTGGTTAATAATGCCATTTTAATTGACTAATGCGCCTGCTTTCTTTTTGCACTTGATGAACCGGATATTCTGAGAGCACTTGAATAGGTTCGTATTGGTGTTCATTGATGACATTTTGATATATCCTAAGGCTAAAACAGATCATGAGATTCATCTTAGAATAGTGCTTGAGACGTTGAGGCAGCATCAACTGAAAGTGAAATTTTCGAAATGTCATTTCTGGTAAAAAGAAGTGAAGTTTCTTGGTCATGTAGTTTTAGAGAAACGGTTGTTGGTCGATCCAACTAAGATTGAAGCTATTAAAAGTTGGAAAAGACCCGAGATAGTGACCAAGATAAGAAGTTTTCTTGGATTAGCTAGCTATTACTAGAGATTTACCAAAGACTTCTCATGGATAGCGGCTCCTTTGACTAAGCTAACCAGAAAGGACACGAAGTTTATTTGGTCTGATAAATGTGAAAAAGCATTCCTTGAGTTGAAGCATTTGTTGACCAACGCACCTGTGTTAGTAGTTCCAGATGGAAATCAGTATTTAGTGGTGTATACAAATGCGTATGGAACTAGATTAGGAGCTATATTGATGCAGAGGGGTAAAGTTATTGCCTACGCTTCTCGGCAGCTCAAACCACATGAAGTTAGATATCTGACTCATGATTTGGAGTTGGCGGCGGTGATTTTCGCATTGAAAGTATGGAGACACTACCTCTTAGGAGAACGTTTCGAGTTGTACATGGATTATAAGTCTTTAAGGTATTTATTCTCTTAGAAAGAGTTGAATATGAGACAGCAGATTTGGCCCAATCTTTAGTTGCTTACGATTTTGGTATGAGTATACACTGGGGAAAGGAAATAAAGTTGCAGATGCACTTAGGAGGAAACATCAGAATGTAATGTTAGTTAAATTGGAAGAATGGAAGGATATGGAAGAATTGACTATTTGTAGTGTGCAGTTATGATCGACTGCTAGTTCTAGTCAAAGTACAACCACGTTATCTTGCTTAGAATTTTGACCAGTGTTGATCAAAAGGATTGCTTCTAAGTAGAGAGATGACCCACTGCTAACCGAAAGAATTAGAAGATTTGAAGGGGGAACTGAGATCAATTATCAAAAGGATTTTAGTCTTGATCAGAAGGGATGGTTGAGGAAGAAGGGACGATTATGTGTTCCGGGTGTGGGAAACCTAAGGAGGGAAGTTCTTAGGGAATGTCATCGATGGAAGTTTACGATTCATCCTGGGGGGAACCAAGATGTATCAGGATATGAATAGAAGTCTCTTCTGGGAATGTATGAAGAGGGATGTAGGCTTAAGGGTAGAGAATTGTGCAAATTGCCAGCAAGTGAAATCCAAACGTTAGAAGCCAAGTGGATTGCTTCAGCCTTTAGTTATACCGATTTGGAAATAGGATTCAATATCCATGGATTTTATTGACGAGTTGCCAAGATCGAATAGGGGAAATGAGAGTATATTGGTTGTGGTAGCAAGATTGACCAAGGGTGCCCATTTCATTCTTGTTAAGTCAATCAGGATGTCGTCTGTATTATCTAAGTTGTTTATAAAGAACATAGTTGGACTGCATGGGTTCCTAATAGTATAGTCAGTGACAGAGGTGCCTTGTTCACTGGTGAATTCTGAAAGAGTCTCCAGGAAGTGTTAGGTACCAAGCTTAAGATGAGTACCGCTTATCACCCTCAAACAGACGAGCAGACAGAAAGGGTCAATAAGGTACTCGAGGATTTGTTGAGAGCTTGTGTACTAAATTTTGGTGGGTCATGGGAAGACCATTTGCACTTGGTTGAGTTTTTATATAATAATAGTTATTAGACTAGTATAAGAATGACGTCTTTTGAAGCTTTGTATGGAAGGTCATGCAATCACCAGCATGTTGGTTGTAGACCAGAGACAGATTGGTCCTTGGTCTAGAGATGGTGAGACAAGCCACAGAGAAGATTGAGTTAATCTGGGGTAGGATGATAGAAGCTATGTCTAGTCAGAAAAGTTATGCAGATAAAGGCGTAAGGATCTTGAATTTCCAGTTGGAGATCATTTTTTATTAAGGTATCACCGATGAAGGGTGTGGTACGATTCAGAAAGATAGGAAAGTTAGCACCAAGATATGTTGGACCATTCCAAATTATAGAGAGGATCGAAAAGCTTGCGTATTGAGTATAAGTACCAAGTAGTTTGGTAGGTGTCCATAATGTATTTCATGTTTCTCATCTTCGGAAGTACATGGACGATCCAGAAACTACTATTGCTCTGACTACATTGGAAGATTTAGTAGTAGAACCGGATCTGACTTTTGTTAAGCAACTAATTCGAGTTGTAGCGAGAGATGAGAAGAAGTTAAGCAACAAGACAGTCAAGTTGGTGAAATTTTAGTGGAGTAACAACAAGAAAGACTATACTTGGGAGACAGAGGACAAGATTAGGGATACTATCTTAAGCTGTTGTGAGGATATGTCCTATACTTATTTTATATAGACTTTATAGTTGGTATGATATACTAGCATTATTTGCATGTTTGATATGCTTGTTATGTAGTCCTTACTGAATTTTGAGAATGAAATTCTTTAAGAAAGAGGTTGCCTGTAACACCCTTAATTTTCATTTAACATTATTCGGGACATTTAATTTGATAGATTAATTAGAATAATGTAAATAGCTTAGGAGAATGAGATTTGATAACTTAATAAGGTCGAGCCATTATAAATGAACTGAATAAGATTGTTTTAAAAGTTAAACATATAAAAGAATATATAAGAGGGGCAATATAGGAAAGAGACATATCATTTTCCTTAAACCCACTTCCCTTCATTCTATTCTCATTTTCCATTAACAAAAAACAATCAGAGAGGAAGAGTAAAGGCGGGCCATTAACTAAACCAGCGAGATCATGAAATCTAAAAGGGATCCAAGAGCAAAGTAGGAAAATCAAAGCAAGAATCAAATCTCAATTCCAATCTCTAAGTTTAAGGTGAATATAAAACTAGTCATCTATTTTCATCCTTATTAGATACGGTTATGGGTAATACTCGAATCCTATTTGTTGATTTGCCAAGTTATGACTTCAAAATCATTGTTTGGATAGAATAATTGTTAATGCATATTTTATGAAATTGTTTCAATAGGTTTTTGAGTAAAAACCAAAGTTTTTATTCTCCAAATGTTTCGAAATTTTATAAGGTGTAAAATGATAATTTGGAGATGGGTTTTCAATTTCATAATTTTCCAAATATTAATAAATATTTTATGAATTTCTTAAGGTGGAAATAGCTTAAATTCGGGTTTTAATTATTTAAAATAATTAAATATGATTTGTGGCCTTGAAATTTTTATATGGTAAAGAGAAGGATATTCTCTAATTTCTATGTTTTTTTGGGAATTTTCCCAAGTGGTTTCGATTTATTATGAATTTATTTTCCTAGATAATCATATAAAAGATTAATTAATTAAGGGTACTAATTAGGGTTAATTGAGGTTTAGAGCTATTTTGATGAAGTTAAAAATGACTTAGGTCAGTTCCTGTAGCCTCCCCTTAGCACAATTTTTAAAATGATTTAGTGGGCCTAAGCGTTGGCTTTGTTAATTACCCACTAATGCAGGCCAGTAACAACCAAAACTTAAAAAACTATAACTTTCAAACGGTAAGTCCGGTTTTCTTTTATGAACACTTTGCAGAATGGGAAACAATCATCCTAAAGTAATAGAAGTGGTTTGAGACTCTAACTCAGCCTCTATAAAAAATTATAGTGCAAATAAGATTTTTAAGGTCAAATAGTCGCATAAAAATTCGGCAAAAATCATAGATGTGGAAAATGTCCCTAAGTGTCACTTTTCAAAATTTTACAGTCATACGACCTTATGTGAATAAAAAATATATTTTACGATCCTCCGATATGTAAAATTCGGGTCGTTACAGGCCATACTTCAGGAGGGAAGCAGGACAGCCATCTTTTCCCGGGCATCCCATAAAGGCTGACTCGAGATTCAAACTTCACACTAGTAAGCAAAGTGGCAGGCCTTATGGCCCATATCTACCACTACTCATTTTAGGCTTAAAAGCCCAAGCCACCTATTTGGGCCTAAAATTATGGCCCACGGACACTATTACAATTTTCAAAATCGTAGGTCATTGGAAAGTTTGCATACGTCGATCGACTGTCGCCGACGTGACAGCGATTGTAACGACCCAGAATTTCACCGTCTTGATTTGCGAATATTTAATTGATTTTATATATTCAAATAATAGATTTTATAATTAAAATAAAACTCTTTTAAATAGTAAATAATGATGGCGAAATAGTTTTTCAAATTTGTTTAGAAATATATTTAGTTCGAAGAAAAATCGAAAATGTGACCGGAATTTGTTTTCCAAATTTCGACCTTTCTTTGACTAAAGGTTGTCGAAAACGTTTTGTACACTTTAGTATAACATATACATACATTTACAAGTCATTAGATACCTTTGTAAACAGTAGTACAAGTGCATTTATTTCATGTTTCCTCATGTTGGAACAAAAGAAAGAGGAGGGGGACATGCTCTACACATGAGCAAGGAGGGAGGAGACATAGTGGATGAGGTGGCAGGAAGGTAGAGGAGGGTAAGTACTTAGGGGTCATTTTGGTAATTAAATTTGTCCACTTGTATATATACCAAATTCCTAATATTTCTCTCATTTTTATTCATTCATACTTTGCAAAATTTCCTCCAAGCTTTATAAAATCTTCCCATGGCTTCCATAGCAAATTCTAATGTTTGAAACCTAAAGCTTTTATCACTTTTAAATTCTAAAAACCATGTTTAAACACCTTACTTCCTTCCTACACCCCTCTTCTTCCAAAATAAAATCATATTCTACCCACCCCTCATGGCCGAACCATGTAGCCTTTATAGCCAAATCATTTTGGCTTTGAAAGACTTCAAATTTTCATTTTTCTCAGATTGAAAGCATGGATATAGGACCCATTCAAGTCGTCGTGTGATCATAGTTAGTTTGGATAGCTTTTGTGTGAGTAAAGCTCACACCTTTAAGAATTTTTAAACTTTGTATCCTTGCTTAAAATGGTTGTATATTGTGTATGTTTGGATAAAAGTTGACGTTGATTTGCATGATTTTATAAGTGTTTATATGTGCTAGAATGTGATGTTGTATTAGACTTGAAATTTAAGTCAAAATGTTGTGAATGTTGGAAAGATGAGATTCTGCTTATGTTTGTGATTTTGTATGTAGGTTTATGCTTT
The DNA here is from genome assembly GCA_030737815.1 of Allium fistulosum. Lineage (NCBI taxonomy): Eukaryota > Viridiplantae > Streptophyta > Magnoliopsida > Asparagales > Amaryllidaceae > Allium > Allium fistulosum. The sequence continues at coordinate 787,979,756 of CM060903.1, forward strand.
GATTATGTATGTGATGTGTATGCTAAAGAAAGTTAGCATATAGACTTGTATTAGCGGTATAGAAATCCTTTGCTTTTAAAAATATTATTTCATTTAAGCGTTTCTAAAAAGTTTATAAAGATTTAAAACTTTAATTTTTAGTTCAAAAACTTTTTCCATTGTTAGAAAGTGGGTTTATGTAAAAAGAGTAAGGTTTTAAAACTATTCGATTCATAAAAATAAGTTTTTAAAATTAAGGGTCATATAGCGATAGTCGATATGAATGCAATTCATGAAAAACGAATTCTTTTTGAAATCTAAAAGCGTTGTCACTTAAGTATATTTTATAAAAGTATTTCAAACTTATTTTAGATATGGAAAAGTAATTATTATTATTAATTGTTTATTTATTTATTTGATGATTATTTAATTAAGTAAGGTAATTAGTACTTATTTATTAGTTAACTAAGATAATTAGTTCTTAAGTGTTAATTAAGTAAGTTAATTATAATTATTTAATTATCTAAAGATTAATTATTATTTAATTATTAATCAAGGGTTAATTATTATTTATTTAATTATTAAAAATTAATTATTAATTAATTATTTTGTTAAACGGTTTAATTATTAATTAATTACTAATTAAATTAAGATTTAATTAAAGACCTAATTAAGATTTAATTTTTATTAAATGAAGATTTAGATTATTATTTAATTTTTAATTAAATATTATTTATGATTTAATCATTTATTTAAAGATTAACTATTATTCAATTATTTATTATTATTTAATTATTTATCTAATAGTTAATTATTAGTTAGTTATTAATTAAAGGTTTAATTATTATTAAACAATGAGATTTAAATGTTATTTAATTATGGAATGAAAGCTTTTGACTTTTAAATCACTTTATTCCTAAAAGATCGGTTTTGTTTTTAAAGCGGCTCTCTTTTAAAAGGATGTTTTGAATCCAAAGGATTTCTTTGTCAACTACCTTTAAGTAACCCTAATTGAATGTGAAACCCAATGGCTGTTTAACAAAATAAAACACCCTTCTACTAATTAAGTTATATTGGACATTTGTTTAGTAGAATAAATCACAGTTCTACCATAATTCACCAAGTAGATTATGTTGATATCTATTTAAGCAGAATAAAAACCCAGTTCTGCTATTTTGTTAACTTCGATATTTACTTATATGTTGATTGATTATTATTGGTTGTTTCCGTTTTACATACATGCTTGTTATGTAAATACCCATGTCATAACTTAGAAATAAAAACTCAATTAAATGAGAACCATTGTAGTCACTAAGCCTCCTTCTGAACATGTGAAGTCAAATGTTCAAATTTTAGCCATTTTTTGAAAATGGTTTAAGATTTATTATTATTTTTAGATATGATATTTAAAGGATAATTAAGCAATTATTTTATTAAAATGTTTGAAGTTAATTCAATACTTTTTAAATGATTGTTTAAAATCATTATTTTGTTAATGAGATATAACGATAGTTAAATGAAGGGTGTTTAAATAATAACTTGTTTGTTTAAAGGTGTTTTAAATAATTGATGTTATCAAAGTAACTTTATTGATTAAAGTTTATTAAAGAAGTTTTGTTCTAAATAAGAAAGGTTTATAAAAGGAATTTTATAAATTGAAAATAGATCTTGAAATTTGGGAAAGAGATTTTATAAATGATTTTGGATATTTATAAAAGAGTTTATAAATGGTTTTGATATTTATAAAATAGATTTATAAACAGACTTGGAGATTTATAAAGAAATTTTATAAACGGATTTAGAATTTTGGTAAAGGAGATTTTCATAAATGAAAGAGTAAAAGGATTTATTTAAGCATTGAGATTGGATTTTCTTTAACTAAACTTCTTAATTATAGTGGTATGGAACATTCGTTCCACGCTTAACATCAAAAAAATAGTGTTTAGGGTTATCCTTACTTCCGTTTCTTTTTAGGTAATTTTTGTTTGATCCATTAATATGATTTTGAAATAAGAAATCCTTCACAAGGTTTTGTGAATATACTTATGCCAGTAAGATAAGTATATGAATATTTTGATAAATAATTTGGAAAGAGATATAAATAATGAAAGATTTATTTTAAGGCTTAGGGGTTGCTATGGAAGTAATTAAATCTCTGCATTGTTCGTTGTTTGTTTATTTGATAATTAAATAATCGAATACAAAATCTTGCACAGTTTTGACTAAGGAAGTAAATAAGAACTTCACGTGTTCATACAGTTTGAGATCCCTTGGGAGAACTCATTCTGGTGAAATGTCTCTAGCTTTAAGGGGTATATTAGAGACTTGGGACTCCGATGTAGTCTATTTACTTCTAATAGAAATAGCATTGAGTCAACCAAAAATTATTGGTTATTGGTTCGAAGAGAATGGGATCGAATATGTTATCCAAAAACCACTTCGAACCAACATAAGCGTTCGAATGGAAGACATCCTAAAGATGGTGTTCTTTGAAGTTCAAGGGTTACTTGCTACTAATCCTGAGGGTGATTCCACAATGGATGTAGTAGAGGTAGTGCCTTCAGTTTCATTCAGACCCAGAACGAACTTGTATGGATAAATGCTTGCATTTCATTTCTGCCTAGAGGGCAATGTTAGCATTCCAAAAGGGAATTGCTATGAGGAAATGGTAAGAGCGTAATCTCTCAAGCCTCATAACCTGGAAATGGCTTAAACAAGGTATGCCACAAGGTTATGTAGGTCGCTCCTATTAGGTTGTGTCATCACCTTTCTAGATCATTATATTATGGATTTGATTATGCATGAGAGCTCCCTATAAAGGTTAGAAGCAACTAAGGTGATGACATATTCGGTACTATCCAATAAGGGGTAAGTCGATCTTGTCATGTTGAGGTCGAAAGGTTTTCGATCTCTCAGTATATTTATCTAGAGGTGTGTATTATATGGAAGGTTATCCCTTACCTTGCCATTGTTGGAATCCCTTCTCCAATAAGCACCTTCGGTTATCGATTGTATACCTATTATTGTTGTGATGTACATACATCACAGCTACTTGATTATTGGTATTTTAAACCCATAGGCATTATTATAATATCACTGGATTTTATAATAAAAATGGTTTGGTTATCGTAACGTAAAAACTCATCCGTGTTTATATGTGCGTGGTCTTACGAGATACCTTTTATTTTGAAAAAGGTTTTCAAATGTAGAAATCAATATGATTTGATTGAGCTTTCTCACGTTGGTTTACAAGACTGATCCGGGTGTTATTTTCTTATAATGCTCGGGTCAGCCCGAACAAATTTTCCGGATTTAGCTAGATCCTTTGGAGTTTTCAGGAGACGAGCTGGATCCTCCAAGACGTATTCACGTATCTTATATTCTTCCCATTTTTTGTTGTTTTGATTTCTGTCTGTAATTATCAACAATTGTAAGGACAGGCTATTATAACCATCCAGACTGATTATAGGTTAGTGCACTCTATTGTTGTGCATAATAAAGATGATTTCTTTTTGTAAATATCCTGTGTATATTACATATTTCTTGTCACGATCTAAGATTATGTTCTGTCTTTTTTTCTTCATCCCTAATAACCTGTCTTTCAGACACTTAAATGATCGGCATATGAATACCGATGATGTATTAACTATCGTCTTTAGGTGTAAGAAAGAAAGATCATTACAACGATGGCCGATTAACACCTAAAAAATAACCATAAAACATCAATTTCGGCCAAGCAATGACACAGAATCAATACCAAATCAAAATGCTTCAAACAGAGAAACAAAAAACACATTTTTTTTCAATCTCAAAATCAATTTGCATTAAATCAAAAACACAAAGAAGCATCGAAGAGAGGAAACACTTACTGTTTGAAAGAAGATGAAAGGCTTAAAATTTCTAGGAGTAAAGATTTTTATTGATAGAATACTTAGAGCTTCGGTAAAAAGTGGGGGAGAAGATGGTTGGGTATTTATAATACTACCCTCTTGATCATAGTCGTCAGATTCAAAATACAAGAAATCTCAACCATCTAGGTATAATTAATGATGTTGTCACATCAATGGTCCCCACAACCGAGTAAGGACGGTATCACTTTGAAAAAGGAACCGTTTCGAACAAACAAGTGTTGACATAGTGAACACGTTAAATGCAAAGTAGAGAGCCCGAGCGGTAGGATCTTCATGACTTGACAAGAAAGTCCCACTTCATAGAAATAGGCTTGCGGGAAAATGTTGCTCAGTTTCTCGTAAGTGGAAGATATGTTGGCGTACACATCAAGGTCCAGCCCATTCCAGGTCAATTTGCATAACCAGACTCAAGCTGGTAAAGACAAGCCGGCTTGTAATTGTTAGCTCGGCCCATTTCAAGTCAGCCTACACTTCTAAACTTGGCCCAATCCAAGCCGATCGGCCTTCAGCCTGGCTCCATCCCAACCAGTCCACCAAGCAAACAAACACCATAGACAGGTCGACCTTGACTTTTAAGCCTAGCCCGACCCGGCTTAAGATGACAAAACAGCAAACTCGTTTCACTTGCCCCAGCTCAAAAGCGGTCGGTCTATGGCCCGGCTCTATCTCAGCCCGCCTACGACTAGCAAATACTGTTTGTCTTGTCCCCACGTCATCGGCTTGACTTTCCTCCTTCAGCTCTACCCTTAACCATCTTCATCTTTGCTCTTAGTAATTTTCGATAACAAGTAATGGACCGTCACTGTGCTCAAGAAGCTTCTCTCCAGCCTTGCTACCTTGAAATATGTGTTAAACGTTGAAAAGTACAACCTAGTACTACCTAGTACACCTACTATTGTGGCATGTCTGCTAAATGCACACCTATTCCTGTAGCACACTGCCTTTCTCATCACAAACAATGCCTATTTGCAACGCAATCACAGCCATCCACTGGTCTACATCAACTACTATAAATACCCCTTGCTATGAAACATTAAGGGGGTTGATTTTTATGCTCAAAATTAACATTTCTAGTAAACAAGCCTAAAAGTTCTTGTGTTTAGCAGCATTATAATCTTAAGTGCTTATTTCTTATTATTATCCAACATTTTAACCAAGCAGCCTTTAGATGAATCCCATCAAGATGAAGACAAAACGATTCACGGACTTTGGAACCTGCTTAGAAGGATAATGGGAGTAAACCCAAGAAATTGCAAAAGAATTGAAACTAAGCCGACCACATGATACCAGACACTTCTAGTCGGTACCGACCACTTTTTTGGCCCGCTGTGGGCCCCTAAGCTATGGCGCATGGGAGGATGGCATCTGTGATCGACTTGAAGTGCATTTCTCAAGGAAAAGATGAACATCTATAAAGGAATTCTAAAGGAAAATAGACAAGTACAAGTGATATCACAACCTCTCGGAAACAACATAATCTCAACGAAAAGTTCTTGGAACTCAACGAATTAGAGATAGAAATCAAAGGAGGGAAGAAGGGTTTGTTCCCCTCTAAAATTATGGTTGGCACCAAGTAAAATTTATGGCTCGGGGACCCCATCTTTCCTTTCTGTACTCTCGGATCTTGATCTAGACTTGGTATTTTGTGGGCCTCCGGTTCTACTGGACGATTTTCTTATAAATACAGACCCTATAGCAACTAGAGAAGGAATTTTTGGCTCATTATCTTCTTCACCTTCTATCACCCTCTATTATAGTCACTAAGGATGCCACTATTTGTTATTCTAGGCTTTTAGATCTATAAACCCTTGCATTAGTGACTATCAAATCAATAATAAATAAAAACTACAGTGGACATAGGTCATAGGCCAGAGATTGATGAACCACTCTAAAAACCTTATTGTTCTCTTTACTTTTCATATATTTTCTGCTAGATCTCTATTATTCTATATGACTTTGGGTGTTATGCTACCTTTAGTATCAACACTTATTATTCTCTTGTAATTATAAGAGATCAACATAGTAAGGGATCTTCAAAGTGGACGTAGGCAAGCTCAAACGAATCACTCTACACCTTGCATTATTTACTATACTTGCTCATTCCTTATTTATCATTTTAAGCCTAGCGTTAGCAAGTAGCCTTTGCTAATATGAACACACTAATCTAAATTTGAGGTTGACTAAATTTTTAGTCAACACTTAACTATTCGATTAAATTCAATTTTTTTAGTTCTTTTGTGTTATTGTTTTGTATTCCATTTTATATTCTTTGAATTCATCATAAATATCTAACATGTGTATTGAATATATATATATAGACACATATCCATATATGAGATAATTCATTGGTGAATTTAACGAAGTAAATGGATTTGTGTTTGATATCATTAGACCTTGGACTACATACATCTATATGTATCAATATGAAGAGTTTGCTAACTCTTTTGTTTCTCCCATTAAATGGGTGCTTTTTGCCTTAATCATTTGGGGTACAATTCGTAAGTACCATAAGATTCATAATTATAAAATTACATAATAATTTCTAAATGATATAGCTCGGCCCATGGTTTAAAAATAATTGTTAAATATTTAAGATGCTTCGGTATTTTCTTTAGCTAACGCATCGCCATTGTTATGATGACAAGTACCATCATTGATGTACCAAAATAGATTTATTTTATAAAAAATATTCATAATATTCATATCAGAATAAAGGTGCATCTATTTTAGGTCAAAATCAAAATTAGTTATTATTTCATAAATAGTATTTGATATACATGATGGTAATTTTTCAAAACTTTATGCGTCCATTACCAATTGATGTATGGTGGGCTCCCACTATTTTCTCTGTTAGAATAAGAATGTTTGAAATAGGAAGCTCCATTTGATCACTTATCATAGGCTATTTATTTCTTCAACTGTAGCTAATTTACAGTCGAGTGGTCCAAATTAAGTATCTCCAAGCCAAGAAATAGATCTTATAGAGAATAATTTTCTATATGAAAAATATATTGCTGATAGAAATCATATTTCTTACACCTTGCTAAGAGTTTATGAATATTGCACAGCCCCATTTCCAATGTTTCTTCATGAAGCAAATATGACCATTCACTCTCTTCATCCCAGCTGTGCAAATATTACTTCCACTATCAAACTTTTGCTTTCTCTTTTAAAAGTTTGAACCATTCAAAAGAAAACCCTTTTACTTTAATACTGCACTAGATTTCTTTACAAAAATGCATTCAATCATCCTTAAACATATTAAGGACATCGAATAATTTACACTTAGGTAAACAGATCAAAACTGATATTTCAATGATCGAATTTTAGGGACTGTCTATAATCCTTTGTACAATGTATTTTCTGATACAACAAGATCCTTATTGTATTCAATCATATTGAACACATGATCTTGCACTATAGTTTACTTGCTTATCTCGAAAGAAACCTTTTTCATCGAGATATCTCATATTATGAATGCGACTATTCCCCGTATAACTTGTGTATGTGATCAAATATGGATGTAATATCCATACTCTTATATTGGTTTATAGTTCAAAATTCATAAAGACAATACACGGTCTTGGGAAAGCTATTACTTAAGGGACAAAGACACGAAAGATTTTAATGGTTGTATTATTTGACTCTTACATGGATATTGAAGGAACAACATGCCAAAATATTTAATGGTAAGTGTATTTTACATTTCTTCATCAATCTTTAATTTGGCCCATTTTGTATATTTTGATTGATAAACAATTTTACTAATTATATTAGTGCAAATCAATTTTAGTAGATCATTATAAAAGCACATATGTTGTTATACTTATTAAAGTGGTTTATTTTATTTTTCTACTAAGGGCTCCCATTGAATTTTTCATCCCTTAAAAACCCTAAAAGAGTTAATGGAATTTCATAAATTTCTTCAGTGGGTGTTAGAGCCCATTTACCATGTTAATGTGACCTTAGGTAATCATCAAATTGTAGTTCCCATAAACGGTACATAATCCTTTACTAATTATATCTCATATATAACTCCTAACCATGCGTTCTATATGCTTCTAAACATTATTTTACCTTAAGGATTCTCAACAAGTCATAAAGTACATTAGATACTTTGGACCGATCACTTTACGACGGCCTAAGGGTATTCATGTAACCTTTGAGGGTGCTCAACTAAGTCATATAATATTCTTACATATCTAGGCAAAATATGAACATTGGTATAAATATACTACGGCTTGAGGGTTCTCAACAACCATAGGTATGTATAGTACTCTATTCATATAGTAAATGAAGGAGGGAAGTTTTATTTTAAATTCATAATTTTAAATAATACTAATTAAGTACTATCGACAATTTAAGGGAGGTGACTATAAACCGATGACATCATATATCTCTACATCTAATGTATACTGCCTTAAGTCTATGGACTTTTTTTCATTTAAACCTCCATTTTTCCTTATATATATAATTTTTTTTTATTTGTTAACACACACACATATATATATATTCATATGTATCTTTTCCTTAATTGAAGACTCTAGTTAATTTTAATTATATTTATGGAAAATAAAACACTTTTAAACTTTATATTTTATAACCCTTTATAAAATTTATCATATTTTATTAAATTTAAAATAATAATAATTTAATTTTAACGTTCATATACGCTTATCTAAATCTACCTAAGATGCAAAACACTTTTGAGCCTTCAACTAGGGTATATGCTTGAAAACACACTACTTCAATGAGCCAAGTAGACGCCAAGAGCTAGGAGGTTTTCTGTTTATAAGAATGGTCCTTAGTTAGAGTAACATTTCCTTGCTAGTTAAATATTTTTTCCTTAGTCACCCATCTAGTTGGATTTTTCGAGTGACTATCATACAAGTTGGTTAATCATTTATGTGAACACAATACTACTACTAATACCATTATTAGATCAGTACATTGGCACAGGGGTAAAGAAGAAATTTCAAAAAGAAAATCATTTTATTAATTTGCACTAGAGCTTATTTTGTGTTTATACTAAATCATATTTAGTGATTACTAATAAAAGAGTTTAGTTTTATAATTTTAGTTAAATTAATTTATATTAAAACATTTGTGTATGCACACTATTTTTTATCTTTACTAAGTGTTAATTTTGTTTAATTTTGCATTTTAATTTATGACGTGTTCTCTTTTAATGCAAACATGGTAAATTTAATCAATATAGCAGATTAATTTAGGGTGTGCATAAATGAGTAAACGATAGATGTTAATAAATAACCATCAAGGTCTGTAGTTATTTTACATGGTAAGTTACATATGTGATGATAGTTTTAACATGGGAAGGATCACACGCATATTCAATAACAAATGTACATACATATTTGATTTTTCAACCATTATGTAATTTAATATAAATTTTAAGTTAGAATATTATATATATGTGTGTGTTTTATTTGGTTTTAAAAATAATTAAATTTTTACAAAAAATTAATGCAAAATACATACATATATATTGTATATTTATTGTTTTATAATTTGAATTATATATACACACAAGCTTATTTGACATTATGCTTATCTATATAATTTTTTTTATACAAAATCCATAAAAGAATAATGTTTTTTTACACTTATATATATATATAATTGACCAAACAATTAATATTGAACTTTTTTTTCAAAAACTGAAAAAATTAATATAAATACATGTGTGTGTTTTGATTAAAAATTAAAAATTATACACACATACACAAACAGGTTTAAGCCATGAACTTTTTTGCATGAAAAGTATTTAAAACATTTATATCATACATATATTAATCAAAATCTGTTTATAAATATTATATAATTCTTAAGCATTAAAAATAAAGTTGTTTTAATTTCCAAAAATATGTAGAAAAAACGGATGAATTAACCAACATATGTATGTGTGTTTATATAAAATATATACCACTTTTGTGATCCTACCAGTTGCCAACATCTTGATTATCAGCAATCTCCACTTTGAACTCCAAGTTCTTGTCCTTGATTATAGGTGGTAGATTTTTCTTCTAGTATTCATCAATTTTGTAGTAATGGAGGCTAAGGTTTTGTCATGTTTATTGTGTGTACATAAGAAAGAAAGAGGGGCTATTTATAACCAACCATATATCCAAACTTCCCATATCTTTCTCCATAACAAGGGACCAAAACCCTAGCCCTGCTTTTTTCCCAAGCATGGCTAGACCTACTTTATGGGGTTTATAGGCTCCAAGCCTAATTAATTTAATATTTAAATAAATTATTCGACTAACTCATTTAAGCCCATGTTTTAATTAGACCAACATATAACAATTATATATCGTTTTAATTAATTTTAAGGTTATAAATAATTAACTAAAATGCTATCAAAAAATTAGTACAACGTTAGTATTAAATTTATTATTAATTTATAACATTTATAAATTAATTTCATATTGGTTGAACTAAGAAATTAGCTAACACCACGATTATGTTGACTCCTTAGTGTGAACTTGGTCCTTAGTCAATATTTAACCAATTTAATAGTCCCACACAAGCTTTCCTAATGTAGTGTCGGGCATTAGTTCATTCGCTTATAGATCATTTATGCAAAATCCAATTTCTAATCTATATTAAGCTACACGTTGTAATGATATTTTATGAACATATTCTTTTCGTCATCACTATATATCTTAGATATCTAGAGTTTTGTCAATGGCAAACAATTCTAATAACATCTGTAGCTAGTTACGTAGACTACATTAAAGTCCTTGGTTCAATCGAATAACATTTGTCGATTAATCGATTTACTCTAGCCAAAGATTTTGACTTTAAGTTGACTACCGATTACAGTAATACTAATATTCTAAAATGAAGAAGAAGAATCCTCTCTTGAGGAGTGTTTCACTTCAAGTAATTCAACATATACCAATCTATGGCCATAACACGATCGTTATGTCATTTGATTGGCCATAATCAAAGTATAGTCTAGTTGCTTAGGATCCACGGTACCCTCGAGTATGAAGACTATTATATGTCATTACATAAGATCTTCTATTTTAATTTAGTTGTATTTAACCTATAGAAGAGCCTCGTCGAGTAATTTTGTGATTGTTCCAAACCATAACGAGTACATAATAAAGGAACTAGGCCGAGTCGCAATGGGTGAAGTGGATGAATTTCAATTTTTTTCATTTTTGGATCTTTATTGGGCTTATGAGATCTAACTGATTTGGAATCTAATCTAAAAAATTTAAATAAAATATTTATTGTATTTAATTTGTTTATAAAAGAAAGTATTAAATTTGATTGAGTTATATTTTACAAGTGTAGCAAATACAATATATGTGTATAATGCATGCGAAACATATAAGAAGTGTACATGGCTAATGTGACTATTTATAATTGCTGATGTTATCCCGCCTTTTAGCAAGGCCGTGACACCAAGAACTTGACTAGAAACCAATGACAGTTCATCTTGGAGATCGGTTATACGCAGGCTCACTATGGATATCGATGAATTTTTTCCGAGTCCGGATCAAGGTAAAATTGATATGACATGACAAGCAAAGCTATGAGAGCCAACATTCCGAATTTCAAGTCAATCAGAGTTCATATGCTCAAGATATTGATCGATCACGGTTGAGAAATCCAAACTTGCATCGATCATAACTCGAGATCTACAAACCCAAATGCCACCAAATTTTAACAGGAGCTTCAATATGACCTGAAGAATGTTCCTGCCAAATTTCGACTCGATCGGAGCAAGTCTTGACCGAGTTGAAATTTGTTCGTATCGATCGTGGATGGAAAAACTCCAACTTGCATCGATCATATCTCGAGATCTACAAGTCCAAATGCTATGAAATTTTCACAGCAGCTTAGGTACAACATGAAGAATGTTCCTGCCAAATTTCGACTCGATCGGAGCAAGTGTTGACCGAGTCGAAATCTGTTCGTATCGATCATGGATCGGACCGAAACTTCACGGGCTTGGGCGCACGGGCCTGGTCACGTGCCAGAGAGGGTCTCCCGAGATCTGAGCGAAGTACCAGCCTCCTACACCTATAAATAGACCCCCTAAGCCAACAGAAAAGGGGTTCTTCTTCCTCTTTGAGGTCTCCAATGCCCGAACTCCGCTAGATCCAGATCTGAACTCCATTGCTGCTGCTACCAGCGAATTTCACTGCTGCAAATCATTGTTATTCGCTGTAATTCATTGAAATCAATTGTAAACATCAACGAAAGATCAATAAATCAAACTACTTCATAGTGGACGTAGGCAATACGTCGAACCACTCTAAATTCTTGTGTCTCCCTGCATTTTAGTTATTCTCATTTCTGAAAGTTGGAGTTTTTGTTAGATAAATCCTCTTTTTACATTTAATTTCTTCACTTTATCTCTTTAAAGACTTCCGAAGAGTGTTGTGCCCAATTTTGGTACAAACACTTTGGTGCTTTCACTGAGAAAAACCTTGCTTTTCTCCTGCTCTGTGGATCTACTACCGTAGTTGGATTGCAAAAATCTAAGGAGGAGATCCAGATCTGTCGTCAACTGGTTCCATCTATTCTATTCAGATTGCTCCAGATCTAAGAGGAACTGCATTCATCAATCATTTCGTATCCATATTCTCGTATCCATGAAAATATGGTAATTTTCGTATCCATGTTTTCGTATCCAGAAAATATGGGGCTTTCCGTATCCATATTTTCATATCCATGAAAATATGGTGGTTTTCGTATCCATGTTTTCGTATCCAGAAAATATGGTTATTTTCGAATCCATCATTTCATATCCAGAAAATATGGTCATTTTCGTATCCATATTTTTGTATCCATGAAAATATGGTGTTTTTCATATCCATCATTTCGTATCTAGAAAATATGGTCATTTTCGTATCCATATTTTTGTATCCATGAAAATATGGTGTTTTTCGTATCCATGTTTTCGTATCCAAAAAATATGGTCATTTTCGTATCCATGAAAATATGGTATTTTCGTATCCATGCTTTCGTATCTAGAAAATATGTCAAAGTTCGTATCGATCAAGAGTGCTTTGTTCGTATCGATCTGCTTCGCATCACTCTGTTCATATCGATCTGCTTCGCATCGCTTTGATCGTATCGATCGCCACTTTCTTGTTCGTATCGATCAAGAGTGCTCTCTACGACTCGCTCACTTCGACTCGCTTCACAGCCATCAGAAGTGACCATTTCGACTCGCTTCACAGCCATCAGAAGTGACCATTTCGACTCGCTTCGCAACCATCAAAAGTGACTTCTTCGACTCGCTCCGCTTCGCCTCCATCAGAAGCCAACTTCGACTCGCTCACTTCGACTCGCTCACTTCGACTTGCTCACTTCGACTCGCTCACTTCGACTCGCTCACTTCGACTCGCTTCACAGCCATCAGAAGTGACCATTTCGACTCGCTTCGCAACCATCAGAAGTGACTGCTTCGAATCGCTCCGCTTCGCCTCCATCAGAAGCCAACTTCGACTCGCTCACTTCGACTCGCTTCACAGTCATCAGAAGTGACCATTTCGACTCGCTTCGCAACCATCAGAAGTGACTGCTTCGACTCGCTCCACTTCGCCTCCATCAGAAGCCAACTTCGACTCGCTCACTTCGACTCGCTTCACAGCCATCAGAAGTGACCATTTCGACTCGCTTCGCAACCATCAGAAGTGACTGCTTCGACTCGCTCCACTTCGCGTCCATCAGAGAACCACTGTTCGACTCGCTCCACTTCGACCCGCTCCACTTCGAGTCGCTCCACTTCGTGTCCATCAATGCGAAGCAAGGCACAGCAGTCGATACGAATGAATGACACGTCATCGAGTCAAACAGAACCGAGTCGAAATTTAAAAAAAAATCGGGTACGACCCTAGCCGCAGCGCAGAGCACTCGCATAGTGAATTCAAAGCTCAATTTAACGAAGGAACATTCCATCCGTGCTTCTGATTGTTCCATGACTGAACAAGACACAGGAGATCACGGCAACAAATGCTGACTTGCAATCAAGGAATGGGTAAAGGAATACTACTCAACCGGTGCTCCCAGAGCCTGGAGAACCTGGCTAATACGCCGAGAACTAGAGTTGATTAATATATCATGCTTTTAAGGTGGAATGCAACTTCCTCCAATTGACCAGCTTTTATACTCCTGAATTGACAACTATGGTACGATGGCTAATATGACGGCTGCCCTACAATGTCTACTCTGCCAACTCAAAACATAGCTGGTCACCGCTAAACCATCTTCAAATGCTCGCATCTTAATCATTCCACTTCCACATGACTAAAAGCATGACATAAAACCTTAAGAGGACTTCCTTAATACCCTATATAAGTCTCCTATCTGGATGAAAGTTTGGGATAAACACCAATCTATTGGCCCATTTTAACCAACTTGCCGTCCAATCGGCGTTACCAACCACTCAAACGTTGGACAATCGTGCATACATCATTCACCAGTGTTACAAGATCCCTTGGCAATAAAATGGACCTGATCATAATGTCGATTGGAGAATCCTTCCCAGTCGAGACCTATCCGTTGAAACCATCCTACATGCAGAACTTCCAATGAAAATTCAACATGTTAACTATGTCGGTTTACTGTGGAAATACAACCCCCGACACTACCTTATCAAGTGTGAATGACGCGTGGAATTCTCCAAGGGTGATGAGTGCCATCAAACGCAGATGTCTTCCCTCATTCCTCAGAGAAGACCGTCAATCATGGTTAGACATACCAGTTATACTTCTCATATTATTGAAGTGAATGAAGAAGCTGGAAGCCAACGAATTTATCCAAAGCCCGTAGCCAGATGCTGCCAATACCCATAAATGAATTAATCACCAGCGCTTATTTCCAGACTTTAACAAGAGAACTGGTGGACCGCCGCCGACAACTACACCAATGTGTCTAGGCCAATTTTGAGTTGATGAATCAGGTGAAGGATCAACATAGCAAGATAAGGAGGGGACCTGCTCCATACTCTAGATCGGAAAACTCCTCTTCTCTAAATGGCTACCGTAAACGCCAACGCCATAAGGCTGCTCCGGGAAGGATAGCTCCGACAATATGTGCAAGCCCCATAAAACGAAGGATCGGGAACATCCGACCCCTATCGATTAAGGACTTTGATAAAATTGAATCATTTGCATTAGACTTCCAACTGAGAAGGGCTGGACTGAAGTGCAATAGCGAGCATACGACGCTGCCTCACTTATCAATGAGATTTGATCTGATCTCTTTTGAATTATTTCTAATTCAATTTCCTTTACGTTGCGAAATATGACCTACTTGAATTAAACTACTTGCAAACGATGCAGGTAATCGAGTACTTAAGATTGGGTGCAAAACATCCTCTGTGGACTATGATCAAATCATTGAGGTATCATCATGACGAGCATGATTCAACCACTCATCGGCTACTATATGCCCCTGACTGGGGGCAAGGCATCAAAGCGGAAGAGATCGACAAGGTCAGGACTCTAGTACAAAGTGGATGCAACCGACCATCCCCTCATCCGCCTATGCAATTTAATTAGAATATTTAAGAAAGACTTGGAGTTATATGTCCCAACAATGCACTCTCCATCTCATACTTGACGCTCGCCAAAATACTTATGCTTCTTCTGATGCCCGATAAAATCGGAATCACGCCAAGGGTGGACGTGATGTCACCATCCATGCATCCGATCCTACATTAGACATTTGGGATTATTTGAGGGAACACATGTTTAAAGGTCCAACCCTCAATTTAAAGTCATCAACGACTGACTGCTTACTCGCTAACCGTCATGAGCTGTCATTTCAACTCTCTTCCTTAGCTCGATCGAAAGAATGCAAAGTATAAATTGGACGTGACTCGACTGTCTGCTCTCCAATTCTTGCACCCGACTTAAGGGAAAATACACAACTCAGAGTGGAGCTAGTTCGACCATCCTTTCCTATGCTCGAGCACAAAGCTTGCCAGAGCACTAATCTTACTCCTTATGCTTAGCAAAAGTGGAATCCAAACGAACATGGACGTGATCCAACCGTCCATAAACTAAATCTCGTCCTTCGTTGAGGGGCCTATAAGTGGAAGTTAATCGGGATCCCACCGATCACTCGCTAAGTGAAACCCCGAGCTCAGGGACAAGCCATCACACTGCATCAATAAGGGATTGATACACGACAATCCTCTAACTAACTCCGGCTCCCAAAGTGTGAGCTGGAGTATAAACTTACTGACATGGGCTCGAGGAGGATGGATCCGTCCATCTAATGACTTCGCTCGTATTCAACCTAAACCCAAGGAGGATGGATCAGTACATCTAACAACCTCGCCTTCCATATTTACAAGCTCGAGGAGGACAGATTCGTACATCTAACAACTTCACTTGCCTACCCAGGGTGGATATGATACAACCATCCATGTACCTAATCAATCAACTCCGGATTCCCAGAGTGCGAAACGGAGTATAAACATCAACTCTGAACTCCCAGAGTGCGAGTCGGAGTATAAACATTAATTCCAGATTCCCAGAGTGCGAACTGGAGTATAAACATCAACTAACTCCAGATTCCCAGAGTGCGAACTGGAGTATAAACATTAACTAACTCCAGATTCCCAAAGTGCGAACTGGAGTATAAACATCAACTCTGGATTCCCAAAGTGTGAAATGGAGTATAAACATCAACTCTGAACTCCCAGAGTGCGAGTCGGAGTATAAACATTAACTCCAGATTCCCAGAGTGCGAACTGGAGTATAAACATCAACTAACTCCAGATTTCCAAAGTGCGAACTGGAGTATAAACATCAACTCTGGATTCCCAGAGTGCGAAACGGAGTATAAACATCAACTCTGAACTCCCAGAGTGCGAGTCGGAGTATAAACATTAACTCTAGATTCCCAGAGTGCGAACTGGAGTATAAACATCAACTAACTCTAGATTCCCAAAGTGCGAACTGAAGTATAAACATCAACTCTGGATTCCCAGAGTGCGAAACGGAGTATAAACATCAACTCTGAACTCCCAGAGTGCGAGTCGGAGTATAAACATTAACTCCAGATTCCCAGAGTGCGAACTGGAGTATAAAAATCAACTAACTCCAAATTCCCAGAGTGCGAACTGGAGTATAAACATCAACAACTCCAGATCACTCTGGAGTATAAACATCAACTAACTCCAGATTCCCAGAGTGCGAACTCGAGTATAAACATCAACAACTCCAGATTCCCAGAGTGCGAACTGGAGTATAAACATCAACTAACTCCAAATTCCTAGAGTGCGAACTGGAGTATAAACATCAGCAAATCCAGATTCCCAGAGTGCGAATTGGAGAATAAACTTCAACTAACTCTAAGTCCCTAGAGTGTGGACTAGAGTATAAACACCAATTGGATGTGAATGACCACCCATCAACTTGCTTCAGTCCCGAGAGCACAGGCTAGAGTATAAACACCAAATGGGTGTGACTAACAACCCATCAACCAACTCCAGTCCTCAAAGCATGGTTTGGAATATGAATACCAAAAGGAATGTGATTCGACTTTCCATCTATCGGCTATAGTTCCTCATCAAGTTCTGTAGTCCAAAAGGCGGATGTGGTTCGACCGTCTGCTCTCCAATCTTCCCCTGACACGGGGGCACACTTAACACACAAAATTGGATGCGATCCGACCATCCAGCACTAAGCGGGCGTGACGCAACCGTCCATGCATCAACTCTTGTCCCCGGCATGGGACCCATAACATAAATTTATAAGGATGCACTCCAACCCTACAAGACAAAATTTCTTCCTTGATTCGATAGGGAGGCGTAGATTCGAAAAATAGACCTAGCTGGATGTCCCATTCTGAATTGATATTACTACCATCCAACCGCAAATGAACATGGCATGACCGTTCATTTGCTAACTCTCGCCAGTGAACCGACGGGTTGTGCGTGCAACATGGACGGATGTGACCTAACCATCCGCCAATCAATTCCTTCCTACAGTTCAGTGGGAGAAGCATCAAAGTAAAGTTGTTGTAATTTGACCGGCCACACTTCAACTTTTGCCCTTGACTGGGGGCAGAGGAATTGACCGAGGAAAACACGGTCTGACCATTTTCTACAAAAAAAACTTAGTCCCTAGAGTGCGTACAGGGGTATAAACATCAAATAGGTGTGGTTAATGGCCCTTCAACTTACTTTGATCCCCACAATGGGCTGCAAGAATAGACAAACGGATGAATGTGATTCGGCCATTCATTCACCAACTCTGACCTAAACTCGACATGAGGAGTATAAACTCACCACAGGTGCAATTAGACCATCCACGAACTAACTCTGCTAACCCAAGACTGGTGGCAGAAATACAAATCACCGAAAGAAGAGAAAGGTGACTCGCTACATCTCCAGCTTAGCATCCTTTACAACTTAAGGAAATGACTACAAGGAGACCTTAATGCTAACCAATCAGAATGATGCCCGAAGTTCTGGGCAACCAATTATATCGTACCGCCGGATCGACGGGCAATATCGATCTACACCTTTCAAATCGTACCATTGAATCGACGGTCAATATCGGTCCTCTTTGAATACAAATCGATGTGACCCAAACTTCCATCGAATACCTTTGACCAACAGAGCACGGATAGAAGAATAAACCACGAATGAGTGTGACTTGACCATTCGTCCTCTGTCGCCTTCCTTCGATCCGTCAGGAAGAGCATGAGACCAAATGAGCATGACATGACTGCATTTGAGCTGACTTTATCCCTAGATCTGACGAGAGAACGTAAATCGAAATGGACATGGTTGATCACCCAACTCCAAATGAATGCAATGCGACCATTCATTCATTGACTCTTACCATGATCCGACTAAAAGAGCAATTCAAAAAAAGTGCAACCTAAACATCTGCACACTGATTCTTACCCTGGATTCGACAAGGGAAGCATCAATCCTACATTGGATCTGATTGGACGATTCACTCTTCAGTTTTTGACCAAAGTACGGCGACCTAAGCAGCGAAGTGGATGTCATTGACCGTCCAGAATCTAGCTTATGTCCGAATGTTGGTAAAATAACAATGTATTCCGCTAGGAGGAAAGAACTAGAACATAATACAGGATAGGCATGACTCAGCCTTCCATCGGTTAACTCGATACCATGGTCCAATGGGATAGAATACAAAATTGAAGCGGACATTACCTACCCTACCACTTATCGAGATATTCCCCAGACTTGGGGGCATGAACAAGAAGATAAGATAATATGATTCAACCATTCATCAGTCAACTCTGGTTCTTAAAGCTTGAACTACAGTATAGACATAGCTAGGATGAGACTAGACCGTCCGCGTAATGCATCTGCCAACCCGAGACTGGGGGCAAAAGAGTTGCGACCGAAAGGATGCCTAGAGATAGAGTCATCAGATCAATACCCGGACTTATGGGCAACTGATCATCATTCTGACCCTTCCAATGAGCAATGGATAACAGGTACATTGCATGAAAAGCGCATCATTTAGAAACATAAGTAAATTCAATCTCAAAGCTGGAACCAGCTATATAGCAGCATGCAGTACAAGGCTAAGTTCAACTAATCCTTTGATTCAACATCCTTAGAAGCCTGATCATTTACCATTGCAAATAAACACATGAGGCGCCTACAATCCATCACGAGTATTGTAGATCAGATCACAACTCTACACAATGATGAAGAAAGAGTCAACTGTTTTACTTCAGGTGAATCTTGATGTGTTCGCTTGGACTCGATCTCATATATATATATATATATATATATATATATATATATATATATGGACTCTCGCCAGCCATGAAGAACCCTACATTAAATGTCGACCTGAGGCATGTCTCGGTGAACAAAAGCAATGCGACATGGATCCGGAGAGATCTGTTGCACTTAAAGAGGAGGCGAATGCTCAAAACAAGTGGGTTTATCCATGATGCCCTCCAACCAAAATGAGTATCCAATCCTTTACTTATAAGAAAAACAAACAGGGAGTGGAGGACATACGTCAACTACTCAGATTTGCATGGGATATGACAAAGCACAGCTTTCCACTTCCAATGATCAACCAACTGATGGACCCGACCATCAGACATGAATTACTCACATCCATGGATGCAAACTCCAGATAAAATCAGATACTGAAGCATGTCCTAGACTAGGAATACAACTGTTTCGCTACTAACCTGGGCCTATAGTGTTATGCCACAATTTATAGATTCAAACTTAAGGACACTTGTGCTACTTACAAAAGGACGATTAACAGATCATTCAAAAATTAGAACGACCGATCGATAAAGGTAGATGTGGTTAATATGCTCGTGAGATCATGACTATCAAACGACCACATCGATGACTTGGTAGAGATATTCAGTGCTCTCCAGAAAATGCAGGATCAAACTCGATCCTTTGAAATGCTCTTTCACCATTACATCAGAAAGATTCTTTGTTTTCATCATCAATTCTTATCAAATCAAGACTAATTTCTAGAAAATTCCGACTATTAGAGACACCCATGTACCAAGGACAACCAAGCAGCTCTGATAGATCGCTTAAAGAGACCTTCCATTTTACCCAAACCTTTGGATCGCGAAGATTTATACATCAATTGGGTCGTGTCAACACACGCCATAAACGTAGCAATGCTATGTGAAGATAAACGAATCCAAAGACTAGTATATGATGAAGGCTGGCTATTGACAAGCTCACCCCCTTAACGTCTATATCGACCAGCCGTTGCGATAGGTCCAATAGAAACCTTAGATGTCTGAAAATTTACTCAAATGGAGCATCAAGCTAAGCCAATTTGATATCACTTATCTCCCTCGGAGAGCTCTCCATGGTCAAACATTAGCATACTTCATATCTGAATCCACCACATTAGATGACTATCCGAAGATCAGTGGAAAACCGTCCAACCGATGGAGAACGTACATCGATGGAACTTCCAATAATCGGCTTTCTAACATCGAAGTTGCATTAATGACTCCTGAGGAACGAACGATCTGCTATGCCCTGAAACTCAACTTCCCTGCAACAAAAAACGAAGCTAAGTATGAAGCCTTAGCGCTCAAACTTGCAAAAAAACTACGAGTGGAAACTTTACGTATCTTATGTGATTACTGGTTAGTAGTATACCGAGTCAGGAAAGATTATTCGATTAGAGGGCAACATCTTGCTCCTTAACCTAGTTGGGTCCAAAAGCTACTGGCCGGCTTTGACTATTACACCACTACACAAATCCTCAGAGAACTAAACGAAAAGGCCGAATCACTCGCCAAGCTAGCCAGTTATGGGGATGCGTGACAAATAGACTTTGTCTCAGTTGAAATGCTTATTATTCCAGGCATTGATATATGAAGATCAACTAGATCTTGGGGATATATCTAGAAAAAGAGTCATGGATGACTTCTATCAAAGATTATCCACAATCGGGGATTCTTATTGAATAAAGGAATGAGAAATGGCATATCCTCCGTGAAGCATCACTGCATGATTATGTCTCGATCGTTTGACTCCATCGATACAAAGCATTACTCCTGTATCCGCTAGTTCGAGACCCAATATGACGTATCCATCGATACGGAGCATACATTCCAACATCTCAGATCGATCCAAGAGAGGATCAATACAAAGGAAGGACTTAAAACAACCATCGAACGTTGTTACAACTCGAATTTCACATCGATCCAGGAATTGAATGCTCACCTGATGACAATTACAACAGCAAACAACAAATCTCTAGCACTCGACACTCAGTTACAACAATGCACTACATAATCATTGGCAGTCAACAAATCAACATTTATATTACTGAAATCAATCGAAGGTTACATCTTTTGACGAAAAGATAGCAACTACTCAACGAATCAGATAGAACTTTTTCAGAATAAAGGATGCAGCATTTCAAAGCACGTCATGTTCACACAAGACGTACTTTGGGGGCAAATGCTATCCCGCCTTTTGGCAAGGCCGTGACACCAAGAACTTGACTAGAAACCAATGACAGTTCGTCTTGGAGATCGGTTATACGCAGGCTCACTATGGATATCGATGAATTTTTTCCTAGTCCGGATCGAGCTAAAATTGATATGACACGACAAGCAAAGCTATGAGAGCCAACATTCCGAATTTCAAGTCAATCGGAGTTCATATGCTCAAGATATTGATCGATCACGGTTGAGAAATCCAAACTTGCATCGATCATAACTCGAGATCTACAAACCCAAATGCCACCAAATTTTAACAGGAGCTTCAATATGACCTGAAGAATGTTCCTGCCAAATTTCGACTCGATCGGAGCAAGTCTTGACCGAGTTGAAATTCGTTCGTATCGATCGCGGATGGAAAAACTCCAACTTGCATCGATCATATCTCGAGATCTACAAGTCCAAATGCTATGAAATTTTCACAGCAGCTTAGATACAACATGAAGAATGTTCCTGCCAAATTTCGACTCGATCGGAGCAAGTGTTGACCGAGTCAAAATCTGTTCGTATCGATCATGGATCGGACCGAAACTTCACGGGCTTGGGCGCACGGGCCTGGTCACGTGCCAGAGAGGGTCTCCCGAGATCTGAGCGAAGTACCAGCCTCCTACACCTATAAATAGACCCCCTAAGCCAACAGAAAAGGGGTTCTTCTTCCTCTTTGAGGTCTCCAATGCCCGGACTCCGCTAGATCCAGATCTGAACTCCATTGCTGCTGCTACCAGCGAATTTCAGTGCTGCAAATCATTGTTATTCGCTGTAATTCATTGAAATCAATTGTAAACATCAACGAAAGATCAATAAAGCAAACTACTTCATAGTGGACGTAGGCAATACGCCGAACCACTCTAAATTCTTTTGTCTCCCTGCATTTTAGTTATTCTCATTTCTGAAATTTGGAGTTTTTGTTAGATAAATCCTCTTTTTAAATTTAATTTCTTCACTTTATCTCTTCAAAGACTTTCGAAGAGTGCTGTGCCTAATTTTGGTACAAACAGCTGAGATTTACACCGCAACAGACACATTTGTCCCCTTAAATATACCTTTGTTGTCCATAGGTTTATTTGAAAATTATATTATATATAAAATAATAATTATTATTACTATAGTTCCCAAGAAGGAATGGAGATGTCAGGTCGGAAGATGGAGATGTCACTCTGGCTAGACAAATAGTTCCCAAGAAGGAATCATTTCGATATCTAGGATCAATGTTGCAGTATAATAGTGAGATTGATGAAGATGTTAGTCTTAGAATTCGAGCGAGATGGGTGAAATGGCGACAAGCATCTGGGATTCTCTGTGACAGGAAGGTCCCACAAAAGATTAAAAGAAAGTTCTACAAAACGGCAATCAGACCTACGATGTTGTATGGTGCAGAATGTTGGCCTACTAAAAGCCAACACGTCCAAAAGATAAGCGTAGCAGAGATGCGTATGCTACGATGGAGCTACGGTCATACAAGAAGATACCGAATTAGAAATGATGATATACGTGATAAACATGGAGTAGCACCAATTAAGGAGAAGCTAATTCAACATCGCTTAAGATGGTTTGGACATCTGCAACGAAGGCCGTCCGAAGCACCTGTGCGTGTTGGAATTATCGGCCGTGTTGAATGCTCAAAGAGAGGTAGAGGTCGACCAAGGTTGACATGGGAGGAAGTAGTAAAAAGGAATTTGAAGGATTGGGGTATATCCGAAGAGTTGGTGATGGATCGGAGCGAGTGGAAGTTAGCGATTCATGTACCAGAACCATGAGCGTTGAGTTTTATAAGTTTTAGATTATAGGACTAGGAAACATGAGCCTAAGACGTAGGTTTGGTCTTTGACCAATATTACTATTAGTATCATTATCGCTATTAGTATTATTATTATCATTCCTCTTATATATATACATATATATTTTTATTTTATTTTACTTTACTTAGTTATTATTATTAATTTACTTATTTGACTTTATTTTATTATTTTTATTGCTATTGTTATTATTATAACTTTTAAATTGATTTTTTCATTTAGTTTTGGGTTCCATCTCTAGCCGACCCCAACTTGTTTGGGAATAATGGCTTAGTTGTTGTATAGTTTTTAAAATGATTTTTAACTAGTTCAAAATAGTTTGAATTAATATCTAAAAATATTTTGTTAATTTCAGATTTCAAAACAGAATAGATCTAGGAAAATATTTATTTTAAATTTTAAATTAAAATTACAAAATATTTATCGATATATATATATAATCTTTAAAAAAATTGAATTTGTAATATACATATGAATGTATTATACATTTTAATTTAAAATATATCTATTTATAGATTATTAACTGGTAAATACATATGTGTCAAAAATTTAATTTTTTTGGGTCGAAAAGTTCTAACCATTTTTTTATATTATTATATCAAATTCGAATTTTTTTTAAATAATACATGCATTATTTGCTAAAAGAATTTAAAATATATTATATGAAAATAATTTTTTTAAATCTGAAAATATAAATATATTTATTAATTAGTTTTAAATAGTTTAATATATAAAACATCTACTTACACACACACACACACATATATATATATACATATTTAATTTTACATGTATCATATTATAAAATTGTTAAAATTATTTAAAATCTTATTAAATTTTGAAAAAATATATATACTAAAAGAATGGCTAAAACATATAAATATTATAACGATGTTTGATGTTTTTTAAACAATTTTGGATGTATATATATACATAAGATTGGATAACAAATATATATACAAATTCATTATAATAATTGGGATCTTAACAGCATAAGTATAATGATTAACACATGTAATTATAAATAACATTGAAATTAAAATATTACCAATACATGCGTAATATTCTCAAATCGAAAGAACTGTGTAATATGGTCACTTCTAGATTCTCTGCTTGACCTTTGTTATATTAACCAACAAAAAACTCTCAAGTGATTCATTCCATCAATTGTGCATGGAACTTAATACATACACTTATTTTTATAATTGAACAAGACCATGAAATAAAATTAATTATTTTATTTTTGGAAATTAAATGTATTTATGACATCATCACTGATGCTCTTATATCACATAATTTCCTTTGGGCATACCTTTAAGTCTATTTATTTCCCACTTCCACTTTGGGACAATTATGGAATCCTATTCTAATTCCTTCAATCGGTTTTCTCAAAATTGATTGACAGGTCCCTTAGCAAACGTATATGTTTTATTAACACAACTATCTACTTAGTCAATCGACCATCTCCGACGCTGATAAACTGCCTTTATCACGTATAACTCTTCGAATTATGTTTCTTGACTTCCAATGAGCTTTAGGTTCTTCGGTGATATGTATTGTGACATTTTTATCACGTAACAACGTTAAGTTATTCTCAACATTTTGAATCACCCTCTGCTCGGTTATAAATTTGTGAATTATATAGGTTTTGTTACGGTGCTACTCAAGGCGATGTACTTTGCCTTTTGGTCAACCATAACCTTTTATTTGGAAAAATTCCAACTTAAAGCTCCTTTACTAGTATTGATAATGAATTCAGGATTGACATATAAGTACACATCTACCATACATAATATCAGAAGAAAATAGAATCATGGCCTCCTCTTCCTCAATCCATCCTCCACCAATCCGGCTTTGCGCCTCATCATGTCTCCTACTTTCGCTTCCCTCCTTCATGCTTAGACTCTATTTCTGACCCAATGTTGGTGGAAGCACTCCTCTTGTCTGAATCGGCTTAGGAGTTTTCGAAATATGCTTCCATCCTAAGGAGATACTTCGCCGAAGTGGTCAAAAGTCGCTCGCCTCCCCCTAGCCTCCTCCTCCTCTCCCTGCTAGGCTCTCGCTTGCTATGTAATAGGGACATCTCCTAAGCTTCAAGTCCATTTTTCAAACGATTAATTTTTTAAAATTGAAGAATTGCTGCTTGCGTTGTGCTCTTTGGGGCCATGGCAAGCACCTACAGGAATGGACGCGTTTGCTTCTCCTATGGGTACTTAGGGCACTTTGTCTCTGCATATCCCAAACATAAAAAGTTGCAGAAGAAAATGCTTTTATCCTCATTGTCTGCTCCCGAGGATACCAAATCTCCTGAGGAGATACCTTCCATCATTCCCTCTAGCCCAGTAGTTAAATCCTCGAGCTTAAAACCTATTCCGCCTTCCTCACGCAAAACATCCTCATTTTCCAAAACCCTTTGAACTGCAATAGACGCCAAAATGTCTACTCCCAAAATCTATAGTAACATAGCCGTCCTCTCCGTCATCGTTGGCTTTTGGAGGATCGACTCTGTTACCCAAAATTTTGGGTAAACAAAAAATTTCTGGAGAAGCTCCCAAAGTCTGTCCGTCCACTGGATCCTCGCTCAGCTAACTGGTTACCTCTATCAGCGGGTGACCAGTCCGTTACCTTCAGTGACCAACTGCACCTACTTCACATCTAGAGACACCACGGATGGAAGCTCAGCTCTTAGCCAATCTCTCCTAGAAGCAAAAGCCCAAGGGTGCGCTCAACTGGTACTCCTTGGCGTCCCTTCGGTCTGGCCAGCCTCGACCACTCCTCAAGGGCTAAACCTAAGGTTGCGCCCCCGGGCCTTCCTTGGCATCCTTTCCCTAAGCAGCCAAAGCCGCCTCTGGCCACTTCGGCACTAGCCCAATCCGGTCCTTCATCCCAATCCATGCGCCAAGCACCTCACCTTCCATGCAAAGTGATACCTTAATGGCTTCCTACCCCTCTAAGGCCTGGGTCCGCCCTCCGCATAATCCTAGTATCAAAAGTAGCTCTGCTCTTACGTGACCGTCCGTCGACTTCGCTCTCCATACGGCTGCAACCGGGACCTATATGTCCACCCTCCGTCAGATGCTGGGTCGTTCAGAGCAGACATCAGACCGGCTATCTCATTTGGTCTAACTACTCCTATACAGCGATCTGCCCGATAGTGGTGAACCGACCCGCCTTTTGTCCTTAGAAATCCTAAACCTACTAGCTAGGACCGCCCGCCTAACCCAAAATAGTTTACCGTGAAATACCCTAACCATTCCTAGTCCAACTGCTTTGAAGTATATGCCATCAGATAAAAGTAACGTTCCTCGGCTAATAGTACTCCATGCGTAGCCCTTTCCTCCCCCCACCTTTCCCATAGCCAATCAAAACGCATGTAACCCTACTTACTAAAGTTGCCGCCTTCCCTAGGTCTGCCAAAGGCCCTTCTTTCTAGCTGGTAAGCAATACGAGCCATGGGCTCGAATCTGCTTTCCAACAGGCTCCCATCCTACGTCCTTCAATCCACGGCCTAAAGCCTCCCCTGCATTGTTTTTCTACAAACTCAACCATTCATTCGTACCCCCACATCCTCTATATATACCTGACGTCATACCATATGGCAAAGGGAGAGGACGGAGAGGATGGAGATGATGGAGAGACAAAAGAGAAGGAGAGACGGACATGATGATTTCTCCAACCCATCTCCCTCGCCAACTCTCTCCTCCTCCAAAACCTCTATAATGGAGGCTTCGCTCAACTTCCATTAGAGAGAGCCACCATCAAGCTCTACAACTCAACCCACCATGCTCTACCCACCAAGCTCTACTACCATCATCGCTTCCAACAACAAGTTTATCATTCCAGCTAGTGGCCCTCCTTCTAGTGCATACCCTCCGACCACTGCCAACAACCCCTCCTTTAAGAGCTCTTCCATTTTCGAGATCCCTCCTCAACGGACGACCCTCCCGGTGGGTATTTCCTTAGGTCTCCTCCCCATGAGACCCCTAGACTAGGATTTTATACTCTTGTAATATGTAGTCTAGTCTCCTTTATTATTCTCTTGTAACAGTCTATAAATTGTAAGGGGTCGATATAGTAAGGGAACATCACAGTGGACCTAAGTCGCACTAGGCCGAACCACTATATATCGTTGTATATTTACTTTCTATACTTAGTTCTCCCTACGATCATTCTTTTTCATCTCCTGCCACGAGCAAGTCTCTATGTCCACGACATTCCCCAATACTCCTTACCATGGGCAAGTGCCTCCGCCCGCTCCTACCCATCTCAGTCCACCTTCCCCCTAAGCAACGACCCAACACCAAAGGGCCATCCGACCGCCCTCCACCTGTGAGTGGTCGGCCTGTAGCCAATCTTGTGGCTTAAATATGTTCGTGCACTCCACCAATGGTGAGCCTTCACTCTAGGGTCAACTCGTCCAAAAAGTAAACCTAGCGTCGATGCGGCGGTATTCTCGCCAGCGCGATCCCATTTCGAAGTTCGACCGGGTTTTCCATTCTCATGACGAAAAATCGGGTCAACATTCTGGCTCCCACCATGGGGCCCGATCCTACAACCACAAGGTTGAAAGCCTCACAGCAGGGACCTCATCCCGCATTAGTCGACATCCCAACTTCAATCGCAAAAGTCCTCTGGTCCTCTTCCTCCCTCTAACCAAGAAAAAGGAAGATTGGCCAGAAGAGAGAAGAATTCATATTCATGTTCTACAGTCTCGTATTCTCTTGAGAGAAGCAGCCATTGTCTCATGTTCACCCGAGATATGGTCTCGTCCGCGTCCTTCAGCCCTCCTGCATCCTTACAGTGCACTCCATGGACTTCCAAGTATTGCGATGGTCGACAGAGCGCCCCTCGCTCTCCTTCGTTCTCCCTTGTAGTACCGGCAGGCGACACGAGGGCGGTACCTATCGACCTAAAGGATGGGATATAGAGTCCGAAGCTGAGGAGCATATTCCCTACACTACCAGTAGCAGCCTCAAATTCCAACCCTTGGCCTCCTCCTGAGATCATTGGTAGCAGATTTGAGCATCGAAGGGAAACCCCAAAAAATCCACCGGGTTTGCAAGCATCTCCTCCTTGGTCTCACACAGCACTCCCTAAGAGCGGGTTGGCGAGCAGCAAATTCTTCACCCCCTTTGACGGGCCACCACAGCCTCCCTCCAAAGCTGGCCTACATGCCCTTTGCAGCCCGTAACATTCTGGCATCCACGATCGCACATCCTACTTCAGTTAGAGCTAAAGTCCTAAAGCAGAGTCACCTATTCCGCCATTTCATCCAAGCAACTCGGGTAGCACCAACATTCTTGCACCCCTGTTAACATCCTCCTTCGGACTCGGAGGCATCCACGACTGCCTAGGAGAGTATGGTGAAAGCAAACCACGACACATCTTGGGCCTCACGAGGACCGCCCGAGATTATGGAATGCATTCAATCATGCCCATCATATTCACTCAGAACAGTAACGGGCCACGATGCTCCAGTTTGGCACGGGTTTGACTAGGGCTCAGGATCGTATCTCCATTCAATCAGTGGTGCATCCCCATCACAGACCCTAGAGGCGGCCACGTGCTTTAACTCATGCCAGGAAGCTCCGAACCAGCGAGGCGCCTACAACGTGCATTTCGACTGCTACTTGATGTTCACTTGGAGCTAGCACGACACGGATCCCCCTAGATAGGTCCTCCTCCAGTACTCCGGTAGCTGTCTCTATCTACAGCCATCCTCCGTCAGCTCTCCAAATGCCACAGCACCAAGACACTCGAACCCACCTGGAGCAACTAGAGACTTTAGCAGACTGTGTTGTTCACTCCCGCTGAATCGAGCAATGCCTCGCCCGCTCCGGGTGGGGCAAGGGATGTCCTTCTGTTGTCCTCTCCCAATCTGTAGTTAGCAAGAAGGCGGACACTCCAGATAGCCTCTCAATCAACATGCCTATGGGTCGGGGGCATCCCGTCTTCGAAATCCAGAAAACTGGAAAGAAAGCTCCCAAGTTTGCCCTCTAGTTCCAAACTGCTCAGTTCATTAGCAAGCCATGGATATTCTTCCCTTGAGTCCGGATCAGCACAAAGACATTTAAGTCCGCCCCTGCAAGCAAGGATAGACTTATAGGGCAAAATGTTAGCCAAAATTTTGGGTAAATAAAAACTTCCTGGAGAAGCTTCCAAAGTCGGTCCGCACGTTGGATCCTCGCTCAGCGAGCATGTTACCCCCATCAGTGGGTGACTAGTCTACCATTTTCAACAACCAACCGCGCCTAGAAGCTCAGCCTTCAGTCAATCTCTCCTAGAAGCAAAAACCCAAGAGCACACTCTCCTGGTACTCCTTGGCGTCCCTTCGATCTGGCCAGCCTCGACCACTCCTCAAGGCCTAAGCCCAAGGTTGCGCCCCTGGGCCTTCCTTGGCATCCTTTCCCTTAGCAGCCAGAGCCGCCCCCAGCCTCATCGACGCTAGCTCGATCCAGTCCTTTATCCCAATCCATGCGCCAAGTACCAAACCTTCCATGCAATGCCATTCCTTAGCGACCTTCCTTCTCTTATAAGGCTCGGGTCCACCATTGGCACGATCCTAGTATCAAAAGTAGCTCCGCTCTCACGTGATTATCCATCAACTTCGATCTCCACACTGCTACAACCGAGCCATGCATGTCTGCCCTCCGTCGGATAATCGGGTCGTTAGAGCCAAGACCGGAATGGCTATCTCATGTGGGCCAACTACTCCTACACAGAGATCCGCCCGATTGTGGTGGACCGACCGCCTTATGTCCTTAGCAATCCTAAACCTACCAGTTAGGACCGCCCGTCTAACCCAAAATAGCTTACTACGAAGTACTGTAACCATTCCCAGTCCAACTTCTCCAAAGTACATGCCATCAGAGAAAAGTACCGTTCCTCTGCCAACAGTACTCCATGTGCATCACTTTCCTCTCACCCACCTTTCCAATAGCCAATCAGAATGCCTGCACCCATACTTACTAAAGCCTGTCGCCTTTCCTACATCTGCCATAGACCCTTCTGCCCATTTGGTAAGCAATCCGAGCCATGGGCTTGAATCTACTTTCCAACTGGCTCCCATCCTACGTCCCCTCCAATCCATGGCCTAGAGCCTCCCCTACACTCTTGTTCTATAGTCCCGACCATCCATTCACACCCCACATCCTCTATGTATACCCGATGCCATACCATGTGGAAAAGGGAAAGGACGGAGAGGACGGGGAGATAAGAGAGAAGGGGAGACGGACAGAACGATTTCTCCAACCCATCTCCCTCACCAACTCTATCCTTCTCCTCCAAAACCTCTCTAATGGCGGCTTCGCCCGACTTCCATTAGAGAGAGCCTCCATCAAGCTCTACCACTCAACCAACCACGCTCTACCCACCAAGCTCTACCACCATCATCGCCTCCAACATCAAGCTTATCACTTTAGCTTGCGGCCTTGCTTCTAGCGCCTACCCTCCGACCACTACCAGCTACCCCTCCATTAAGATCTCTTCCGTCTTTGAGATTCCTCCTCAAGGGACGGCCTTCCCAATGGGTCTTTCCTCAGGTCTCTTCACTGCAAGACCCTTGGACTAGGATATTATACTCTTGTAATATGTAGTCCAGTCTCCTTTATTATTCTCTTGTAACAGTCTTTAAATTTTAATGGGTCGATATAGTAAGGGAACATTGCAGTGGACATAAGCCGCACTAGGCCGAACCATTATATGTTGTTGTGTATTTAATTTCTGTACATAGTTCTCCTTAGGATCATTCTCTGCCCTCTTTCGCCATGGGCAAGTCTCTCTGTTCGCTCCACCCCTCTATACTCCCTACTATGGGAAAGCGCCTTTGCCCACTCGTGCCCATCTCAGTCCAAATTATTCTCATGTAATGGACCAACAGTAAAGGGCCCATTTGGCTGCCCTCCGTCTGGGGGTGGTTGGCCTGCAACCAACCTAGTGGCTCAAATGGGTTCGTACCCTCCACCAACGACGAGCCTTTCCTCCAGGGTCGACTCATCCAAAAAGTAAGCCTAACGTCGGCAATGGTATCCTCATCAACGCGATCACATTCTAAGGTTCGGTTGGGTTTTCCGTACTCGTGACAAAAAATCAAGTCAACAGGCTCAGCCCGCCAATGCTTGCCATTACTTTTCACCGTGATGACCGGGAAATCTCCCTTTTCGGTAAACGTTAATACATCATCCACTTCCCTTCCACCTATTCCCTTTCATCTACCATCAATCGCCACTTTTTCCATCAGCCTGGTGGTACTCTCTATGCTGCCATGTGGTCGCCTAACTTTGACTCCTACATTTGTATACTTCCCTTCATCCTAGATCCATGTTCGTGGAGTTCCTTGGCATCTCCACTCCTCCTGGTCCAATCTTTTCTCTTTTCTCTTTTCTCAAGTTTTTTGGACTGTTTGTCGACCCTGACTCCTACCAGTGGGCCAGTACTGACCATCACTTCGTTTTCGCCCAGATGCGCCTTGGCAAAGTGATTTCCCCACCTTGCACCTTTATTGCCTCTTTGGGTGACCTAGACTTCAAGCTAAACCTAGAACATTGGCAGCACCGCTATCCACCCTTGGACCTACCAGACCTTATTTTGGTGATGACATTGTCAGCTGCTGGCATGAGAAGTAGAGTTCTATCCCTAGTTCCCTTGAGCATCTACCATCCCTTGTTGTCTTGTCTCCTCCTCTTGAACCTGGTTTTCATGCAGTGCAATTTAAGGTTGACATTACTATTAGAAGAGATGATATTTCGAACAAGATAGGCATCCAAGTTGGATCTGATGCCTCTATTAAAATGGAGGATCCTACTGGCTAGTCCACTTGGCCTTCTCCCCCCGAGACCACCTTCAACCTTTTGATGATGGTGACCTTATCGCTCTTCACCTCCCAGCCATCCCATCTCCACTTGTAACTGACTTTCCTTCGCTTGAACGGCCTGTCATGGATTTGGACCTCCCGTTGATTACTGACCCAGCTACTCCTCTGCATGTTCCTCGTGCCTTGTCTTCAACCGTCATTAGGCACAGAGCCAGACTGCTCTAGAGATTTGTTGGAACCCCGACTTAGGCTGCTGGTAGTATCTTTCAACCCGCTATTTTTACTTCTGCTAATATCAAGTTGAACAAAAAATTAGCTCGCTACATGGGTATTATTTTATTACCCAAGCATACTTTGGCTATGCATGGATTGGAAAGGAGCGCATTTCCTTTTCCTCATGAAGGTACTTTCCTTGAATGTCAGTGGTTTAGGGGACCCTAATAAATGCTCCTTTATTAGACACGTCTTATTCCTTCTGAAGCTTGATGTTTTATTCATTCAAGAATCAAAAATTGTTGACCCCAATCCCTCGCTTTTCCATAATCTTGGAGGTTCTTTCTTGTCAGGTCAGGAATTTATTAATGCTTCTAGTTCCCGTGGTGGTATTCTTATCGCTTGGGACGAATCCGAATGGAATCTCATCCAAGTCATCAAACACTCTAACTCCCTTCATATGGCCCTAGAATAAGCCTCGTATGGCATAATTTATTTCTTCTCTAATATTTATGATCCTCACTCTAGTCAGGAAAGGCTCTCCCTTTAGGCCAATTGTTCCAAAGTTTTCACTTTCTCTAATGGCTTATGGGTCCTTAGCGGTGACTTTAATATTACTCGACATTCTCTGGAATGCAACTGGCCCATGTCCTCTTCTTCGAATATGGAATCCTTTAATAATTTCATTGATTCCTACTTACTCATTGAACCTTCTATCTCAAATAGCCAAATCACCTAGAGTAATCGTCGCCAGTCTCTTGTCAAACTTGATCGCTTTCTCTTCAACACCTCTTGGGATGATTCTCATCCTTACCCTTAGTCCATGGACTCCCCACCATACTCTCCGACCACTGCCCCATCCTCCTTGACTCTAGCGACATGTCGACCCCTACATCCAGTTTAAAATTTGAGAGAATTTTGCTCTTGGAACCTAGCTTCGACAATCTGGTCCTTGCTACTTGATATGGAGCCCCTGCTCTCCCATCAGCTTGCTCGACTATTGTCTCCAGACTATGATCCCTTCACAAATTCCTCCACCCTTGGTCCAGATCTATTTGGGGCTCTCTTAAGTCATGCATCTCTGACCTCCAGGACGTCATACTTGATCTCAATATCGTTGAGGAATCCAACCCTGCTTTCCCAATCTGATTCCTCATCCCTTCATAGCCTCGAAGTTGAGCTGGAAATACTCTTTGAGCAAGAAGAGATTGGGTGGAAGTAGCACTCCAAAGTCAACTGGCTCAAAGAAGGAGACTGACACTGCCTTTTTCCATAGATTAGCGCATGGCAGAAGATGAGCTAATGATATCTTTAAGATTCATTATGAGGGAGGTATTTTCCACGACCAATTTAACCATAAGCAATTATTTACCTGGACTAAATTTTTCCCAACCCTCCTCCAATCTCCATTGACCACCCATTCTTTGAACCCGAGATCCTCGCTGCTTTAAATGATATGGATGATGACAAATCATATGGACCCGACAGTTTTGGCTCCAACTTCTTCAAGTGGTTCTGGTCCATTATCATATCTGATATCCTTGTCATGTTCTAATAATTCCATGCTGATCCCTCTATGATTGCCAGGATCAATTATGCCGACGTTGTCCTTATCCTTAAGAAGTCCGTTGCCACCTCTCTCTCTGATTTCCATCCTATCAGCCTCCCTAACATTACTTTCAAACTCATCATCAAAGTTCTTGCTAACTGCCTCTAACTCCACATCTCCTCCCCTATTAGACTTGAATAATTTGCCTTCATCCTTGACCGCAACATTCTCGACTGTGTTGCACCTACCCAGGATATCATCTCCCACTGCGCTCCTTTCACACCCCCAGCATCCTCCTCAAACTGGACTTCTCCAAAGCTTTTGACGCCATCAGCTGGACCATTATCCTTGACACCCTCAAGATGGACTAATTGGATTAGTCATATTCTACATTCTAGCATGTCCTCTATTTTTGTCAGTGGAATTGGTGGAGGACTCATCAAATCTTCCCATGGTTTATGCCAAGAAGATCCGCTATCCCCTTTTCTATTTGTGCTTGCTGCAGATTTTTTAATAGAATGAACAAACTCGCGATCTCCCATAATCTCTTGGCTGGCATTGGCCTTCCCAACTCTAACATCAATGTCTCTAATATCCAATACGCGGACGATAACATCCTTTTTTCCTCTCCATCCTCTTTCCATATCCATAACCTCAAACTCTTCCTCTATTCGTTTGAACTTGTCTCTGGTCTCACAATTAATTTTTCCAAAAGTTCGGCTATCATGTTAGGTGGTATTGATCCTCTTGGTCCTAATGTTGCTCTTGCCTTGAACTACAACCTCATGCAATTCCCTATCTTCTACTTAGGTATCCCCTTCGTCCTTAAAAGCTCCAGCGTGCTGACTGGCGACCTTTGATCTCCAGGATCTCTTATTTCCTTGCGACTTGGAAGGCCTCTTTTCTTTTGAAGGTTGGCAGACTTGTTCCTGTTAAATCGATCCTTTCTACTATTCCAACCTACCGTCTTTCCTTCAAAAAAGCTCCATGTTGGGTGATCAGCTCCATTGACTACCTCAGACGCACTTTTCTCTGGCATGGCTCCTAGATGAATAACTTAGTTAATTAGTCCACGGTTTGCAAATATGTCTCTCAAGGAGGCTTAGGGATTCCCGACATCAAACTCTTTAATTTGGCCCATCTTGCAAAATGGATTTGGCGTTGTTTTAATGAGGAATCCCTGATCTAGAAATGCTGGATCCTATTTAAGCACTATAATTCGAACCCCTTTATGATCCTTCACGCCACTCCTTTTGGTATCCCTTCATTATTCTGGTCCAGTGTCCTTAGCTCATCCCTCTATGTTAGGTCTTCTGTTTCTCTGAAGATTGGCAATGTGGCCTCCTACAACCTTTGGTTCGATGCCTGGTTCAATGATTCAACTCTAAGTCTCACCCTCCATGGCCTCTTCGCCATTGTTTCCAACCACTATACTACTATTTATGAAACCATCCATTTAGGCACCACTTGCTTTCAATCCAATCATGCTATAACTGTCCTTCTCTCACCCAGCTACTCCACATTCAATCCTTGCTTTGTGGCCTCGAGACTTTCTCTACTGCTGATCGATATGTTTTGGGGCCTCAACTCCAATGGTATTTTCTCAGTCAGTTCCCTATAATCTCGCCTCTCCCATTTCGGTAGGAACTTCACCTTTCCTTGACTCTGAAAATGAAAAATCCCTCCGCAAGTGAAATTCCTTATATGGCTTCCTGTGCATGAAAAGATTAATACCAAAGATAAATTAATTTGTAAAGGTCTGAACATCAACCCATCATGCCCATTATGCAGTTCCACTCTTGAGAATATCAACCACCTCTTTTTCGATTGCGATTTGGCCTGTTATGTCTAGTGCACCTCCACTACGCATCTCCTCAACTCAATCCCCCATGTTCCTTCCTTCTATGATCATTGGTAGTACAATTCCTCCTCTTCCTCTATCGACATCTTTCTCTCCATACTTAGCTGGGTTATCTGGTCAGAGAGGAACTCTTGTCCGATCTCGTTACACTTATGCTATAAGATCGCTTACTATTTTGCTATTTGGATAGGAGGTAGCCCTACCCCTCTCTTCAGCTCAGGATTGGTTCTACTGTGTTGGACAATGAATTCGTGAATAACTATGATGTGCCCCTCCCTTGGACTTCTGGTGGCATAAATCGCTCTGATGTTAACCGACTGCATCCTCTTCTTGCTTCATGTAATTTTTTGTGCACCTGGTGTCTCGTTTTGTGTTTGGTTGGCGCTGTTTTATCTACTTTTATTTGGTAGGATTGTACTATATTTTTATAGGAACAATGGTGTTGAATTGTTAAATTAATTAGTTCTCTATTTTTTTTGTTACCGATCAGGCCATTGATCGAAAAAACTACTTTATTTTTATATATCTACATATCGCCTTTTGACTATGTTGTATTGCACTACATAACCATTTTATCAATAAAAGGATTGACATACTATACTTGATATCACTTATGAAATTCAAGTCTGAAAACTTGTTCATAAGGAGTTTGTTATTTCTATAAAAGATTCTCTAGTGTTTCATAAATACTTGAGAACATTCTAAATTATCATTTAATGAACTTAATTTGGATTCGATACTTTCTTTATGTATCAAATACGTAAGAAAAATGTGATACTGTAGGCATATAACATGTATGATAATTCCTATTACCAATGCGTAAGAAATCCATCTTACATGCTCCACGTTAGAATTTTAATATTGTGTTTATGTACTTGATTTGGGACATTCCCAACATCCTTTTATACTGGTTATAAACGATGTCCTTTCATATCCTATATCGAGAATTAAACAAACAAACTATAATGATTTTAACATAGGTGCAACGTTAATAATCATAAGTTTGCGGTTTATTATAGTTTTTGGAAATATTCAAGTTCTTTTATAGTTCTTTCTTATAGACATAGGCTTCCTCTTCATTTTGACTGAAATTCAAACTATTTGGTTTTGTGCCAAAATGTAGCAAAACTTCGATGCTTATTAATTGATACTTTTGTATTAGTTCTTGGATCATATCTAAAACCTACAAATTGAGGATCGCTCCCACTGACTTTGAGATACTTTGGTTATTATGTGCAAACATATTATTCTGAATCATTATTTAGAATTTTTATTTAAACATATATGTCCCAAAACTCAAAATCAGATCGAGTGATAATTTTGCTAGTAATATACGAATTAACTTAAGCACGTTGAATAATGAATGTGTTGCGTTAATTTCAACAACTAAAATTTGCACTGCTATTCATATCAACATAATCCAACCACATCGGTCTTTTTCTAAAAAACACTTTAGCGACCGACGGATCATATCCTTTCGGATTCCACTATCAAAATCATATTTTGATAATGTACTTAGAATAAATTTTGGATTTGCACATTGTGCCCAATAGAACAGTCAATACTGTTAAGGGCTATTAACCAGGTTTTAACCAAGCAGAAGTCAACGGAAGTTAGAACGTAAAGACGAAAACAAAATGACTAGAAAACTTGGAAGCACACTTGGAATAGCAAGAGAAACAACTCGAAAAAGTACTACTCAAAATGAGCTAAGGAAATAACTTGGTGCCGAGTCATTTGGCTTGGTACAGAGTCATTTTTCTTCCTTCAATCACCTTTCAATTTTCCTACATCTCATGCCTTACTCTATCTAATCATGATCAAGTGGTATTCCCTATATTTGGTCAAGCAATTCCAAGGATTAAAAAGAAGAAAGTCATGAAAGTGGAATAATTCAAGCATTGATGGAAGATCATTGGAATCAACCAATAATCGATGAAAAGAACATGGAACACATCAACTTGAAGATAAAAGAGTAGAGAAAAAGAGCTAAAGCAATTTCCACTAAAGGAAATAACTCAACACTGAGTCAAATGACTTGATACTGAGTTATTATTTTAACTCGATTGCCTCCAAGCTCTCACGTGTGATGTTAGGCTGACGTCTAGAATCAACTACAAGCAGTATTATGACTTAACAAACCTAATTCCCTATAAATACAAACCATAGTGCAAACAAAATTGGATCTTCTCCAGATTCCAATTACTCTTCACCAGATTCCCTCCTCATAATGTTAACCAAGGCAGCAAATCTTGACAGTTCGAGGCCCTAGAGCTTGTTAACCTCTTGTACTTATGAATCTAATTCTCTGTAATTTCATACAAAATCTCTTAGGTCCATAGTCAATAAAGCAATAAAATGGATGTGGGCCAGAGATTGCTGAACCACTAAAAGATCTTGTTTCTCCCTATTATTTCTTTTCTTTTCAATATTATCTACTAGATCTAAGTCCTATAGGTTTTCTACAACTCATTCTTGGGTGTTGATCCATTTTAGGCTTCACCCTTTTGGTGCTTTCATTGATAAAATTGAATCTAGACTTAGATCTAGCTTACTACTATGGATTTGGAAAGATCTAGTGGTTAGATGAAAAAACTTGCTCTAAGAAGTTTGAGAATTTGCTGTTAAAGATTAATGGCACCTAGAAAAGGAAGTTCTACTTTCAGAAGATCTATAGGAGTGGTGGCTAATGGTGATGAAGGAAACACTCACTAAATGTAAGTTAATAATGAAAATGCAATACCAGAATCCTCTACAGAATAGGATGTTGTTACCAGAGGAGATCTTAATAAGATGAGACAAGAACTTAACCAGAAGATGGTGGATAGCCAAAAAGATCTTATGGGTAAGACGGACGCATTGCTAACCTTACAGCCACCAATAACAAGAAGAGTTAGAAGAGAAACTTCTCCTGCAATAGAACAAGAGAACTCTTTGGTTTTTGGCTTGAAAAGAAGAGATGAGAAGCAAAAACAGAAAGAAGTAACTACTGGAGTAGCAAGAGTTATTGCGAGAGGTAGTAAGAGCACCCCCCATAAGAAAACAACTCGGTACCGACCCAAATATTCCACTTGATTATCCTCAGTAGGGATATGCATTGCTGGTTTCTGACTTTGATGATGACATGCAGCTGGATGATGGTGTTGTTGAGTTGAATGCTGGTGTTAACGGATAAAATGTTGGAACAGGAGTTCAAACTTCCACGACAAGACCAACCAGATGCCAATGGAACTCTACAAGAGTTATTCTCCTGGAGAATGGAGAACCTAGGCTTCAGTCGGCAAGCCGAGATCATTTGCGGAACCAAATCGATGCAGCCCCTAATGGTCGACTTGCAGATTACCATGCCAGCGAGGAGTATATCGTTGACATAGTCAAATGGTTGGTGAAGGAGAGTAGTGGTAGGAAAGATGAAATCTGGGGTTCCATGCCAAGCCAAACTCCATTCACTGAGAATGTTCTAAGAGAAGAATATCCCTAAAAATTCACCATGCTGACCATGCCATCATACGATGGGATGATGGACCCTAGACAACATTTGTTTAAATATAAATGGCATATGGATGGAGCTAGAGCTACGGATGTCATTCATTGTAGATGTTTCCCTATCTTCTTGAAAGGAGTCACTTCGATATGGTTTAAGCTTGCGCCTACATCCATATCGACGTTTGAGAATTGGCAAAGAAATTTTTGAAGCAGTTTATGCTCTACACTGCATAATAAAAGGATGTGAAGTCCTTATCTGGATTTTCTCAAGGGCCTAAGGAGTCGCCGATAGCTTTCCTAAACCGATTTAACATTATTGTTATAGAAGTTAGCAATCCAAAGGAAGACCTTATATTTATGGCCCTTGTCTAGAGCATTCAACCGGACGTGGATTTTTGAAGATGGATAAAAATGAAGCAATCAACTAACATGGGGGAATTCCATCGAAAGGCAAATCAATTTCTAAGGTTGGAAGAAGAAAACATGGCTGAAGGCAAGCACGACGATGAGAAATCGAAAGAAGTGATTCAAATTAACGTCGTAGTCAAATAGGATGGAAATAGTTTTGGAACTACTACTGGAAATGTAGGGAAAGCTGCTAATCAAAAAAGAGGAATCTGAATGCTGGTTGCTGTGACTAGGATAAGAAGCATCCAAGGTATATGAGACCCGAGGACTAACAGTTTGGAAAACATCTATCTTGCCATGCAAGGAACTGAGCGGTATGACAAACTGTAACAACCCTGTTGTTAATTAACTGATTAATTAAGTTTAACTATGGATAATTATTTCCAATTTGTGATTTGTGAAATTTAATTGTGAATTAAATCTAGTTTTGAGAATATTTGATTTTATTTAGTTAAGGAATAAGTTTCATTTCTTAAAAAAGGGATTTCAATTTAAATTTGAGATTTTATTTAAATTAATTAATTAAATGTGGCATTTAGAATAAATTATTAATATCGAGTTATTGTTTTCAAAAGAGATTTTGCAATTGATTGTTTTTTTCATTTTATTAAAAATAATGAGAATAACTTTTATTTTCAAAAGTTATATTTAATGGTACAAGATATTTCAATATTAACAAAAATAGGAATTTTTAACTTGTTGCATTAGTTTTTGGAAATTATGGAAAATCTAAGTATGATAAATAAAATATTGTTTAGAGTAAATTGGTGTTTTATAAGTGATAAAACTAAATAGAAATTAGTAACGCTTCTCTTAGAAATTAGTAACACTTTTTCTTATTGGGTTATAGGGTATTCTCTTGCCCATATATGGGTGATTAGTAAAGAGAAAATGAGGATATACGTTTAATTCCTTCTCATTTTTTCTCTTCAATCAAAGCCTGAACCCATCTTCTTCTATCTTGAAGCCCTAGAAATCAAATTAAATTCCTAAATCAAGATTAAATCAAGGGGCTTTTGTATACTAATTAAAGAATAGAAGTAAGGTAGTCTCCTCCAACCCCTGTTGTGTATATTGTGCCTTGTGTTTCAGATTTTCTTATGTTGATTTCCCTCTTGTTTGAAATTTCTGAGAATTAACCTAGGTAGAACCTAAAAGGTATTAGCTTGGGGAAATCCAGGTCTCTTGCACCAATTCAAGCCTAAAAAGGTAAGTTTACCTCACATTACTATCTCTGAATGGAAGCATGTTTGCTGTTACTTATTGGCTGAATCTATGATTGAATTACTCTCAAATTTCTTGAGTTAATTATATCTTCGGTTATCTAATTCTTAGTTTGTAGAAACCCTCATCTTGTGATCACCTTTAACATTAAGTTATAATTGAATATATGCTTGCATGTACTAAAATCAGTGCTCTAGATGTCGAAACAATCACGCCAAAGAATTCATTGCCAACGAACTGTCGGGAGGCAACCTAGAGTTGAGACAACTGAAAGTTGCATCACCACTGGTGGACTGGTGGGGCACCACCGATGCACTAGTAGCGTGCACACCTAGAGTTATTTCAGCTCAAGGTGTTGCCCCGACTCGCCTGTCGCTTGCCTCATTCACTTCCTTATTTATTGTTGTTGTTCTCTTGTGTTTTGTGTATTTGTTTATGGATATTTTGATGTATATTTCCATTGATTTTCTAATCTACGAAATAAGTTTAGAGACAATATAGAGTTAGAACTTTATGGACCCATTTCATGGCTATAATCTTGTGATGACCTAGTATTTTGTGGTAGTGAATTCTCTTGTGCTCTATGGACTTTGAATCACTTTGATTCAAAGGTTTGGAATCTTATAAACTTATTTTCATCTATTTTCTATATATAAAAATGGGAAAAATATATATGGATTTTTAAAAATAATCATATATATATTAGGTCTTACTAGTATAAATGGGCATGGGATGTGGAAAAATGGTTTTGGAAATATAAACATAATTTCTTTTCTAAATAAAATGGTTACATATCAAAATGGGTTCGGAAGAGTAATAAATATGGTTTTATAAAATAAAAGGCTACTTAACTATAGATATACTGTTTTAGAATATGGTTTGTGAACGATATAACTTTATGGAATCTTAAGACAACTACATATATTAATTGAGATCAAATGGAATATATTGGTTAGCTTATCTAATGATAATAAGGTATTTGGAAATCATTTCCTATATGAAAAAGTATATTTTTAGATTTCTAAATTTTAAACTTTTAAAAGATAACTGTTTTGAGAGCCTTAATTCTATAATAATATGCAGAGTACTAACAATTGATTTAGTGTTATTGATTGGTTTAAATGCTCTCGAGCAACGCTTCATCGAATATTGTACAACTCATTCAATAGAATGTTTGAGTGGAACTTACTAGCCCATTAGCGAATACTCGAATTTCACTAGGTAGTATAGGATGCCTTGGTTAAATTCTTGCGACTGCTATTAGGAAGTATTTAACACTTTAGAGTTGTATTCTCTTTTGGTGTTTGGTGGGACCGATAGATCCTTAACAGAATATAGTTTAGGTTTTCCAGTGATATCTGTAGCGAGTGAGATTTACTAGCTTCTAGTAAATACTTGAATTTCACCTGGCGGTATGGGACGTTTTGGTTAAGTTCTTGTGATTACTAAAAGTGATAGTATTTGACACTTTCGAGTTTACTATCTTTTAGTGTTTGGTGGAATCGATAGATCCTTAAGAGGTGTACTTATGGATTTTTTTTACAATATATATATATATATATAATATTGAATAATCTAGTATTTTCGAGTCATTATTGCCACGATCGTCTTGATCAATCAAGATTTGGTGTTCCCCGATCCTTGTGATCGTGTCGAGATTCTGTGTTCTTGATCTTTGGTATTAGATCGGTACAAGTGATACCACAATTACTTGTTTTCCACGGTATGGAATTGGTTTCTTTGCGTTAGGAATATTGTAATTTATTCAGTGATTTTATGTTTAGTGACTAATCTGTGTATGTGACCGAATTATGTAACTCTATGCCTTGAGATAAATTTGAGATAAATTAATTCCGTGACTTGTTATATAATGGACATCTGGATTTACCTATATGTCATTTATTCTTGTGTTACTTCTTGTTCTCACCTTGTTGGATATTTAGAGATAGTCGGACCCAAGTGTTAGTTTAATGCTCGGGTCAGCTGAGACTTTTCAGGTTATAGGACAAGTTGGCCTTTAGATGGTTTTTCTAGCAAGGAGATAAACATTTTTTACTTTTACTTTATCACATTTAGGATTTTTTGTTTGGTTATGAGTTGTATATTTGAGTTTAGAGGTTTGTTCCAGATTTTATATTATGTGAGTCTAGTGTTATATTTTTTAGACTCTCGGTTTTTATATGTATATGATGTTTATTATTCCGCTATGATTTGTGACTATTGTTTATATGATATACTGTTCTGATTCTGAGAAACCACATGGGATTATTACTTTGGACTAAGACTGTACACATCAAATTTTATTCCAAATATTAAAAAAACCGTAAGGATGATGTG
This sequence comes from Allium fistulosum, assembly GCA_030737815.1. Classification (NCBI taxonomy): domain Eukaryota; kingdom Viridiplantae; phylum Streptophyta; class Magnoliopsida; order Asparagales; family Amaryllidaceae; genus Allium; species Allium fistulosum. The sequence goes on from CM060903.1 coordinate 788,023,332, forward strand.
TCAGTGTTAGTTTAAAGATATATTCACAGTCGGTCACCCTTAACAAACCGTATTCTCTATATTATTAGACAACATTATTTATAATGCTCTTTAATAATATGAGCATAACGGTCGGGTCGTTACAGTTTGGTATCAGAGCTGAGTCAGAACATTATAACATATAATATCACAGATCTAGACCTAGTGAGACTTAGGGTCATGTTTCCTTGGGTGTGAGGTAGGTAGTTATACTAATTATCTATATAGGTATAGGAATATAAAATGATTATTAGGATGATCATTTGGGGCGTTATTTGGTTTAAAATTTTAATTAGTTAAGTTGGAATTTTTGGCATTGAACTTTTGGAAAGCAAGGTGTTAAAATCCTTTAGAGTTTGGGAATTACTTTTGAATTATTGGGAAATGAAGATAAAAGAGATAAATTGAAGTAAATTGATTTAAGTAAACAATTTTATTTTAATAGAGAATTTGGGAAATTTGAGCAAATAAGTTTAAGATTTAAATAATCTAGGAATAATCAAAATTGCTCAATGGAATTTTATGAATATAATTGTTCCACTACAAAAGATTATTAGTTTCGGTTGATTAGTTGTTAGTAATTGATTGCTTGGTTGTATTTATTTAAATTGTATGCATGGATGCTAGTGATAATAAAATAAATATAACTAAGGAAAACTTGTGATTATCTATTTTGTTGACTTGTCCGTAAAATGTTTAAGGATTCCGATCGGTATATGGGATGACATGTTATCGATAGGAGTTCCTAAACATCAAACGAGACATTTTGACATGAGAAATTATTAATTTGGAAATTTGGAAAATATTTGAGTTTAAAATAATTAAAAATAATGTTTTATCCATCGAATAAATTGTGAAAAGTGGAGACCATGGCGAGGCAATGTTGATATTATATGTCATCAACTTTGCAGCCAAGTGATGAAATGAATCATTAAAATCTTGTGGCTTAATATTATTTTATATAATAAGATAAGATTAAGGAAAATATTTTAAATTATGGAATTAGTATATATTAAAGTTGAACAAAAGTATTGTTATGTATGAATCTTAATTAATAAGAAGTTAAAAATTAACAAATTGTGGAAATAAATACTAGAAGCAAAAAGATATTCTATAGAGAAGTATATACAAATGTGACGGGTTTTAAAAAGAAATATTAATTGGAATTTTGATAATAGTATTAAGTAAATGATTTGAAACTTGATATTATTATTTCTGAAAGTTGAAAATTTTGGAAAAATATTTTTGGAAGAAAATTTAAAGGGAAATTTATCTACTAGTATATATGCGTGTTTTGGTGGTTTAGTAAATTTTAATGAAAATTATAAAAGTGAATTATATGTATTGATCTAAATGACGTGTGCAGCCACCAAACATTACCGATAGCAGAGATTAGTGGCGAGGCCATGCTGAGTCGAAGACCAACATCGCATCCATTTGATAAAGCGATTTGATATAAATGGATGGTAAGGGAACATCGTACTATTATTTGATATTTGAAAATTGTGAATGTTCATTTTAAAATATATGCTAAGATGAATAATATATGATCGTTTGTTTTATTGTGTATGTTATTTTATAATTTAGATGGATGTTAAATTTTTGGAATTTTAAATGCGAAATTAATAGGAGAAGGAATTGGAACCTTATATTTATGATTTAGATTATATTCTTTGGAAAGATGTAAATTTTTGAAAAAGTTAATTGAAAGTAATGATTGGAATTTGGAATTGAAGGCTGAAATTTAGAAAGAATTGAACTTAAAAAGGGTTTTCTTTTATTTTAAACCTTGGGCTGGTAAAGAGTTATAATTAAAAAATTCAAGAGTCTTCGTGAAATTTGGAAATTAATTTATAGATTTATTTCATTAAGGAAATTGCGGGGATGAAATTTTCTTAAGATGGAGTTTGTAACAACCTTGTTGTTAATTACCTAATTAATGTTTAATTATGGATAATTAATTCTAATTTGTGATTTGTGAAATTTAGTTGTGAATTAAATCAAGTTTTGAGAATATTTGATTTGATTTATTTAAGGAATAAATTTCATTTATTAAAAAGAGATTTCATTAAATTTGATATTTTATTTAATCAATTAATTAAATGTGGCATTTAGGATAAATTGTTAATATTGGATTTATTGTTTTAAAATGAGATTTTGCAATTAATAGTTTTTTTCATTTTATTAAAAATAATGAGAATAACTTTTATTTTCAAAGGTATTTAATGGTATAAGGTATTTCAATATTAAAAGAAATGGGAATTATTAAAATTTTCATTGGTTTTGGGAAATTTGGGGAAAATCTAAGTATGATAAATAAAATATTGTTTAGAGTAAATTGGTGTTTTATAATGATAAAACAAAATATAAATTAGTAACACTTCTCTTAGAAATTAACAACACTTTTTCTTATTGGGTTATAGGGTATTCTCTTGGCCCACTAGGTGTGATTAGTAAAGAGAAAATGAGGATATATGTATACTTCCTTCTCATTTTTTCTCTTTAGCTAAAACCCGAACCCATGTCTTCTATCTTGAAACCATAGAAATCAAATTAAATTCGCAAATCAAGATTAAATCAAGGGGTTTTTGTATACTAATTAAAGAATAGAAGCAAGGTAATCTCCTCCAATCACTATTGTGTATATTGAGCCTTGTGTTTCAAAATTTCTTGTGTTGATTTCCTTCTTGTTTGTAATTTCTAAGAATTAACCTAGGTAGAAGATAAAAGGTGTTAGCTTAGGGAAATTTGGGTCTCTTGTATCAATTCAAGCTTGAAAAGATGAGTTTACCTCACACTACTATCTCTAAATGGAAGCATGTTTGTTGTTAGTAAGGTTGAATCTATCATTGCGTTATTCTCAAATTTCTTTAGCTAATTATATCTTAAGTTTTGTAATTCTTAGTTTCTAGAACCCTCATCTTGTGATCGCCTTTAACATAAATTTTTGTTGAATATATGCTTGCATGAGACTGAAATCAGTGCTTTAGATGTCGGAACAATCAGCGTCGAAGAATTTATCGCCAATGGACTGTCGGGATGGGGGAACCTGGAGCTGAGATAGCTTCAGGTTGCGTCACCACCACTGGACTAGTGGGGCACTACCAGTGCACCAGTGGCATGCACACCTAGTGCTATTTCTGCTCCAAGTGCTGCCCCGACTCGCCCGTCGCATGCCTCATTCTTGTGTATTTGTTTATAGACATTTTGATGTATATTTACATTAATTTGCTAACCTATGAAATAAGTTTAGAGACAATATAGAGTTAGAAATTTATGGACCCATTTCATGGCTATAATCTTGTGATAACCTAGTATTTTGTGGTAGTGAATTCTCATGTGCTCTATGGAATTTGAATCACTTTGATTCAAAGGTTTGAAAAAATACAAAAATGGGCAAACTGTATATATATGTTTGTACCAAAATTGGACACAACACTCTTCGGATGTGTTTGAAGAGATAAAATGAAGAAAATAAATGTAAAATGAAGCAGATCTAACAAACACATCAATAAACAGATAAGAAAATGCATAGAAACACACAGATTTAGAGTGGTTTGGCGAATTGCCTACGTCCACTATGAAATGATTGATGTTTATTGAATTTCACTCGCTGTTTACAAAAGATTACAACAGTATAACTGAAGATTGATAATCATTTCGGAAGAATATCGGCGTAGAGAGACCAAAAGTCCCTTTTTTGTAGATCCAAGGTTGCTATTTATAGGCGTAGGCAGCAAATATCTTGCCCAGATCTCAGAGGACTTCTTCTCGCATGTGGGTGGGCCCACGTGATCGATCCCATGCTGTCTGCACTCAATTCGTGATCGATACGAACCGAAATCGCATCGATCAAGATTTTGTCCGATCGAGTCGAGATCGATCATGAACATTCTCAAGGTGGTACGCAAGCTCCTATGAAAATTTGGTGGCATTCGGACTTGTAGATTTTGAGTTATGATCGATGCAAGTTTGGATTTTTCGAAGGCTGCTGAATTCATATCGATGATGTTCGTATCGATAGTGTGACTCTATTCGTATCGATGCTTGCATGCTACTTCGTATCGATGGTTGGAGGCCGCCTTCGTATCGATGCTTCATGTTGCTTTCTTCGCATCGATTGGTGATTGTTGCTGTTCGTATCGATGGTGGGAGATCGATATGAGATGGATAGAGGGAGACCGATACGAAATGAGTATTTGTTGATGGATACGAAGTACTGTTAACATAATGGATACGAAGTAGCTTCATTTTATGGATGTGAAGGAAGTTAGTAGGCGATGGATATGAACTGAATCTCTCTTGGGGAATGGATACGAAATTGGATGGATACGAATAGAGTTGGATTTCTCAACCATGATCGATCAATATCTTGAGCATACGAACTCCGATTGACTTGAAATTTGGAACGTTGGCTTTTATAGCTTTGCTTGTCGTGTCATATCAATTGTAGGTCGATCCAGACTCGGAAAAAATTTACCAGTATCCATAGTGAACCTACGTGTAACCAATCTCCAGGATGAATTGTCCTTGGTTTCTAGTCAAGTTCTTGGTGTCACGGCCTTGCCAAAAGGCGGGATAACATTTGCCCCCCAAAATACGTCTTGTGTGAACATGATGTGCTTTGAAAAGCTGCATCCTTCATTCTGAAGAAGTTCTATCCGATTCATTGAGTAGTTGCTATCTTTTCATCAAAAGATGTAACCTTCGATTGATTTCCAGTAATATAAATGTTGATTTGTTGACTGACTGCCAATGATTATGCAGCGCATTGTTGTAACTGAGTGTCGAGTGCTAGCGATTTGTTGTTCACTGTTCTAATTGTCATCAGGTGAGCATTCAACTCTTGTGAATTTGGAAAATTGAATGTTAGTCCATCATGCATGCATGTATGTTAGCCTGACTCCCATCAATGTATGCACGTTCATGGGTCGTTGTCAAGTTTTTTTTTGTATCGAGTTTCGTATCGATCCTCTCCTAGATCGATGTGAAATTCGAGTTGTAACAACGTTTGATGGTTGTTTTAATTCCTTCCTTTGTATCGATCCTCTCCTGGATCGATCTGAGATATTGGAATGTATGCTTCGTATCGATGGCTATCGACCACGAAATGGATAGTCCCTAGGATTGCTTCATATCGATGGAGTTGAGTGGCTTAAATTTGATCATGTAGTGACTTTCGTATCCATGGGCTTCACATCGATCGATACGAAGTTGATGGCTAGTCACTGATGGACACAAAATGTACAAGTGTTAACTCATGGGACAACTTCACGAAGGATATGCCATTTCTCATTCCTCTATTCAAGAGGAATGCCTTGTTGTAGATAATCTGTAATAGGAGTCATCCATGACTCCCTTTTTGGCTCCGTCTCTAGGATCTAGTCGATCATCATCTGTCAATGCTTGGAATAATAAGTACTTCAACTGGGACAAAGTCTATATGTCGTGCATCCCCGAAACTAGCTAGCTTTGCCAATGACTCGGCTTTTTCATTTTTTTCTCCGAGGATGTGTGTAATGGTGTAATACTCGAAGTCGGCTAATAGCTCTTGGACCCATCTGAGATAAGGAGCAAGACGTTGCCCCCTAGTTAGATAATCTTCCCTGACTTGGCGTACTACTAACCAGTAATCACATAAGACATGCAAAGTTTCTACTCCTAGTTTTCTTGCAAGTTTGAGCGCCAAGGCTTCATACTTAGCTTCATTATTTGTTGCAGGGAAGTTGAGTTTGAGGGCGTAGCAGATCGATCGTTCCTTAGTAGTCATTAACGCAACTTCGACGTAAAAAAGCCGATTATCGGAAATTCCATCTATGTATGTTCTTCATTGGTTGGACGGTTCTCCACTGTTCTTCGGATAATCGTCTGATGTAGTGAATTCAGATATGAAGTAGCTAATGTTTGACCATGGATATCTCTATGAGGGAGATAAGTGCTATCAAATTGGCTTAGCTCGATATTCCATTTGAATAACCTTCCAGACATCTAAGGTTGCTATTGGACCTATTGTAACGGCTGGTCGATACAGACGTTAACGGGATGAGCTTGTCAATAGCTAGTTTTCATCATATACTGGTCTTTGGATTCGCTTCTCTTCACATAGCAATGTGATGCTTATGGCGTGTGCTGACACGGCTTAATTGATGTATAAATCTTCGCGATCCAAAGGTTTGGGTAAAATGGGAGGTCTCTTTAGGCGATCTATCAGAGCTGGACTTGCATCAACGTAGTTGTTAGTTCATTTAAAAGTTCTCTTCCCTCTCTTGGTCAGGTTGAAGAAGAGAATTCACTTGTAGATGGTCCTAGAGTTGAATCAACATAAGATGGTAATCTTTCGAATTGGGCTCCGTACCTGCTTGGTTGTCTTCGGTACATGGGTGTCTCCAATTGTCGGAATTTTCTAAAAATAGCCTTGATTCCACGAGAATTGATGATGAAAACAAAGAATCTTTCTGATGTAATGGTGAAAGAGCATTTCAAAGGATCGAGTTTCATCCTGCAGTTGTTGGAGAGCACTGAATATCTTTGCCAAGTCATCGATGTGGTCATTTAATTATCATGATCTAACGAGCATATTAACCACATATACTTTCATCGATCGGCCGATATGATTTTTGAATGATCTGTTAATCGTCCTTTGGTAAGTAGCATAAGCGTTCTCAAGTTTGAATCCAGGGATTTCAGCATAGCACTATAGGCCCAGGTCAATAATGAAACAGTTGTATTCCTGGTATGGGACATGCTTCAGTATCCGATTATATCTGGAGTTTGCATCCATGGATGTGAGTAATTCATGTCTGATGGTCGGGTCCATCAGTTGGTTGATCATTGGAAGTGGAAAGCTGTGCTTTGTCATACCCCATGCAAATCTGAGTAGTTGACGTATGTCCTCCACTCTTTGTTCGTTTTTCTTATAAGTAAAGGATTGGATGCTCATTTTGGTTGGAGGGCATCATGGATAAACCCACTGGTTTTGAGCAGATTCGCATCCTCTTTAAGTGTAACAGATCTCTCTGGATCCATGTCGCATCGTTTTTATTCACCGAGACATGCCTCGGGTCGACATTTAATGCAGGGTTCTTCATGGCTGGCGAGAGTCCATATATATATATATATATATATATATATATATGAGATCGAGTCCAAGCGAACACATTAAGATTCACCTGAAGTAAAACAGTTGACTCTTTCATCATCATTGCGTAGAGTTATGATCCGATCTACAATACTCGTGATGGGTCCTAGTCGTGTTTATACTGTAGTTCAAGCTTTAAGAACCAGAGTTGATTGATGAATGGTTGAATCATATCAATCTTATCTTCTTGCTCGTGCCCCCAAGTCTGGGGAATATCTTGATAAGTGGCAGGGTAGATAATGTATGCTTCAATTTTGTATTCTATCCCATTGAACCATGGGATCAAGTTAACAGATGGAAGGTTGAGTCGTGCATATCCTGCATTATGTTCTAGTTCTTTCCTCTAGGCAGAATACATTGTTACTTTGCCGACATTCAGACATAAGCTAGATTCTGGACGGTTAATGACATTCACTTTGCTGCTTATGTCGCCATACTTTAGGCAAAAACCGAAGAGTGAATCGTCCAATCAGATCCAATGCAGGATTGATGCTTCCCTTGTCTAATCCAGGGTAAGAATTGGTGCGTGGACATTTAGGTTGCACTTGTTGTGAATTGCTCATTTAGTCGGATCGTGTTATGAGTCAAAGAATGAATGGTCGCATTGCATTCTTTTGGAGTTGGGCGATCAACCATGTTCATTTCAATTTACGTTCTCCCGTTAGATCTAGGGATAAAGTCAGCTCAAATGCAGTCATGTCATGCTCATTTGGTCTCATGCTCTTCCTGACGGATCGAAGGAAGGTGACGGAGGACAAATGGTTAAGTCACACTCATTCGTGGTTTATTCTTCTATCCATGCTCTGTTGGTCAAAGGTATTCGATGGACGTTCAGGTCACATCGATTTGTAGTCGAAGAGGATCGGCATTGACCGTCGATTCAATGACACAACGTAGAATGCTCGGACCTCATTTCCTGTTGATCCAATGGTATGATATGAAAGGTGCAGATCAATATTGCCCGTCGATCCAGTGGTACGATATAATTGGTTTCCCGTAACTTCGGGCATCATTCTGATTGGTTAGCATTAAGGCCTCCTTGTAGTCATTGCCTTAAGTTGTAAAGGATGCTAAGCTGGAGATGTAGCGAGTCACCTTTCTCTTCTTTCAGTGATTTGTGCCTCTGCCCCCGGTATTGAGTTAGCAGAGTGAGTTTGTGGACAGTTTAATTGCATATGTATTGAGTTTATACTCCTCATGTCGAGTTTAGGTCAGAGTTGGTGAATGAATGGTCGAGTCACATTCATTCGTTTGTCTATGCTTGTAGCCGCACCTTGGGGATCAAAGTAAGTTGAAGGGTCATTCATCACACCTATTTGATGTTTATACCCCTGTCCACATTCTGGGGACCAAGATTCTTTTTGTATAAAATGGTCGGACCGCATTTTCCTCGATTAATTTCTCTGGCACTAGTCAAGGGCAAAAGTCGAAGTGAGGTCGGTCACACTACGACAACTTTAAGTTGATGTTTCTCCTACTAAATTGTAAGAAGGAATTGACTGGTGGGTGGTTGGGTCACACCCATCCATGTTGCGCACACAATCCGTTGGATTACAGGCGAGAGTTAGCAGATGAACGGTCATGCCACGTTCATTTGCGGTTGGATGGTAGTAATATCAATTCAGAATAGGACATCCAGCTAGGTCCGTTTTGCAAATCTACGTCTCCCTATCGAATCAAGGAAGAAATTTTGTCTTGTAGGGATGGAGTGCATCCCTATAAATTTATGTTATAGGTCCCGTGCTGGGGACAAGAGTTGATGCATGGACGGTTGTGTCACACCCGCTTAGTGCTGGATGGTCGGATCGCATCCAATTTTGTGAGTTAAGTGTGCCCCCATGTCAAGGGAAGATTGGAAAGCAGATGGTCGAACCACATTCGCTTTTTGTACTATAGAACTTGTTGAGGAACCAGAGCCGATAGATGGACAGTCGAATCGCATCCCTTTTGGTATTTATATTCCAAACCGTGCTTTAAGGACTGGATTTGGTTGATGGGTTGTCAGTCAAACCCATTTGGTATTTATACTCCATTCCGCGCTCTCGGGACCAGAGTTAGTTGATATTAATACTCCAGTTCACACTCTGGGAATCTGGAGTTAGTTGATGGGTGGTCAGTCACACCCATTTAAGTGTATATACTCCAATCCGCGTTCTGGGAACTTAGATTTAGTTAATGTTTATACTCCAGTTCACACTCTGGGAATCTGGAGTTAGTTGATGGGTGGTCAGTCACACCCATTTGGTGTTTATACTCCAGTCCACGCTCTCGGGACCCGAGTTAGTTAATGTTTATACTCCAGTTCGCACTCTGGGAATCTGGAGTTAGTTGATGGGTGGTCAGTCACATCCATTTGGTGTTTATACTCCAGACCGTGCTCTCGGGACCAGAGTTAGTTAATGTTTATACTCCAGTTCGCACTCTGGGAATCTGGATTTAGTAGATGGGCGGTCAGTCACACCCATTTGGTGTTTATACTCCAGTCCGCACTCTCGGGACCAGAGTTAGTTAATGTTTATACTCCAGTTCGCACTCTGGGAATCTGCAGTTAGTTGATGGGTGATCAGTCACACCCATTTGGTGTTTATACTCCAGTCCGCACTCTCGGGATCAGAGTTAGTTAATGTTTATACTCCAGTTCGCACTCTGGGAATCTGGAGTTGACCGACAGAAGGTCAGTCGAATCTGTTTAGGCTTTAGGATATCGTTCACACTCTGGGAACAAGAAGTTGATCAGGTACGTGGATGGTTGTATCACATCCACCCTGAGTAGGCAAGCGAAGTCGTTAGATGGACGGATCCACCCTCCTCGAGCTTGTAAATATGAAATGCGAGGTCGTTAGATTGACGGATCCATCCTCGTCGGGCTTAGGTTGAACATGGGTGAAGTCGTTGGGTGGACGGATCCACCTCCTCGAGCCCATGTCTGTAAGTTTATACTCCAGCTCGCACTCTGGGAGCCAGAGTTAGTTAGAGGATTGTCGTGTATCAATCCCTTTTGGCCGCAGTGTGATGGCTTGTCCTTGAGCTCGGGGTTTCACTTAACGAGTGATCGGTGGGATCCCGACTACTTTCCACTTGTCTGCCCTCAATGAAGGATGAGATTTAGTTTATGGATGGTTGGATCGCGTCCATGTTCATTTGGCTTCCGCTTTTGCCAAGCCTAAGGAGTAAGATTAGTGTTCTGGCAAGCTTTGTGCTCGAGCATAGGAAAGGATGGTCGAACTACATCCACTTTGAGCTGTGTATTTTCCCTTAAGTCAGGGGCAAGAGTTGGAGAGCAGATGGTTGAGTCACGTCCACTTTATGCTTTGCACTCTTCCGGTCGAGTTGAGGAAGAGAGTCGAAATGATGGCTCATGATGGTTCACGAGTAGGCAGTTAGTCGTTGATGACTTTAAGTTGAGGCTTGGGCCTTGACGAAGTTGGTTTAAGGCATGATTATTTTTGTCGAATCACAGACGCAAGTTGGAGAGTGAATGGTCAAATCATATCCACTTTAAACATGTGTTCTCAAATTACCCCAAGTTCTAATGTAGGATTGGATGCATAGACGGTCATGTCACATCCACCCTTGGTGTGATTCCAATTTTACTGGGCATCAGAAGAAGCATAAGTATTTTGGCGAGCTTTAAGTATAAGATGGAGAGTACATTGTTGGGACATATCACTCCAAGTCTTTCCCAGATCTCCAATTAAATTGCATAGGCGGATGAGTGGATGGTCGGTTGCATCCACTTTGTACTAAAGTCCTGACCTTGTCGGTCTCTTCCGCTTTGACGCCTTGCCCCAAGTCAGGGGCATATAGTAGCCGATGAGTGGTTGAATCATGCTCGTCATGATGATACCTCAATGATTTGATCATAGTCCGCGGAGGTTGTTTTGCACCCAACCTTAAGTACTCGGTTACTTGCATCATTTGCAAGTAGTTTAATTCAAGTCGATCATATTTCGCAACATAAACGAAATTGAAAAAGAAATAATTCAAAAGAGATCGGATTAAATCTCATTGATAAGTGAAGTGGCGTCATATGCTCGCTATTGCACTTCGGTCCAGCCCTTCACAGTTGGAAGTCTAACGCAAATGGTTCAATTTGATCAAAGTTCTTAATCGATAGGGGTCGGGTGTTCCCGGTCCTTCGTTTTATGGGGCTTGCATATATTGTCGAAGCTATCCTTTTCGGAGAAGCCTTACGGCGTTGGCGTCCATGGTAGCCATCTAAAGAAGAGGAGTTTTCCGATCTAGAGTATGGAGTAGGTTCCCCCCTTATCTCACCATGTTGATCCTTCATCTGATCCATCAACTCAATACTGGCATGGACATGTCGGTGTAGTTGTCGTCGGCTACCCACCAGTTCTCTTATAAAAGTCTGGAAATAAGCTATAGTGATGAATTCATTTATGGGTATTAGTAGCAACTGGCTGTGGGCTTTGGATAAATTCGTTGGCTGCCAGCTTCTTCATTCCCTTCAACAATATGAGAAGTAGAACTGGTATGTCTAACCACGATTAACAGTGTTCTTTGAGGAATGGGGGAAGACATCTGCATTTGATGGCAGTCATCACTCTTGGTGTAGGCCATGCGCAATTCTCACTTCATGAGGTAGTGCCGGGGGTTATGTTTCCAAAGTACACTGACGTAGTCAGCATGTTGAATTTTTGCTGGAAAACTACATGTAGGATGGTTTCAATAAATAGGTTTGAACTGGGAAAGATACTTCTATCAACATTATCAGGTTCATTTGATGGCTACAGGGTCTTGTAATACTGGTGAATGATGTATGCACGATTGCCCAACGTTCGAGTGGTTGGTAATGCCGATTGGATGGTGAGTTGGTTAAGATGGGCTCATAGATTGGTGATTATTTCTAATTTTCACCTAGGTAGGAGGCTTATATAAGACAGTGAGGAAGTCCTCTTAAGGTTGTATGTCATGCTTCTAGTCATATGGACACGGTATGATTAAGATGTAGGCAATTGAAGATGGTTCAGCAGCGACCAGCTATGTTTTGAGTTGGTAGAGTAGATAGTGTAGGGCAGTCGTCATATTAGCCATTATACCATAGTTGTCAATTCAGGAGTTTAAAAGCTGGTCAATTGGAGGAAGTTACAATCCACCTTAAAAGCATGATATATTATTCAACTCTAGTTCTTGGCATATTATCTAGGTTCTCTAGCCTCTGGGAGCACTGGTTGAGTAGTATTTCTTTAACCATTTCGTGATTGCAATTCAGCAATTGCTACTGTAATCCCCTATGTCCCGTCTAGTCATGGAACGATCAGGATGTTCCTTTATTAAGTTGAGTTATGAGTTTTAGCCTCTTTTTAGGAAATTTGGGTCGTACCCGATTTTTTTTTTTGAAATTTCGTATCGTTCTCAGCAACGTTTGAACGATACAAATGTAGGTGAAATTGAATGATCCGAAAAGTGGACACTTGGATTGATATGAAAGGCACACAACTGGATCGATACGAAGTTGTATCTGATGATCGATACGAATTGGACGCAGCTGGATCGATACGAAGTGTGTTCGAGTATCGATATGAAATGCACATGGCTGGATCGATACGAAGTGGTATCTGAGGATTGATACGAAATGCACGTGGCTGGATCGATATGAAGTGGTATCTGAGGATCAATACGAAATGCACGTGGCTAGATCGATATGAAGTTGATCGATACGAAGTGTTATCTGAGGATCGATACGAAATGCACGCGGCTATCGATACGAAGTTGATCAATAAGAAAACCGATCGATACAAAAAGTGATCGATACGAAAGTTGATCGATACGAATGTTGATCGATATGAAAACTGATCGATAGGAAGTTCGATCAATACGAAAACTGATCAATACGAAAGTTGATCGATACGAAATTCGATCGATACGAAAACTGATCGATACAAAGTTCGATCGATACGAATATTGTCATATTTTCTGGATGTGAAAACATGGATGAAAACCTTCATATTTTCACGGATACGAAAACATGGATACGAAAATCACCATATTTTCTGGATACGAAAACATGGATACGAAAATCACCATATTTTCTGGATACGAAAATCTTGACGAATGTAGTTCCTCTTAGATCCAGAGCAATCTGAATGGAATAGAAGGAACCACTGGACGACGGATCTGGATCTTCTCCTTAGATTTTTGCAATCCAACGATAGTAGTAGATCCACAGAGCAGGAGAAAAGCTGGGTTTTCTCAGTGAGAGCACCAAAGTTTTTGTACCAAAATTGGGCACAACACTCTTCGGATGTGTTTGAAGAGATAAAATGAAGAAAATAAATGTAAAATGAAGTAGATCTAACAAACACATCAATAAACAAATAAGAAAATGCAAAAAAACACATGGATTTAGAGTGGTTCGGTGAATTGTCTACGTCTACTATGAAATGATTGATGTTTATTGAATTTCACTCACTGTTTACAAAAGATTACAACAATATAACCGAAGTTTGATAATCATTTCGGCAGAATATCGATGTAGAGAGGCAAAAGTTCCTTTTTCTATAGGTCCAAGGTTGCTATTTATAGGCGTAGGCAGCAAATATCTCGCCCAGATCTCGAAGGACTTCTTCTCGCATGTGGGTGGGCCCACGTGATCGATCCCATGCTGTCTGCACTCGATCCGTGATCGATACGAATGAATTCGCATCGATAGAGATTTTGTCCGATCGAGTCAAGATCGACCATGAACATTCTCAAGGTGGTACGCAAGCTCCTGTGAAAATTTGGTGGCATTTGGACTTGTAGATTTTGAGTTATGATCGATGCAAGTTTGGATTTTTCGAAGGCTGATGAATTCGTATCGATGATGTTCGTATCGATAGCGTGGCTCTATTCGTATCAATGCTTGCATGCTACTTCGTATCGATGGTTGGAGGCCGCCTTCGTATCGATGCTTCATGTTGCTTTCTTCGCATCGATCGGTGGTTGTTGTTGTTCGTATCGATGGTGGGAGACCGATACGAGATGGATGGAGGGAGACCGATACGAAATGAGTATTTGTTGATGGATACAAAGTACTGTTAACATAATGGATAAGAAGTAGCTTCATTTTATTGATGCGAAGGAAGTTAGTAGGTGATGGATACGAACTGAATCTCTCTTGGGGAATGGATATGAAAATGGATGGATACGAATAGAGTTGGATTTCTCAACCGTGATCGATCAATATCTTGAGCATACGAACTCCGATTGACTTGAAATTTGGAACGTGGGCTTTTATAGCTTTGCTTGTCATGTCATATCGTTTGTAGGTCGATCCAGACTCAGGAAAAATTTACCAGTATCCATAGTGAACCTACGTATAACCAATCTCCAAGATGAACTGTCCTTGGTTTCTAGTCAAGTTCTTGGTGTCACGGCATTGCCAAAAAGCGGGATAACACATATATATATATATAAGTAATTTTATAAAGTGAGTTTACTTATGTTTACAAATCTCAAACTTGTTTCTAAATTAGTTTAATTCATATTATAAAGGATTTTACAAATAATTATATATATATATATAAACACACACATATTAAGTATTACTAGTATAAATAAACATAGGATTTGGAAATATGGTTTTAGAAATATAAACTTAATTTCATTTCTAAATAAAATGGTTATATATCAAAATGGGTTTTGAAGAGTAATAATTATAGTTTTATAAAATAAAAGGCTACTTAAGTATGTTTGTATATATATGGTTTTGGAATATGGTTTGTGAACAATATAACTTTATGGAATCTTGAGACAACTGCATGCATGCATACATACATACACACACACATATAATATATATATATATATATTAAGATCAAATGGAATATATTGGTTAGTTTATCTAACGATAAATAAGTATTTGGAAATCATTTCCTATATGAAAAGGTATATTTTGGATTTCTAATTTTTAAACTCTCATAAGACAATTGTTTTGAGAGACTTAGTTCTGTAATATAGAGAGTACTAATAATTGATTTAGTGTTACCGATTGGTTTAAATGCTCTCGAGTAGCACTTCATCGAATATTGCACAACTCATTGAATAGAATGTTTGAGTGGAACTTACTAGCCCATTAGCGAATACTCGAATTTCACTAAGTAGTACGGGATGCCTTGGTTAAATTCTTGTGACTGCTATTAGGAAGTATTTAACACTTTAGAGTTGTGTTCTCTTTTGGTGTTCGGTGGGATCAATAGATCCTTAACAGAATATAGTTTAGGTTTTCAGTGGCATCCATAGCGAGTGAGATTTACTAGCTTCTAGTAAATACTTGAATTTCACCGGACGGTATGGGACGTTTTGGATAAGTTCTTATAATTACTAAAAAAAGTGATAGTATTTGATACTTTAGAGTTTAGTATCTTTTGGTGCTTGGTGGAATCGATAGATCCTTAAGAGGTATACTCATGGAATTCTTTACAGTATATATATATATATATAATATTTAATAACCTAGAGTTTCGAGTCACGATTGCCACGATCGTCTTGATTGGTCGAGATTTGGTGTTCCTCGATCCTTGTGATCGTGTCGAGATTCTGTGTTCACCAATCCTTGTGATCGTGTCAAGATTTTGAGTTCCGGATCTTTGGTATTAGATCGGTACAAGTGTTACCATAATTGTTTGTTTGCCACGGTATGGAATTGGTTTCTTTGCGCTAGGAATATTGTAATTTATTCTATGATTTTGTGTTTAGTGACTAATCTGTGTTTATGACCTAAATATATAACTCTTTGCCTTTAGATAAATTCTAAGTTAAATTAATTCCATGACTTAGTATATATTGGACATCTGGATTTACCTATATGTCATTTATTCTTGTGTTATATCTAGATCTCGCCTTTATGGATATTTAGAGATAGTCTGAACCAGATGTTATTTTAATATTTAGGTCAGACCGAGACTTTTCAAGTTACAGGATGGGTTGACCTTTAGATGGTCGTGCTTGCAAGGAGATAAACATTTTTGACTTTTAGTTTATCTCATTTAGGATTTTGTGTTTGGTAATGAGATGTATGTTTGAGTTTAGAGATTTGTTAGAGATTTTTATCGGTTGTATATATGTGAGTCTAGTATTATATTTTCTAGACTCTCGGTTTTTATATGTATATGATGTTTATTATTCCGGTGGTCTATGATTATTGTTTATATGATATACTGTTCTGATTCTGAAAACCCATTGTGACTATTACTTTGGACTAAGACTATACACGTCAAATTTTATTTAGAGATTAATAAAAACCGTAAGTATGATGTGCCAGTGTTAGTTTAAAGATATATTCACAGTCGATCGCCCTTAACATGTCTTATTCTCTGTATTATTAGACAACGTTATTTATAATGTTCTTTAATAATACCGGCATAGCGGTACGGTCATTACATAAATCACCTAAGAGGGAAGCGACCGAACAAAAGAAAAGGTCAGAAAAGTATTACCGCTTCAATGAAACTCATGGGCATAACATAAATGA
This sequence comes from Allium fistulosum, assembly GCA_030737815.1. NCBI lineage: Eukaryota > Viridiplantae > Streptophyta > Magnoliopsida > Asparagales > Amaryllidaceae > Allium > Allium fistulosum. The sequence continues at coordinate 788,039,963 of CM060903.1, forward strand.
ATGTCAACATCTGAATGATTTAATTGAGGAATTAATAAGGAATAGCAGGCTTCAACAGTATGTAAAGAAACCACAAAATGCCGATCAACTTGCTAGACCCCAAGGGACGAATACTCAAGGAAATCAACCTAGACCTAGCAGAGAAGGGCCCAAATGAACAGATGGAAGACTGGTCATAAACACAATTGCTAGAGGACCTCACCCACCGTAGAGGAGTTAGGGAGAGATGGAACGATATGCTAGTACTTTGAAACAAGCACCTCAGGAGAGTTGCTACACCATCGAAGATGGAGCTCCGGCCAAGCAATAATGGATGATTACAGGCGACATTGTGTTCAAGAACCATGATACTGAAGGCCTAGAAGTACCAACTCTTGACCCAATGGTAATAACAGTTGGAGTCGGACTAGTAGTCGTGAATCGAGTGTTGGTTGACAATGGGAGTTCAATCAATATCCTTATTAACTGGGTTTGCTAACCCAATGAAATTCAAAGGAAGAAAATCCATGACAAGTCAAAACAAATTAAGAATCACCCAAGAGGACCAGAAGAAGGAATGAAGAAAGACTCTAGTGGAGGAAACCAAAATTTAGCCAAGATGATGGATCGCCAGCGATCCATCACCTATGGATCGCTAGCGATCCTTAAGGTTCACTCGTGGATCCTCCAATCCTCTTGCATCATGATCTAATATGTTCCCTAGAGATGCTTGCCAAGTTTCATAGCATGCCAAACAATCAAACTCGAGAAGTGAAGACTCATCTGATTCAAGCTGTTGACCAAAAGAAGCTAATTTAAAATGGACCTACCAAACTCATACGAACCCGGATTGACTTGAAATTTTGGAAGAACACTTAGAAGAAAAAATAGAAGGCTCAAAGAAAATATGAGATCATTTGGAGTTGATTTGATGGATCGCTTGCGACCTAACTAGATGGATCTCTAGCGACCCATATAGATTGGGCCCCACCATCTCAAATTTTTATGGTAGGTCCCATAAACCTTAGAGGGTACCTGCAAAGTTTCCTCTGATTTCGTTATGTTTTGAGCGAGTTATGGACAATTATTTTGGACCAGATGACCCATGAAGCCAAATGATCAAACTAACTCCAAACGACTTGATATTTGGACAAAGAAATCAAATAGAAGATAGGAAGACAATCAAATGGAGATCACTCAAAAATTCCCTAAGTGCATGGATCACTAGTGATCCATGCCCTATGGATCGCTAGCGATCCATCAGGTTAGCTCGGGTCATCTTCAAACTCTTTGAACTCCTTCGTGGCGTCAAGTGTAGGCTTCTAGCAAAGCAGCCTAGGCCAATAGCTCTCCAACCCTTATAAATACAGTCCTACTTGCAACATAAACAGGATCTTCTGTACTGGCTATTGGAACTCTGCAGAGATTATTCTTCACTCTTATCATCCCATACAATAGTCACCTAATATTTCACTATGATTCTCCGGTGAACTCTTGTACTTGTGACTTGATCTAACTTAGAAGATTCCATCATATTGTGATTCGATGCAACTTGTCACAATAGGTAATTAATAGAAAGTTATAAAGTGGACGTAGGCTTCATTAATAGCCGAACTACTATAAAAATCTTCTTGTCTCTTTATTATTTATCCTCTTTTTACATTTATTTTCTATATTATTGCTCTGTAAGAACAGAGCTGGTGCTTTCACACTCAATCCAGGGTATTGAACTGTTTTTTGGTCAATATTTTGGTGCTTTCACTGAGAAGAAAAGTAGATCCAGAAAATTGGAGCTTGAATCAGTGATTGGGGAAAAATGAAAAGGCTTAACACCGGATCTAAAACTGGAGCAAGTCAATTAGAGCCTTGGGGCAGTCAGGAAGTATCCTCAAATTCTCACCAATCCAACTATGTAGCCAGAGAAGAAATAGAAAGGCTAATGAAGGAGATGCGGGATGGAATCTTGACTAAGCAACAAGAGATGATGGAGGGATTCTTCCAAAGGATGGGACAATAAGGAGTTGCAGGAGCTATAGGAATTCAGACCCTAGGGAACAATGCAGCAGCTGCTAGAGTTAGAGTACAATGAGATGGAACATTGCCTCCACATTCAGAGCAACCGACACTTAGGGGCAAGACGAGAGTCAATCTTAGGATCAACCCTGATGATGGGATCAATATTGGAGCTAGAACCGAGAGGGCCAACAATCGAGTGACTGTTGAAACTCCAAGAACTGGTGGTCTAGGAGCTAATCTGAGTACTAGGGTGCAACTAACGGAGGAATATGTGACAGAGTTACCCCGGAGGAGTGGAGGACAGAATGAGACTAAAAGAGTAGGGCAGAACACTGGTGTGCAACCAGTGGAGTGCACCAAATTTCCCTTGCTAAGGCAGGGGGCAGAACATCGCTTTCGGACGAAGAGCTTCGTTGGATGGTGAAAATCGAATTGTTGAATTGGTAAGGAGGTTGGTTAGAGGAGGACCCATAAATCAGGATTTGGAAGATGTGAACAGAAACCCGTTTACTGCTAATATCCAAAACACGAGAAATCCTCTCGATTTATGCTTCCAGTTCTTGAAATGTACAACGAAAAGACCGATCCAATGATTCATCTGATGAGATACATCCGACATATGGAGGTGTTGGGTGCTTCTGAGGAAGTAATGAGGTGGTGCTTCCCATTATACTTGATGGATTTGGCGGCGATGTGGTTTAGACAACTGAATAATGGGTCCATTAGCACATGGACCGAGTTAGTAGACAGATTTTAAGACAATTCCGAGTTCACGTCTCACAACCAAAGACTGTGATGACATTGGAAAATGTTAAATAAAGGCACGGGGAGACCTTGAGAAGTTATTTAACAAGAATCAATGCAGTAGTGGCTGCGGTCGATAGGCCGGGCCCATCAGTGATTTTGATGGCGGTAATGTCTGGAGTCGCAAGCAAGACCGACTTTAGGGACGCACTTAAGAGCGATCCACTAATGGATCATGCCGAGTTTTACTATGAAGCTGAGAGATGTTTATGTCAAGAAGATGCTGACGCTGAATATGAAGCTGAAGATGATGAAATTTATGCTGTGGATGGCTAGGGATTCTCCGGAGTAGGATTCGAAAAAGACAAAGGGAAAAGAGAAGCTGATGATGATTTTAGAGAACAACAACGACAAAGGAGGGAGCCCAAATTCTCTTCCTACTTCGAGCTGACTGAAACCCTGGAAAAGATATACCTAGACACTAGGGGCAAATTCCCTATCGAAAGCCCCTGAGAAGAGAGCCCACTGATCGAGAGGAAGGAACCAAAAAGTTTTTCATCTTCCATGAGCTAGGTGGACATGAAATGAATAAGTGCCAACACCTTCGTGATCTGATAGAAGAACAGGTTCGTAACGACTAGCTGTCGCAGTACGGGAGAAACAAAGCTGCGATAGCATAACTAGAGCAGCCACCACCCACAGCAAAGGCTTCAAGGAATGCCTATGGATTCAGGCCAAGACAGATAATCCCATAACCGGGATGGATGGGAAGTTAGATCCGGCTGCAACTCTTTGCATTGGTTTCTTTTTTGCACTTTTCTTTTTGTATATTAGCGGTAAAAACAATAGCGGTCCCAGACCACTTAGACATGTGCTAAACCTAGATTGGTTCCTAGTCGCGCTCTAAGTCAGATATCTGAGGTAGTTGCTTAGGATTATAATCTCAGACCGCTTGGATGTGCACAAAACCTAGATAGGTTCCTTGCCAAGCTCTGAGTAGGATGTCTGGGATAGACATTTAGAATTTCTGCTTATTTAATTTCTGCTTGTTTACTCTTATTTGAAATTTGAATTTTGTAAAATCCATATTTAATGTGATAAATGATTTTGAATGCCATAGAGTCCCGACCGGAGAGATAGGACCGAAGTGCAAGGTGCAAGTCCCCTTGTCGGAGAGCGAGTGGATAGACTTGTACGATATTCAATGCCATAGAGTCTCGGCCAGAGACATAGGATCAGAGTGCAAGAAGTAAGTCCCCTCACCAGAGAGTGAGAGGATGGGTTTGCTTAATCCCCCTTAAATTAATAAGAAAATGATCCAGAGAGATCATCCCCCTTAACTTAACAAACAAACGATCCGGAGAGATCGTCCCCTTAACCTAAAACATTAAGCGATTCAGAGAGATCACGCGTTAAATTAAACATTAAATGATCTAGAGAGATCACACATTAAACTTAAACGATTAGGAGAATGAGCCTTAAAACAAATTTGATTTAATAAAAGGATTTGAATGCCTTATAAACAGAATAAAACTGATAAATCCTAGATGAACACATGATGATTTCGATATATGATGTGATTCTTATATATGATGTGATTCTAAAATTATGTGATTTTGTTATATAATGTGATTTTGATATATGATGTGATAACTCTGAATTAGAAGAAAAAATTGATACTGATGTAAATCTCGAATGAACATAGGACAATCATAGATATGTGACATAAATGGAGATATGTGATGTAATAACTCCAAATGAAATCGGAATGATTGTGATGTATAGATTACACCTAAGTAGAGATAGAGTCCTCGGATATAACGGATTTGGAATGACTTGTGATTGGAAAGAGAATTCGAGGGAACTGGATGATTCACCAAGACTAAAGCGGCTAGAAAGCTCAATTATCGAAGACTGGAGGTAGGAACTTGTTCTGGAGCAAAGCATGCCTTTCATCCAAAAGGCATACTTTGGGGGGCAAGTGTTAACTGGGTTTTATAACCCAATGAAATTCAAAGGAAGACCATCTATGACAAGCCGAAACAACTCAAGAATCAACCAAGAGTACCTGAAGAAGAAATGAAGAAAGACTCAAGTGGAGTAAACCAAAATTTGGCCAAGATGATGGATCGCCAACGATCCATCACCTATGGATCGCTAGCAATCCATAAGCTTCACTCATGGATCCTCCAATCATCTTGCATCATGATCTAATATGTTCTCTAGAGATGCTTTCCAAGCTTCATAGCATGCCAAATAATCTAGCTTGAGAAGTGGAGACTCGTTTGATTCAAGTTGTTTGACCAAAAGCAGCTAACCTAAAATGGACCGGATTCAGTTGAAAAAAAGGAAAGCCCATGTGTAAGTGATTGCAAAAATTATAATTATTTCAGATAAGTGGATTTAACGGTAGTACCTTAGAATAAATATAAGCATAAAAGAGGAATAAGAATTAAAGACTTTAGTAAGGAAATGAGATTTTCAAGGTTTAGGAAGAGTACTTTTAGGGTAGTAAGAAGAAAATCCACTTTATGTCTAGCCCAATAAAATGAAATTGGTAGAATTGAAAAGTTGAAAAATATAATTGTTAACATTTTTAAGGAAGAAAATATTGGGTTTTTGAAAAAAAGTGGTATGGAATTTAAATTGGTTTTTATATGATGTAAATTTTGTTAAAAGTGAAATTCTTTTTGAAGAATCATAGAGCATATATATAGCTCACTAGTTTCTTTGTAGGTAAAAAAAGATTTTAAATATAAAAACCTAGGGTGTATTAAGTATCGAAAACATAGGCTACAACATTTATTGTTTTAATAGATGTTTTCGTGGAAAATAAAAGGGGGCATAGACTATAACACTACTGTTATAGTAGGTGACTCCCAAAGGAAATGTTTTTACATAGTATATGAGATTTATTAGTATTTATTTTAATTAAATCCATACACTAGTATTTTTGGGTTGTAGTAACAGTGTTTTACACAATATCTGTTTTAACCCAAATAAAAATGTATTTTGAAGATAATTTCTAAGTACAGAAATAAAGTGGTTTGTAAGTACACTTATTATTTAAATAAGTATAAAGAAATGTTTTCTAATTATGAAAATATTAAAACAGTTTTGAAAATGAGTTCTTTTGGAAAAAACAGGGTGTAAGTTAAATATTAGGAAATTAATAAATTTCATAGAAATTGTCTACCTTTGAATTTAATAGACTTGAAAATAACACTTTTAAAGGCAAAAATTTTGGGATTTGATGTTATAAAAATTTAGTAGAAGCTTTAGTTTTTGAAATGAAATGATAAATACCAAACCAAACATTTAAATGTGGAGTAGATAGGAATCATTTCCCAAGTGTAACGGAAAAAGTGTAAGGCTATATAGGAGATAACAGTGATTACTTTTAGAAGTAATAATAGAAGATTCCATAAAGTGTATAGGACACTAGTGAGAACCTAGGATTGTTGCTTCATGTGTGTAGACTATAGAAGAATAGTAAGGTGATATTAGTAAGATAGTAAGACACATGTGGTTGAGGATGTGTATTCTTGATTTTGGAGGAACTTGGAAGGAGCATCTTCCTTTAGTGGAATTCGCGTATAATAATAGTTTTCAAGCTGGCATTGGAATGGAACCTTTCGAAGCACTTTATGGAAGACCGTGCAAGTCGCTTTCGTGTTGGTTAGAGTCTACAAAGAGATTGCTACTTGGTCCCGACATGGTTAGAGAGACTTCGGAGAAGATTGATTTGATTAGGAGAAAATACGTACCACTTATCCACATCTCTTTGATAGCTAATTTTGAATTTCCTATTTCCATCTTTAGTTTTGAATAGGTTCTTTCCTTTATTATCCTTTGGAAGGGTAGATCTTAGGATTGAACCTATGGATGGTAGGATTTGATGTAAACATGTTATTAGAAAATGTTGTGTATGATGGATGCTAGTGGTTGCAAGTGTTTGCTAGTGGATGCTAATGGACGCATATATATACACTAGGCACTATTATCTCCTAGGGATCGGCCTAACTAGGTCACTAGAGCATATGCATATGGATGAGTGCGCATTTGCATTTTATTTTATTTCCATAGTTGCTATAAATGGATGATTATCGTATGATTGTTGCATTTGGATGATGATTGTAGCACGCATATAGAACTATCAGTTATCATTAGGAAACTTGCATTCATTTGGATACATAGCACGGACATGATTGCATAAAAAGGAGGTCGACTGAATCAGTAGACCGCCTAATCTTTTGCATTAGTTAGGGACATTGACACCACACTCTTTGCATAGGTATCATAAATTGCATTAGAAAACTTAAGGATAATGGATGTAATGGATGGTGGTTGAGTATATGGTTGTAGAATTTGGATGAAAACATTTATTTCATTCTCTTGTCCTTGGAGATTTCGAGGACGAAATCCTTTAAGGAGGGGAGAATGTAACAACCCGAAATTTAAGCTATAATAATTAATTAATGAATTAATTAAATAAAAAAATAAGTTTATGAAATTTTCAAAATTGGACCACATGAGTTGCACCATTGTGTCCATGGCGATTTTCTGATCAATTTCCATATATAGTTTGTCAAAATCCGAGCTAAAACGAAGAAGTTACGAAATAAACAAGAAAACAAAGAAAAATAAAAAAATAACATAGGTCAGGTCGACCATAGGGTCGACCCCTAATGTGTCTGGGTCGACCTAACACATGCAAGGGTCGAACTGCATGTCGATCCGCCTCAGTATATGGACGTTGTTTCGTCCAGATTACAATATGACGTGTTTTTTCATTTCTACTTCATCATGTGCGTACGTGCTTCCATCCGACGGTTCTCATTGAGCCTATGACGTGGTTGCACCAAATTTAGTCCTCAAATCCAATGGTCTGAGATCCACAAGTGACACTATAAATAAGACCCTAGGCCTAGCTATTTTTCTCATTCAGATTCTCTCCATCTGGGTTCATTCCCTAAGGCTGGACCCTAAAAGGAATATTTTTCCAAGAAGAAGACCTTTTTAATTACCCTAGAAGTGGATCCCGAAAGGCCAAGAAAAAGAGCTAAGGGCCACATGTGAGTGTTTAGTAATTATTTTAGATTTTTAAGTAATTTAAAATAACAGGGTTCTCAATAGTTGTAGTTTTTCTGCAATTTTGAGACCATTTTTATATAAATTGTTTACGGTTAATTTTTAAAGTTCTTTTTAGTCTATTTTATCCACCTATTTTTATTTAGTTATTTTATTCATTTATTTACAGTTAATTACTGTTATTTACAGTTATTTGTGTTTTATTGACATCTATTTTGCGTTAAAATTCAGTCTGTAAATGTTAGTTTCTTTTAGTTCCTTTTTACGTGAATAAAATAATAACAAGAGGATAATTCACTAATATGGACTAAAATATAAGAACACTAAATTTATAGAAAATTAGATGGAAAGTAAGAAGAACTGTAATAAATTGGACGTGGACTGAAATAGGCAAATTTAAGACATTTGTAAGCATAGTTATAACATGTAATTATAACTAAAAAGAGAAGATAGAAGAAATAGCAAAAGAAGCTTATTTTTAAACTTAGACCTTGGGTTAAGTTAATAAGTAAAATTATAACACACAGGTTATAATTAGAGAGAACATAATAGGCTTATTCTAAGACTTATAATTCAGTTAATAAGCAAGTATAGGAGAGATAACAGAAGAGGCTTATTTTAAGACTTAGAATAAGTTAATAAGCAAATAGAGCAGAAATAACAGAAGAGGCTTATTTTAAAACTTACACTAAGTTAATAATCAAACATAGAAATAGGGTCCATACCAATAACACTCCCTTTCAAACGAGGACTGATGGTCTCACAACAGATTAGGTAAGACTGAGCAGGACCCTTTTCAGGCTAGGACTGATGGTCTCAAAATAGTTAGGTGAGGCTGGGACCCAGGGTAAATAAGTGGCCAATAGATAGAAGCTCAAATTGAGGGATTTGGGCGAGGGGCGCAACAAGATTTTGTTTGATAGGACCCATACCAAAAGCATCCCATTTTCATACTGGTGCTGATGGTCTCACAATACACTTAGGTGAGGCTGGGCAGGACCCGTTCAGGCTAGGACTGATGGTCTCACAATAGATTAGGTGAGGCTGGGCACGCTTATGCTGACTAGGGTTTGCAAGAGGTCACAAGAGGGGGCGACAAAGAGTGTGCACCACGATGACCGTGCGTGCGGCATTGAGCAGAGTAAATAATTCGCTACTGCGTTCCATAGCGCTAAACAGGTGTCCTTTTACCATAGGACCCACGAGATAGGACTAGCTCATAGTGGCACAACAGAGATAGAAGGACGATCAACGGGTAGAATTAGGATTTTAGCCTAATTAAAATAGAATTGGGATTTCAGACTAATTAAAATAGGATTAGGATTTCAGCCTAATCAAAGCAGCAATCTAAGACAAGTGCAAACAATCCAAGCAAATAATCACAATCAAAGCAAACAGTTAAACAGTATTGTATCCCAGTTTTATCTTTCCTTTATTTCCTTTTATACTAGAACTATTGCTAAGTCTATTATCTTTATCTTACTTAAAAATACTAGTAGTTACTTCCACTCACCAGACTTTTAGTCTGACCCACTCCTCTATTTTCCCCTTTTCTCCATAGGCCAGCAGAGGCAAGGACAGTAGACTTGGATTTCTTAGAGACCCATTTGCAGAGCTTTCTCATTTTTCATGTATTCTTCTTCTTCTTTTCAATTTTCTTTTCGTTTGAGTTTGGATGTATTGGTACTTTGTGAGAGGGATGATTTTATGTACTCTGATGATATGACTGAGATTGTATTTTCCATAAGACATGAGTTTTGGTATTTTAGACATATTCTGCTTTATGACTTCTTTTATTTGAAATGAATTTTATTTTATGAAGTATTTTAAATGTTTCCGCTGTTATTATCTATTTGTCTTGTGAATCTTAGTCTCTATAAAGTTTTAGCTATACCTACAACGCACCCCATCTTTTAGTGTGTCCTTTTTGGGTATACTAAAAGGTGTGGGGTGTTTTAGTGTCGAAACATAGCATTCGAAGGAGTCAAGGCATTTGGTTTGTTTTCTAAAGAAAAGCGCTTGCCTGCTTACAATGAGGTTTCGAAAGACTCGAAACCAATGCTTGCGAAAGGGTATTTTAAGACAAGCTTTCGAAGGAGAGCTGCCGCCTTTTTAAAGAAGTAGCTTGCGAAGGAGTTACTTAGTTTTTGAAATTGAAGCTTTCGGAAGGGGTAGTTTCGACCAAGTCGAAACCCTTCTGTAATTTTAAGCCTTTCGATGGGATTGAAGCTATCAATGTTGTCAAAAGGTACCTTTTGTTTTTATAAATATAAGCCACTTCCTATTGCTTTCGAAAGGGGTTAGGGGTTTCGATGGTAATGGTTTTGAAAAGGGTTTCGAAGCCAACCTTCCATTATTTTACCCAGATGTTTTATGATTTCGAAAGGATGGTGCCGACACCATCATGTTTCCCCAATACTTTTATGAGATAAAGAATGGTATCGAAAGAGATGCTTTCGCTCTTATTCACTTGACCCAAATGATATTTTAAAATATAAACCCAATGGCTTCGGAAGGGATACTTCCAATGGTTTCAAAAGAGGTTCTTTTAATGTTTTCGAAAGGGGCACTTTCAATTGGTTTTGAAGCTATGCTTCTAAAGATAAATGTTGATACTTTAATACATTCAAAAGGTTTTAAAGTGTTCGAAAGGCAGGAGCCTAATGATTTGAAGCTAGATCTATATGCTTTCGAAGGAGGGTATCCAATGAGGTCGAAAGCAAGTTTTCAAAAGGCTTTGTAACCCAAACTCATTTTTAAAGGAAAAACCCATGGCTAAATTAAAGAAGTTTTGAAATAATTTGAAGAAGAAGCTTTCCTTGATAATATTAAAGGTTAAAGGTATTAACCATGTTTTACATGAAAAGTATTTCAAGGGCAATAAACCCACGGGAGTTGTATTGTTTTGTAATTATGGTTGCTTCTTCAAATATAAATATATACACATTATAATGGATCCATATCTGCATTTGGGGGTAAAAGGGTAGAAGAACCAGCTAGGTTAACATAGTAGTGATTATAAATTGATTAAACTCCTAGATGAGTAGAATTGCATCCAAGAGGTCAGGGAGACCAGAATATAGAATGCCTAAATATGGAAGTTGTCCAGGAGACAGGTTCATAGTGCACCCATGAAAACTATGATTAGGAAGTTATTGGAGTTACCAATAGGTTCATAGTGATCCCATGAAAACTATGTTATAAATAATGGTTGGCAGGAGCCAATTGGTTTGTAGTGCACCCATGAAAACTATATCCGGATTAAGTTATTGACAACAGTCAAAAGGTTCCTAGTCAACCCATGAAAACTAGGATAAGAAAGAAGTTATTGGAGGTATCATTAGATTCCTAGTCAACCCATGAAAATTAGGATAAGAGATAAGTTATTGAAGTCACCAATAGGTTCAGGGGAACCCATGAATTAATTAAGTTAATTGGCAGGGGATAATAGGTTCATAGTGCACCCATGAAAACTATGAAATAGGACAGGGAGTCTACATATTATATAAAGGTTATTAGTAAGCCCATGAAAACTAATAGGTTAATAGTAACCCAAGAAACTATAAATATGATAGGGAGTCAATTTAACAGAGGTCGGGGAATCCAAAATGTTTTAACTTGTATGCATATTATCATAACATTTTGAAATGACTATGTTTTTAACCATTGTGGATGCAAGAGCATAGTATATGGTTTTATAAAGGTTTTAAGATACTAGTGAGGGGAAACCCGTTCCGCTATGCGGCGTGGTCTCACTAGATATCTAAGTGGTTTGAGATGTTAGATTATTATTCATACCAGGCTTTATGTCTGACTCAAAGTTTATGTTTTCTCCTTAAACTCTCGGGTACTCAATTGGTTTTTGAGTAGTTTGAGAGTTGGGATTTTCAGGTACCTCATTAGACGAATAAAGCTTCTGGAGACATGCGGGAGGCTTAATAGATATTTAGAGTTCATTTTTGTTTTTATTCCGCTGTGTTGTTTGTAACGGCAAAGTTGTTATATTGCCTGTATATACTATGATCATCCAAAGGGACACCTTCATATGTCGCTCTTTGCGTATGTTGTAATAAATATATTTCTCTAAACGTGGTTTACGATTATTGGATTATATAATGAAATGGATTGTGATCTTATTTGAAGTTTTAAAAACTTTTCCATATCCATGTGTTTCTGTGTATCAATGAATCTAACACCGCCGTATTTGATCGCCGATGATTAATAACTATGGATGACTGCAGCATCTGTAGCCATTAGTTTTGGACCTCCAAGTAGGGGAATGTTTCAAGGAGCCACAGGAGAAAATGACCCTCTTAAGTATATTTGTCATGGCCCATTTTTTCGTACCCTTTGAGTCGACAATAAACCACACATGTCCAACTCAAATTGCACGAAAATACGGAACATGAAGGGTAATAAAGAAAAATAGACAGAACAGAATCTCACACGAACGGAATAACATATAATATTGAACCAATATCTTTACAGCGGAAAACTTTTAAATACATATATCAGAGTCTAACCTAAATTCAGCTTGGACAGTTATAAACATCTGTCCTTACAATTGCTGACAAACATCAACTAAAACAAACTAAGTACAGCGGATAATATAATACGTCCATACGTAGATGAATATCTCCAGCTCTCCTCTGGAAAACTCCAACCGTCTTTGACTAAACCTGAAACTACTCGTATCTGACCCGAGTATTGAAAATACCCGGATCAGGCTTGATAAACCCGCGTGAGAAAAACTCAATAATAAATGACAGTGTCATATATCAGCCTTTTAATAAAATCCTTTGAAAATCAAGAGTATCTCATAAGACCACGTCCACACATAAACACAGACGGGTTTTTACCTTATGATAACTAAAACACTTGTATATCAAAACATTTGATATTATTTCTAATGACATCTCTTTGGAAACATTTGCAAATAACTTATTAATCTTAGCTGAAATTGTTACCATTATTAAATTCTAGCATACTAGGCTCTACAAACAAAATCATAGGTTCTTATTGGAGAATGGATTTCCATACAAATGACCAGGTGAAGGATCTACCTTCCGAAATGGGTACACCTCTAGATGGATGTCCCGAGGCATAGAACATCTGCCCTCTACCAACACAAGACCGACATACCTCTTTAACTAGGTAGTACCGAATATGTCATCCCCCGGTCGTTACCGACCTTTAACCGAGCGCTCGTTTCCATACACCACATTAATTTACATCCCGAACGTCATAGCGGAAAGTAATATATCTAGAAAGGGATGATCATACCCTAATTGGCAATGACCCACTTAGCCTTGCCGCATCTAATCCTGTTTCGGTCATTTCCGATTTGATGAGGCTTAAGGTTAAGATTACCTTTTCACAAAGCACATATCACATCTTTGAATGCCACATTACCATTTCCGTTAACTACTAATTGCCTTCCACAAAAATACAACCCTTGAGCTCGTATGTCTCAAGGAGGGTGTTAAGCTAAGAGAAGTTGCCTTCTCCGCCACCAACTGATGTACGTTTGTAAAAACCAATGTACATAATCTTTAGAAATGCAATGTCAGACAAACGTCCATACAAGTTGTCCAGGAACAGGACAAACCGAAGGCACTCTCCTACTACCACTAGTAGCGAGTAGTCCTTGCAATCCGAAAAATCTCCATCACAAGGAGACCACTGCTATAAATAACTCTATAAAGGGGGCCAACCAGAGCATGTTCAATAAGCAGTTTCCACATTATGAAGATCCATGGTCTTTAATAATCATTATCTTCAACATGTCTTCACATTCGAACGTATACATTGGTTTGAAGTGGTTTTCGGATAGGAATCACCTAAATCCGACCCCGGTTCCTTCGAAATCCAATTATCGATAAAAAGTGAATATGAGTATACATGATTTATTAAGTCTCTTTTCACTTTAATTCTTTTTGGATTATTTCGAAATCTCTTTCTTTTGACTTAGAATAATTCTAAGTAATTCATTCTTTTGCTTTGGAAAATATCTCGAATTTCAATACTTAATTCTTTAATCCAAATTCCTTAACTTTTAGGCGAGTCAAAAACAATGTTATTTAAGACGTCGTTTACGATAAACGCTAAAATAAATCTTAGCAAACATTTTTGAGTAAATAGGATCATAGAAATCATTCTAATTTTACTCAACATCAATTTCCGTATTCAACAAGTGCTATAGGCGGAATAACGGTGAAATCACCTTTTAAATTCCACGAATAGGACGAGTTCCCTATTCGGATTTTAATACCAAGTATAAGAAGATTATCTCTATGTAATCCAAGTCGTAATTTGTTCATTTGGGAGCTTGCTTAAATTTTGGATAATACCAATCTTCTTTTATTTTGGAAAACTTAACAGAATCTTTTTATTCAAGAGCATCCGGGCTTTCCTTTCGATCTGTTCCACCCCTCGCCTAAGAAAAGAAAACATAGGCCAGGTAAGTTCAGGGCACCGGTTGCTCCATCCCTAACCTTAGTTAAACACCTTATTTTATCTTCCCAGATCTTACAGGCGGGACAAATGTACTAGTCGTTTCCGCATACTCAGTTATCAATTTTTATTTTGGAATTGATTATAAAGATTCCAAATTATCTTTTAAACACTTAATTTTCCTTTTAAAAACATTCTCAATTGATTCAGGGAAAAATCGTTACATTTAAACTTATTTTCAAAAAGTTATATCATTCATAGCATAAAAGTGCTACGGAAAGTGCTATATAAGCTTATTTGATTAAATCAACTTTTAAACATTTGATAACTCATATTTTTCAATCCAAATCTCTTTTAAACCATTTAAATAGATTTATTAAATTTATTTCATATTTTTCCAATATTAAAAACATTCATTAAACAGATTTCTTGTTATGGTCACTTAACAGCACTAGCGCGATTTTTCTAGAAAATTGATTTGGACTTAATTCAAAATCTACTCAACGAAACTTTGATTTCTTTCTTTGTTTAGAAGATATTAATATAATAGTCCGGAATTTTCTTATCTCGAAGAATTCCGAGCTATATTCCACTCTACACATTCATTTGAACTTTTCGGCGCGAAATCGCGAACTACCGTTGCGCGACGCACCTAGTTTTGACTTATTTTTCAATATTTTAAATAATATATTCAGATTGGATTTTAATACTTATAAAATCATTATAAATCATTTTAAATCAATATTTTCACTTTTTAAAGTATTTAAAATATATTTTCACAATTACCATATTATAATATTATTATATTCACATTATTTTAATATTAAATTTTAAATTCCAATTTCAATTCAATTTCAATTCTAACTTCAAATTAAACACATTTAAAACTTAGATTTCAAATCTAATTTTAATTTAAACTTTAATTCAATCTTAATCTCAACTTTAATTTTTCAAAATCGATTTCAATTTCAATTTCACTATTCATCTCAATTTCAATTTAACTATTCTTTTCAAATCCGTTTCACTTCAAATTTCAAATTCTCTTTTATTTTAACTTTAATTTCACTTCTAAATGAAAAGAGACTTATTTTTCCAAAATATCTCATATCACTAAAATTGGTCTTATTAAACAAAGGGGTCACTTAATTAATAGAAATTTGATGTCCATATTAACATCACAACTATACAAACAATCATATAACATTAACATATTCAATACGGTAAATGTCATAACATTACTATGGATTATCCAACATATTCAAACAATCAATCAAACATCCATATCATCAAATGGTGATTATCTAACATAACATTTAAACTTGATAATCAATATAATTCAAAAGGCGATGAGAATTTCTCACTTAATTAACTATGGTTAATTACTAATCATTTCTCTTATCATTTATCAAACTAAGTTATCATCCATATCACAAACATATAATCAACCATAATATCAACCAAGTTATCATCCAATATCAACCAACATATACTAAACTTTTCATGTAATTAACTTGAAATATTTTTAGAAATTAGTAACTTTAAAATGTGAGTACTCGCCTTTAACCAAACCGATTAACTTCCTACCAACATTCTTACTAACAACACTTCACTAACTACTTCTAGCAATCAACTTCTACTCCATTTCTTTTGCTTTATGCTATCGACCCCTTCTTCCAAACACCCGAAAATCCGGCAGAGCTTCCGCAGTACCTTGAATTTGCTCCAAGCTCCTTGAAATGAAATCGGCGGCACTTCCTTCTCTTTTTCTTGCTCTGGAGCTTCACGAACTTCCTCCTCTTCCTTGATAGGTTCGGCCATGCCCTATTCTACCTCTTCCTCCATCATTTTTTTACTTCTTAGATGTTAAACCATGTTCTAATGGTATTCTAACGTCTTTGGCAAAGTTCGGTGGTGTTTGGAGTTGATTTGATATGGTTTTGAAAAAGTTAGTAAAGAAATGGAAGAAGAAGAGGAAGCCATTAAAGAGAGCTTCAAGGAGGAAGAAGAAGAAGATAAAAATGTGTAAAGAAAGTAGAAGAATGGTGGTCTTATTTATAGAAAAGTTTTGGATTAAAATAATATTTTGTAAAAAGACCAAAATACCCTTACTTACTTATAAAGTAATCTTATTTTTTTCAACACTTAACATCACATTTCAAATCATTACTTTATGTCATTTTCACTTAAGTATTAAGTAAAGAAAGTAATAATTATGTTTCTTTGATTTGATGTTTTACTTTTTGCTTTGAAATGACAGTTTTGTCTTTTTATGCTTACTTTTTGTAAATTATATTCTAGAATTTTCTAAGTATGTTTAGTAAAATTAAACTTGATTAGTGAATTAACTAATACTTACACTATTTGAATATATGTTCCTATATAACAAAATAAAGGTGCGACGACGTTACGACAACTTTTAATCGACAAAACGTTGATTTTTGACAAAATGTTTTACGGTCACATTTTGACGTTTTGGTAAACCAAATTTAAAAATAAATTTGTATAATGTTATTTAAAAATATAAACACCCATAAATTAATTAAAATAATTTATTTAACCATTGAAACTTACTTTTCTAAAATCAGCATTTTGTCACTTTTGTCGATATAGACAAATGTTACTATTTTTGTGTATACTTCTCTTTCCAAACCCTATCTAATTTTGTTTGAATCATATAACCTTACTTTAAATAGTATATTTTAAAGTGGTCAAATTCTAGGTCATTACACTATTGTCTAGAGGTATACTTTTGGTAACGGGGACGCACCCTCCTAGTCATTGTTGGAAATTTTCCCTTTCCTTGCCTTTGATTCAAAACTTTTGAATTTGTTTTCTTAATTACATTGAGAAGTGCCTGGAGCTCTTCTCGATGTTTAATTATTTGTGTCCATTTTCTAAGTTTGGATTTTGACCTTATTTAGGCTCATTCCTTCAAGTTTGAGCTTTGTTCTAAATTGTTCCCATTACTTATGGTTGGATGTTGTTATTGCGAGGGGAAACCCAATTCCGTAGATGGCTGCCTTGTCTCACATGTCATTGTTCATTTCCACCCTTTGTTTAGAGTTTTACTCATAATAGACTTATTGTCCGACCCGAGTTGTTTATTTCCATAAACTCTCGGGTACTCAATTATATCTGAGTAGTCCGAGAGTAGCAGGTTTCTTTAGGCTCTTTGAAGATGATGGATGATCAAGATGCTTGTTATTTATCTAGTTATCTATTTTCGTTGTTATGTCTAATATGTATGTGTATTTTGTATCAGCGAGTATAAAGGTAGGGTGTATAACTACCTAGGCTGATAGTAGTAGTACTTTTGTGTAACTCTTATAACTCCATATTAAGGAGTAACCCTATGTACTGTATTATTGTTGTATTATATTTAACCATTCCATTATGAGATTTTCTATTATTTTTACCCCACGACAACTTGTCTTTCGAATGTTTAGGCAACGACATAAGAACACCGAGGATGCGTTAAATACATTCTCATGGGTCAGAAAGGTGGCCCGTTACAGTTGGTATTAGAGCTTCGGTTAAGTGAACACCTTAGCCTGATTGGGGTACAACTCATTAGAGATAGGGTAAGTGATGCCCTAGAATGAGTTAATCTTGAGAGAGCGTATTTGTAATTTTTATAATAATACTTATCCTCTATAGTCTTGTTTTAGATCCTTTGGTGTTGTTTTCCCTAAACTATTTTGATTCTATTCTTGTATTCTAAAGATACCTTTTATTTGTTCAGGTAATAGAAGATGGATACAAGAAGAGAAGGAAGGAGAGGATCTGGAACTAGCACAGCTACCATCGGTAGGGTATCTAGAAATGCTATTATGCTAGTTGTAGGTCTGGTGGAGGAAGTGGTAGTGCAATTTCAGCCCCCTATGAACTTCATGGCTTTGTGTAAGAATTTTACCACTTTGGGCGGAAAACCATTACATGGAACCGAAGATAGTCTTGGAATGCAAACATGGCTTAGATCTCGTGAAAGGATATTTGGAGATCTTCAATTGGTGGATGCAGAGAAACCGCTATTGGTATTGTGGCAACTTCAAAAGTTGACGATGGATTGGTGGGATTAAGTATTAACTAATACTCCAGAGGAGGAGTTTTCTTGGGAATAGTTTAAGGAAGTCTTTGAACCGTAGTTTATTCTAGAAGCCGAAAAGACTCGGTTTTTTAGGAGTTTCTTGGATTTAAGGCAAGGTGATATGATGATGGAGCAGTACGAGCATAAGTTTAATGTATTGTCCTATTTCGAACTTGGATTGATAGACACACCGCTCAGAAAGAATAAAATGTTGGTGAATGGTATGCGACTAGAGTTCCAGCGAGAAATGACCAATCATCTTACGGGTAGAGTTTCCTGGAGATTTGACCAGGAAATTGAGTACTCGGCATCGGGTAGTACTCGGCATCTAGGAGTACTCGGCATTCAGGAACACTCGGCGTCCAGGAGTACTCGGCATCTAGGACTACTCGGCATTCAGTAACTACTCGGCATTCAGGAACACTCGGCGTCCAGGAGTACTCGGCATCTAAGACTACTCGGCATTCAGGAACACTCGGCGTCCAGGAGTACTCGGCATCCAGGAGTACTCGGCATTCAGTAACACTCGGCGTCCAAGAGTACTCGACATCCAGGACTACTCGGCATTCAGTAACACTCGGCGTCTGCAAGTGCTCGGCATCGGAAGACGTTCGGCATGTATAGCTGCTCGGCATGACTGTACTACTCGGCTAAAGGCAACATCCGGCCATAACTCTCGTTTGGCTAAAGCATCGTTCGACCAGAAACATTGTTCGGCTAAAGCATCGTTCGGCCAGGGACATTGTTCGGTCAGAAGCATTGTTTGGTTAAAGCTATCGTTCAGCCAGCACCAACGTTCGGCCAGAGAAAACGTTCGATCAAGCGCTTCGTTCGGCCAGAGGCACGTTTGGCTTCGACTGATATTCGTTCTACTCTTCCCACGCAGCAAGCATATCGTTCGACATAGAGAAGGTGGTTCGGCATCGATGTGATCGGCTTATTTGGTTCGGCATACGGCGACCACTATATTTGGGCCAAAGTGTTCGGCTGCCGAGCCCACTTGGGAAGTCTAACCCATCTTTGTCTATAAATAGAGGGGCAGGGGCACAGTGAAAAGGACCTTTTTTCGGGAACACTGGGGAGACTCTGCCATTTTTCAGACTCATCTTCTTTACTTAGCAACTCCATTCAAGCATTTGATCTACGAATTGTATTTGTAATCAATCATTAAGAAGATCAATAAAGTTTAACCTCAAAGTGGACGTAGGCAATTACGCTGAACCACTATAAATCTGGTGTTCTTACTTTCTGCATTTAAATTAGCATTTTCTTCCTTGTTTAATTTATCTTCATCACTTATATCTCTACATAATCTTTCTCTACGAGGTTAGTGACCAATTTTGGTGCTAACACTTTGGTGCTTTCACTGAGAATTGAATTCTCAGACCTCAGGGATCTGCTTTGAAGCTACTGGATTGAACAAATCCCCCAAAGAAGATCCGACTCATTGATAGGACATCCGTTGATTCTACTTAGAGTTCATACCAATAACTCTACAATGGCAAGACCACATACCAGGTCAGCTTCTCATAATGCGGATGCCCATGAGACTGCTAGCGTGCAACAAGCAGGACCTAGCAATCAGCCAGCGATTCCGGGTGTAGGAATTGCCGCCCAGGACCAGACTCCAGTTGTCACCAGAATAGAGTTCAACGACTTGATGAGAGAACTCAGGGAAAGCAGGAGACAACTAGGAGAGCAGATGCAAGCTAACGCCAACCTGATGGCGCAACTCACTCAACAGCAGCAACAGAATGCTGGGGGCAATCCCTCTCCTTATTCCTCATCCGACAGCTTAACTTCCTCTGATGAACCTCCCAGGCGCAGAAGCCGTAAGACTGAAGCTGCGTGGGCAGGTGCTGCTGTTCAAACAGCTGGAGACCGTGACCAAGCCGGAGCTGGAAACTTAGGAACTGGAGTGCAGGTGGAGGCTGAAGGCCCAGACCATCAAAACGCTAACGATGTCGAACCTCAAGATGCACGTTTGGCAGATCACCAGGAGAGGAGGCATCAGCATGGACAGTCGCGTAGAACAGACTCTAACCTTCCACCTTCCATACAAACATAAGATCTGACAGCCATGGTCAGGCAATTGATGAAAGAAAATCAAGGCTTATCGAATGATGATTGGGGAGTATCAAGGAGTCATACTCCGTTCACAGATATTGTGCTGCAGGCGGCGTACCCCAGAAAGTTTAGTATGCCAACTATCCCTGCGTATGAGGGAAAGACTGACCGTAGACAACATGTCATGAGGTACGAGTGGATGATGGATTCAGCTAGAGCAAATGATGCAACCAAGTGTAGATGCTT
The DNA here is from genome assembly GCA_030737815.1 of Allium fistulosum. NCBI lineage: Eukaryota > Viridiplantae > Streptophyta > Magnoliopsida > Asparagales > Amaryllidaceae > Allium > Allium fistulosum. The sequence goes on from CM060903.1 coordinate 788,060,646, forward strand.
TCCGATTACTCTGTCTAGGATCGCTACTATGTGGTTCACCCGACTTCCTCCACGGTCCGTATCCAATTTTGAGGAGTTGGCAAAGAAGTTTATTGAGCAGTTCAGAATACACACTACTCGTCCAAAGGACGTAATGTCTCTGTCAAGTGTAATCCAAAATCCTGGGGAGTCATTGAAGGAATATTTACAAAGATTCCATGTTGCGGCAACTGAAGTCAGTAATCCCAATGATCATGCAATTCTAATGGCTGTAATGAGAGGTATGGATCCGGATTCTGAATTTGGAGACTGGTTGGCAGGAAAACCTCCAACTACGCTAGAGCGTTTTTACTCAAAGGCACACCAGTTCACAAGAAGAGAGGAAGCCAGGTGGGTAAGGCGAGATAAGGCCCTGGGACCTGTTCAGGAATCCGTAAAAAGCAACATTGTTGTGAAGCAGTCCGGAGACAACTCAGGAAAAGTCCAAGTCAATGTCCAGAACAAACCCGGGCAGCCTAAGGAATCCGGAGGAAGAAATCAAGGGAAGAAGAGAGAAGCGGGGAAGTGGAAGCCGAGAATTCCGAGCTACAACGAGTATACCCCGCTGAACGCGTCTCTTGAGAATATTTACCTCTCAACCTGCAATACCTTTCAGTACAGAAAGCCACGTCCAAAAGAGTCAACCGAGGAACAGAAACGGACTGGAAAATACTGCCGCTTCCATGAGACCTACGAGCACAATACGGAAGAGTGCAGACACCTACACGATGCCATAGAGAAGTTGATCAGGCAGAAGAAGTTGCAGGAATTTGTGAAGGATCCTTAGGAAGGAGGACAGGGAACATCCAACCTAGGTCGTGCTCCAGCTCCGCGTCACCCCGAGGAACCTGCCCGGACTGTGGGTAGGCTGGTCATAAACACGATCATCGGCGGGCCTCACCCCACGGATAAGAATTGGCAGGAGATGGAGCGGTATGCTAGTTCCCTGAAGCATGCAGATTTCGAGTGTTGTTCCAACATGGAGGATGGGACCCCTGCTAAGCAGCTGCGCGTGATGATAGACGATATAGTGTTAAGAAACAGAGATGCTGACCAAGTGGAGGCTCCAACCATCAACCCGATGGTCATATCTGCGACGATCGGACCGGCTTATGTGAAAAGAATTCTGATTGATTGTGGAAGTTCTATCAACATCATCTTCAAGAAGGCTTATGACCAGATGAAAATGGAAACAAAGGACTTGAAACCGTCCAAAGCTCGTATACACGGCTTTAATGGTGCAGCGACCGATGCGGTAGGATATGTTGAGTTACCAGTTGAACTGGGACAAGGCGAACGTCGCAGGGTGCGAATCCTGCCCTTCGTAGTTTTGGATGTGGATTCTCCATATAATGTATTCCTGGGCCGACCGGCCATGGCTGAGTTTAGAGCAGCATTAGCCCCGTGGTGCCTGACTCTGAAATTCCCAACTGACAAAGGAGTAGGAGTTGTTTATGGCGACCAGGCGACCGGTCGTGCATGTTATGTGGCAGAGCTCAGAGAGGCCCATCGGAGGGAGAAAGGAAAGGTTGCGGACATTCCGGTCCGCATCCTTAATAATGATGATTGACAAGTAGTGCCCGAGCCCTGGCTCGGGCATAATTCTAGGATTTTCAGAGACATAGATCCGAGAGATGACGATGAGAAACCCAGGGAAGAAAAGGCAGCATCGGCTGAATTAACAATTGACATTTCAGTCAGCCGAGACGATTCATCGCGAGTGCTGAAGATCGGATCACAACTCGGCCCCGCAATGACGGAAGACCTTAGCGATTTCCTCCAGGCAAATCTTGATGTTTTCGCCTGGGTGCATTCTGATATGTGTGGGATTTCTCCCGCCATTACGAGTCATATGTTGAACATAGACCCGAAATACGTCCCAGTTAAACAAAAGAGGAGAGGAATGGACCCAAAGAGGTCCGCTGCTCTCAGAGAGGAAGTGGACAAACTCAAAGCCAATGGGTTCGTCCGCGACGCCCTCTACCTTGAATGGGTATCGAATCCCGTGCTAGTGAAAAAGGCGAATGGGAAATGGAGAACTTGCGTAGATTATTCCGACCTGAACAAAGCGTGCCCCAAGGACAGTTTCCCGTTGCCTAGGATTGATCAGTTGGTCGACTCCACTGCAGGACACGAGCTGTTATCATTCATGGATGCATACTCGGGTTATAATCAAATCCCGATGCATATTTCGGACCAAGAACACACCAGCTTCGTCACAGATGTCGGGCTATATTGCTATGTAGTAATGCCCTTTGGACTGAAAAACGCAGGAGCGACTTATCAGCGTTTGGTGAATCGAATGTTCAAAGACCAGCTTGGTAGAACGATGGAAGTCTATGTGGATGACATGCTCGTGAAGTCACGACAGTAAAACGACCACATTCGAGACTTGGCTGAGATGTTCGACATACTCAGGTATTATGGAATGAAGATCAACCCTCTGAAGTGTTCCTTCGGCGTTGCGTCGGGGAAGTTTTTGGGATTCATCGTCAATGCTAGGGGAATTGAAGCTAACCCAGAAAAGATTCAAGCTATTCGAGATGTGCAAGTGCCCAGGACTATAAAACAGGTACAGAGCTTGAATGGAAAAGTAGCTGCGCTGAGTCGATTCATATCCAGGGCCACGGACAAGTGCATCCCTTTCTTTGATATAATAAAGAAAGGGAAGAGGAATTTCGAGTGGACATCCGACTGTGAGGAAGCATTTCGGGATCTGGTGAGGCATTTGGAGAGTCCACCAGTGCTGTCGAAACCAGTAGACCATGAGATGCTATACGTGTACTTGGCCGTATCCCCACATGCTATAAGTGCAGCTTTGGTTCGCGAGGAGGACCGAATCCAAAAGCCGGTGTATTACGTTAGCAAGCGATTAACGGGGGCAGAAAGAAATTACCCTAAAATCGAGAAATTGGCCTATTGCTTGGTGATTGCATCACGTAAGCTGCGCCCATACTTTCAAGCACACTCAATCAGTGTTTATACCGATCAACCCCTACGGTAGGTACTCCAACGACCAGAAACTTCTGGAAGATTGTTAAAATGGAACATCGAGTTGAGCCAGTTCGATATCGCCTACTTACCACGAAGAGCCATACAAGGGCAAGCATTAGCAGACTTCATCGCTGAGTTTACTGTATCTGATGAACCAAATAGTCACAACATCATGCCCCCCGTTCGATGGAAATTATACACTATGGGGCATCAAACGACCGTTGCTCCAGCGCGGGCGTAGTTCTTGTAACCTCGGAAAGTCGATCGATTTGTTACGCTTTGAAGCTCGATTTCCCGGCTACAAATAACGAAGCAGAATATGAAGCACTGATTGCTGGCTTAAAACTCATTGGAGAACTCGGGGTAAAATCAGTTGAAATCTTTTGTGACTCACAGTTGGTGGTCTACCAAGTGCGAGGAGATTATCAAGCAAAGGGACAGAAGCTTGCTCCGTACCTTGTTCTGGTTCAAGAACTGCTGTCAAACCTTGAGCGTTATGACATTTCGCATGTCCCGCGTGAACATAACAAAGAAGCCGACTCATTGGCAAAATTCGCAAGCACTGGCGATGCTCAGCAAATGGGATTGTTTCCCGTTGAGGCCTTGCGTGCCCCAAGCATAGACGCAATGGAAGTTGATTCTGTGTTGGAAACAGGAATCGAGAGGGAATCGTGGATAACCCCGTTCAAACTATACCTAACGACCGGGGTTTTACCAGAAAAAAGGAGCGAAAGACGGCAGGTAATTCGAAAGGCCGCGCGATATGTGATGCAGGATGAACTAATGTATCGAAAGGGGTTCTCGGTCCCCTTATTACGATGCATCGCACGTGATGAGACAAAACGGGTCTTAAAGGAGGTACACGAAGGAGAATGTGGTGACCATACAGGGGGGCAAACTATAGCAAAAAATATCCTCCGCTATGGATACTACTGGCCAACCGTAAATCGGGACGCTGCAGACTTCGCAAGGAAATGTGATAAGTGTCAAAGATATGCGAAAATCCCGAGGACTCCATCAACTGAACTCACACAAATGGTTAGTCCCTGGTCATTTGCAATCTGGGGAATCGATATAATCGGCTCTTTGCCTATATCCAAAGGAGGTGCGAAATATGCGATAGTTGCAGTCGACTATTTCACAAAATGGGCTGAGGCAGAACCTTTAGCCACGATCACCTCTAAGAAGGTCATTAACTTCATTGTACGAAACATTATATGCCGCTTTGGCCTCCCTCGCACCATCATTATGGACAACGGGACGCAGTTTGAGAGCAGAGAGTTCAAAGAGTTCTGTTTAAAGTATGTCATTGAGAAGAAGTTCGCCGCTGTTGCACACCCAAAAGCTAACGGACAAGTCGAGGCCGTTAACAAAATAATCAAGTCCATACTGAAGAAGCGTTTGGAGAAGGTCGGAGGCAAGTGGGTAGATGAACTCCCGACAGCATTATGGGCTTATAGAACTACCCACAAGTCCGCGACCGGCCACACTCCATTCGCCTTGGCATATGGCTCGGAAGCCGTTATACCCGTGGAACTTGAAGTTCCATCACACCGAGTGACATACTATGATCCCAAGACGAATCAGGACCTCTTGTTGGAATTGCTGGACTGCATCGATGAAAAACGTGAAGAGGCCGAATTAAGGGCGGCAGTGCATAGGCACCGAGTCAAGCGTTACTACGACGGCAGAATCCGCCCAAGGATTTTTGATGTGGGTGACCTCATTCTGAAACGAGTCTTCCCGGTACCATCACGTATGAATCCCAACTGGGAAGGTCCGTACGTCATTGAACGGAAGCTTGGAGAGGGAACATTCAAGCTAGCGACTGTTGATGGCGCGACAATCCCCCGAGCATGGAACAGTGAACATTTGCGACATTATTACATTTAGCATGTTTTCCCCTATTTTAGGCGCAGTTATTTCCTGTATGTTTTCGTTCAGTCATAACTTAGTTTCCTTTCAGCCATGTAATCAGGCAGTTTAGTTGTTTTTCATTAATAAAGGCTTGAAGCCGTATTTTTCATAAATGACTAACGTTTCTATATCTCATAATCGGGTGATGAATTACTGGAGCTACAATATTTTGTATGATGTGCAAACTAGTATAAACGATTTCAATCTCCAAGTCCCCAGAGTGCGGACCGGAGTACTCTAAGTCCCTAGAATGCGGACTAGAGTATAAGCGATTTCAATCTCCAAGTCCCCAGAGTGCGGACCGGAGTACTCTAAGTCCCCAGAGCGCGGACTAGAGTATAAACGACTTTAATCTCTGAGTCCCCGGAGTGCGGACCGGAGTACTCTAAGTCCCCAGAGCGCGGACTAGAGTGTAAGCGACTTCAATCTCCGAGTCCCCAGAGTGCGGACCGGAGTACTCTAAGTCCCCAGAGCGCGGACTAGAGTATAAACGACTTTAATCTCCGAGTCCCCGGAGTGCGGACCGGAGTACTCTAAGTCCCCAGAGCGTGGACTAGAGTATAAGCGACTTTAATCTCCGAGTCCCCGGAGTGGGGACCGGAGTACTCTAAATCCCCAGAACGCGGACTAGAGTATAAGCGACTTCAATCTCCGGTCCCCAGAGTGCGGACCGGAGTACTCTAAGTCCCCAGAGCGCGGACTAGAGTATAAACGACCTTAGTCTCCGAGCCCCCAAAGCGCTGACCGGAGTACTCTAAGTCCCCAGAGCGCGGACTAGAGTATAAACGATTTCAATCTCCGAGTCCCCGGAGTGCGGACCGAAGTACTCTAAGTCCCCAGAACGCGGACTAGAGTATAAGCGATTTCAATCTCCGAGTCCCCAGAGTGCGGACCGGAGTACTCTAAGTCCCCAGAACACGGACTAGAGTATAAACGACTTTAATCTCCGAGTCCCCGGAGTGCGGACCGGAGTACTCTAAGTCCCCAGAACACGGACTAGAGTATAAACGACTTTAATCTCCGAGTCCCCGGAGTGCGGACTGGAGTACTCTAAGTCCCCAGAGCATGGACTAGAGTATAAGCGACTTTAATCTCCGAGTCCCCGTAGTGCGGACCGGAGTACTCTAAATCCCCAGAACACGGACTAAAGTATAAGCGATTTCAATCTCCGAGTCCCCAGAGTGCGGACCGGAGTACTCTAAGTCCCCAAAGCACGGACCGAAGCACTCTAAGTCCCCGGAGCACGGACTAGAGTATAAACGATTTCAATCTCCGAGTCCCCAAAGCGTGGACCGGAGTACTCTAAGTCCCCAGAGCGCGGATTAGAGTATTAACAATCTCAATCTCCGAATCCCCTGAATACAGGTCAACTCACTATAAGTCCCTGGAACGCGAATTTAGAAAAAATTCTAAGTACTCAAGAAATGTAGAACAAGAAGTATGCCACTTCGAAGAATGTTCGAACAACGCGAGAATGAACAAGAAATATACAACTCATAAGTGCTTGAGTTTTGACCGCAGTTATTCAGAAAGCTAAAAAAGTAAAAGAATCGTTCAAACGACTAAGTAACTGAACTTTATTCAACAGTCCAAAATGAGGTTACACAGTTATCCCTCCAAAACTTGGAGTCAAGAACCTATCTATACAAACTACGGAGACAAAAGATAAAAGTAATTACAAGACTTAAGCAAGGAACTCGTTGAACGAGTATAGCGATTATTTCTTCGGTTTCTTCTTCTTGTCTTCTTTTGTTTTTTCCGATGACTCCTCTCCCTCACGCTTTTTCTTTGATTTCTTGCTTGCTAAAGAAGCGGAGTCAGGAGTAGGAGAAGGAACATCCAGTGGTTTGGACCTGCCCGGGAGAATGATTTTCAAAGGTCTATTCCGCGGGTCGGTAAGTTCCAGTATTTCAGGTTCAACTTTGACCTCGACTTTTTTCTTCTCCTCTTCGACGAGGCGTTCTTTCATGCTCATCTTTGAGGTTTGCTCAGAGGCCCCAGTGATTTCGATTTCATCACTCCCTTCGGCTGGAGATGAAGTGTCAAGCTTATCATCATCTAGCGCCCCGATCACTTGAGCGTCAGGGCCAGGAGTTACTCCCGCATGAGCAACATCGCTTGTTTTCTCTGCCTCCTCCTTGGCATCATCGCTCCTCGGAGTTGGCTCGGGGTCAGAGCAGCCTGCATGAAAACATAAAGAATGAACATTAGAACGAATAACCACTGCTGGAAAATTACAGATCTTTTAACTTCTAAAAAAGAAGAGTTTCCTACCGGGTTATGGCTGGCTATCGGTTGCGCGTGGAGTTTCATCCTCCAGAATAGGAGATAGCACATGAACGCCGAGCCCGGGATCTTCAGGATCGTAGCTGGCATGCTTCTCGAATGGGTCAAGTGTTGGCCGACCGGCCGGTTGAGCAGCGGGAGGAGCAGCAATATGAGGAGCCGTAGTCTTAGCCACAGATGGGCCAGCTTCATCACTTTTCTCTTTTGGAAGGGGAGAGCCTTTGCTATAAAGCGCCAAAGCTGCGGATAAATCCACTAGCTCGTTCCCTCTAAGAAATTCCTTCACCAAGGCATCCTCATCGACTTCTTCAGAGCCCGACTCGATTTTCCTAATCTTCACTAAAGTTTCCCAGGCCTCAGCTAAGGATTCGAGATAGCCCTCGCCCAAGAATGTCAAGTCACGATGCATAAGGACGCGGGCTCCATACTCAGCAATCAACGGGTCAAACATGCACTTGACCTCTTCCCTACCGGCCTCTGCGGCTGCCTCGAGGCGAGAGTCAATCTCCTCCGCAGCTTTTCTTTTGCCCTCCTCATGGGCTTCGTCTTTCATTTTTTCAACCCCAGCAAGTTCGTCATCGAGCTTCGTTTTCAAGAGCCGAGTAGCAACGATTTCATCACAATATCGTTGTGACTCTTCTTGAGCGGCTACTTTATCCTCTTTCTCCTTGGAGAGTAATTCTTTCAACTCTTTGACTTGTATGGCAAGCGCGTCCCTTTCTTTTTGGATAGAATCTTTTTCTAAGGCAAGGGCACCGCTGCGCTGGACTGCTTCATCGAGTTCCTTCTTGTGAGCCATCTCTAAACGAGTAACTGCCTCAGCAGTATCTTTTGCACTTTGCTCAGCGGCTTCCAGCTTCGACTTATACGAAGCGAGCTCTTCGTCTTGATGCTTGATGATGTTCTTGTCACGGCCAGCCTCCAATTTCAGACGATCAATTTCATATTGTCGCTCAACAAACACCTCCGAGATCTTTTCAACCAAGTGTACAAACGCGTCATGTTGAACATAGACGTCGTTGTTACAGGCAATGGCACTCTGCTTCACATGCCCAGGGATATGATGAATAGCTGGGAGGAATTTTAGACCGTCAAAGCAAATTTTCGGGAATTTGGCCTTAAGATCGACCATCTTCTCTGCTACAGTCGGGTCAACCACGGGAGTAGGGGGTGGAGGCTTTGGAAGCTCTGCTCTTTTTCGATGCTCCCGAGTTTGCCTTGTGCTCGACGAACCGGAGTGTTGCTCTCGGGAGACATCGAGTTGGGACCCCTTCTGTGAAAGCTTCTCTCTATCTGTCTCAGTTTGAGGAGGAGGATCACGAGAATGTGAAGATTGGAAGTATGTTTTCTTTCGGTAGGACGATTCGCGAGGACGGTTGTCTCGATCCTCGTAATCATCTCTGTCCCTGTGTCTGTCCGAACCTGAATCCCGTCCGGGATGATGAAATATGGAAGAGCCGTGAAGGCGATCGAGTCCATGAGAGCGCCCCATGTCACCTACAAAGAATAAAGATAACAATGAGTTAAGAAAAATCTGGGAAATAAGAAAAAACTTGAAGTGTATGATGAAATGCGTATGTGCGTGTGTGTCCTAGTGTTCCCCCCGACGGACCAGTTCTTTTATCTTTACTGATCGGAGTATTATCTCCCTGGACTGGGAGTTGAACTCCCGCATTGCCTCTAGCGGGCGAAGAAAACTTGAGGGCTTCAGGATTGTCAAACCCATAATTAAGTATATCGTCGGGGATGGAAAGATTCGACAGACCCCTTAGAGAACTTTCCATATGCTGTGAGGAAGACTCCTTCTCTGGCGGGATGAGCGTAACTTTTGAAGTTCCGCCAACTTTCTCCTTTCGTATCTTGTATTTTAACCTCTTCTTTCCCTTTGAAGGGGAGGATGACGTTTCAATGTCGTGAACTTCGACCGCCGGATTCCAAGCGGGACCCACATTCTCGCCTTGAGTCTCAAGAGCTTCATCCTCCTTGTGCTCACCCTCTTCGTGCGCATCGGAAGTGTGGCATGATGACGATCCAGTTTGTTTTTTCCCTTTACCAGATGCTGGCTTGGGAATGGAAACGCCCTCCGGAAGGCTAATCCGACGACCAGGGGCTAGCAAGCTGAACCTCGACAATGATTCATTTGAAATGATGGTTCGGATGTCTTGTTCCTCAGCAGGAAGAGCTCTAATGGCCTCAACGGCCTCAGAATATCCTCGGCCCTCCGGACGCGGGTTAATACCTGAAAAGATGAAACGAGGAGTTAGGAAAAGCATAACTCCAATTAAACACGAATGATGACTCGCAAAGAGACTTACTGCCTTCAACCCATCTCCTCACAAAACCAGGAGGGCAACGCACATAGAACCATTCCTGTTTGTACAGGGCGAATTTACTGCATGCTCCTGTCAAGATTTGGCATTTGTGGTACGGCTCGAGGAACATGAAGGAAGGGCTATCTTTCCGTTTCTTGATCATATAAATGTATCTGATGTCGCCAGAAGTTGGAGGTCTAGAGAAGATGGCCATGAAGAGTAGGTAGGTCCCATATAGAAACGCGTGACCATTTGGATGCAGCTGCGACGGGGCAATGTCTATGTACTGCAACACGTCCCGAAGAAATAAATTGAATGGAGGCACGCTGCCCATCCAGCATATGAACTTGTTGCAGGTGATATATCCGACTGGGGGTAGGTGAGGACGATCGTGTCGCGACGGGACTAACACATCGGCAAAAGGAATCCCATGGATGGAGCATATTCGTCGAAGTGCGACTTCATTAATCTTCGAAGCCTGTGAGTCGATCGGATTATCTAAGAGAATTGTTGCCTCCAGGGCATCAGGAGCTAAGTTATGGGTAGGGGAAGTCGACGGATTTGAAGTATCAGCGGCTTCTTGCCTTGATGACGGCCCAGGCCTATCAGATATAGTGGCAGAGCTAGACTTTTTAGACATCCCCAATAAATAATGAATCTGTCTAAGTGCCCGTGAAAACTATACTTGAAAAACGTTGAATGTTAGAATTAACAATACGAGTATTCTCCCCACGTGGTGTGTAAGCTAGTGCAAGCAATCGTGTATAAGCAATGAAAATATAGAGGTTACAAAGATACGAAAATGAGTTTCGAATCGTCGCCTTCGAAGACCGTCATCGCTGACCGTCTCAAAAAGCCCGACTTGTTGTGATTACAGTTCCAGATTCAAAAAACGTGTGTTAACCTAAGTTCAGATTTATGTCTGTAAAAACCAAAGAGTTAATGATCCAGGTCAGTTTCATATGCTGGCACGTCCGGGTCCTTGTCCCTGTTTTGTTAAGTATAGTTCAGGATTTGTATTGGTCGGCCTTAGAATGGTTCAGCATTTATGCTGTTTGGCATTTACAATTGGTTCGGCAGTTGTATTGTTCGGCCTAGGTTTGGTTCGGCATTTGAATTGTTCGGCCAAAGTGAAGTTCGGCGTTTATGTCTGCTCAGCTTAGGTCTGGTTCAGCATTTGTTCTGTTCGGCTGAAATACTGTTCGACATTCAAGTTGTTGTTCGGCATTTTAATAAGTGTTCGGCGTTTATGATTGTTTGGCATTTGTATTATTCGGCCTTGATATGGTTCGGCATTTAAGTGTTCGGCTTTGGTTTGTTCAACTAAGTTGTTGTTCGGCATTTTATTGAGTGTTCAGCTTTGGTTTGTTCGGCTAAAATACTGTTCGGCAGCCCTCCATTTCACCGTCCGGCGCATGACAACATACACCGAACCAGAGCTATGCCATCCAACACCCTTACCACCTCCAACACTTTCATTCTTCTTTCTTCCCCTTTAACTTCGGTTCGACACGAAGAAGCTAAGTCCAATGGTCATATATGCAAACACTCCTAATCATTCCTCCTCGCCTCGCATCATCGTTCAGCAATAAAGATGCAATAAAGACGACCTACTCGAAAGCTTTCTACATGACACACTCGGCCATCTCGTTTGAAACCTATTTGAATCGTACAAGGAATAATACCTAGTTTGCAGATTGGAGCTTAGGAAGGAGTAGTTAGGTTTTAAATCTGGTCGACTGGCGAGAATTGCAAATCTTTGAGGAGCGGCAGAAGTAAAAGAGTAAAGGAGAGAAGAGGGGAAGGACCTGGTTTTATAGGGGAAAAAAGTGGAAGTCGAAGGGGCTATATCCGGTAGAACTGGTCAAAGCTATATCGTTCGGCTTCAAAGCGTAGAATTGCTCGGCGCATAGGGATCGTTCGGCTTCGAACGTATCATTCGGCATTTGTCCCATAGCACGCACACAACACAACCACTGATATTCTCAAAAGGGCATTTCCATTCGAAGTTAATCAAGGATTTAAAATGAAACATGAAGGTTACAAAACTCAAAGCGTATCACGTTCAGTCACGTAATACACTTTGGGGGGCAAGTGTTTCCTGGAGATTTGACCAGGCAACTGAGTACTCAGCATCGGGTAGTACTCGGCATCTAGGAGTACTCGACATTCAGGAACACTCGGCATCCAGGAGTACTCAACATCTAGGACTACTCGGCATTCAGTAACTACTCGGCATTCAGGAACACTCGGCGTCCAGGAGTACTCGGCATCTAGGAATACTCGGCATTCAGTAACACTCGGCGTCCAGGAGTACTCAGCATCCAAGACTACTCGGCATTCAGTAACACTCGACGTCTGCAAGCGCTCGGTATCGGAAGACGTTCGGCATGTATAGCTGCTCGGCATGACTGTACTACTTGGCTAAAGGCAACGTCCGGCCATAACTCTCGTTCGGCTAAAGCATCGTTCGACCAGAAACATTGTTCGGCTAAAGCATCGTTCGGCCAGGGACATTGTTCGGTCAGAAGCATTGTTTGGTTAAAGCTATCGTTCGGCCAGCACCAACGTTCGACCAGAGACAACGTTTGATCAAGCGCTTCGTTCGGCCAAAGGCACGTTCGGCTTCGACTAATATTCGTTCTACTCTTCCCATGCAGCAAGCATATCGTTCGGCATAGAGAGGGTGGTTCGGCATCGATGTGATCGGCCTATTTGGTTCGGCATACGGCGACCACTATATTTGGGCCAAAGTGTTCGGCTGTCGAGCCCACTTGGGAAGTCCAACCCATCTTTGTCTATAAATAGAGGGGCAGGGGCACAGTGAAAGGGACCTTTTTTCGGGAACACTGGGGAGACTCTGCCATTTTTCAGACTCATCTTCTTTACTTAGCAACTCCATTCAAGCATTTGATCTACGAATTGTATTTGTAATCAATCATTAAGAAGATCAATAAAGTTTAACCTCAAAGTCGACGTAGGCAATTACGCTGAACCACTATAAATCTGGTGTTTTTACTTTCTGCATTTAGATTAGCATTTTCTTCCTTGTTTAATTTATCTTCATCACTTATATCTCTACACAATCTTTCTCTACGAGGTTCGTGACCAATTTTGGTGCTAACAGGTACATTCACCGATCTTATTAACATGGCTTTGAGGTTTGAAGCTCTTGATATTAAGGAAGGAGTCCAGAAGGGAGTAGTGTCAGCAATTAATGCCAAGCCTTTATCATGATATTAGTTAGAGGCAAACCAAACTTCAAGCACAAAGGAAAGAAGTAGTGATCAGGAAAGAAACCCAAAGGTGGAGCTCCAGCACAGAAGAAGCAGCCCAACTTGACCAACATTCGTTGTTTCAAATGCAACAAGATGGTCACTTTGCAAATCAATGCACTGATCCCCTTGGCGATCCAATATGCTACAATTATCATAATTAAGGACATATGAAGAATGAGTGCCATTTTCCAAAGAAGGGGTCGCAAGGACAGGCTTTTGCTATTGAGGAGATACCATCCACTTCTTCAGGACAGAAGGGGAAGCAGGTTTGCAAGGTACATTATCCATCTATGACGTTCCTATAAGAGTATTATTCGATATGGGTGCTCCCTATAGTTTTATTTCAGTTGATCTCATCGATAGACTTAACCTTAAACCCATCCTTTTGATTAATCACCTTTGTCTATCGAACCATATTTAGGGGTTCAACAAATCTTGACACTGTGTCTAAATGTGCCTATTTCTTATTGAAATCATCTCTTTCTCTCTGATTTTTTTTCTTGGGTTCATGGGTTTTGGAGTGTTTTTGGCAATGGACTGGTTATCTAAGTTTGAGGCTGTGTTAGATTGTAGTAGGAGAAGGGTCATAATAAAGGATGTGGTAGGAAGAAGCATTGATATTTGTTGTGAAGAGCCTAAAGAGTTAATGAGCGGTTTTCTTTATTCACTCGAATTAGCTAAAGAGGAGCTTAGGGATATACCCGTTGTTTGGGATTTCACTGATATTTTTGATGAAATGCAAGGTTTACCTCCCCACCGTGAAGTGGAGTTGCGCATTGATTTGATCCTAGGAATCAGACCTATTGTACAACCCCCTTGAAGGTTAGCTCTGAAAGAGAAGGGGGGGTTATAAGGCCAGACATTCGACTTATTGTAGAAGGGATTGATAAGACACAATACCTCGAGTTAGGGATCACCGGTCGTCTTTGTCACGAAGGCTGATTGTTCTCTAAGGTTATGTGTAGACTACTGGGAGTTAAATAAAAGGACCATTAAGAATAAATACCCTTTACCAAAGATTGATGGTGTGTTTGATCAACGTCACGACGCTCAGTTGTTTTCTCAATTGGATCCTGCCACCGGTTTCCGCTAATTAAGGGTAGCAGAGGAGAGTGTGCCCTTAAAGGTTTCAGGACTTTGGATAGTTTCTACGAGTGGTTAGTTATGCCATTTGGGCTGACTAATGCACCCGCTTAGTTTGTGGACTTAATGAATCGATTAATTCGAGATGTTCTTAACAAATTTGTTCTTGTTGTTATTGATGTCATTCTTATTTATTCAAAAATGGAGGAGGAGCACAAGTACCATCTTCGAGTCGTACTCAATACCTTAAGAAGACATGTGTTGAAGGCTAAGTTTTCTAGGTGCCATTTTTGGAAATTCAAAGTTAGGTTTCTAGGGATTGTTGTTTTGGGAGAAGGAATATCAGTTGATCTGACTATAGTTGTTGCCGTTCAAGTCTAGAAGAAGCACGAAAGTGTGATGAAAGTTAGAAGTTTCTTAGGATTGGCTGGTTTTTACTGAAGGTTCATCAAAGATTTCTCGAAGGTTGCTTCTCATCTGATGAATTTAACAAAGAAAGATGTTAAGTTCGTGTGGACGCTTAAGTGTGATCAAGCATTCAATAAATTAAAGGCGAAGTTAACTAGTGCTCTTATTTTGACCATTCCAGATGGAAGTGAAAGTTTAATCGTATATATGGATGCTTGTAGTACAGGTTTGGGAGCAGATCTGATGCATCATGGAAAGGTTATTGCTTATGCGAGTCGACAACTAAAGCCACATGAAAAAAATTATGCTACGCACAATTTGGAGCTTTTGGTTGTTGTCTTCGCACTAAAGACCTGGAGCCATTATCTTTTGCATGAAAAGTTTGAGTTATACACAAAGCATAATCCTTAAATTATCTCTTTATCCATAAAGATTTGAATTTTAGGCAGCAAAGATGGTTGGAGTTTCTCACTTGTTATGATTTGGAGATTCTTTATACCCCTGGGAAAGCAAATGTTATTGCGGATGCATTGAGTAGAATTTTAGCAATGGTTGCTAACTTAGAAGTCAAACCAGTATTGATGGATAAGACTACGGCTAGTCAAGAAGAAGACTCTATTTTAGCTCGATTTAAGAAGGATGTTCAAGAAGTTATTTTTTCTAGTTTTGAGATTGATCCCCAGGGCGTATTGAAAATGAATAGGTGTATCTATGTTCCAAACGGTAACGGACTTAGGAGAGAAGTGTTAGCCATATCACCGTTCAAAGTTATCTTTCCATCCAAGAGTGACTAAGATGTTCAAAGATATAAAGAGAGTATTCTGGTGGAAGGGGATGAAGCGAGATGTTTCGACCTTGTGAGTCAGTGTGCAAACTGCTAGCATATCAAGAGTGACCAGCAGAAGTCAGCTGGACTGCTTCAGCCACTTGAGATTCCGAAGTGAAAGTGGTAGCAGATCTCTATGGACTTTATTGATGGACTTCTTAGGTCAAGAAGATGGAACGAAGGTATTTGGGTTATAGTCGATCGGCTAACCAAGAGTGCTCATTTCATTCATGTTAAGCCGATTAGGATTACTACGAGTCTGGCGAGTTTGTATGTGAAGGAGATTGTGAGGCTCCATGGTATTCCTTATAGTATTGTAAGTGACCGAGACCCGATATTCATTAGTAGGTTCTGGGAGGGACTGCAAACTGCCTTAGGGACTAAGCTGAGTCTGAGTACAGCTTACCATCTATAGACAGATGGGCAAATGGAGAGAGTGAACCAGATCATGGAAGATTTTTTATGAGCATGCGTTCTTAACTTCAAAGGTTCTTAGGAAGATCATTACCCTTAGTCGAATTCACTTACAATAACAGATATCAAGTAAGTATTGGTATGGCCCCTTTCGAAGATCTATAGGGCCATCCATGTTGTTCTCTTTCATATTGGGTTGAGTTTGGTGATAGAATTGTTCTTAATCTCAACATATCTTAAAAGCCAGCGAGAAGGTAGCTGATATTAGAAGGAAGATGAAGGAGGCGCAGGACCGGTAGAAGTGTTATGCGGATTGAAGGCGCAGGGATCTAGAGTTCTCGGTAGGGGATTCAGTGTTTGTGAAGGTCTCTTTATTGAGAAGTGTTGTGAGGTTTGGGAAATAAGGGAAGCTAGCCCCTTGATATATTGGCCCTTTTCCCATACTAGACCAGACTAGTAGACTTGCATATAGAGTGAAGTTACCAGATAGACTATCAGATGTGCACAACGTTTTTCACATGTCTCATTTACGTAAACACATACACGATCCTTTAACGATAGTGGAACCGAAAAAACAAGTGGATTTGGAAGTTCAACCTAACCTAACCATTCTTAGGTAGCCTATTTGTATTATCGCTTGAGATACAAAACAATTGAGGACGAAGGATATGAGTCTTGTTAAGGTTCAGTGCAGTGGGGATGATAGGGATTGTACTTGGAAAACTGAGGACTATATTAGCGATTCTTATCTCGAGTTGTTGTCGTAGTTATTTGTTGTTGTTCTTTGTTGTACCTTTTAGTGTACTCACCGATTATGATGGAGTCAATTTCTTTGTACCGGTTTGATTGAATGATATCATTTGGGTTTCTTTTGGTATCTTTTATTGTTTATGATTAATTTTGTGGAAGTTTCTATAAGGAGGGGAGGATGTAATGACCCATAATTTAATCACTTTGAATTTGAATATTTAAAATATTTTTAAATATTCAAATAATGATTTTATAACTCAAAAAACCTCTTTTTAAAAATAACCATTGATGGTGTAGTTGTTTTAAAATTTAGTTTACAAAAAAAATTAGTTCGAAGAAAATCGAAAATGTGACTAAAAATCGTTTTATAGATTTTTGACTTTTCATCGTCCAAAAGTTAGTCGAAAACATTGTGTACACTCGAGAGTACATATACACACACTTATATAATAACATATGAAATGGTTAGAATTAAAATAGGTTTAAAGATATTACTTAAGTAAATAAAGTGATATTGACTTTTCATTTAAAATTTTAAATAAAAGAAAATGTAAAATGGTAATATCACAGCACAAAAGTAATAAAGTGATGGAATGAAGGAGTGAAATGATGGGGATGAGTTGGAGAGGTGGGTGACGTGTAGAACAAGGGTGAGGGGTGATGTGGCATAAAGATGTGGAGGGTAAAAGGACTAAGGGCAAAAAGATAATTTTCATATGCCATTTTTTATAAAAACAATTTTCTTTTTTCAAATTTTCACTTCATTTCATTTGTTTCCAAACTTTTGTTTCTCTTTTCCAAGCTTTATTTCCATGTCCATGGCCTCCTTAAATTTCCAAGTTTAAAAAATCCTCTCATTTTCACTTTAAAGCCCTTAAAACTTAGTAAAAACCCTTTATTTCCTCTCTACATTTCCTATACTCCACATCAAGACCCAATACCACCCAAACCAAGATAGGCCGAGCCTCATACACCCAAGTTTGAACCCTTCTAGCCTTCCCAAGGCTTCAAAAATCAAACTTTTTAGAAGAAAAACAAAGTTCAGGTGTTAGTATAAGATGTGGTGTTAGTTTGACTTGATTTGGTTGCTTTTTGGTGAGTAAAATCTCACCTTTATAAACCAAAGTTTTAAGCTTTTTTATTGTTAATAATAATGGTTGCTAGTTACTTATTTTATATGTATTGTAAAGCGATGATTGTTGGCATGCTTTCCGCTTTATAAAGATGACATCTTTGGCAGTTAGTAAGTAACTTGAGATTAGTCGAAAAGTTTAAGTAAATGATATAAGTGATGCTCTCTCCATGTTTTATGAATGTTATTTGCTTTTGTATATATGCCCATACTTATATTATGTGATGCTTGGATGAAAAAATGACATATGAAAGTGTACGTGCAAGTGTACGTATAGCGACTATCACTATATCGACACTTTGAAAAATGTCATCTCTTTTGAAATCTTTTGGTTTAACCTTGTGCTTGAGTTTTACAAAGTTAATTAATTATTCAAATAATGATGTGATTAAAGTTAACTAATCATTTTAATAATAATATTTAAAATTGATTAATCGTTTTAAATAATGATGATTGAGGTTAATTAATTATTTAAATAATGATGGGTTTAAAGTTAATTAATCATTTTATTAATAATGTTTAAAATTAATTAATCATTTTAACTAATGATGTTTAAGGTTAATTAGTCATTTAAATAATGATGTATTAAAGTTAGTTAATAATTTTAATAATGATGTTTTAAGATTAATTAATTACATTAATAATGAAGTTTTAAGGTTAATTAGTCATTTTAATAATGATGTTTTAAAATTAATTAATCCATTTTAATAATGATGTTTAAGTTTAATTAATCATTTTAATAATGATGTTTTAAAGTTAATTAATCACTTCAATAATGATGATTAAAGTTAATTAATCATTTTAAGTAATGATGTTTGAAGTAATTAATCATGGTTAAAGTTAATTAATTATTTTAAATAAAGATGTTGAAGTAATTAATCATTGGTTAAAGTTGATTAATCATTTTTGATAGTGCTGCTTAAAGTTAATATTTGAAATGTGAAATCCCAGCACAAGTTCGGTTTTAAAAGTTAAAAAGTTCGATTCGGTTATGGAAAGGATAAGGAATTTAATTTTTCGTAATCCAATATCGCTTATATGGAAGAGATTTAGTCATACTATTAGCACTAAACGTCGAGGTATGGAAACTCGTCTCTATCTCGAAAGTTAAAAATGTCGTCAAAGCAATGCCTAGAGGTAACACTACCTTCTCCTGTCCGACTTTATTTTCAACCAAGAAATAGTACGAGTTCGAGTTTGTTTTCTTAGTTGCATCGAGAAGTGCCTGGAGCTCTTCTCAATGTTTAATTATTTATGTCCATTCTCTAAGTTTGGATTTTGACTTGCTTAGGCCCATTTTTTCAAGTTTGGGATTTGTTCTAAATTGTTCCCATTACTTGTGGTTGGAGGTTGTTATTGTGAGGGGAAAACCGTTCCGTAGATGGCGGCGTGGTCTCACATATTATTATTTATTTCCACCCTTTGTTTAGAGTTTTACTCATACCAGACTTATTGTCTGATACGAGTTGTTTGTTTCTATAAACTCTTGAGTACTCAATTATATTTGAGTAGTCTGAGAGTATCATGTTTCTTTGGGTTGATGATAGATGAGCAGGAGGCTCCTTATTTATTTAGTTATCTATTTCCACTGTTATGTTTAATATGTATGTGTATTTTGTATCAACAAGTGTAAAGGTGGGGGTATAACTGCCTAAGCTGATAGTAGTAGCACTTTTGTGTAACTCTGATAACTCTATGTTAAAGGGTAGCCTTATGTACTATATTATTGATGTATTATATTTATCGTTCCATTGTGAGATTTTTGTTCTATTCTTTTATTTTACCCCATGTCAACTCGTCTTTCGGATGCTTGGGCAACGACACATGAACATCGAAGATGTGTTAAGTATCATTCTCAAGGGTCAAAAAGGTGGGCTGTCATAATGTACTAGACCTGGTGACTGAAGGCGGCTCATGAAACTGATGGCAAGGGTGATGCTTTCGACGCCCCATTAGAATGAATTTTCACTTTGCAGAATTCAGATCTCGAATAAGAAGTGAGGGCATGCACGAATAAGGAGGAGGTAGGGAACAACGATAGTGTGAGGAGAACATAGGTTGGAAAGGATACAGTGGAGGAGGGAATGGATGGGCAAAACGATGAAACTAATGTATGTATTAATATGAAATAATGAATATGAAAACATTATATATATATATATGTTAAAATATTTTCGACATAATTTTTTATTAAGATCCTAAAACCTTTTATATATGTATAATTAACTAATTTTAAAACAATTTATAACATATTACATATACATAAATGATTAAGAAACAACAATTTTAATAACTTAATATTAATATAAATGTTTTAAATATATATATATATATAATAAATCATGGTTGAAAGTAAATGATATATATATATATATATAGTTTTTTTTAAAAGAACAACAATATTGATAATTATACTTCATTCATTGAAATTAAATAATAGATAAATAGGAGACAACTAATGCATATATAAAATCATTATAAATATTATCTACTACATGACAAGTATAATAAAATTATAAATTAGATTTTATACCTTAATGATGCTACCTTTGAACACACATTAATTGATGCATTCTTTTATATCCACCTTGAATCGATCTTCTAGCATTGCAATGACTCAGAATACCACTAATTATATTTATTTTGATGTATTTAGGTTAAATGAATTTTTGACCAAAGGGGATAGAGAAGCACACGACCATAAGGGGAAGGCCGCCAAGAAGAAATAAAGTGAAGGAGTATGGTTGTTTAAATAAGGGAAGGGAGGAGGCATATTCTCCTCATATTACTAATTCCCTTTTTATCAATTCTAGACCTAATCTAGAATTTAGAAACCAAAACATCCCCTCCCCTTTGTAAATCATAGTTGACCATAAGATGGGCCCAATGGACCATCAAAATATATCAAACCTATTATGTAACTAATACCATTTCAATCGTATTTAAATGTGTGTATATATATATCGATACGTACGTATATAAATTTATATACGCACCTAATTAATTACTAACTACGCTTAAAAATTACTAATAACACCCAATACATCAAATAATCAAACAAATAATATTTAAGAAATATTAATTAATTTAAATAATTTATAAATTAATTAAATTATGCAGTGTTTTGGAGAAATCGCTAAAACGGTTGTGTGAGTCGTAGATGCAAATCCAATTAGCGAGTAATATCAAACTATTCGAATATTAACGTTCACTTGTCACTTTAGCCATTGGAGTGACGGTTTGACCGAATTTGTCGCTTGTACATCTTTGTCAGTAAAATCCAATTTTACAATTTAAGTGGCACCTTTTAGTAACGATTTTTTATACTAATTCTCTTCGTGAACACTATACAACTTTAGGACTTATGGATTTGGTTTCGATCAAAATTCGGTTAGTCCTTAAATAAAGCCCTTGGTTCAATAATAACATTTATTATTAACCGTACTGCTTTGGCCGGAGACTTTGACTTTGAGTTGAATAAACTTGATTGTGATACTAACCTTATATAATTGAGGAGACGAATTCTCCATTGAATAGCTTTCACTTCCAATGCTTCAAACCTAGACCCAACTATAGTCGTTCGATGGATGTCATGCCATGATTTAACTATAACCCAAGTGGAGTACCCACATTGAAGTTCAATAGTATTCTCAAGTCAAGAGAACTGTGTAATATCATCACTTCAAAATTTACTGTTCGACCTTAGTTATTATTAACCAATAGGAAACAATTGAGTGAGTCATTTCATATTTATCCAATAACTATCAATACATAACCTTTTGGTGCACCTAATAGCGATGATTACTACATTGCCCAACGTTTAAAGAGCATTACATACTCTTGTCTCAATGGATGTATCGACATCCTTCCTCAAAACAGTTTAACCAAGAATATTTAAAATAATATATTATTTTATTTTGTGATAATTTTTTCATGATTACAATTCCTTGTAATTATATCACATAACATATCATTTAAGGATTTTCTATTTAATATACTTTAAATTAATTACTTAACTAGTTATATCATAATATAACAAAATATATAATATAAATCAATTACCTTTATTATGAACTAGATCAGTCATAGAGTTAGATATATGTAAACGAATTACATGATCGCTTCTAAGGTATATCCCTAACTCCCTCAAAAGACACCGCTTATATTGTAAAATTAGATTTACCGACAAAAAATATAAGCAATAAATTCGACCAAACTATCACATCACTAGCTAATGTGATGTGTGTACATCATTCATATTATTTAATATTAATCGTTGACTGAATTTACACCTACGAGTCGCACGTTGTTGATTTCTTCAAAATATGCGGTTTAATTCATTTATAATTATTAGAAATTAATTAAATTAATGGATATTTATGAAATACTAATTATTTATTTGATGTATTTGGTGCTAATAGTATTTTATAAGCGTTATTACTAATTAATTGGGTGCGTATATAAAAGTTATATATGTACATATCGATATACAATATCGATACACATTTAAATACGATTTAAACGTCCTTAATTATTAAATGAGTTTTGGTTGTTTAAAGGCCCATATTACCTTTTTTTGGCAGGCCATAATAAGAGGAGGGGAGAAGATAATTTTGATTTGAATCATAGATATGATCTATGAATAGGAGAGAAAATGGTAAAAAGAGGAGAATTTGTCTCCTCCTCCTCCTTATAAAGCACCATCCTCTTTTTTCTTCTTCTAAACCGTCCCCTCCTTGGTCGCCATACTCCAGCCCCTTACCCCGTAGCTGTGCATTTCTATACCCTGCATACACATCAAAGTAAAATACAAATTATGGTTCTCTTAATCATTGGAAGGTTTAGAGATCGATTCAAGGAGAATCTAGGAGTTATCTTCAACCAACGTGCATTTAATGACTTTATCTTCAAGAGATATAAACAATTTTACACTTTACATTATATACATCTCGTTGTAGTTAGTTATATATAACAACTTTATATACACATTTGTCGTCACCTAATTATTATATGTTATTAAATCACATTGAAATTCTTTATTATTAATATTCATGTTTAGATCGTTTTAAAATAATAAAAATTGATGACATCATTTCAGCCATATTACATTTTGTTTATATTATTTAAATTTTAAAATTGATTTTTAGTAATTTAAAATGTTTATACAACTACGTAAATGTAAAAAAAATTGATTTTTTATTTTTGTACATGCATATATATTAATAAAATATTATTATATTTATATTTAACAACCTTAACAATATTATATTATAGTATGTATAAATGTAAATGTTTAATTTATTAACGTATATAAATATATATATTAAAATTTATTTGATTTTTTCAAAGAAAACTTTATGGTTGAAAAGAAATAAATTTAAATGAAATAGTTTGATATTTAATTTTATAGAAAATTACATAATTTGATTATTTTATAAATTTTATAAAGTTTAAAAATAAAATATACATATATGCATATATATATATAACAATGATAGGTTTTTATTCAAAATATAAAATATTTATCTTAAAATATTAACTTATATTTTAAAAGATTTTGTAGATTTTATTTTGAAATTTAAAATATATTACTTAGTCAAAATTAGATATTTTAGTCATTAAAATTAATATTAAAATTTTACTAACTCAGTCAAAATCTAATCAAATATTTTAAAAGGTTAATTTATTTTAATATATATATATATATATATATATATATATATTCCAAAATCATATACATACATACATATTTAAACAATTGAGACAACCAATTCATATATAAATGGTGAATGTATATGTTGTAGATGCAAATCCCAACATATACACATATGTATACGTTAATTATGTAAACATCGTTATGTTGCACATGCACATTATATACATATTATTTTATAATAATATACACATAAACATTATATAAATAAATTATAATTAAGTCATTTATTAATTAAATTAGTAAATTAAATAAAATTGGATCTCACTTAAATTAATTAGGTTGGATCTAGTATAACTCATTAGACTTCATAGGCCTACTATAATCCAATTTTTTTTTAAAATCCACCTATTTCACCAACTGTAGCCCGAATCGGATCCAACAGAAGACACTGTGATTGTCCAGCTATAACCTACAACCATTGGTGGAATATGGGATGGAGCAACAATATTCAAGTAGGCTGGGATAAATCCTCAACAACTATTGGTACAACTCATTGACGAATGTCAAATAGGCCGATAATATTAATGATAGCAGCTCGGGTTATATCACCCGAGGTAGGAGAAGCATAAAACCAACGCCAAAACAAATATACTCGATACTAATAATATAGAAATAACCGTCTCCCCACCAATTATGCTATGCAACTTCCTGTAAAGAAATTTATGGGTATACCCTTAAGTGCGATGTATGTGGATCATTTAGAACAATGTCATAATCATGGGTCTACTTCCAACAACGCTCACCAAGATACCACGTACTGCAGTACCTTCCAAAACCCTCTCAAAGACGTCCCTCTCTAACTAACCGCATACTAAAGATCTACAGTCGATGTGGATGTGCCATAATAGGCGTGCCCTAATCAAAAAAAATAGGTGAATCTAGGGAGATCCATGCAATAGTAGCAACATGTCATATAAACAATGTTGATGATGGGTTAGAGAAGAAAACATTCCCCATCATGTAAAGAACAAAATGCCCAATAATCTCTAGGTTGTGTCCTGGATTGTAATGATTTACTTTTTATGATTGTGAACTTAATGCGGCTTACTCTCAACTGGTTACCCCTCGGTAAGCATGTAAGTGCCTTTAAATGCGACAATAAATAGTGTAAATTGCTATGTATTTGGAACCGCTCATCATACTGAAGAGACTCATTGAGTCATGCAACTAGACTAATAAGCATGGTAAAATCCAAAGGAGAAATATCCAACTCGCCGACTGAAAAAATGGTCTTCCATCAAAGAGCTGTTAGTGCACCACACAACCGTGCATCCGGATTCAACAATATTTTGTTCCTATAACGGTGAAGCGGGTTTATTGTACAAGATAAATATGCGTGAAATATAAGTAAACCAAGTATAAGAAAGCGTACCAAAAAATCACCGAATTCAATGTCTCGTGATAAATGGTGAATCACAACATATTTTTTAATTCAAAAGCAACAAACAACCGTTCTTACGTTTACCCATCACATATCCTAATTTCTACGGGCCAGGTCTAACAAGTTAACTAATTAAATTTAATTATTATGCAAAGTACCATGATTTGGTTTCAAATCTTAAATGAACTTACAGTTTATCAACGACGGCGCTAATATGTCGTCGTCTGAAAGAACATGAAAATTTACTAGCTTGTTATCCGTCACGAGGTTTTGATCTATGTAGGGGTCGAGAATGATGTCTTTCGATACTATGCCCATCTGTCTTCTTCGTGACATGGTGGTGCTATCGCCTACTTTACAAAACCTACTAAAACTCGATATAGCATCATCTCCACCATCACCATTGTCGCTTTCACCCCAACTTCTATTTCCTTGTACATTTGAAGTTGATCTCCTTCTACTATCATCATCATTTTGGCCAAACGATCACTGTTTGTAAACAAAAATTACTATTTTTAGAACAAAATAGGAGATTTAAGGGTATATTTTCAAGTTAGCAAAATGAAATTGAGAAATTGCAGATAAATTAAAAGTCGGCTAAGAAGAAGAGTAATGAAAATCATGCAAGATTATCTGACATTTTAAATATCGGATAAACTTGTGATCGACAGTTGAAACTACGCGAGCCGTGGATTACAATCTAAACTATTGATTTGTTATCCGGCATTTTCAGTGTTGGTTGTATTGGGTAAGCATCGAAGCTTTAGAGCACGTTTGACAACAACTTATTTTGAAAGGTTTAAAATGAGATTTAAATGGTAACTTCTAAGTAGTTTTAAATAGTGGTTTTTATAAATAGAAGTGTTTGGATGTGATTTGACTTTTAAGGTAAAATAAGTAAAATAATTTATCGAAGCTAGTTATAAAATATGTTCATAAGTCATAACAATAAATTGGTGCTTATCATATTTTGATTTATTAGTCATTTTTATAGACTTTTTACAAGAAGTTGTCAAACACTTAAATTACAATAAGTGATTTAGACGAAATCCTCAAATGTTCTGCAGATGTTTTTGTTTGAAAATTTACGCAAGGGATGGATAACTACGCAGGGCGTTTATTAATGTTTCAAGGTAGGGGTGTAAATCGGTCGGACCGGACCGGACGGAGGTGTGTTCAGTTTATGTCCTAAATAAAATCGGACCGGACATGGACCGTACGAGATTTATGTTCGTACAAATTTTGTTGTCCTAGCTCGTGTCTTAAATGAAATCGGACGGACTCGTACATACATTTTTCGGACACGGATCCGAACGGACACGGACGGACAATGTTATTTACATCAAATTTTATGTTGTTTAATAGAATTTCCATCAGATATACCGAACTATAAGAAATTTGGACGAACTCGGACCGGACAATATTTTTTCTCGTATAAATTTTCTTGTCCTAGCTCGTGTCCTAAATGAAAATCGAACGGACTCGGACAGACGTATTTCGGTTACGGACATGAACGGACATCGGACAACAGCCTATTTCAAGGTGCGTAACTTTTGCACCGTCTTTTATCCAGTTACGGAGTAAATCCATGAAATTTGTGTAGAAAATGTGGAGAATGGATTTAGCTCCGCTTAACCATCTCCGACGAAGCAACTTAATCACTTATCTCTTATTAGATGCTTAAAAATTAGAAACTAGACTACAATGTCTCTCCTTCTCCCGCAGCTTCAGTTTTACTGCCAAAACTCTTCTTCCTTTCCTCACATACTTCGTGCAAGGTTTGAATTTGAGTCATGGTATTTATTATCACACGCATGGAGTACTATTTGTTTCATTTTATTCCTGTTCAACCTTTTTTGGATAAATTTGGTACATTTGTAATTTTAATGACCAAGCAAAGAATGGTGGTTCGTTCTTTGTTTATGAGTGTTTTTTATTATATTTATTTTAGTATGATTGTGAGTAGCGTCTTCTTCTACTTTAACTTCAATTTGATTACTTTTCCAACCCCTTGCATTAAATTTTTAATGCTAGAATAACGATTCCATAAATAGTTAGGATTATAGTGTCGATAGTTTGGGTTGGCACAAACACAGTGCAATTATACTGGCTCTATTTGAAAAAAGGAATAATTCTACTAGAACTGATAAATAAAATAAGACTAAATCTACATAGGTTTTAACTACTATTAAAATCCAAATTATTCCTACTATACGTCTAATTGTTCCATTAAACTACCATGAACTTTTTCTATAGATTGAATTTCGGACTAGGGATTGCTCCATGTGGGGAGTTGCCCTAGACAACTGGCTTGCTCGCCTTACCCAAGGTCAGCCCTGCGATTATAAAACATTCGTAGTGATACTGTTGGGATCTTATATGATATATCTGAACAAAAAGCTTGAAAACAATTGTGGCTGGATTTCTTGTACTATGGGGAAAAGATGGGTGGGTTGAGAATCAAATATTCCATATCAAGAAAATTAAGCAATCTTTTGTGTATAAATATATTTTAATTAGTGACACATTAGCTAAAAAGGTTTTCTTTTGTTTCATAGCTGTCTATTACTCCCATTTATTATGTTTACAAGGAGTGGGTCTAGTTAGTGAATGGTGATCGTGGCGTTTGAGCAAGCTAGACAACAGTTTCAGGTTTGATGGGACAGATTGTTTATGTCAGACTTCAATATAGTATCAGAGTCCGTGGTTCACTGATATTAATTTTTATAAGGCATATTAAACGTGATGGATAGCATGGATAACCTAGTCAATTTGCCATAAGATGGAACAAAACTATTAATGAATAATTCTCCGTTGGAGGCTTAGAGTCATCATTGTGGGATAATTAAAGCGTAAAACCGCATATTTGGTTTCAAGTAGAAAATGGTGGGTTGTCTCACGATTTGGGAAGTTATGGAAATCAGAGACAAAAGAGATGTATCGAGTCAGATTATTGCTATATCAACAAAGGTGTGGTTTCAACCTGCGGTTGCAATATTTGTGTGGGTGGGGGTAATAGGTAGTAGCAATCTGTTGTGCAGTATCCCAAAGCTATAAACATTACTAATATGCTACAGCCCTTTAATATGAGATTGGTAGTAAAGCTTCATTGCTGATGATTTCTTACTTTGCTCTTGGTATAGTTGATCCATTTACTAAATACTTGTTGCCACTTAAAGTTCATAATATCATCGTCATTTATTCATGCACAAAATTTGTGTTAAGATATAACAACTAACAAGAAATAACTAATAACTAATAGCTATCGGATTTGGATCACCCTCTGTAGTCTAAAACTATAAAAATGGTTCACCCACTAAATCCATCAATTTGGAACGCAATGATGTTGATTGAGAGTTCCATAAATTATTAAGGAAACACGGATTATAAAAAGATATGTGAACACCAAGTCACTGGGTTTTAAATCCTATGGTTGCATATAGTGGGTGAAGCTCTTCTCCAGTATTAAATTAAACTACAGGAGAAGATTCTATTTCATAATAAATAGGCCAGATAACGGAGAAGTGGTTTTGTTCTTCTTAGCCTCTATATACCTACAGGAATGGTAACCCATGACATGTTAACATTTTCCGGACTACATTCTTTCAATTAAACTCCATTTTTTTTCCCAAAATGTTTAGGTTTAAGATAGTTCAAGTTTCTCATAAAATACACAACACAAAGTATCAGGAATAACATTTTATACTCAAATGTTCTAAACCAGATAACTTAGTAGGATCCATTTTCCTTCATGAATAAGTTTCCTCAATGACAGTGATCATCTTTCTAGCAGATTATAAGACAATGAATGAAACATGATATATAAGAAGCCCTTTCGTGACAATAAGAGAAGCGTGGTAATTCTGATTGCTGTTATGATGTCACTAATTATATTGTTACATCTTTGAAATATCAGTAGAAACAGTAAGGTTACAATGTCAGTGGTAATAATAACGGCGATGGAAGTTCAAAACCATTGACAACAGTAACAGTAAATTTACCTCTCTCTTTTTTGCATCCTTGATTTATGTCCAACTCTTCTTTTAGTATCTACGATTGTTGGAATCCAATAATTTTTTGCAGGCGTAATCTATGCATCATCAACATCATTTCTGTGAAAATTCACTTTATTCCAATATCTTTAGCCCACTGACTATTAATGTTGTAAGATCAATGACTATAATAATATCTTTGATATATAATACACCGCATGACTAAATTTGATGGACTGAATGTATCAAAATAAGATAATTTTTTGCAGAAATGATGTTGATGATACGTAGTTCAAGTCTACAAAAAAATATTGCAATCCAATAATTGTAAATATAAAAAAAAGAGTTGGACAAAAAAATTTGTGTGTGAGAGAAGGGATCCACATCTCAGTTGGTTTGCAACCTCAATTTGTGTGTGTGTGAGTGTGTGTTTGTGTATACGATTTGCTACACCCCTCATGCTTTTACGTGTTTAGTGTCACACTGTTCAAAATCAAAGAAATTTTGTGGGTGTTTAGTCTACACTATAAAGTATGAACATCACATTCACAAAAAATGAAATCATTTCAATACTTCTAGCATGTTCAAAATATTACATCAATATCAACCGCTAAAACATTTATTTTAACCGGCGCTTCAGAATATTATTTTGAATAGGATAAGACTATCCACATTAGCTAGAATTTTGTTCAGATTATCTTGAGATATGCAAGTACATCTACATGACTAAAATTGTTGGAGAAGAAGAACAAAGATGAAGAAGAGAGAATTAACATTGGAATTACTCAATGAAACAACCAAAATTTCCAATTTTCTGAAAGCGAACTCATTAATAAAAGAGCCTGTAACTCATCATCAAAATTGATTTTCATATTTGCCAATTGATTTATTACATCTTGAAATTCATTCAAATGCTCTACAACAGACTTCTCTTCGTCTAATCTCAGTTGTACGATTGTATCAACTTTCTAAACAGAAAAGCCTTACTAGTAGCATTCTTTGAATCATACAAAAATACCAACTTGTCCAACAAACCCTTCGTGGATTCACAACTAGCCACATGATGGAAAACTGAATCATCAAAATACCGGCGAATCGAAGCAACCGCCTTCTTATCCATCTTCTTCCATTTTCCTTCATCTACATCAGAGGGCTTCTTTCTATCTCCATCAATCGGATCATGAAGATCATTGAGGTACATAACATCCTCCATTTTAGGCTTTCAAATACCCCAATTTTTCCCATTTAAAATAGACATCTTTGAAAACGAAATCATATCCGACATTAATAATTTTTCAAACCAAAATTACTCTAAGCTTTGCGATGATCTGTGCTCTGATACCAAACTGTTATGAAAATAGTAGCGCTTTGCAGAAGCTTTTATCAATAGATATTTATCACCAAAATCACAAAGTGATAACTTGTATTGAAAATAAGATGGAATTGAAATCAAAACGCAATAACACAAGATATTCCATCCAACCACCCATTTTATCGATTCATCAAAGTTTTGTTTACAATTAATAGAACAAAGCTAAAATAAACAAAATACCATTGAATGAATAACCAAATTGAGAAATGAAGCAAATATCTATATGACTAAAATTGTTGGAGAAGAAGAACAAAGATGGAGAAGAGAGAATTAACAAATAGATTTTCCACCACACTTTTACACTCTCTTCTAGTGTCTATTTATATAATCAATTACTTAATGTCCAAGTTAACATTAGATGGTAAAAAATAATTTGATTAGCCAATTAGAAAGAGAAATAAACATACTCAAATATGCCTATTAATTAGGGGAAACAAAATCTTCTTTTTCTTTCTTTTGCATATTTGTTTCCCTCTATTTGTGATTTTGTATTTCCAAAATTTAATACTAACGGTACATACATATACACACATAATGCACACATATATGTATGCATGTATATGTATAGAAAATTTACATTTCAAATTTATTTATTTTTAATTGTGTATTATATGATCTAGCTTCTTCAATCATCAATGTCAAATTTCATAGTGTTTCAGCCTTTGTTTATGAGCTTCAATACAAATTTTATGGAACATCAAAAGTAAGTATTCTGAAATGGCCAAAGCTGCATAAAATGCATCTGGTTAGGATAAAAGTTTCCTAAGATATAATTTTTTTCATAGTGGCTGGGAAACTATTGTATGGTCATCTTTTGCATACACTTATTTCAATTACTCCAGTGCTGCTATGTTCTGATGCAGTATTTCATTGTGGCATGTTTCCCTTCAAAATTCAATATAAACTGTGGTGCATACTGAAATTTTGTGCCTGCGTGTTCATTCTAAAATTACTGGAATTTTCTCATTTTTATGCATTTATATCTCATATTTGGTTATCTAGATGCCACAGAATCAACAAAATAAAGCTTGTTTCTCAAAATGGGATCATTATAAAATGTTCTGTGGATGGCACTGCATTCATGATTTCTTCTGTTACTAAACGGCATCTTTTCTCTTGTATTGCTGCATCATTACTCTTCGCTGCTTTATCAAACCAGGTGAAACCAAAAATACATGCACAACGATTTAAAAAAATAAAATTTGGGATAAGGATATGTGAGTGTATTTGCTATTTGTTTAGGTTCGTGCTGCAGAAAGTGGAAAATTAATGAACTCTGATGACAAATCAAATGAAGGTAGTGGAATGATGATAATGAAAGGCATGACCGCTAAGGGTTTTGACCCAATTAGATATTCTGGAAGATGGTTTGAAGTAGCTTCACTCAAGAAGGGATTTGCAGGGCAAGGACAAGAAGATTGTCATTGTACACAGGTGAATTTTGTTTTTTCCCACTAAGATTAAATGATTAAGCAATGAAGAAGAAAACTATCTTAAACAAGAAACAGAGGCAGGTTCCCCTTTAAATAGTTGGTAACTTGGTATGAAAGTCCTTTCATTATGCGCCAATATTTACTCTTTCAAGTACAAAGATAAATGTTGGCACATAATTAATGTACCTGTGGTGGATTTTTATATATCTGCATTCTTATTAGGACATAATCATTGTTCTCCATGAAATTCAGAATGAAATTTAGACAACGAACAATCAGACAAATCTATTAAATAATAGTAAAACAGAAGTTCATGCTCCCTTATTAATTCTAGGAATTCTCCTTTCTCTCCTTAATTTTCTTTAGATAGGACTACAAGCACACCCACTAGATTTACGGGCTACTAAGCACAACCAATTGATTTTCGGGCTACAATCTCACCCACAAGTATAGCGGTTTGATTTGATAGAGTTTTACAGACTTAGATCTTCAATCTTGATTACAAATGACCCTATAACTCTTGAATAGCACTTTGATCTTGATTGGAGTGAGAGAAATGATAGAAATCAGAGAGCAAATGATAGAGAATCAAACTAATGGTGATTGAGTTTGATTCTCGTTGAAATTCGACAAAGTATGGTTATATTTTTGTTTAGAAAATGAAAGAGGATAAGGAGGAGAGAAGAAGAATGAAAAATTATAATAAAATTCGTCGGGAAGACATGTATTTATAGAGGAATAACGGTCATGTCCGTTCGTGAAGAGATACGACGAATAGACACTTCTTTTCAAATTTGATATTTGAAAATCACGGCTAGTATGTCGACATATAGGGGTAAAGTATGTCGACATACTCTTTGTAATTTTGAAAAACACTTAAAAATATTATTTTGAAAATGTATTACTTTGTAAACATGCTTAAATATAATTTACACTTTTAGATCATAATAAAACCTGAGTAAAATTATACGATAAGATTTTTGAAAAATAAACCAATATAAATCAAAATTTAATAAAAACAATAACTTAGTAAAATATCAAAAACTTAAAATAATATTTGTATGTATAAGAAATTGAAAACTATTTAAAAGTTTTTTTAAAGAGAATATTTAAAAACTTATTTAAAAATAGAGAGAGGTGAGAGAAAGATCAAGTGTTATCAGAATTTTAACATAAATATATGACTCTATAACTTATCCGGAATATCTTGAAATCTTGATCTCTTCAATACTCATGAGCCTGCATTCTCTAGCTCTTAAGTCTCTATATCAACATCTTGAATCTCTTCAATCTTTACTTGATACTATACATTCTTCTTAAATTACTACATGTCTAATATCCTGCACTATATACTATATACATTGATAAAACATTAGTATCTATATTTTATATGATTTTCTAAAGTTGTTGCATTGAATGCTATGGATTTCTTCTCTGTTGCTTTGTTTTTTCTTTTGCCTTGTATTTGTGCCTCAAAAGACATTAAATTGTCAATTAACTCTTCAATCTTTAGTTTGCTAATATCATTAGCCTTTTCGATTGCAAAAGTCTTTTGGTCCCATTCAGGAGTAAGTGAATTGTGGATTTTTCTAACTTGATCCTCCTTAGAGAAACTTTTACCCAATGCAATAAGTGATTATATTATATCTTGAAATCTACTATACATATCAGATATGGATTCATTTGGACTTATTTTAAATAATTAAAATTGATTTGTTAACATGAAAATTTTTGTCTGTTTAACCTTACTTGTGCCTTCATGTGACGCCCCACCTCTATGCTCATAATAACAAAGAGTATTAAAAGAAATACTGTCTATTATTACGAAGAATAAGGCTGGATAGGAGCGGCCATCCGTAGTTGGCCTTACACTAATATTGGTTACCTCGATAGGAGTGGTATATACTTTTTATTTTTCATCTTATTTATTTACTCCCATTGACATACCCAATTACCAGTATAAAACAAACTACGATGGTTCATAATAGTTTAGGACATTAGATATAATAATAACACAGATAATATAATTGCGGAACACAGATAAAACAAAAGTCTCATATATATATAACCGATGCCAGTTACAATATAGTTGACATAATACATATGATACAACTACAACTGTCGACTCTGGAAGTTATATATACAAGTACATTATCAACTAATATACATGAATACATATCATCATATACTATGACACGACTTCTACAAAACGACGAAAACTACTTCAGAAGATATAAAAAGTCTTCATAGCCCGAACAGCAACTCAAAGCAGGAAATCTACAACCTGAAATAACTCGGGTCTGACCCGAGTATTACATTCAAAAGAAAATAATACACGGGTCAGTCTAATTCAAACTCAGCTATTAATGCACAGGAGCAATAATAATCAATGTCAAATAGACGACAGCAACATAAATCTCGTATATCCAACTTCTCGATAAGAGAATCGGATAACGGCAAATATAACACTAAACAGTGTTGAACAACAAATCAACCATCCAAATCAAAATACAACTTCAAAATATTGAATTTAACCAACGAAACAATTCAACAAATCGAAACATCAATTTAAAACTGTCAAATCTGATAGGGCTGCAGTACACGCACGTGTGTACTGCCTCGCCACTATCGCATGAGATACACAAAAGCTCAGTGAAAGTCACAAATGATCACAAGGTCAAACCCCGAAATCGGGTTCAACTCAAGTGTGATAACAACACAACTGAAACTGGCTTATACTTGAACCAGAACATAAATCCAGACCAAACAATAAAAAGAAGTACAACTGAAATGAACATAGCACATGCACCAGATGCAAGTGCACATACACATAAGTACTCAAAGTCAAGACTACATGAGCCAAGACCAGAGAACAAGGCAGCAGCCGTATGCAAATGACGACAGCAAGTGAGAATAGTGGATGTACAGAACATCACTAATGAAACAAGTTCAAGGAGATGGTGAATATATATATATATAGTTCATCACAAATGAAACAGTGCAAATATGAAGTGCACTACAGAGGCACAAAACAAATACCACTGTAAAAAGGAACAACTCAGAAATGTTTAAGGACTAAGACAGCTCGAAATAAACGAAGTCATAAAACAAATAATCAATTCTACAACAAGTGGACCAGACTCGATTGCAATTCAAGTCAATCCACCCATATATGCATACCATACAGCAAGTTCATATGCCTATGCAGACAGTGTCAAAAAGGCCACATCAATGAAGCTTCAAACATATGATAGTTCAAAGTTTCGACTACAACAAAATGAAGTACACAACATACATAGATACATGTGTGTACATATCTGTGTAGTGATAACCAATACAGCAGCTCGAATGAGCACGTGCACTTGTATACAAATGCAACAGAGGCAAAAATTATATCCAGGGACACAAGTGACTCAAATCATAAATCGATATCAAACCAAACTTCAATACAACATGAAATGAGCATGTGACAGCAAGAATAATTCAAAACCAACAATGAAGCCACCAGACTACCTGAACCACTAAATACAAAAACATAATTAATTCAAGATAGTGGCAATAAGGCACTGCAATTACATGGACCAGACTTAATACATGTATGCGTACTTATGAATACACATACACATCTAAATCAACGAAATCGCATTAGCAATATCACAAAGTCAAAGTCGAAACCAGGTATAACCGAAGTCAGAATGAAATCGTCATCACAGTAAAGTCAATGGAAACAGAGATCGAAATCAAAATCGACAACTGCACATACTTAACACTAACAACAAATGACTCAGGCACTAAATCAGGTGAAGCAACCCGAACACATATCCAATGTTATGCTTAAAGTCCAAATGCTTCAATCACAAAAGATATCACGCTGATACCAAACAGAGAAAGTAACGGGGTCACGAAATCAACATCAAACTAAGTCAGACACTCTCAAAATCTTAATGCCGAAACATCAAAGTCGGGTAAAAATCAAGTTGAAGTCGCGAGCTACAAAAATCATGGAACCACATACTCTAAATCAACACTACAGTCAGATGTAATTCAGCCGTAATGGCCAGGAGGTCGAAATAGTACGAAAATTCACCAAAACCATATAGTTGAAATGGTACATATCAATGTAGGCGAATTTATTTAAATCACAAAATATCAATATCGAAACAAAATCGAATGGCCAAGATAAACATTGAAACAGATGTACACATATAATGAACTCGAATACCAGTGAAACAATGAAACAACAATGGACCAGTTCGAACTATGACAGTGTTGTGGCCGAATAACCCATGTCAACCGAGAAGCATCATCATCAAATTGATGTACCAGTCGAGCAAAAGGCCTCAACACCAGGTCAAGATAAATGCCAAAGTCACATATTATTACAGTCAAAATCTAGTGATATCAAAACCCAAGTAGAAGCAAAAAAAACAACATATCATCTCAAGTCACCAAGGCCGAATTCAAAACAATGCCGAAGTCGACATAAAGGCAATCGCCAGAACAAAAATCAAAACGACCGAAGTTAAGACCATGAACAATTGACTGGAATCAAAGGGACACAGAACGAAATCAACTTCAGCCAAATCATAACAAGTCAAAGGAATCACGAAATCGCGAGTTCGAATCGAACAAAACAGGAAATTTAAACTAGATGTGAGTGAATAAATCACTCACCTTATCGACGAACGCAGATTGAAGGAGCCGAAGTGTAGAGAGCGTCGATCGACTAAGGCTCGGCTTCGATCGAAACAAGCAACGGATCCATCACTTGATTGAGCGAATCCATGTCACTGCACCACAAAGTCGAACGAAGTCCTAATTTCGTGGCCGCCATTTATTATCTTTTTGAATGTTTTAATTTAGGGTTCGAATGAAAAATGATCAAAGAAAGAAAGGGGAATGGGTTATGATAAACATCACGGCAACACAATTATGGGCCACAATACTATTTTTCTTTAAAGCCCGCTTCAATATTTACAAAGTTTACAAAAGAATTTCAGATCGATTCACAACTGCAATGGTAATTAACCAACGATTTAATCGTCTTTTGACATTAAATAATTGTTATAAAATCCCGGGTTGTTACACTTCATGTGTAATTTGCAAAGTTCTCCAAATTTCAAATGCAGACTTACATATAAATACTCTATTAAATTCAATCTAGTGAACATAATAGTATATTCATGGCCTTAGAGTTACTTTGTGCAACTACCTTTTGTTCATCAGTCCATTGTGCAAAATTAGTCTCGGGTTCAGTGTACTCGATTTGTGTGATATTTCAAGCGTCTAATCCAATTGATTGTAAATAGATTTTCATTCTACATGACCAATATGTGTAGTTACTGCCATTAAAAAATGGCGGTCTAGCAGTAGATTGTCCTTCAACAAATGAATTACTAACAAGTGTATTAACCGTGTTACTAACAATACTATTCCCCGTGTTGGTAGCCATTTAAAATTTTCAAAAATCAAATTATGAACACTTTGAAAACCAATGTTCCGATACCGAATGTAAGATTGCGGAATATGGATCTTAATGCTAAATTAACACTAGAGGGGAGTGACTAGTGTTTTCTAATTTATATGAATCTTTTTGAAATTTTTGAAATTATACTTAGAATTATGCAATTATTAATCACAGAAACGATCACAGAATCAAAACACAGATAAAAGTAAATGCAGTAAAAGTAAAAAAGAAAGAACACACCAGGATTTTATACTGGTTCGGAGTTACCCTACATCCAGTCCCGCACAATTTCTTGTACGGATTTTTTTTCAACTAGTAAATGTAAATAATCTCGATTTCAAAGACATGAGACACACCCTTCAGAATCCCGACCTCTGGGTGTTACTTGATTTTTGGGCTACAAGCACACCCATTAAATTTATGAGCTACTAAGCACACCCATTTGATATACGGGCTACAATCTCACCCACAAATATAACGGTTTGATTTGATAGAGTATTATAGACTCAGATCTTCAATCTTGATTACAAATGATCATATAACTCTTGAATATCACTTTGATCTTGATTGGAATGAGAGAGATGATAGAAATCAAAGAGCAAACGATAGACAATCAAACCAATGGTGATTGAGTTTGATTGAAATGCGGCAGAGTATGGTTATACTTTTGTTTAGAAAATGAAAGAGGATAAGGAGGAGAGAAGAAGAATGTAAAATGATAAAAAAAATCGTTGGAAGACATGTATTTATAAAGGAATAACGGTCATGTTCGTTCGTAAAGAGATACAACGAATAGACACTTCTTTTCAAATTTGATTTTTGAAAATCACGGCCAGTATGTCGACATACTCTTTGTAATTTTGAAAAACATTTTAAAATATTATTTTGAAAATGTATTGCTTTGTAAAATAATTTGATACTTTGTAAACATGCTTAAATATAATTTATACACTTTTAAATCATAATAAAACTTGAGTAAAATTGTATGATAAGGTTTTTGAAAAATAAACCAATATAAATCAAAATTTAATAAAAACAATAACTTAGTAAAATATAAAAAATTTAAAATAGTATTTATACGTATAAGAAATTGAAAACTATTTAAAAGTTGTTTTGAAAAGAATATTTAAAAACTTATTTAAAAATAGAGAGAGATGAGAGAGATTAAGTGCTATTAGAATTTTAACATAAATATAAGGCTCTATAACTTATCTGGAATATCTTGAAATCTTGAACTCTTCAGTACTCACGAGTCTTCATTCTCTAGCTTTTGAGTTTCTATATCAACATCTTGAATCTTTTCAATCTTTACTTGATACTGTACAGTCTTCTTAAATCATTACTTGTCCAATATCCTGCACTATATACTATATACCTTGATAAAACATTAGTATTTATATTTTATATGATTTCCTAAAGTTGTTGTCATCAAAACCAAGATCTCAAGTACTAACAGGAAAATCTGCTGCATGTGGAAGATGAGCGGTCGACTTTTAGTGACATGCTGTGTGCTAAAACAATTTATTTCGAACACTTTTGCTCATAACTTATTTGTTTCACCTCATTTTTCCTCTTATTTTCTCCTTTGCTTCACACAAGTTCTCCTATTCAAACGAACATATCGTGTCACATATTTTTAACGATTGTAACAAAAAAAATCTCTTGTATTAAATTTCTATCAATCTTTGCAGTTAAAGCCCTGCTAAAGCGCTGCAAATCCCCGTTATAGCGCATAACGCTTTTCGATCGCTATGCTATTTTAATTTAGCGCTGTTAAACAGTAAATCCGCTTTAAGTTCCGTTATTTTCCGCTACATCCGCTAAATCAATGCTTTTTAGCACTCACTTTAGCAACATTAGTGTACAAAAGTTGATTTGACTAGTTTTCTTTTAAACCAAATCAACAAAATTAAGATAAAGACCTAATTTTAAGGTATAAGTGTCCGATATAAATTAAAAATCTATTTTAGTCACTAAATCTAGTCTTCATAAATCATGATTTCTTCGGTTTTGTTATATAAGATTAAACAATATTTATTTTTCATACAGAAATGATGTGAGAATAAAAATAAATTAACTTTAAATATTTATTTTTATATCTAATGAAGGTTTTTGCACCTCCGTTATTTTCCGCTATGTCCCCGCTTTATTCCTGCTCCGATTTTTTGTACCTTCACCACTATAGAACTACCAAATGCTTTAACTGCACAGCTATCAATTTATATTTATACGTCACATCCCTCAAACCGGTACTTTTGATATTTAGGTG
The DNA here is from genome assembly GCA_030737815.1 of Allium fistulosum. NCBI lineage: Eukaryota > Viridiplantae > Streptophyta > Magnoliopsida > Asparagales > Amaryllidaceae > Allium > Allium fistulosum. The sequence continues at coordinate 788,099,694 of CM060903.1, forward strand.
GAGGGATCTGCATCCCATCTTTTCTTATGCTGGATCCGTTTTAGATACGTAAAGATAAGTCGGGTATAAATCAGGGATATATAAGAAAGATGAGATACGGATCTCTCTCTCATGTGCGTGTGTTTGTGTGTACATACATAATCATATACATACATTGTATATGTATATACATACATACACATACATATAAAGAGGTATACGTTCTTAATGGTATATGCAGTCTAAGTAAGTAATGGACCCTTATATCTGCTATCTATATAAAAAAACTTAATTGTATTCATTTTGGACCAAATCTACTGGACTGGATATTCCGCATATATCTCGTATAAGCAGACATTTTCACTTAATTGCTAAAGTTGGTCATGAATTTGTGTTTCACCCATCCACAATAAACACTCTATTTATGTAAAACATTGTTGTCAAAAATCTTAAAATCTTACGATTTAAATCCCGATTTGGATCGGATCTCTCCCTCTACGATTCGATTTATATTCCGATTCAAACTTAGCTAAAATCACAAATAAGAAAACATTCAACTTGGATTAACATACTTAATATACTCATTTGGATTCATAATTCTAATTATAATGTTTTCATACTAAAATAAAAATGTAATAAGTGAGAAAATTAAGTTTTAAGTTTAATTGTATAAGTTCAAACATTAAACAAGCCTTAAAATATGGATTGTTTGAATATACGATTTACAATTTGAATCCCGTTTCGATTTAAAATTTGAACTTTACGATTTACGATTTAAATCTCATTTTGATAACCTTGATGTAAAATACTTCATGCATGGGTTACTATTATTAGTTTAGCTAAGACTCAGAAATAATTAATTTATAGTTATGTTGGCATCTTTGTTGAATATTATTATGAGAATTGTGAAGCATGTGTTGTTAACATATGAAAGTGGTGACAATGAAACTTTGATTGCATGTTAAGTTTTCATTTGTTTGTATTATGCTTTATCTGTCATGATATTTTTGGGTCAATGTATTAAAAGAACATAATATATTTTTGAAAATCCTAGGGAATTTATACATTTGACAGCACAAAATCAATAATACAAGTCGATACATTTTGCGTTCATGGTGGACCAGACGGTTATATTACTGGAATAAGGGGAAATGTGCAGTGCCTTTCGGAAGAGGAAACTGACAAGTCTGAAACGGATTTGGAGAGGCAAGAAATGATTAGGGAAAAATGCTACCTTCGTTTCCCTACATTGCCATTTATACCCAAACAGCCATATGATGTCATTGCTACTGATTACGACAATTTTGCTCTCGTCTCAGGTGCAAAAGATAGGAGCTTTGTCCAGGTATGATCTTTTCTTCTTCTGCCTTGAATTGTTTTAGATGTGCATCATGTCCGCGAATTCCAAATAGCTCACCTGTACAAAAAGCTGGCCCAGTGTACATCCACTGGGCTGGGACTGGTTACTAGCATAGCAAGTCTGGCTTTGGGCCCAAAAACTCAATACAAATTACAACTTTGATTTTTGGGCCTTGTATTTTCTCCTTGTTATAATCCCTAAGTTTCTGGCCCGCACTATGTGTACATTCTTTTGTGCTTCACCTCAATTTCAGGTAGTTCATTTTGTACTAAAGTTTGATGTTTTCCTGTTTGTGTTATAACTTACTAATATATATAAATCTAGCAACTGGTTTTGTTATCCTGTTTGCTGACACGCCTACTGGTGTTTGTCAATTAAGTGGTTAATATGGTCATTTGAAGTCAATATTTGCTGCATTTAATATGGAAATGTTAGGTGTGGCTCGCATTGTATTAGAGTGGGTGTGTAGGTTGGATTAAGATAAAGTCCCACATCATAGGATATCTTAAAGGAGATGAGTATATATATGAGAGTGGATGCATAGGTTGTATTGGGATGTTTGGTCATGTTTATTTAAGGCTTTTGCAATCTTTTTCAGAATTCTGAAGTGCATTTACTAGTAAAACTCAATGTTGTTCTTGACTGTTTTCGACAAAAAATACATTTTTCTTGACATATTCGAAAATGTAATAGTTTTAGCAATAAAAAATTCAAATTAAGAATTTCAAATAAAAAGAAAATCGATACTTAGAAATAATTCGATATTCAAATTTTAGGAAAATATAATGATTCGAAAACTCAGAAGCTTTCAAAAATCAAGTTTCAACATGTTATAACAAATAATAATAATAATAAACCAAAGGTTGTAAGTCTCAAATATTTTTTAAAATTCAAAATTCTGGAAACATTCCAAAAAAAGCGAAGGTTTTAAAAACAATTCAGCCAACCAATTTTTTTTTATATATAAAAATGATAACCCAAAACCTAAAGTTGTTAACAAATTAAAAAAAGAACAAAAATATGAAACGACTTTAAAAGTCAATCATAAAGATTTCCATAAAATAAGAAAATTAAAAACAAATGCTTTTTTTCTCAAACAAGAATCTTCTTTAGAAAAGTCAAATCAATTTTATTAACCTTCTCAAAAACTCATCAAAACTGTTAAAAGGACAGAATATTTTTTAAAATTATGAAATTTAAGTATTTAAAGAAAAATCATATATTTTCAAATAAATCCAAAATTTCAACTTTAAACTAAAAATTTAAAGCAACCGTAGACAAGGAATGACTTTAAAAGCCCTATTTTTAATGCTTTAATAAAAGGTTTATGTTGATTAAAATATGTATGTCAAGTCCCTATTTTTTTCTATTTTATGATCAATATAATTCTGTTTAAAAAATATATAGTAATTCTTACTTTCGACTTATTTTTATGCAATTACATTATATATACATCACCGACCTCAATAAATCATACATCAAAATTTAAGACTGCAAACTCATTGTTAAAACGTAAACCATTTTATGTTTCTATATTACATATTAAATACTTTACAATGCAATTTGATTTGCGTTTTTAAAGATATGTTTGATGTTGTTGACTATTAATTCAATGCATATATGGAAGCACTCGGCCATATATATATATATATATATATATATATATATATATATACGAGTACTTTGGCACGTGCGCAGGAGGAATTTGTATTAAAATACAATGTTCGTATGAGTTTTTGGATTTTCAAAATGACTTTGACATGCACGTAATGTTGGATTTTTTTCTATGTGTGTATATGCACAAATCAATCATTTATCAAAATACGAATGAGACTAAATTATTTTATGAAATAATCGAACAGGTAAAGAAAGTAATCAACTATTATATGAATATATAGATAAATGTAACAAATATTAAAATTAATGCTTCCAGTGGTTTGGAATTTAAAAAGCTTACATCATCTCTCTTTTATAAAGCATTAAATCACCATATTAATATATCGAGCTTTTTTGTACTGGTTTTACACCTATTTTGAAAAGAAAATATAATTGCTATGACATCATTAAACATGCATAAATCTCTAGTTTAGATAAGCTTTGGGTTTCAAACCATCCATGCATCAATTTTGGGTTATCAAGTATACATAGAAATTAAAATATAGGCATCTCTAGAGAGCAAATAGTGTTCATGATTTCCTGTAATTGAATTTCACACATGTAATTGTTATATAAGAGGTCCCATATACTAATAAATTTCACATATGAAAACACATTAAAAATTACAATAAAATTACTGTAAAAATCAAATTCCTTTCCAGAACCCTTTCGCTCCAATCAAATCCAGATTGATTTTTCGGAACGGAAGCCCGTTTTCTCTTGTAGCAGCTCCAAGTGCCTCGAAGCACCCTTGATATGGATAACCACCATGGTCAAAAGCAACCATTGTTATTCCTTTTCCGTACATTTTTCAGCAATTTCTTCACCAACATTTTTTGCACCCTCCTGCAATTTGCATGTCAAAAATTATTTTTAAGTGACTACACTATGAATTGATACTAATAGTCCATTGATGCATTTCTGACAATTTAGAAACATGTATCTGGTGAACAATGATTAAATGAATGAGGACATTTCTCAAACCAATAGTATATGAGGAACCGATTGACAAAAATGATGTAACATGGTAGTCTTGTTAGCCATTCAAAAGAAGAATACATAACACTATCTGTTTGATTATAAAAGATATTAGGCATTAAATGTAAAAAAATGTACATGCTAATAAAACTCAGTAGCCTTGCTTTCCATCCATATAAATTGTCACTTGCTGCTAGGACCGCTAATGCATGTGTATCACTCCATGCAGATGACACCTACCAAGCTAAGTAATATTTATATATCAAAATTGTATGATCCTATATTCATTAGCCTCCATGCATATTGTCACCAATGTAAGGAAATTTCTCGAATTGTTCATGGAGGCTCTCAAAAATAATCTTGCTACTTAGGTAAATCTGTTGATAAATCTGTTGATAGCTCTTTTATTTTTATTATTATCGAAATCATTTTGTAAAATGTCATCCTTGTTTATGTTATAAATTAAGTGTGCTTAGTTGTTAGTAAATGGAAAAGGGAAAAAAGGGGGCTATGTCTAAGTTATTGACAAACTGTTTACAATCAAAGGTAGCAGCATAAAGTCCACTTAGATTAGGGGACAAAGAAAGTAGCATAGTCTAGCTAAGCATCATTTATCTGTTATATCTATTATATTGTATAATACATTGGTAGGTTCATCAGCTGCTGAAGTGGCGATGCCTATGCTTTTAAAATAGTCAATAGAAATTTGTCATACATCTCTCTATTCAACAACTACCCTTTCTAATTTTTATTTACTTTCCAAATCTTTTATATTTTCCCAATCGTCTACAATTCTTCATCGCCACGGGGTTTCAGATAGAAGATCGGTGGAATATTCTTCATTAGGGAATGTATTTGCTTTATATATAAGATAAATAGCAGTATGCATTCACATGCTTTGCATATGTGCCCAAAAAGTTAACATAGAGTAAAATGAAGGAGAATGGATTGAGAAAATTTCGTGAAATTTGTAACTGACTTTGCAGTAGTATAATTATGCCTTCTGCAAGTAAATATTATTTGTATAATAATATTATTTATAATTAACCCTGATTATCCATATTGAAAACTCTGATTTGCTTGCATGTGTAGTGGTTCAAGGAACCATCCATATAGACTGCTTGCAGACCTCCATGCAAACAAAATAAAAGATGGAAACTCCATATTTAGCAATATTTTTCCTAGTTACATTGAAAAGCCGAATCGTGATCGACCTTTATTGTAGATAAGTTACATTAAAGTCAATTATTTTAACATTTGATGATGAATTTAATACACATTCATTCATCAATCCTACCATGCCATCACTCTTGGTTATATCAAAGAAAATTTTACACAAAGGAGAAATATGTTGATAGTGTATATTTTGGCGACCCATCAAACTACTTGAAAGGTACCTTTACCAAATTCCATTATAGACAATCAACACCTTATTTGAAAAGCTGGTGAATAGATCATTCTGTCTTTATTTTCCATATAGAATCCGAGGATAAAAGTTAGGCAGAGCATCTTTTAGAAATGATAGCACAATTGATTAACACAATAACTATTATCATTGTAAATGAACCAAATGGTGTATGTGTTGCTTATTAAAAACTATAAGTTTTTCATTCAATAATGATATGACAATTTTTGCAGAATACACTAAGGATATTATGTATAACACAAAAGTATATCATCATCATCATAATCCTTTATTTATCCGCAAATGATTAGATCAGCATAATGCATATAATATCAAAAATCATGAGCATTGAACAAACAAAGTTAAGCATGATATTTTTTCGGCTAGGTTTTCATTGGAGCGTATCAGTGATTATGTGTGGTTTCGGATAGGGTTATATTACCCAGTTTATTATATGGGCCTTGGGCCTTTTGTGTTTACCCATTTCAAAAAAAGTTAAGCATGACAGAAGAGCTATATCATTTTGTTCTAAAATTTTCAATATGAGTGCATTATATCAAACATAAATGATAGTCATGAATTCAAAACTTAGCTAGCCATTGGCTACGTTAGTGTGCATTCAATACATTCTAAAGTTATTTTCATCCATAATTACCTTTCCTGTAATTATATACAATTTGACCATAACTGCTCAAAAATTCTGTAATATTCTCCAAATTATATTAATGTATTACGTCACACAAAAACGATATTATATACATGGCTTTTATAGTTTATGCGTTTATCCAACGAATTTTCAATGCGAAATATCCAGAAAGTTAATTAGAGTATATGACATACATGCACTTTGTCAGCTCTTTCAATATGGTTAACATAAGCTTGATTTAAGGACCATGATATTTTTTGGCACATGAGCAACACCAAAATAGTAAATTTAACACACGTTTTTCATTGTTCACATGAATATCAAAGTTTTGTGAGATTATAAAAGCCATTGACGATGATATGGAGTTGTCATATTTGTGTAGTAGGAGTGGGAATAGCATATGAGCAAAAGATGGGGATACAAAGAAGTCAAGGCCATGTAGTAAGTAAACCGTTACTGTAAAGTAATGTATGAACCTTTAAAACATTTAAAGACATCACAAAACGTCACAAAAATCAAATTCAACAAAATCAAATAAAACTAAAAAATGCTTTCGTGTAAATGGAAAATGGTACCTTTCTAATCTTCGTACCCTCTCTCTCTTCACAAACTCTTGGTCCGCATTTTTTTCATCAACATGCTTTTTATATCTCACCTCAATAAAAATCTATGCATTTCCTGTAAATAAAGAGTTTAAATTAGGGACTTGAAATACTGATATTTTGAGATTCACAATCTTAGACAACTTTTGTATGATAACATTCACAACCAACCATTGTTAACAAACATAGGCCCAAGCTTTCTCCATCAACATGTCCTAGAAATGTAAGTGTTAAAAGAAATGATAGGAAAAAGTACATTAATATTTCGGTCACATAAGTAATAGATCCTGTAATGAAAAACAGGACTACTCTAGAAAGCAATACGTACGTGTAGCCAATTTATCAAATCCAACTCTCGTTCGCAAGACACGGTAGGTGAAATTAGATCTCTAAAATTTTGGGGCTGGAGATGTTAAATTCTGGGATTATTTGAACAAAAAACATATCAACTTGTTAAGAAAATAAAAAAATAAATCGCAGTTAAGTCTAACCTTACCTCCGAGCCACCACCATGTCGCGACAGCAAGTGGCCGCGAGCGTCGTAAGTTGTCTTGCACGGCTCGCCTCAATCTTCATACCATCTCTCTTCTGAAAAATGAATAACTCACCTAGATGAGAAATTTCCAGATTCTCAATCGCTTTCCCCCAGAGACGTCGTATGGCAATTACTCCAAAATCAGCTGCAAACGATGTAGAATCCAAATGTATTTGAAGTTAGATTGTATTCTGATTTTTTTTTGGATTAGGAAGCAACTGAAGTGAAAGAAGGAAACTGGGGATTGGGAATTGAAGAAACGGCTGGAGAGAAACGTGAAGAAAACGTGGAATAGAAATGGAGCAAAACGTGGAGAAGTTGAAAGACGAATCTGTCCTTGAATTGATGAAGTGAACTATTACGTTGAATTGTGAACGCGGGGCAATTTTGAGAGTATGAAAAAGGCTTCACCTACTCAAGTATTTGCTTTATATATAAGATATATATATATATATATATATATATATATATATATATATATATATGCTAAAAACGCAAACTAGTTTAAATATTTCCGAAGACATATCGATTTGTGTTTTTCCATAAATATGCATCGTTTTTCTATAAATATGTTTTTTTAAATAGTTTTTTTTTCTAAAACCATTATCAAATTTCACAGAATTTTTGACAAACTTTTGAAATCTAATTCAACAATTAAAAAAAATCACAAATTACTTTGCGGTTTAACAAAAGCAAGGAGTTGATTTATTTGTTCACTGGGACAATGACTTTTCTTTGAACTATGTAAAAATAAGGACTTATGCCCGAAGTCTCTTAGAAGTACCCTCAAAATCGAAAAACTAAAAACTAAAAACATCGAACAGACCCTTTTACTTTTCAGTGTCTTCGTTCTTAGTTCCAATCGTTTATTCTATTTCAGTATCAATCTTAACAAAGTTTCATCAGCCAATAACATACCATATATTTTTTATGTCGTTTAAGTTTTTAGAGATCATAGCCAAATTTTTATGCAACCCAATGATGATTAAAAGTTATCAGAATACCTTCATCAAGTTTCATATTTACCATTGGGTTTTCATTTATTCTTACTAAGTGTAGGATGCTTCAAAGGATCACTTCTTTAATACATTCTAAAACATCTATCGTATTTTCATGTAATTACATAAAATATCGATAGCACATGTTCTAATTTTTTGTTACTCTTAAGAAGACGTGGTTGATCATCCTGACCAAAAAAAGATCACGATTATGTTCCTCCTCAATCTAAACTTAATTTGCTATTTTTCGAAACTTTATGGTGTGACATGTTTGCTTGAAAATAGTCAATGCTACTCCGACCAATGACATTTTAAATGATAAGTACTTGAGCTATGCTAGGGTTACTCGCTCTTTAAGCGAGTGTACTGGTCCTCGTGTTCTGATTGGGTAAAGTTCTTTCTTTATATGCTATATCAAACGGTTAATGGGTCCCACTTGTAAATGAAGCAAGTGCATATACAGTTGCTTCTTATTCAACTGTTGGTAGCAAAGTTCTAACTTCTAAGTACTTTTGAGCTTGAATGTACATTTTTTCAGGCTTTGAAAAGTTCAGTGAAAATAATAATGTACTAAGTTAGTTAAACCACTTAGGCATTTGCATTTGCATTTGCATCAATCATGTTATTTGGAAACAAATAAAATATCAATGATATTTTGTTACTATCAGGAGTCAATTTCAACGAGTTGAAACAGATGAGCATAAATAAATCATTTGAAAGCATAGATTTTAGCACTTAACTATTTCTTTTCAAATTTATGGTGATCAGATGGCATACTTAAGACTATGAAACAGGTTTTATTTGTTAACACCTACATCGTTTTTTTTAATCAATAAGAGTGCAACAAGACGATTTAGAAAAGTTTAATATTTCTCTATTTTAGCATTTCAAGTATAAATTTTCATTTTAGGTTAACATTCAAAATTTCTTGCACTTTTTGATTAGTTTTAAAACTATTTGCAAGTTTAGACTGATTTTTGCCACGTTAACGTTGAAATGGCGACTCCTTTTAAAAACCAGTCAATGGACGCAATTGCCAATTGCACGTAGATTGTTTACATTGTGCAACTGTTAGTTGCGCACAGAGGAGATGCATATTGGCGCAACTGGTAGTTGCGTCAGTATAGAAGTATCTAGGCGCAATTCACAATAGTGCCCATATGCTAATATTTTCAAAAATGCGACAGTATCAATGTGCTAGAAATCTGTCTATATTTGCAAATGGTTTCATAACTAGTCTAAAAGCGCAATAAGTTTTGAAGATTAGTCTAAATTGATAATTTGCCCATATTTTAATGTTAAACTCCCACAAAAAATGAATTCTTGATTGAAAATTGATTTGGAAAAGCAGCAACAACAACAACTAAGCTATTATTCCCAAACAAGTTGGGGTCGGCTAGAGATGGAACCCAAAACTAAATGAAAAAATCAATTTAAAAGTTATAATAATAACAATAGCAATAGCAATAATAAAATAAAATCAAATAAGTAAATTAATAATAATAGCTAAGTAAAGTAAAATAAAAAATATATATATATGTATATATATAAGAGGAATGATAATAATAATACTAATAGCGATAATGATACTAATAGTAATATTGGTCAAAGATCAAACCTACGTCTTAGGCTCATGTTTCCTAGTCCTATAATCTAACACTTATAAAACTCAACGCTCATGGTTCTGGTACGTGAATCACTAACTTCCACTCGCTTCGATCCATCACCAGCTCTTCGGATATACCACAATCCTTCAAATCTCTTTTTACTACTTCCTCCCATGTCAACCTTGGTCGACCTCTACCTCTCTTTGGGCATTCAACACGGCCTATAATTTCAACACGCACAGGTGCCTCGGGCGGCCTTCGTTGAAGATGTCCAAACCATTTTAAGCGATGTTGAATTAGTTTCTCCTCAATTGGTGCTACTCTAAGTTTATCACGTATATCATCATTTCTAATTCGGGCTCTTCTTGTATGACCGCAGCTCCATCGTAGCATACGCATATCTGCTACGCTTATCTTTTGGACGTGTTGGCTTTTAGTAGGCCAACATTCTGCATCATACAACATCGCAGGCCTGATTGCCATTTTGTAGAACTTTCCTTTAAGCTTTTGTGGGACCTTCCTGTCACAAAGAATCCCAGACGCTTGTCGCCATTTCACCCATCCCGCTCGAATTCTAAAACTAACATCTTCATCAATCTCATCATTATACTGCAACATTGATCCTAGATATCGAAATGATTCCTTCTTGGGAACTATTTGTCCAGCCAGAGTGACATCTCCATCTTCCGACCTGACACCGCTGAACCCGCACTTCATATACTCTGTTTTAGTTCTGCTAAGCCTAAAACCCTTTGATTCTAAAGTCTGTCTCCACAGCTCTAGTTGTCTATCAACCACAATCCTACTTTCATCAATTAGCACAACATCATCAGCAAATAGCATACACCAAGGAATCTCACATTGTATACCCTTCGTAACCACATCCATTACTAGAGCAAAAATGTAGGGGCTCAAAGCTGACCCTTGATGTAATCCTATGTTAATGGGAAAGTCACCGGTTTCACCATCGCATGCTCTGATACTAGTCACAACATCATCGTACATATCCTTGATAAGTGTAATGTACTTTGTTGGGACTCTCTTCTTTTCCAGGGCCCACCACATCACCTTTCGCGGTACCTTGTCATAAGCTTTCTCTAAATCGATAAATACCATATGTAGGTCCTTCTTTTGCTTCCTAAACCTCTCCATAAGTTGTCTTATCAAGAAAATCGCCTCTGTGGTCGACCTTTCGGGCATGAAGCCAAATTGGTTTTTTGAAACACTTGTCATTCTCCTTAGTCTATGCTCAATGACTCTTTCCCAAAGCTTCATTGTATAACTCATAAACTTAATTCCTCTGTAGTTTGTGCAACTTTGGATATCTCATTTATTCTTAAAAATTGAAACTAGTATGCTTTTCCTCCATTCATCTGGCATCTTGTTTGATTTGAAAATATTATTGAACAACTTAGTTAGCCATGCTATCCCTGCATCTTCAAGACATCTCCACACCTCAATGGGAATGTCATCAGGCCCCAATGTCTTGCCTGCACTTACAAATATATATGTGGTAAGCAGTTATAGGTGCAACAAACATACTTTTGCGGGACCTGCACTTATAAGTGCAAAAAACAAACATCCAATAAGCTTTTATCTTATTTCTGAGTTATAGAAAATGATTAATGAATGGGAGAAGATGGATTAGTGCTGTATGATAAGGGGATAGTATTGGGTTTGTGGTTTTGTGCTTTGTCATGACCCATCAACAAAGCAAATAATTAGATCTTTTTTTTTTCAATCAAATTATTACAACTCCGAACCACTCATACCACTTCAAAGAAATATTTAAATACTTATGGATATATAAATTTGCGTATTATCATTAATCAAATATAGGGGTAATTATATCAGATTTGAATGTTTTAACCAGTCACATGAACGTACTCACTACCTGAACTTCATATGCTGCGTTGGATGACATAAATAATCCTCCAGAACCACTTAGCTGAAAATTAAGGCATATTAGACCTCCGAGTTATATTGCGATTTATATTAGGATCGACCATTTATGTACTAATGAGAAGGATATCCATTATAACCGTTTAAATACTCAACTATTCTATTACTCAGCTTCTTACAGCATTTTCATCCAGTGCAAATTATTTTTCTTCCTTTTGGTCTCAAACTCAGAAACAGTCCTATCCTTTTCTTCTGATATTATCTCTTTTCTTTTCTTTTAATTCCTTTTTATTCTTTATTTCCTTTTCTTATACTATTATCATTATTATTTATCTTTAAGTTGTTTATAATAAGACATTGTATAATTCTACAACTCAATAATACAACAAGAGAAGACAATGTCTTCCTAATTCTAATTCAGTGGGTTCCAATATTTGTTATTTAAAAGTTCAACTTTGTGCCTTTTTGTTTTTGGTGCTGCATTTTCCAGAACATATTTCAACATGCTACACAAAATAAGAAAAATCGATTTGCAAATTAAATCAAAAGTTAAAACTGAAATGGTTACATTCCCATTTTTCACAAATTTGAAACTAGATATGTTTAGCTCTCAGATAGCATATATATTGGACCCCTTGTAACTTTAACATGTCTTTTTTCTTCTTAAGTTTTTCTTCCTATTTCCTTCCAAGACAATGTACACTAATCTTAACAGATATATTCAAGGACACCAAACCCAGGACCAGCTTTCCTGGAGAAATATAAATCCTATTTAGCAAACTATGGGTACGACCCAAGTAAAATCAAAGACACTCCACAAGATTGTCCAGAGATGTCGGATGGTCAACTAACGTCAATGATGTCTCAGTCTGGTATGCAGAATGTCCTCACAAATCAATTTCCAGATCTTAAGCTAAGAAAGCCAGTGGAGTTTGATCCATTTACTAGCATTTTCGACACGGCCAAAAAGCTACTTCAGCTTTATTTTAAATAACCTTGTTAAAAGCAAATATAAATATCACATACAAAAATGTAATGTTAATGGTTTATTCATATGTTTATTTGTATATTAATCCGACAAGAAATGCATGTACGTGAATGAGTATGTACATGCAAAGTTGAATCAAATAATATGTATACATGTACATATACCTATGTGTACATGTAGATGTGTGTGTATGCATGTATATGGTTATGTATGCATGTATGTGCAATGAGATACTATTTAGTTATTTTGTTATCATAAGCTTACACTGCTATAAAGTTAGCATGGTTTGTTTGCAAATATTTTTATGTTCAGGCTTTGGGTCACATCCCTATAATTAATCACAAGGACATCCTTAATTTGAAAATACACCGGAAGTCCTTATCTTTAAATGCTCCTTTGGTGGCCTAGTTTTGGTAATTTTTTGTTTTCAAATATATCCCTCAGGAGTAATCAAAACTTTTGACCTGGCTCAAAATCATTTTTCTTTGTCTTCAATATTCAATCTATTAATACAAATTTCAATATTGATGCATCTAGTACTACAAAATGCATCAAAATAGCAATCGATGTTGAATAATTAATTCTATCCAGCAAATTTGCACGTGATTTCTCTTGATATCAACTTAATCAATTCCTTATTTCTGTAGTGAATTTGAATGGAATTCCAATGTATGAATTATATTTTTGAATATTTAAACCTTTAGCTTAGCTAATTAATTTTGTATTTTGTTAAAAAATTAAGCAATAAAATTCACTAAATCAATTGTATGACAATTTTATATAGGTTTTGATTAACTGATGTGCATCTAGTGGCACATACATAATGTGACTAGATTGTCCTTTTAAAACATGAAAAGTGTGCATTTTTCATGTTTTAGTTTTTTTCTCTTAATCATGTTCCTTGTACAAATATTACACAAAATATATAATTATTCTAAATACAAAGTATTAACAGTAGATGTATAACACAAGCAATTTTATGTATTAACAATAGACGTATAACATAAGCAATTTTTCATAAGAAAACAGGAAATGCGTAACATATGCCCATTCTGTTTAGTAATACATTGCTCACTATTGTGTAACTCGTACGTTGCATACAGCATGTTGTAGAAAAATAATGTTACAAATATTTGTGAAGAACAGAATTTATTATGTAATGTATGGTGAATTTGTTGGGATAAATGAGTTATAAATCGAACTTACTATATTTCTAAGTGTATAATTTTTGTTATGAGATTTATGTAATTTTATATTTGAATACAAATTAAATCATCATTTTTATTGATAAAAACGAGTTACATATAAATTTGTTAGTATTTTTGGATTCAATATTTTTCATGCAAATAAATGAAAATGAGCTTCTTAATTAATTTTGAAATTAATATTTTTATAATAATTTTATTGATATATATTCATGTATATAGGTGTTGAAATAGACTTTAAGCTTTTGATACATTTGCCTAAAAGATAAATAATGTATAAATTGAATTTCAAATATCACTTGAAAAATGGTTGAAATTACCTAAATGTAGAAGTGTAATATTGTTGAATCAATATATTTCTATGCATTCAAAGTTCTTCCAGTACATATTTGTCAAAAATAAGTATATGATACTAACAAAGTGATAAACAAAATATTTATAATAACTATTAAAAGAAATATTAATTGAAAATAAGACATGAAATGTTACAAATCATATTGTCATTTTAATTATGCAAAAAACGACTTCTAATCCATTGTTTTATACCTCAATAATTTAGTTTCTAATCAAAAGTTTCAAGAAATATCTAAAAGTTACTTCTAAATGATAATAAAATACAAAGGAAAAAAATATTTCTAACCAAAGTATGATATGATTTTTGTCCACGGATTAACGTAAATCACGAATATAAATAGTTAATATGTAACTGTTTTACGAAAACGTTCTAATTGAAAATGTTAATTATTTTTTAGCATTATAGAATACAAAATATTCACCGCTTATCATTAATTGTAATGTCATTCTTCACAAAAATAAAATTTATTAATGGCAAAGAATTCACTTACATACAAATTTTGAAAAATAAAAATGTTATGTTTGTAATGGTATACCAATTTTAAAAAGAAATAATTGTGTATATATTTGTTTGTATCGAAATAACAACTTTAAAAAGAAAGAATTATGTATGTATTTATCTATAGTAAAACACTAATTTTAGAAATAAAGAAATTTTATGAACTTGAATGTAAAATAATATAAGAGAATTAAAGATAATTTTGTATGTAATTGTGAAAATTTCAAATAATATGGACTTGAATGAAAAAACATTTTTACCATTTTATCAATAGGAATGTGATATACACATTGAATTTCATTTTTTTATGATTTATTAGATCAATTAATAATTATTTTTAATTGGATATATTAAAAAGGTTTAAATTTAGGATCAGTTAATAAATTCAAATACACATGGACTTGAATGTAAATCAATATAAGAAAATTTAGGAGAAATCATAAATAATTGTAAAAACTATTAAGCGTTGGTATTTAAATGTAGCATGATAGGTGCCAAAATTAGTAAAAAATTATAATTTTATATAATTGTGAACATTTTAAATTATATGGACTTTAATAAAAAATTAGTTTTACCATTTTTGCCAATATTATGAATATGGTACATTGAATTGTCCTTTTTTTAAAGAATTTATTAGATCAACTATATGGATATTTGGTAGTTGTATTTATTTAAAATGTTTAAATTTAAGAACATCTAATTAGTTTTAACATAAGGACTTAAAATAAGGGAAGAAAACCTAGGAGAAATCTGTAACGACCCGTATTTTTACGGATCGAAACATCGTAAAACAGTTATCATTTGATCGCATTGTTGATAAGTCGTCCATAGTCTAAGTCCTAGGTCGTAGAGTAGTTAGGTCGGAGTAGACGACCTAAGAAAGTGGAGCGACCTAAGGAAGTTGGTGACCTAAGGATTTTGGGGATTGGTCGTATAGGAGATAAGTCGTGTGGTGGCTTAGGTCGTGGGGTAGGTTAGGTCGAGTGAGCGACCTAGGAGATTGGAGCGACCTAAGAGTTAGCAACCTAAGGTTTGAGCGACTTAAGGAAAGGCAGCGACCTACGACAGATAGCGAACTATAGGATTTGGCGACCTAGTGGTTAGCGACCTAGTGGTTAGCGGTATAGGGGTTAGCGAGTTAGCGTAGTTAGGTCGTAAGCGACCTAAGATAGTTAGGTCGTGAGCTTCTGTGTTCAGTTAGGTCGTGTGTGTGTTAGGTCGCGTAAGAGCTAAGCTGCATCTGGGTTAGGTCGTAGGTCGCATGGATGCGCTTATGTGTTAAGTCGCTAGGTCGTGAGGATGGGTAGGTCGCGTGGAAGCGCATGTGTTAGGTCGTTAGGTCGTAGAAGCGCGCATCTGTTAGGTCGTAGGTTGGAGTTTTCGCTAGGTCGTGTAGAGGCTGGAATTGTTAGGTCGTGGGTTTTAGGTCGTGGGTTTTTAGGTCGTGAACGACCTAAGAGCGAACGACCTAAGGTGAAATCAGCCTATAAATAGGAGGGTTCTTCTTCATTTTTGGGATCCGGATTTTGAAGCGACGAAGTGCTGCCATTTTGAGAGCTCGAGTTCTACACTTCTTCACTTCTTTTCTCCACTTTAATCTTGTGCTTCCTTCCATCCAAATCGAAGATCGAATTGAAGATTCAAGAGCTTAGATTGAAGATCTACATCCATCAAAGAGAGATTTCATCGTTTGAAGCGGATTTGTGATAGATCGAGTTAGATCCTTCGCTGTCCAGATCTGAAGTGGGTTGTTTTTGAGGTGTTTAGGTGATTTGGTGAGTGGTGATTATCTCTCACACGGATCCAAAGGAGTATATTGGATTGATGGCTTGATTTGGTGTTGAACTAGTGATTTCCATGCATTTTCATAAACTTAAGTATAGATCTATTGTTCATGATGATTTGACATCCATTTTACTACATGTTAACCCATGCAAGTTCATTCATCAAGTTGTATAGATTGTTCATGATTCATGCTTGTTAGATTTAGACTCTTTAATTACAAGATTGCCATTATTGTTATAATTGTTTATTTGATCATGTTTGAATGCTTGATTACTTGGATTAATGTTTGACTTGATTGATTGTTGTAAAGTAGTTGATTGATGATTTGATTTGGACAAGTTAGTCGAAGATGATTCAAAAGCTAAGGGAAAGGCTCTTGAATTGGAAAAGCTGCTCGTGGCATATGTAGCGGATGATGAAGCTCATATGGATAGATTTGATGATGACGATGTTAAGATGAGGCTTTGCTAGGATGTGATGAAGCGAGGCATGCTATGAGATAGTCTTGGACTAATCCAAACGGGATCATTCCAAGCATGTTGATAACTCGGTGAAATAGTTCGAGTTTGAGGATAATGGTTTGCTCGAGAGGCGCTTGAGCTAGTAGGGAAATAGTCGTCGAGGAGGATGACTAGAAGGCTGAGATTTCATCGTTGTTGAAGGTTCTAGCATGCTCAAAGCAAGAGTACGCTGGGAAGATTCGATAGTCCCTAAAGACTACTGATTGGTAGTCAAGTACTCTGGGCAGATTCGATAGTCCTAGGCATGGGTTTCGACGACGTGCGGAGTTATGTCTAGAACCGGGGTTTCCATTAGCCCTTGACGGACGGCTGAAATAATGTGCCGGTCATTCAATTAACGGTGATATCGAAGCAATGATAACAGTGATAGCCAGAGTCATGGATGTTTGGTTGTATCGTCATTCGGTCTCAAGAGCGGTATTTTTTGGGTGCTTATCTGATCTTGGTTTAGGCCTTGGGGGTTTGTACTTGGAAAACATCGCCCTTGACTCGAGTGATAATTGCTTTACTTTAAATGTTTGCTTTGTTATGTTTGTTTCTGCTTAGTGTGTGTCCGGGGGCTATCACTGTAGAAAGAGGTGGAGTGGGAGGGTTGGATTTCTATTCCTTTTTCCTTTATGCTCTTTTGGTATGTTGTTAGTTAATTTACCGCTCACTAAGACTGTTGTCTGACTCAAGGCTTTATGTTTTAACTCTTATTGCCTTGGGCTGTTCGTCCATTTTGGGACGGGCAGACTAGGTAGCAGGTGACAGGTGCTGTTCTTAGTTTCCGACGATGCTGATGACGAAGACGAGCTGGAGGCTTGCATATTATTTTCTTACTATATGTATTGGATGTTCCGCTGCTTGTATAATTCTCTGAGTGATATGTAGTGAGGCTTGATGTATTGACTATTCAGATGTTTGTATTCAACTATTATGAAGTTTATATGATGACATTATATTCTGTGAAGCTTCACTATATATATGTTCTATTGTATTTTATCCATGCGCTGTGAGTTATACGATAGATTCTGCTGTTTTAATTTACCCTGACAATCGTCCATGGCTGCCTGGCACGCTTTACAGCGTACTATCTCTAGATTCAGTGCGGGGGTCATGGGCGGTCGTCACATTGGCATCAGAGCTTTGGTTAATCGATTTTACCCAACGCTCGTTGACGTAACTACGTATGAGAGACGTAATTGTATTTTGATGGATGATTACTATATATAATATAGTAGCTTAGAATGATTTGAATCCCTTATGCAGTTGTTTCTCAAGGTGTATTAATCATTCCTTTTTATAGATATTGAGAATGAGTCGAAGAGGGAGACCAGCTGCTAGGGAAGGCCGTGCTGTTGAGGGGGCTGCTGATTATGTTGCTATGTTCGAAGCTATGATGACTTCGATCATGAGAAGGATGCCAGCTCCGGGGCCGTCAGTAGATGTTGGAGTTCAAGTCCAAACTCCAAAACCAGTGGATTTTGCTAAGCTGTGTAAAGATTATACTGCTCTTGGAGGAAAGGTTTTCTTGGGAACGGAGTCAACCATTGAAGTCCAGAGGTGGATAGATGCTTGTAGAAGGATCTTTAGTGATTTGGGAATTGAGAATGCGACTAAGAGGAAGTTAGCATCAAGACAGCTTCAAGGAAGAGCTTCTGATTGGTGGAATTCTATCACCATTGATACTCCAGAGAAAGAAATTACTTGGGAGCAATTCCAAGACAGATTTAAAGCTAAGTTCATTTCTACGGCTCAGAAGTCTGTTCTGTTTAAGAAGTTTGTGGAGCTCAAGCAAGGTGGAAGACCAGTTCTTGAGTATGTTTCTGAGTTTGAAGCTTTGTCCAAGTATGCCCGGTCGTATATTGAATCTTCGTATCAGAAGAATGAGAAGTTTGTGACAGGGTTGGATAGTTATCTTGGGAGGTAGTTGGTGGATCATTTGGACGATTCATTTGAGAAGCTTGTGGAAAAAGCTCTCAGGCATGAGAATCTGTTTCCTAAAGAGGGATCTGTTGTTGCTGTGACCAAGGAAGAGTCTAGACCACAGCAGGATGGAAACAAGAAGAGGAAGCAACAGCAACAAAAGGGTAAGGTAGGCCAGAAGAAGCCAAAGGGCGAAGTGACCTGCTACAATTGTCAGCAGAAGGGCCATTTCTCCAGGGATTGCAAGAATCCGAAGGTGCCGGTGAAGTGCCACAACTATGACAAGCCGGGGCATGTCAAGAGGAATTGTCCAGAACCGTGGAAGGACAAGCAGATTGTGCAAGCTTATGCTTTGGGAGCTGTTCCATCATCTTCGAAAGCCTCTACCGTTGAAGAGAAAGGAAAGAGTGTAGTGGTTCAAGGTACTCTTTTCGTATGTGGTGTTCCAGTTAGAGTGTTATTTGATACTGGGGCGTCACATTCGTTTGTTTGTAATGAGCTTGTAGGCCGGTTGGGTTTAGAACCGGATATCGTTGATAGGCCATTGGTTGTGACTAATCCAGTTGGGGGTTCGTCTTGTTTGTGTATGTTATGCCGTGGTCTGATTGTATCGAGTCATGATTGCTCTTTTGTTTGTGATTGTTTTGTTCTGAACTTTGCGGGGTTCGGAATTATTTTGGGTATGGACTGGCTTAGGAAGTATGCGGCAAATGTTGATTGTGAAAGGTTGGAGGTGACAGTCGAGAATGTGGAGGGGCGAAAGGTTGTGATACGATGTAAGCATGAAGAAGGCGTCTTCATGAGCTTCATGTATTCGCTGGTTGTTCCACGGGATGGACTGTCATCTGTGCCAATCGCTAATGGATTTGAGGATGTCTTTGACGAGGTCAAAGGGTTACCGCCGCATAGAGAGATCGAGTTTCGAATAGATCTAGTTGAAGGAGCCAGACCTGTTGTGATGCCTCTTAGGCGGATAGCGCCTAGGGAACAACAGGAGTTGAAGGTGCAGGTTGATGATCTTTTGCAGAAAGGATTCATTCGGCGTAGTGTGTCCGAATGGGGTGCACCAGTTGTGTTCGCAACCAAAGCAGATGGATCGTTGAGGTTGTGTGTGGATTATCGTGAGCTGAATAAGGTGACTAAGAAGAACAAGTATCCATTGCCGAGAATTGATGACTTGTTTGATCAGCTTCACGAAGCTAAGGTGTTTTCTCAGATGGATTTGGCAACGGGATTTCACCAGTTAAGAGTGGCTAAGGATAGTGTGCCGAAGACTGCTTTCAGGACACCATCCGGTTTCTTTGAGTGGCTGGTAATGCCGTTTGGATTGACTAATGCGCCAGCATATTTTGTGGATCTTATGAATAGAGTGTTCAGAGATCAGTTGAGCAAGTTCGTACTAGTGTTCGTGGATGATATTCTGATTTATTCCAGAACTGAAGAAGAGCACAAGACGCACTTGCGTATTGTTTTGGAAATCTTACGGAAACATCAGCTGAAGGCTAAGTTTTCGAAGTGTCACTTCTGAAAGAGTGAAGTGAGGTTCTTAGGCCATATTATTTCTGGAAATGGAATAGCGGTTGATTCCGCTAAGGTGGCAACAATCCAGGATTGGGTTAGACCTAAGAATGCATCGGATGTGAGAAGTTTTCTTGGATTAGCAGGATATTATCGTCGATTTATCAAAGACTTCTCCAAGGTGGCTGCACCATTGACAGGATTGACGAAAAAGAACCAAGTATTTAGATGGGATGCTAAGTGTGAGCAAGCTTTCGGAATCCTGAAAGAGCGACTGACAAGTGCTCCTGTTTTGACTATTCCAAGTGGAAATGATGAGATGGTGGTTTACACCGATGCATGTGGTACTGGACTTGGAGCAGTGCTGATGCAGAAAGGTAAAGTTGTTGCGTATGCAAGTCGACAACTGAAGCCGCATGAAAGGAATTATCCGACTCATGATTTGGAGTTAGCGGCGATTGTTTTTGCTCTGAAGATGTGGAGACATTACCTATTGGGAGTTCGATTCGAGCTGTTTACGGATCATAAGTCGTTGAAGTATCTTTTCTCCCAAAAGGATTTGAATCTTCGGCAGCAACGATGGCTAGAGTTTTTGGCATCATATGATTTTAGTATAGCCTATACTCCGGGAAAGGGTAACGCAGTGGCAGATGCGTTAAGTCGAAGACATGCAGGATTGGGAGCCATGTTTTCAGAATGGAAGAGCCTCGAGTATTTAGCTGGATTTGACTTCAGGCCCAGATGTGAATTGGAACCTGAGATGTTGGCAAACTTATCGATAAGACCGACTCTTGTGGAAAGAATTGGCGAGAGCCAAAAGCGAGACGGAAAGCTTGTCAAGATTATCCGTGATTTGGAATCTGGATTGGATCCAGAAAAGGATAAAGGATTCGAGGTCGATCGAGAGGGTTGGCTTCGGAAGCAAGGATGACTAGTTGTTCCCGATATAGATGAATTGAGAAATGAAGTTCTGAAGGAAAGTCATCACTCGAAGTTGACAATTCATCCAGGTGGAAACAAGATGTATCGGGATATGAAGAGAACCTATTACTGGGAAGGTATGAAGAAGGATGTTGGAAATTTTATTTCCAAGTGTATGAACTGCCAGTTGGTAAAAGCCGAGCAGAAGAAGCCAAGTGGATTGCTTCAGCCATTAGAAGTTCCTACATGGAAGTGGGAGCAAATATCGATGGATTTTATTGATGGACTACCTAGAACAAGAACGGGAAATGAAGGAATTTGAGTCATCGTAGATCGTCTGACTAAGAGTGCAAGATTCATTCCTGTTCGATCGACTAGGACTGCATCAAAGTTGGCTGAGTTGTATGTTAAGTGGATAGTTCGATTCCATGGTATTCCGAAGAGTATAGTGAGCGATCGAGATCCATTGTTCACTAGTGGATTTTGGAAGAGCTTTCAGGAAGTTTTGGGAACCGAGTTGTGTTTGAGTACAGCTTATCACCCTCAAACAGATGGTCAGACCGAGAGAGTCAACCGAGTTTTGGAAGATCTCCTCAGAGCTTGTGTTTTGGATTTCGGAGGATCATGGGAAGATCACCTTCATTTGGTAGAATTTTCGTATAATAACAGTTACTAGTCAAGCATTGGTATGGCACCATATGAAGCATTGTATGGAAGACCGTGTAACTCTCCGACATGTTGGTTAGAGACCGGAGAAAAGCTGACGCTTGGGTCAGAAATGATTCGACAGACTTCGGATTGTATAGAGATCATTCGGCAACGAATGAAGGCAGCCCAAGACCGACAGAAAAGTTATGCCGATAAGCGTCGTAAGGATTTGGAATTCGACGTAGGTGATATGGTTTTTGTGAAGATTTCTCCACTGAAGAATGTTATTCGATTCGGGAAGAAAGGGAAATTGACTCCGAGATTTGTTGGACCATTCTCGATCATCGAGCGAATTTGAAAGCTCGCCTACAGATTGGAGTTACCAGAGAAGATGTCGGGTGTGCACAATGTTTTTCATGTATCGTATCTACGGAAGTATGTGCACGACTCGAATACAGTGGTTTCTACTGATAGCTGTGAAGATTTCGAAGTTGATCCAGTCGATAAGAGACCTCGTAAGCCGCTTCGTGTTGTGGAAACCGACACGAAACAGCTTAAGAGGAATGTAGTTAAGTTGCTCAAGATACAATGGAGTAATGATGATAACGACTGTACATGGGAGGTGGAAGAGAGGATGAAGGCAGCTCATCCTGAACTCTTCAAGGTATGGCCCTAAGGTGTCGTGTCATCTAACGACATTGTAACTTGTTCTAGTTTTAGAATTCTGCATGCTAAGCTAGAATTGGATGCATGGTTTGTTGATTGCTATGGATGGTAGGCATGCAGAATAGTCTTTGATTGCTCTGTTTGTTTGGAATTTCGGGGGCGAAATTCCTAAGGGGGAGAGAATGTAACGACCCATATTTTTACGGATCGAAACATCGTAAAACAGTTATCATTTGGTCGTATTGTTGATAAGTCATCCATAGTCTAAGTCCTAGGTCGTAGAGTAGTTAGGTCGGAGTAGACGACCTAAGAAAGTGGAGCGACCTAAGGAAGTTGGCGACCTAAGGAAGTTGGCGACCTAAGGATTTTGGGGATAGGTCGTATAGGAGATAAGTCGTGTGGTGGCTTAGGTCGTGGGGTAGGTTAGGTCGAGTGAGCGACCTAGGAGATTGGAGCGACCTAAGAGTTAGCAACCTAAGGTTTGAGCGACTTAAGGAAAGGCAGCGACCTATAGGATTTGGCGACCTAGTGGTTAGCACCTAGTGGTTAGCGGTATAGGGGTTAGCGAGTTAGCGTAGTTAGGTCGTAAGCGACCTAAGATAGTTAGGTCGTGAGCTTCTGTGTTCAGTTAGGTCGTGTGTGTATTAGGTCGCGTAAGAGCTAAGCTGCATTTGGGTTAGGTCGTAGGTCGCGTGGATGCGCTTATGTGTTAAGTCGCTAGGTCGTGAGGATGGGTGGGTCGCGTGGAAGCGCATGTGTTAGGTCGTTAGGTCGTAGAAGCGTGCATCTGTTAGGTCGTAGGTTGGAGTTTTCGCTAGGTCACGTAGAGGCTGGAATTGTTAGGTCGTGGGTTTTTAGGTCGTGAACGACCTAAGAGCGAACGACCTAAGGTGAAATCAGCCTATAAATAGGAGGGTTCTTCTTCATTTTTGGGATCCGGATTTTGAAGCGACTTAGTGCTGCCATTTTGAGAGCTCGAGTTCTACACTTCTTCACTTCTTTTCTCCACTTTAATCTTGTGCTTCCTTCCATCCAAATCGAAGATCGAATTGAAGATTCAAGAGCTTAGATTGAAGATCTACATCCATCAAAGAGAGATTTCATCGTTTGAAGCGGATTTGTGATAGATCGAGTTAGATCCTTCGCCGTCCAGATCTGAAGTGGGTTGTTTTTGAGGTGTTTAGGTGATTTGGTGAGTGGTGATTATCTCTCACACGGATCCAAAGGAGTATATTGGATTGATGGCTTGATTTGGTGTTGAACTAGTGATTTCCATGCATTTTCATAAACTTAAGTATAGATCTATTGTTCATGATGATTTGACATCCATTTTACTACATGTTAACCTATGCAAGTTCATTCATCAAGTTGTAGAGATATTGTTCATGATTCATGCTTGTTAGATTTAGACTCTTTAATTACAAGATTGCCATTATTGTTATAATTGTTTATTTGATCATGTTTGAATGCTTGATTACTTGGATTAATGTTTGACTTGATTGATTGTTGTAAAGTAGTTGATTGATGATTTGATTTGGACAAGTTAGTCGAAGATGATTCAAAAGCTAAGGGAAAGGCTCTTGAATTGGAAAAGCTGCTCGTGGCATATGTAGCGGATGATGAAGCTCATATGGATAGATTTGATGATGACGATGTTAAGATGAGGCTTTGCTAGGATGTGATGAAGCGAGGCATGATATGAGATAGTCTTGGACTAATCCAAACGGGATCATTCCAAGCATGTTGATAACTCGGTGAAATGGTTCGAGTTTGAGGATAATGGTTTGCTCGAGAGGCGCTTGAGCTAGTAGGGAAATAGTCGTCGAGGAGGATGACTAGAAGGCTGAGATTTCATCGTTGTTGAAGGTTCTAGCATGCTCAAAGCAAGAGTACGCTGGGCAGATTTGATAGTCCCTAAAGACTACTGATTGGTAGTCAAGTACTCTGGGCAGATTCGATAGTCCTAGGCACGGGTTTCGACGACGTGCGGAGTTATGTCTAGAACCGGGGTTTCCATTAGCCCTTGACGGACGGCTGAAAGAATGTGTCGGTCATTCAATTAACGGTGATATCAAAGCAATGATAGCAGTGATAGCTAGAGTCATGGATGTTTGGTTGTATCGTCATTCGGTCTCAAGAGCGGTATTTTCTGGGTGCTTATCTGATCTTGGTTTAGGCCTTGGGGGTTTGTACTTGGAAAACATCGCTCTTGACTCGAGTGATAATTGCTTTACTTTAAATGTTTGCTTTGCTATGTTTGTTTCTGCTTAGTGTGTGTCCGGGGGCTATCACTGTAGAAAGAGGTGGAGTGGGAGGGTTGGATTTCTATTCCTTTTTCCTTTATACTCTTTTGGTATGTTGTTAGTTAATTTACCGCTCACTAAGACTGTTGTCTGACTCAAGGCTTTATGTTTTAACTCTTATTGCCTTGGGCTGTTCGTCCATTTTGGGACGGGCAGACTAGGTAGCAGGTGACAGGTGCTGTTCTTAGTTTCCGACGATGCTGATGACGAAGACGAGCTGGAGGCTTGCATATTATTTTCTTACTATATGTACTGGATGTTCCGCTGCTTGTATAATTCTCTGAGTGATATGTAGTGAGGCTTGATGTATTGACTATTCAGATGTTTGTATTCAACTATTATGAAGTTTATATGATGACATTCTATTCTGTGAAGCTTCACTATATATATGTTCTATTGTATTTTATCCATGCGCTGTGAGTTATACGATAGATTCTGCTGTTTTAATTTACCCTGACAATCATCCATGGCTGCCTGGCACGCTTTACAGCGCACTATCTATAGATTCAGTGCGGGGGTCATGGGCGGTCGTCACAAAATCTGTAAATAATTGTACAAAATTATTAAATGTTGGTAATGAAACGTAAAATGATAGAAGAGAGAACCAATAGAAACATTGTAATAATTGTAATAATGATAAATAACACAATTTGAAAATTAAATATTTGGAGGAAATTATGGAGAGAGGAGGAAATCTCCAGAATTAATAAGAAAGCGTGAATTTCTTCTGCTTTATTATTATTTAATAGGTTCTGACTAATTTTTGAATAGAAATATTTGTTACGGTTGATTAAAACAAATTATCTCCACTTTTGGTCATATATACCTACCAATATAATTACGTTGCATTAATACATATATTCTGCACTTTAGTTTTCTTTTTAAAATTTAATATATAAATTTCATATTTAACAAGAAAAAGGTTAAAAAAAATTAAATTGATGTTGGAAGTTGATATAAGTTTAATGAGAATGATACAAATTTATTTTCTAGGCTTATATCAAAAAATACAATAAATGTAGTATGGTTGCACTTTATTTTTTTGTTCCATTTTTCTTCTGATTCAATACATTTAAATTGATGTTGGAAGGTCAAGAGTTCAACCCTCACCAACTACATATCCCTATGGATTACCTGAAGTTGTATTGTAGGTTCGGTGCATACTTTCTCAAAGTTTATAAATAAAGCTTATTCTCTGAGTTTTCCAAAAAAAATATCTTTTTTATACAATGACATTGGTTTTGGTTTTCTTTATACATGTGGGAAATTCTCATGGAATAAGAATTAATTTAAGTGCTTCAAAAATGTAACTAAATATGAAATTTGTGAAACATGGAAAGAACTTAATCCTTCATCGCTTGAACTTTGATATGATAGTGACGAAAAACGTTGTTTTATTGAATTAGATATTAATTTGTTGTCAATATTATCTTACTTATGTAAACATTTTGGAGCTCACAATTATGGATGTAACTTCTACTAATCGTCAACAAACTTGTAAGATTTTAGTATTACAAGTATTGTAAGCGACACTAAAAGCAGTATTGTTGTAATAGTGCGATTCAAATGTATGCTAATTTGTATATCTAATAGAAGAGGAATATAAAGATTTGTAATGGAAGAAATGTGAGATAAGACAGAGTTACTAATCAAAAGTTGTTGCGGTTTGAAGTTCGGAAGAAGATGAAATAGAGAAGGTTGAATTTCATATGTTGACTGCTCAAAATCAGTGTGCCGACCAGTTAACTCTGTCCAGGTAATAAACCTTGATTGATCAACTGCTTATAGAGCACATGTTGTGTAATGATCCTCCTTTTCGATCTCAGAAGTCAACATTAATACATCCACAGTATCACATGTCGAACAACCGAGTGCCGAAAAGACATATGGTTAGGGGAAAGAAGAAGAAAGAAGACAAGAACAAACTAAACAACACAGAATCTCACATCACAACGAATAATATATAATATAGCAATGATCTTTACAAAAGAAACTTTTATATATATACATCCATCAGAGTACTAGCTTATCATCTACTCAGACAGTTATAACACATGTCCTTACAATTTCTGATAAATACAACAAAACCATGTAGCGGAACATAAAGAAATACGTAGATACATCTTGGCATCCAACTCGTCTCCTGAGCTCCAATTCATCCAAAGCTAATCTGAAAACATGCTCGGTCTGACCCGAGCATTATAAGAAAACAACGCCCGGGTTAGTCTGGTAAAACCAACGTGAGAAACTCAAGTCACAAGGAATTTTATTATAACTTGTAAAATCCTTTAAAATCAAATGTATCTCGTAAGACCTTGCCGCACATAAACACGGATGGATTTTCACCTTACAATAACCAAAAAACATTTTGTAGAAAATCCAGTGATATTATAATAATATCTAAGGGTTTAAAATAAGTATATCAATTAGTTGTGATGTGTGTACATGACAACAATAATAGGTATACAATCAAAAACCGAAGGCGTTTATTGGAGAATTGATTTCCAACAAATGGCAAGGTAAGGGACAACCTTCCGAAAATGGTACACCTTTAGATAAAATGTACCCGAGGACAAAAACCTTTCAACCACTGCCAACACAGAACCGGCCTACCCCTTACTGGATAATACCGAATATGTCATCACCGCGGTTGTTCCCAGCCTTCATAGAGAGCTCTTCTATACAATCAAATCCATAATATGATAATCTAGAAAGGTGATGACACACCCTTATGAAAGCGACCCACTTAGCCCTGCTGCATCTACCATGTTTTAGCCATTTTCGGGGGATGAGGCTCATGAGATAACAATTTACCTTCCTTTAGTAGTTCCCATTTTGAATGCTAACACTGCCCTCCAAGCAGAATTGCAATGGCAGCATTCATCCATACAAGTTCGTTCTAGGTTTGAACGAAACCGAAGGCACTACCTCTACTACATCCATTTTGGAATCACCCTCAGGATTAATAGCAAGTAGCCTTTGCACTTCAAAGAGCACCGTCTTTAATCATCTTCAAGATGTCTTCCATTTGAACGCTTCAAAGTGGTTTTCGGATAACAAATCCAATCCCAGTCTCTTCAAACCAATAACCGATATCCCGGTAAACTCAACCCTGGTTCTTTTGGAAATAACTAGACAATACATAGGAGTAGGGATCACCCCCTAACCGTTTAAGTGGACGGATCTTCCTACCAATTGTCCTAAGAGAACAAAACGAAATTTGCTCCTCTCCAACTCCAAAGTATCCAACTAAACCTGAAAAAACATGCTCGGTCTGACCCGAGCATTACATGGAATAACTCCCGTGTCAGTCTGGTAAACCAGTGTGAGTAAAACCCGATAACAAGTAACAACCAAACTGATTTCTACATTTGAAAACCTTTCAAATAAAGGGTATCTCGTAAGACCACACCGCATATAAAAACTGATGAGTTTTTACCTTACGATAACCAAGACATTTTATATCAAAATTCAGTCATATTATCATATTGTCTAAGTTTAAAGTAAATAGATAAAATAGCTGAAATGCTTGCATCTCGCATTCCAACATTAGTCTCTACAATCAAAACCGTAAGGCACGTATTGGAGATTGGATGCCAACAATAGCAAGGTAAGGGACTACCTTCCGATCTTACCCTCCGATGATACACCGCTAGAAAATGCACTGATGCTAACACGAAGCCCGCTGCTCCTTTAACATGGCAGATCAGATTGCCTCACCCCCTTGACACCGAGGCCTTATACTACCACGGTGTTTGCACGCAAACCAACTTCGAAAGGGACATCTAGAATGGGGTGACTGCTCCTAATGGTAGTTAACCATATAGCTACGCTTTACCTGTCTAAATAGCAATTCATCTTGGAATGTTAACACTGCCCTCCAAGCATCAATGCAATGCCAGCATTATCCATACAAGTTCGTTCTAGGTCTGAACGAAACCGAAGACACTAACTCTACTACATCCATTTTGGAATCACCCTCAGGATTAGTAGCAGTAGCCCTTGCACTTCAAAGAGCACCGTCTTCAATCATCATCAAAATGTCTTCCACTCGAACGTACATGTTGGTTCGGAGTGGTTTTCGGATATATAAATCCGGTCCCGGTCTCTCCGTACCAACAACTGATAATTTCCGTTAAACTCAACCCCCGTTCTTTAGGAAATAAACAGTCAAAGATAAGATCGAAGATCGCTTCCTAACCATTAGTGGACTGTTTCCTTATCAATGTCCTAGGAGAACGAAACGAGATTTATACGCACAGTACATCATCATTGGACATGACTATGCCATATAACTCACGTGTTTCTTCCTGATATTTCCAAAGTTACGTTTGGGTCCATTTCGATAGTTGGTTATTTAACTATCGAATAACAAACATTCAATCAGGCATTTATTCCATAGGGAAAAACCAACATTGGTTAAGCACATAAGCAATCACTAGCCTCCTTTAATAAATCATTCATACATAAAAAATCACTTTGTAAATTACTTGTATATAAACACCTTTACAAAGATATCCTCGCAAATCCCTATATTTCAATACTTAGAAATATCCATATATTTGTCTCAACGGTATAAGTATATCTAAAAAATTTAGAAAGATTTTCTTTTTATTCGATTCTCAAATCATTTATAAATTCCCTATACAATTCTCCAAAACCATTTATAAACCATTTTATAAATATCCGAAAAACCATTTATAATCCTTTTATAAAAATTCAATCACTTATAAGCTTCTTATACCTTTCAAAAATCATTTATAAACCCTTTATAAATCCATAAAACCATTTATAAAACTCTTTAACCTTGTAAAGAATCTTCTCTTAAGTCTTCAAACCATTTTATAAATTCCTTTATAAAATCCAAATCTTTCAACTCCATTCATGGGTCTCGGAAACATTTATACATAATTAAAAATCTTTACTTCAAATCAGTTTCATATAAAATATTTATTTAAACTAACATGATAAATAAATAAATAATAATAATTATCTATCTTAAAATATCCTAAAATAATTATCAATCATTTCAAAACTAATAATAATAACTCTTTATTCTTATTATAAATAATAGAAATTTATTTCCAAAATCTTATAAATAAATCCTTATTATCGATTTCAAATCATAATTATTCTTAAAATAATTAACCTTTCGAATTATTAACATTTTGATAAATTATTTAAAACAATATTAACTATAAACAAATAACTTTAAAATAATGCTAATATAATTTAAATAACCTTAAAATAATATTACTTTAATTAAATACCTTTAAAATAATATTAATATAATTAAATAACCTTGAAATAATATTATTATAATTAATTAACTTTCTAAAAAAATATTAATATAATTAAATATCCTTAAAATAATATTACTATAATTAAATAGATAACCTTTAAAACAAAATATTTCTGAAATGCAAATTCGGATTTAAAAATCGTTTCTTGTCTCAATAAACCAGTTCCAACTTAAACGGCAATTTATAGTATTTTTTAAAATACTATTTTGAGGCCAATAGCCACCCAACACTTAACCAATATCAATATTGATTTTCTATCACTACTGGGTTTTAGTTTTCAAACATATAACAATGTTATAACGATAGTATCCACATTTGGTTCATTTTCAATAATCTATGTAACAACCCATGTTTTAACAAATGTTTTAAATTAATTTTTATTTGAAAACTTTGATTTTTAAATCATTTTAAAATTGAATTTTTGAATTTTCCAATGTATTTTGGATTTTGTTTATAATTTATTTTCCCAATATAATAAAATAATGATTTTGTGCAAATTTTATATTTTGGTCAACTTTGGTCAAACTTTGATTTTCAGTTGAAAATTTTAAATTTGAATTTTAAATTTCTAATCTTTTTCTTTGAAACAGTATTTGTTAAATTTTGTTTTATACTTTTTAAATCTGATAAATTCATCGTTTTACAAGAAATTATTTTCAGTATTTTATTATTTATATTTTTCTATGTTATTTCTATTTTATTTTAGTTTTGGACTTTGTTTATTTATTTGTTGTTTTGAACTTGTTTGGTTTTGGGTTTGACAAGTGGGCTTGGAAATTCAAGAGTCATGGGTTTTCTTTTCTTTAATGTGATGTGTGCCTCTTCATTTCATTCCTATAGCCGTGTATTTCATTTCCTATAGCCGTACATACCTTTTGTTCCCATTCCTCTTTTCATTTTTCATTTCTAACAAAAAAAAAGTTTTAAAGTAAGTTTCCATGGCTTCTTTCTTCTTTCTCTTTTCTTTTTCTCCTTTCTTTTGTTTTCTTCCCTTATGTTAATTCGGCCATCACCATGCTCCATCCTTTTGCCAACCATCTCACCACCACTACCACCTCCATGACCGACCTCCACCATCCCACCATCACCCCATGTGTTGCCGTGACCACATAGATCCAAACCCACCTCCTATTTTCCTTGCAAACCATAGCCGAACTCCACTTATACATCACCTTCCTTTTAGCCTCGGCCACCATCATTTCCACCACCTCCTTGCTTTGCTTTGCCATGACCAGAACCCACTCCAGGCCGTGACCAGACCTGACCCAAACCATGAACCCAGGCTGAGCACACTAGCTAGCCTAGGGCCGAACCCAAATGCATATGACTTTTCATCTTGCCTTGCCTCTTTACCTTCCATGACCTTTTGCCTTCATGTAACTCCTATCTCTTCATATTCTAGCCCACAGCCGTGCCTTATGGTGACCATGGCCGAGCCTAGATGCCTCAAACCAAGTATGGTCGAGCATGTTTGGTGATGGTTGAGTCTATTTGGGATGTGGCCGAGCCTACTTGCATTGGTTAAGCCAATTTTGTTTCATTTTGATTCATATTTTACATTGTTTGTTTTATTTTCTTATGTTGAATTATATACTTATATATGTGTATATTTTGTTGTTACAAGACTTGGATCTTGGCTCTCCATCTACTCGAAATTGATTCATGCTTTGTCGTGCTTTTCGAAGTTTGTTTGTGTGTTTTGAATTTGATCTCTAGCTTTAGAGGTGAGTTTATCACTCTCGACAAATCGTACTTATATAAATGTGAAACAATGTCACTTGAATTGTAGTAGTTGATATGCTATGTTATATGCTCACATCTGCCTGTTATCTGACAATATATGATGATATTACCTGATTATATACCTGTTGCATCACCTGACATCATATGATATGTTTTACTGTTTATTTATTTTCTGTTTCTCACACTGCAAGTTCCCTGTTAGTATAGAATCACTATGAGTTGAAATGATACATACCCGAACGGACTTTAGAATAGGGAAAAGTCATTACGAGCTGAAATGATAGACTCGAGCGATTTTTATTTGACTTGGGATTGCGGGTTGGAAATGATAAAACCCGGAATTTTAATTTATTACGGATAGAAATGATATATTATTTGTATCACTTGACCCAGGTTAGAAAATATTATACCGACCCGTGGTTAAATTTTAAAATGATTTTTCTAAAATTATTAAGTATTTTAAATTTTAAAAATATGGATTTTAACTTAAATTGGATTTAAATGATTTAAATAGTGATTTTCTATAAGTTAAAATTTTATAAGTTAATAAATGGTTTAAATTGAAATTTAAAATTTGATTTAACTTAATAATTGAAAATTTGATTAAAAATGGAATTTTAAACTTAACTTAGTAATTAAAATATTTTAGTTATGAAATGGATATTTTTAAAAGAAAGAAATATTAAGATTTGTTTGTTAAAATGAAAAGTTAAGCAAATTATAATGTAAATTTGACTTAATGAATGAATTATAATTTAATTGGATATTTATTAAATAAAATGCTATTTTATTAAAATTATAAGTTACGTAATATCCAAATAAATAATTTTGAAAAGTGGAATAAGTTTGATAAGTTAAAAATAAGAAAAGTTGATTTTTTTTAATTTGTTATAATAAACTTATAACAGTAATTGTAGCGTTTCAG
Source organism: Allium fistulosum (assembly GCA_030737815.1). Taxonomy (NCBI): domain Eukaryota; kingdom Viridiplantae; phylum Streptophyta; class Magnoliopsida; order Asparagales; family Amaryllidaceae; genus Allium; species Allium fistulosum. Next base: position 788,132,649 of record CM060903.1, read on the forward strand.
AAATGCTGTGGTTTTAACGTAGTGTTTTCCAAATTACCACTATACTTACAGTAACGTTCTGTAAGTGCTACTGTTTCTTAAATGAACTGTATTTCTGAATTACTATTATACCTACTGTAACATTTTATAAGTGCTGTTGTTTCTGAATTGAATTGTTTTCTGAAATACTATTATATCTACAAGTAGCAGTTTCTAAAAGATAAATTTTCTGAAATGCTACTATAAGAATTATAAAATTTTCTAAGTGTTATGAATGCTAAAATACAATGTTTTGAAATTGTTATAATTGATTGAATGAACTTAGGAAATGCTAAAATTCTGGAAATTGAATATTTGATTTGAAAGGATAATGACTTCATATTTAAATGGTTTAAATGAATATGTCTTGATTTGAAATATAAACCATTTTGAAATTTATAACCACGGGTTATGATAACGGTTGGTTGTGCTCCTCCGATCGGACTCATTTCTTGGTATGCCATTTTATTACTTTGTGATTTATTGGATGGCCATCCTTGATTTTTGATTTGGGAGTGTGGCTAGAGGTGGGCGATTGCTACAGCTTTGCATTACCCTATCAACCTTAACACTATTATTTTTCATAGTTTGCTTTACTTTAGACTTTACTAATAGCATTCATTACTACGTAATAGATGGTTTAACGGATCCTTAAAGGGTGGGCGATCCCAGGCATCCTTTAAGTTACTTGTGCATTTCTATTTCAGTTCACTTGAGTTGGTTTACATTGTATAAGTATGTATGTCCTGACTCGAGTGTTTTGTGTTTTACTTAACGCTCTGGTCAGCCTGAGTATCACAACTCTAATTCACCTTTTGGAGCTAGAGATTTGCTGGAGCTTATTTATCTATCTGTCATCCATTTCCATTTCGGTTATTTCCCATTCAGCTGTGTTATGTATTAGTGACTTATGTATTCAGACTTCTGTTGTATTTGCTTTTCAGACTATGATATTTTGTATCTGTTTTGAGATTATTTATGTAGTAGCTTCATGAACTACTATGGTATTTTATTTCCGCTGCGAGTTATTCTGATATTTCGTGTCTGTGATTCTCTATTTGATTTTATTTGCTCCAAATTTTCTTAACAATCCACTGTTTTGAAGTATTCAAGTCTGACATGTGAGGATTTATTGTCGATTTGAATGGTCCAAAATAGTGGGATGTTACATTTGGTATCAGAGCTAGGTTTTATGCAAACCTTAGCCTGCGGAGCAAAAACTCATTAGAGATAGGGATGAAATACCCTAGAATGAGTGAAATCAATCTCGGAATCATTTCTTCGTGAGAGAACGTATTTTCAAAGTATAAAATGATTTTCAAAGGATTTTTTTTCAAAGATTATTTTGATATAAATTTTCTTGTTTTGGAAGCAAAATTTTTCTAGACCTTATTCCTTTCCTTGTCCACCTTGTTAGTAATTTCTTTGATTAGGATTATCATCGATTAGGATTCCTTTGAATTTTGGAACGCTCCCACTTGCTCTAAGATCCATTCTTGTCTTCCCCTATTTGTATTCTTTTGATTCTGGAGCATTCCATAACTCCACTTCGAATGACCTCTATAAAACTCGACGATCCCGCCAATCTTTGAATGATTTGTAAAGGGGTGAAACTCCCTTACAATTGGCATTGATTCACCAGAGATTTCTATACCCTCGGTTTAGATGCTTCTATTTTTTGTTATGCCGAATTCTATCTCTGGCGATCAAATGTCGATTTGCCTTAGAATCCTGCATCGATCATATTCCTGAAGTCACGGTTGACCCGGTTAAGGTCGCCCGCGATTTATATAAGTATGTCCATCTACTATTTTGTAATTAATTATCTCATCTTCGTTCGAGCCTATCTTCGAATCATAATTCTATTTGATTAGAGTTCCTCTAATTTGAATCTCTATCTTTGTTTTGAAATCCATTCTTGAGTCATCCTTTGAAAATCGTGTTTGTTTGTATTTTATAAATTGTTTTATATATCGAAAATATTATTTTGATAAGAATGATTATATTTTATATATAAAAGTGAAATGTTTCAGATAAGGATTATATACCTTTTAAAAATGAGAATTTGAAGTTTCGAAAGGATTTGAAATTTTGGAAGTTATATAAGAAATTGATTTATAAAAAAATGATTTATAACTGAAGGGTTTTGAAATTGAAATTTGAGTGATTGGACTCCGACATTTTGAAACTGGTTTTAAGATTTTGAAAATATATAATAATACGATTTGAAAGTATTTTCCGAATAGGAAATGATTCAAATAACTTTAAATGAGTTCCAATGATTTCAAAGAAATTTCAAAGAAGTTCTCAAGAAAATAGAAGTCCAAAACTCACTTATGTCGCTGGAGAATGATTTCGGTGATGAGTGCACGCATCATCGACATTGATTTTCGAGTTTTAGAGTGGGGGAGAGGCCACTTTAGTATCTTTGCTATGCGATTGATTTTGTGAAACCAATTTTGACTTCAAAATTCCGAAGTATGATTTGATATTCGAAAGATATATGTATATATATTTGAAACAGTTTGAATGAGCCCGGTGTTCAGTCCTCGAGTTTTGGATTTGATTTGGTATAACCCTATCTTTTGAAGTTGATTTACTGATTTGCTGCTGATTTCCAACTCTTAGATTGGAAATTTGATTTCTCCGACTATTTTGAATGTTCGAACACTTCCAAATCAAGGTTTAATTTTCAAAGCTAAGTAATTTTGAAAAGTATAAATTATTTGATAAAGTATATAAGTTTAGTTTTGTATATTTAAAGTATGAAGTAATAAGATTTAAATATGTTTGAAACTGTTTTGTTAGGTAAATGAATAAGACTATTTTGAATTATACTAATATGAAATTTAGTTTTAAAATATTATGAATAAAATTTAGTTTTAAATGTTTTAACTTAGTAACATCTTTTATAAAACTATTTATATATAATAATAATAATTTTCAAAGGGTAAAGTGGATCTTTCAAATAAAAATAAATAGTTTAAAGGATTTAAAGGGATGGTTATAACTAGGAAATCATATTTGGGGTATAATTGATTTTGAGGAAAAGATTTGATTTCAAAAATAGATTGGGATTTAAAACCCAGTATTTATTTGATATCTATATATTTTCAAATATAGAGTTTATAATGATTCAGGTTGGAAAGATGAATTTGAGATTGATTTGAAATTATATTTATTCGAGAATCATACTTAAATAAGTTTGATCTGAAATTTATTAAAAATTGAAATTTCAAAGATATGATTTCTATAACTTGGATTTGATTAAAAGTGACTTAAACGCATATTTCAAATTTTTATAAATTTGAATGGGATATTTTGTTTATTTAAATTTGAAAATTGAGGTTGTATTTAGATGTTATTGAAATGATTAAGTAAATATTTCCAACTAAATAATAGTAAAGTGAATTTGAGATATAAATGAAATTATCAAATTTAGTTTTGAAATATTGAATATATAAAGCTTTGAAATTTATTGAAATTGAAATGGTTTATTTTGTGGTTCACATCTGTATTTGAAATCGATAAAATTTGAAATGGTTTATTGAGGAACTGAATTGAATTGAAATTAATGAATTGAGATTAAATTTAATTTGAAGCTTGAAACTCGTGTTAATTTGAATTGATTGGTGAAATTTGAGGAAACTATTTTTATTATATAAAGTATTTTAAATTATATTTTAAATTATATTTAAAACTATATTTATATTATTTTTAATATAAACTATTTTTAATATAACTATTCTAATATAAACTATTTTAAAAATACTAATTATTTTAATATAAATTGTTTTAACTTATTACTATTTATTTAAATATTTTATTTTATAAACTATTTATTTTATATACTATTATTAATATCTATACTGTTTGAAGGAAAGTGTTATGATTTCAAGTGTTATGATTTCCAAAGTTGAATTTCAAAGTATTATGATTTCCAAAGTATTATTATTTCAAATTGTTTTGGGTTCGAAAGTATTATATCCTTGAAAGTACCATGATTTTGGAAATGAATTTGTTTGACATAAAATATGTTGATTTGGAAACAAACTTGGATTATTTTCTAAACCTATTACCTTGGAAACTTTGAAACTAAAGATATTTAGTTTGGAAGAAATAATTTGGTGAAATCGTATATGATTTTGAAACTGAACTGGTATTGAAACGGATTGGAATTTGAGAACCTTATTTTTCTAAATATTTGATTTGGGAGTTATCGAACTTATATAAAATTGATTTGTATAAGTATGAAGTTGATTCGAAAACTGTTGATTTGGAAAGGTACTCAATTTGAAAAGCGAAATCTTATATAATCGAAGTCTATATAAGTGTGATTTGATATACTATTGATTTGGAAAGTATTCGATTTGAAAATGAAAATCTTATATATAATGGACTTTATATAAGTATGATATTTGAAATTGATTTGAAAAGGTACTATATGATACATATTTTCGAAGTAAAGATATGGAAAGTGCCTTCTGCTTGATATCCTATTTGTGGCCACATTTGGGATTCATTCTATGGATATTATTCTCTCTGATTTGGTTTTCCGGATATGATACTCGAGTGTCCATCGAATTCCATGGCGTTACCCATGGTCTTATGAACTCGACTGTAACAACCCGCATATTTTACGATTGTATATTTAAATATTTTATTTAAATATAGCATCGTTAGTCGGATTATAGTCCGAAAAGTTACTTTTTGCAAACAGTCGAATTAGGACTCGAGACCACTTCCATTGAGTTCAAAATGGCGTTTGCGACTTTTTTGAGTATAAGCATCGATATGTTTGGAGTTGAGTAAAAATTATGACTTTTTCACTTTGGGTTTGGGTTTGGGTTTCAGCCAATCAACCTCCTAATAACCTAACCCTTCATCCAACTCCTCTTCACTCCTTCATAATATTTCCTAACATTCAAGCTTAAGTAAAAATGGGGAGAGGAATGGGAAATTAGAAATTCCTAAGCCCTAGTTTCTTTTACAAATCCAAGTGTTAGCTCCAAAATCAAAGAAAAGCTTAGGTAAGCCTCCTCTTCATCTTCTCCAACTCATTCTCTCTTTAATTTCAGAAATTTCCTAAACCTAACCTAGGAAATGTTCTTCTTTTGAGCTTAGATTCAAGCTTCTAGAGTTGAAGTTGAAGAGTAGTTGATCTTCCTTTGCTTTCAAGCTTCTCCTTCATCGTTTTTGGGTTTAAAGGTGAGTTCTTTAACTCACATCTATGTCTATAGCTATCTTTGTTGTTAGGTATGAATTCCTAACACTTGTGCATATTCATTTGCTTTTGATTTGAATTGATTTGGTGAACATTTCAATTTTCGGTGTTTTGAAGTCAAAACTTTGAAAATCCTAGCTTTGAATTATGAACATGCTTTTGGTGGTGTATCGAAGAGCCTATAGGGCCAGGTTGTCGATTGGCATAAACCCCTAGTGCCCACTGCTCATCCGATCGCAATTTGGAAGGGTTTGCTCTTCATTTGGATAGGTTGAAAAACATTCCCAGTGCCAGTCAGTCGACTGACCTTCTGTAGTTAGTCGACTGGCTGTAGAATCCGAGCCTATCTGGGACTGTCTGCAGAAACAAAGAGTCTCTATTTTCTGCAGTCAGTCGACTGGCCCTCTGCAGTCAGTCGACTGACTACAGGGTCTGAAAATTCTCGGGTTCTGGTTCAGTCGACTGACTGCAGAAGGCCAGTCGACTGACCAGCTTGTTTTTGCCTATTTTGCCTATTTTGTTTGAGGTTCCAATTTTTTATCGATTCGCGATTATCCGATTTATTGTTATCATTTATTATCGACTTTGATGACTTCTTTTTCGGAACTTTTGAGAATATCCATTTTGATGAATTCGGTATCGATTTCTTTGGATTTGATTCACGTCTTCGGATGTGGATTTTGGTGATTGATTGTTTCTACAATCATTTCTATGCTTTGTCACTTTAAAATATAAAGGTTTTCTATACTAGTAGTAAATATTCAAACTCTTTTACAAAGATGATTTCAACTCTATTTTTAATACAAAGCTCGTTTATAAAACCGTTTTCTAATCTATTAGTATATACAAACCTTTACCTCATTCGTATGAGAAAATATAATTAAACGGCTTAGCAAAACAAGTGGTATAAAACGCTTGCGTTTACTTCGTCGGTTAATTTTTGGACTTGTTCGATTGTAACTCTTGCGACAATTTTCGAGTGGAAATCTACAATCTGTTCGTAAATATTTGAGTTAAGCAAGTGGTTATGGGACATGAAGCTAAACTCTTATATTTACTAGCTTAGTGTTATCGACCCTTCTTGATGATCGATGATGATCATTTTGTGATTTAGACTAGCATTGTGCGATGTCTCTTTGTCCACGAGGGGAACTATACCCCGTTCTGTTGAGCTTCGTCTCATTTTTATGGGCTTGCGACCCATGATCTTTGGACCGTTCGTGGAGCAATCGGCTCATTAAGTCGGTGCATGGGGTGCATCTTTTTAGGTGCATCGATGTTCGACTAGGCATGGGGTGTATCATCCTAGGTGCATCGATGTTAGTTTATACATGGGGCGTATCTTTTCAGGTGCGTCGATGTTCGACTGTGCATGGGGAGTATCTTTCTAGGTGCGTCGATGTTCAGTTTATGGTTAGCGACCTGGAATAGCGTTCCGTTTGTGATACACGTGCTGGTGAGTTTTCATGCTACAGTTTGTGATAGGCCTCCCCCTTTGTGATTTCTGGATTTCTAGTTGATGATTTCTAGAATTTGTGTTTCACCTCTTTTCGTGATTGACAATGATATGTTTGTCAATATATTTGTGGTTTGGTGAATAAAATAAAGAATATGACATTTTTTTTGGTGCTTTGAGATTATGGAGATATTGTATGATTTTTGTTGTTATTCGATGCATACTTGACACAGTATGACATTTATGTTATCATACGTTTTTGGTCATATCTCTTATCCTATACCATTTTAGCTGATATTTATAGCTAGCCTGATCCGTTTATTATTTTCTTCTTAAATAATACTCGGGTCAGACCGAGGTATTTCAGGTGCTCTTGCTTGACTTCTTATCAGGGATTATCATCTGATTCTTTTGGCTAACTACTTTAGATTAGTAGTTTTTGTTATTATACATTTGAGATATGGACTCCTTGATGTATAATTATTCTTTTGCCTTGCACTTGTATCTACTCTCTTGTGATGTAGTGGATCTTGTTTTACCACTACTTTGATGTACACTTCTTTGTGTTATATTCATATCTGTTTCCACCTTTGTGATATGAATGTCTGTGACTGATTTGTGTTATGTTTATTTCTATATTTGTTTCCGAGGTCCACTTAGCCACTGTGTGGTAGCTTTGAGTTTGTATTTGATATGTCGGATTTCCTCTTGACATGAAGTGTAAGTTATATTTTCTGACATATCGGTACTCACACAAAGCAATTACACAGATAGTCGCTCCTCAACAACCTTATTCTTCGTGCTAGTCGTCGGCATTACTTAGTAGTGTCCTTGGCTAGCGTGAGTATAGAGGTGGGGCACCACAACATGGTATCAGAGCCAAACTTCGGAACAATGTAGAATAATCTAGCAAGGATCATTGTCCTAAGTCTTCCTTAGGAATCGTGCCATAGGATTTAATTCGAGTCTTCGCACCGTTCTATCCTATATTCTTTATGATGCCTTGTTTTATCAATCAAAATTTGTTTGATATTCATTTTGAGAATAACCTTTTTCCTCTTTTCTTTCTTTCTTAAAGAAGAGAAATGGTTAGACCTGGCCGTCCCAGCACCGGTCAATCTAGTGATACTCCTCAGGATGGAGTATTTATGTCAGCTCAACAACTTTTAGATCTTGTGAACAATGCCCGAGCTGCCGGACCCGTTCCAGCGCCAACTCACCCTAAATCCGGGTTTGCACGCTTGTGAAGGGATTATACCGCTTTGGGTGGAAGGCCATTCAAGGGTTCCGAAACCGTTATAGAAATCCAACCTTGGCTTAGATCATGCGATCGCATCTTTTCCCGCATGGATCTTATTGATTCACTTTGAGTCCAAGTGGCTTCTAGCATGCTCCAAGAAAGAGCATTAGGTTGGTATGAGCTTTTGATTTCTGAAATTATCGAAGCGGATCTCACTTGGGAGCAATTCCGGAAAAGATTCGAATTGAAGTTTGTGCCGGAGGCTGAAAAAGTAACTTTAGCCCGACACTTTATTGACCTTGTACAAGGTGAATCCTCTGTGACGGATTACGTCGCATCTTTTGAATCTCTCTCTAAATATGGGGTCGAATATATTAATACCCCGTTGAAGAAAAATCAGAGATTTGTTTATGGGTTGAATAGAACCTCAAAAAGCCTTTACTTTTGAAACTAGAAGTTTCTTTCGATCAGCTTATTGATATCGCTCTTCGACTTGAAGAGGCCGATAATGAAAGTAATGTTGAAGTTGTGGGTGCCAAACAGAACTTCAACAATAACATGAAGAGGCCTATTAAGTTCAAAGGCCCCAATCCCAACAAGAAAGGGAAGCAATAAACTTCTGTAGCAAAGACTCCTACCACTAGTCGTGGACGATGCTACAATTGTGATTCTATGGACCACTATGCAAATGAGTGTCCGCAACCCCTCTATTGTCGCTATTGCAAAAGTTTGAGTCATCATATATCTGCGTGTCCCATACTTCAAGTAAGAAGGAGGGAAAGTTAAAATGTTGTGCAAGCCTCTACTAGCACTTCTCTTGGTCAAGGTAATTCTCGTTCTATCCTTGATGACATTAATTTGTTTTGTGATGATCTTATTCGAGTTCTTTTTGATTTGGGTTCATCTCATTATTTTATGTCAAAAGAACTTGATGATTCTTTCTCTTTTAATATTATGGGCTTGATGACTTCATTGACCATTGTGAATTCAATTGATGGATCCGCAACACTCAGTTTACTTTGTGAAAATGTCGAGATTATTTTATGTGATTATCCTTTTCGAGCCGATTTACATGTGATGCGTTGCTTAGGCTTCAAAATTGATTTTTTGAGAAAGGATTGGCTTAATTATTATGAAGGCCATATCCTATGTCCAATGTGAACTATTTATCTTCGACATTCTCAATCTGTTAAGCAGATTTCTTTGGTTCTTAATGATTTTGATTTCCAAAATTCGGTGGCAACATTTTATTCTTTAAAAACCCACTTGATGAAGAAGATGTTATTTTTCTCATTCAAGTAATTTGTGAATTTTTCGGAATGTATTTGAGCTTGTCTTAGGATTATCACCTAAGCAATCTTTTGTGTGTCGTTAAGGTCTTTTCACCTCGACCTTGCCACCGGTTTTCATCAGCTACGTGTTGCGGAGGTTAGCATTCCACTTACCGCATTCCGCACTCGTTATGATTGTCGTGAGTGGTTCGTTATGTCATTCGGTTTGACGAACCCTCTACCTTATTTCATCCATTTTGTGAATCGAGTATTCTACGAATATCTCGATTAGTCTATCCTTATATTTATTGATTACGGATGAAAATAACAAATTTAAAATTTGCAAATCTTTTTAATAAGATATTTATAAGTATGATTGGATTTTGTTCTTAAACGAGCAAAGAGTATTTGTAAATTTTATAAGAGACATGATTATCATATATAATATAATTTTGTGTTCTTTTGCCCATTGAGTGCTTTAAGAATTCTGGTCGATGCGCTTGATCAACGTTATCGGTAGGAATCTCCTAAACGCTATGATGAGACAATCAAACACAGTAAATTCTTGTAGTAAGTAAAATTTTTCTAAAAAGATGATTACATAAAGTTAATTATAATTTTGAAAGTCTTAGCTTTTCGGGAAAGAGGATCATTTAAAAGAACTCTTTTCTGATGTTTTTATTCTTGTGATTCCCGAAGGGAATCAAGACTTTATTGTTTTTACCGATACTAGTCGTATTGGTTTGGGTGCCATTCTCCATCTATGAGAATGTGTTATTACATATGCTTCTTGACAATTGAAGCTTGTCGAGACTAGATATTCCATTCATGATCTAGAGCTCGCGGCTATTGTTTTCGCTCTTAGAATTTGGTGCCATTATATTTTGGGAGAGAAATTATTCTCTACCCCGATCATAAGTTTTTGAAGTATTTATTTTCTCGAGAGGAACTTAATTTGCGTCAACAATGTTGGCTCGAGTTCCTTGCATCTTATGATCTTGATATTCTTTGTACTCCGGAAAAGAGTGATCGTGTTGCCGATGCCCTTAGTTGTAAGCAACAAGCAGTTGTTTCTTTGATGATATCCGAATGGAATGATCTCGAGACTTTATCCATTTGTGAGATTCGAGATCGTGAATCCAATTCATGTTCATCTCTTGTTTTGTGTAGCCTCGAGGCTCGTCCTTCTCTTTTGGACCATACCTCTTTTGGCCAAACTCTATGTCAAACTAAATTGCATGGAGTTCCTACTTCTATAGTTAGCAATCGTGATCCATTATTTTACTAGTGGATTTTGGAAAGGTCTTCAAAATCTTTGGGAACAAAGCTTAATTTTAACACCGCTAATCGTCCTCAATCCGTGGGACAAACCGGGCGTGTGAATCAAACTCTTGAAGATTCATTAGTATATACAAACCGTTACCTCATTCGTATGAGAAAATATAATTAAACGGCTTAGCAAAACAAGTGGTATGAAACGCTTGCGTTTACTTCGTCGGTTAATTTTTGGACTTGTTTGATTGTAACTCTTGTGACAATTTTCGAGTGGAAATCTACAATCTGTTCGTAAATATTTGAGTTAAGCAAGTGGTTTTGGGACATGAAGCTAAACTCTTATATTTACTAGCTTAGTGTAATCGACACTTCTTGATGATCGATGATGATCATTTTGTGATTTAGACTAGCATTGTGCGATGTCTCTTTGTCCACGAGGGGGACTATACCCAGTTCTGTTGAGCTTCGTCTCATTTTTATGGGCTAGCGACCCATGGTCTTAGGACCGTTCGTGGAGCAATCGGCTCATTAAGTCGGTGCATGGGGTGTATCTTTTTAGGTGCATCGATGTACGTTTAGGCATGGGGTGTATCTTTCTAGGTGCATCGATGTTAGTTTATACATGGGGCGTATCGTTTTAGGTGCGTCGATGTTCGACTGTGCATGGGGCGTACCTTTCTAAGTGCATCGATGTTCAGTTTATGGTTAGCGACCATGGAATAGCGTTCCGTTTGTGATACACGTGTTGGTGAGTTTTCATGCTCCCGTTTGTGATAGGCCTCCCCCTTTGTGATTTTTGGATTTCTAGTTGATGATTTCTAGAATTTGTGTTTCACCTCTTTTCGTGATTGGCAATGATATGTTTGTCAATATATTTGTGGTTTGGTGAATAAAATAAAGAATATGACTCTCTTTTTTGGTGCTTTGAGATTCTGGAGATATTGTATGATTTTTGTTGTTATTCGATGCATACTTGACACAGTATGGCATTTATGTTATCATACGTTTTTGGTCATATCTCTTATCCTATACCATTTTAGCTTATATTTATAGCTAGACTGATCCGTTTATTATTTTATTCTTAAATAATACTCGGTTCAGACCGAGGTATTTCAGGTGCTCCTGCTTGACTTCTTATCAGGGATTATCATCTGATTCTTTTGGCTAACTACTTTAGATTAGTAGTTTTTGTTATTATACATTTGAGATATAGACTCCTTGATGTATAATTATTCTTTTGCCTTGCACTTGTATCTACTCTCTTGTGATGTAATGGATCTTGTTTTACCACTACTTTGATGTACACTTCTTTGTGTTATATTCATATCTGTTTCCGCCTTTGTGATATGAATGTTTGTGACTAATTTGTGTTATGTTTATTTCTATATTTGTTTCCGAGGTCCACTTAGCCACTGTGTGGTAGCTTTGAGTTTGTATTTGATATGTCGGATTTCCTCTTGAAATGAAGTGTAAGTTATATTTTCTGACATATCGGTACTCGCACAAAGCAATTACACAGATGGTCGCTCCTCAACAGCCTTATTCTTCATGCTAGTCATCGGCATTACTTACTAGTGTCCTTGGTTAGCATGAGTATAGAGGTGGGGCACCACATCGACTGCATAGCGTAATTCGCATGGGCTGTGACGGCCTACGGGTACAGATGTTTCCTGGGGAATCTAGGCGTAACCATTGTGTATCTGCGATCTATGGTCGTTTTGTAGCGTAATCTGCAGGGGTTGTGACGGCCTATGGGTACGGATGTTTACTGGGGGATCCAGGCGTAACCATTGTGTATCTGCGGTCTACAGTTGTTATCATGGCGTAATTCGCAGGGGCTGTGACGGCCTACGGGTACGGATGTTTCCTGGGGGATCCAGGCGTAACCATTGTGTATCTGCGATCCATGATTCAGTTTGATTCGATTGATTTGTTTGGATTGTACTTTCCATATTGGTTTTGAAAGTTTTTCCAGTATTTTCACTGGGTGTTGAAACAAGTCTACTAAATACTTGGAGAAATCTAGCTTTGCGCCTGATCAATGCATGGCCAGAGTCTGCAAGAATGAGGATAAACTTGTTGAGACATCGAGTTATAAAAGTATTTTCAAAAAGGAAAATTTGTTTCGATATAAAAGTATTTTATTATAAAAGTATTTTGATAAAGTATTATATAAAGGATATTTTGATCAATTCTCTTTCTAAATAATTTAAAATGTTTAAAATATTGTTTATTTATATACTACATGGTTTAATAGTAAATTTGTAGTGTTGTAAATATTTTAGAAGTTATTAATTAAATACAATATATTTAAAGAAAATGATTATTGATTTATTAATAATGTTGAAAAGTTTCTTGAGATAAATTAATAAATTTATGAATTATGGATTCAATGTTTTCATTAGCTTCTTTGTAAATATAAGTAATGATATAAATAATTGTATTCAAATAAGTTTTCATATATTTATAAAGGTGTTATTTAAACATATAAATGGTATTTATAAAGGAAGCAAGAAATTTTACAAATGGGTTTAACCAAATTATTAAATATTAAATAATTCTAATTGAAATTTATATAGTTTTAAATTAATTGTTTATCCTTGTCTTTCAACCTACATTTCTTTCTAGTTGTTTCTATTCTCCTACCTTCTTCCTTTTCGAGGACGAAAAGTTTTGAGTGGGGGAGAGTGTAACAACCCATGTTTTAACAAATATTTTAAATTAATTTTTATTTGAAAACTTTGATTTTTAAATCATTTTAAAATTGAATTTTTGAATTTTCCAATGTATTTTGGATTTTTTTTATAATTTATTTTCTCAATATAATAAAATAAAATTTTATATTTTGGTCAACTTTGGTCAAACTTTGATTTTCAGTTGAAAATTTTAAATTTGAATTTTAAATTTCTAATCTTTTTCTTTGAAACAGTATTTGTTTCTGATATTCGTTTTGTTAAATTCTGTTTTATACTTTTTAAATCTGATAAATTCATCATTTTACAAGAAATTATTTTCAGTATTTTATTATCTATATTTTTCTATGTTATTTTTATTTTATTTTAGTTTTGGACTTTGTTTATTTATTTGTTGTTTTGAACTTGTTTGGTTTTGGGTTTGACAAGTGGGCTTGGAAATTCAAGAGTCATAGGTTTTCTTTTCTTTAATGTGATGTGTGCCTCTTCATTTCATTCCCATAGCCGTGTATTTCATTTCCTATAGGCGTACATAGCTTTTATTCCCATTCCTCTTTTTATTTTTCATTTCTAACAAAAAAAACAAAAAGTTTTAAAGTAAGTTTCCATGGCTTCTTTCTTCTTTCTCTTTTCTTTTTATCCTTTCTTTTGTTTTCTTCCCTTATGTTAATTTGGCCATCACCATGCTCCATCCTTTTGCCGACCATCTCACCACCACTACCACCTCCATGACCGGCCTCCACCATCCCACCATCACCCCATGTGTTGCCGTGACCACATAGATCCAAACCCACCTCCTATTTTCCTTGCAAACCATAGCCGAACTCCACTTATACATCACCTTCCTTTTAGCCTCGGCCACCATCATTTCCACCACCTCCTTGCTTTGCTTTGCCATGACCAGAACCCACTCCAGGCCGTGACCAGACCCGACCCAAACCATGAACCCAGGCCGAGCACACTAGCTAGCCTAGGGCCGAACCCAAATGCATATGACTTTTCATCTTTCCTTGCCTCTTTACCTTCCATGACCTTTTGCCTTCATGTAACTCCTATCTCTTCATATTCTAGCCCACAGCCGTGCCTTATGGTGACCATGGCCGAGCCTAGATGCCTCAAACCAAGTATGGCCGAGCATGTTTGGTGATGGTTGAGTCTATTTGGGATGTGGCCGAGCCCACTTGCATTGGTTAAGCCAATTTTGTTTCATTTTGATTCATATTTTACATTGTTTGTTTTATTTTCTTATGTTGAATTATATACTTATATATGTGTATATTTTGTTGTTACAAGACTTGGATCTTGGCTCTCCATCTACTCGAAATTGATTCGTGCTTTGTCGTGCTTTTCGAAGTTTGTTTGTGTGTTTTGAATTTGATCTCTAGCTTTAGAGGTGAGTTTATCACTCTCGACAAATCGTACTTATATAAATGTGAAACAATGTCACTTGAATTGTAGTAGTTGATATGCTATGTTATATGCTCACATCTGCCTGTTATCTGACATTATATGATGATATTACCTGATTATATACCTGTTGCATCACCTGACATCATATGATATGTTTTACTGTTTATTTATTTTCTGTTTCTCACACTGCAAGTTCCCTATTAGTATAGAATCACTATGGGTTGAAATGATACATACCCGAACGGACTTTAGAATAGAGAAAAGTCGTTACGAGCTAAAATGATAGGCTCGAGCGATTTTTATTTGACTTGGGATAGCGGGTTGGAAATGATAAAACCCGGAATTTTTATTTATTACGGATTGAAATGATATATTATCCGTATCACTTGACCCAAGTTAGAAAATATTATACTGACCCGTGGTTAAATTTTAAAATGAATTTTCTAAAATTATTAAGTATTTTAAATTTTAAAAATATGGATTTTTAACTTAAATTGGATTTAAATGATTTAAATAGTGATTTTCTATAAGTTAAAATTTTATAAGTTGATAAATGGTTTAAATTGAAATTTAAAATTTGATTTAACTTAATAATTGAAAATTTGATTAAAAATGGAATTTTAAACTTAACTTAGTAATTAAAATATTTTAGTTATGAAATGGATATTTTTAAAAGAAAGAAATATTAAGATTTGTTTGTTAAAATGAAAAGTTAAGCAAATTATAATGTAAATTTGACTTAATGAATGAATTATAATTTAATTGGATATTTATTAAATAAAATGTTATTTTATTAAAATTATAAGTTACATAATATCCAAATAAATAATTTTGAAAAGTGGAATAAGTTTGATAAGTTAAAAATAAGAAAAGTTGAATTTTTTTTAAAGTTGTTATAATAAACTTATAACAGTAATTGTAGCGTTTCAGAAATGCTATGGTTTTAACGTAGTGTTTTCCAAATTACCACTATACTTACAGTAACGTTCTATAAGTGCTACTGTTTCTGAAATGAACTGTATTTCTGAATTACTATTATACCTACTGTAACATTTTATAAGTGCTGCTGTTTCTGAATTGAACTGTTTTCTGAAATACTATTATATCTACAAGTGCAGTTTCTAAGTGCTGCTATTTCTAAAAGATAAATTTTCTGAAATGCTACTATAAGAATTATAACATTTTCTAAGTGTTATGAATGCTAAAATACAATGTTTTGAAATTGTTATAATTGATTGAATGAACTTAGGAAATGCTAAAATTCTGGAAATTGAATATTTGATTTGAAAGGATAATGACTTCATATTTAAATGGTTTAAATGAATATGTCTTGATTTGAAATATAAACCATTTTGAAATTTATAACCACGGGTTATGATAACGGTTGGTTGTGCTCCTCCGATCGGACTCATTTCTTGGTATGCCATTTTATTACTTTATGATTTATTGGATGACCATCCTTGATTTTTGATTTGGGAGTGTGGCTAGAGGTGGGCGATTGCTGCAGCTTTGCGTTACCCTATCCACCTTAACACTATTATTTTTCATAGTTTGCTTTACTTTAGACTTTACTAATAGCATTCATTACTACGTAATAGATGGTTTAACGGATCCTTAAAGGGTGGGCGATCCTAGGCATCCTTTAAGTTACTTGTGCATTTCTATTTCAGTTCACTTGAGTTGGTTTACATTGTATAAGTATGTATGTCATGACTTGAGTGTTTTGTGTTTTACTTTATGCTCGGATCAGCCTGAGTATCACAACTCTGATTCACCTTCTGGAGCTAGAGATTTGCTGGAGCTTATTTATCTATTTGTCATCCATTTTCATTTCGGTTATTTCCCATTTAGCTGTGTTATGTATTAGTGACTTATGTATTCAGACTTCTGTTGTATTTGCTTTTCAGACTATGATATTTTGTATCTGTTTTGAGATTATTTATGTAGTAGCTTCATGAACTACTATGGTATTTTATTTCCGCTGCGAGTTATTCTGATATACTATGTCTGTGATTCTCTGTTTGATTTTATTTGCTCCAAATTTTCTTAACAATCCACTGTTTTGAAGTATTCAAGTCTGACATGTGAGGATTTATTGTCGATTTGAATGGTCCAAAATAGTGGGATGTTACAATCTATATAAAAGAAATATTATTGAAACAATTCAACAATAGTGAGGAAACCCGTTGGATCCCTCCAACCTCTTTCCTCCTGCATCACAAACATTATATAATCATAAAATATAAATCAACCGCTTCGAGGCAGGATTCGTATACAAAGGGTCATACGCTCTTACACGAGAACGTAATAGGGTCTTATCCGCTCCCATAGGAGGTAATATTCAATCCAACTAATATAAATATAGTAATTCATTCAAATAATCATCCAACAATTTCTATCAACTATACATCATACTAGTTAACCAAAAAGGTGAGTTTAACTCACCAAAATCTCCTGTTGCCGCCGAGGCATTACGGTTTGAAACTAAAATTGAACGACGTCTGATTTTAGCCTAAATTTCAACTTTCTAAAAATTCATCCAAACCTAGTTCCATCGTGAAGCTTTCGTCATTACGAGCGCAACACAAAAAGTTTCGTCTCGATCGGACCTCATATGAGAGAGTTATTGAATTTTTTATATATCGATATTTAAATTTAAAAATTAATAAACAAGTTACACTTCACCATATTTACAACATTACCCTTACCTCTCATCTTCTTCAATTCGTTGTCCCCTGTGCACGAACCCAATGCACGCCGTGCATCCATCCAACGACACGGAGCAACAGTCACCGATTCACCAAACCAAGAATGCCAACGCGTTTCTCTCCTCGATCTCCACCCCCTCGACCCCTCAAAAGCAACCCCGACCTCACTAGATAAAAAGCGACCTGCACACGACTTCGCCGACCACCATCAGGCCGCGAACCCCAAATGCCAGCCACACTCTGCCAAACTTTGTCAAAAGTTGCGATTTTCGACGACGAACTTAACTCCAATCTCCACTCATCGAATCGATGACCACAACCACCGAAAAACCCAATCCTAGCTCAACTGCCATGAACGGCCTCCCTCCAAACCTTGATCGAACACCACTTAACCCAAATCACAACGAAGATCTCAACAAGACAAGTCCAAAGATTCAAGTTTTGGAATTTTTCATTGAGTAAATTTTGAAATACTAATTTTTGAATGAGTTGATTTTTTTTCTTGGCAGGGTTTAAATACTGGAAGGAAGTATGGGAGGGGCGTGGGCTTGTACGGGTCTAGTTTGAAGGTTATGGGTCATGGCTGAGGTGATGAGGCATGGCTTAGGTGATGAGGCATGGTTGGTGTATGGTCACATCAAGTTATATAAATATATATAAGCTATATAATTTCGAATCCCAATCGAGACGTGCCGCTTGGCGTTCTATATGTTATACCCCTATTTCGAACACAATGGAACTTGTCTCCAGACCTAATTTGATCGTATGTAGAAGATAGCTTTTTAAACCCAATTATTATATTAAATATTCAATATTAAATCCTACGCGTTTCGATCTCGCATGACCAAACGATACATCTGATCGCCATGAAATTTGATGGCGTATAATTCATTATTATCGATCCAGTGAAACTGGTTTCGTCGAAATATGAGACAGTGCCCCGGAAGGATATTTTTATATGTTAATTAAAACGAGTTATTTTCAAAATCAGTTAAATCACTTTTAAATCCAATTTAAAATTTTATTATCTTCATTCTTATTAATAAAAATTAAATAAGCTTTTAAATCATTTTTATCCAAACAAAAATCCAAGATTCAATTATTTAAACGATTTCAGTTATTTAAATTAAACAATTGAATTATCCAATAAATCGCTTATAATCGAAATTCAAGTTATTTAATCTATAAAATGAACTTTTCAATATTTAAAATTAATTAAATATTCCAATTTCAAATGGCTAAAATTCTGGGTTGTTACATTCTTCCTTCCTTAAAAGAATTTCGTCCTCGATATTTGCCAAGGTAGGAAAAATACCCAAAGCCCTTACTTTTTTTTAAAACCAATCAGTTGAAATAACTTACCAAATCCTTTTAAGCCTTTAACATTCCAAAATCAATTTGTTGAAACCTTGTTATTACTTTTACTAAGTTTCCAAATTCATTCATAGATTCCAACTAATATTATCACATTCAATCATCTCAGGTTATAACTAAAAATCAAATCTTAGTTATCGAAAATTTCTTTGGAAATTTTTTCAAAATTTTTCTAACACCTTAATTTCTCGAAAAATTCCGTCAGCGTCTCCTTTGCGCGGCTAGATCAGAACAACTACTAATCACCACTGTGGGCCCAAACAAATCAATGAAAACAAAGCCAAGTGGCTCATCATAAAACCATCAAATTCAACAATGTTTTAAACATGTACCTTTTAGTCGGCGGCCAAATTTTAATTATGAAATCAAAGGCATCAAATCAGCTCTTGCTTTTATATACCTGCATCTTATTTTCCAATTATATCCAATCATATAATTCATAATCGTATTATTCTGCAATTTCTAATTTCCAACATTTGTTTTGCTAAAACCGTACGATGTACATATGTCATTCGTATGCATAATCAAATCTGATTGCTAGCTCGATCACACAATCTCACTTCCGAACTAGTAACATTCACACGACCACTCTAGTGCGGACTCAGGTCTGGTTCCTTGATTAGAAACCGTCATTCTCCTTGCATAGCCATATACAATGATAAAGAACTTCAGAATCAACCAAAAATCCATATCCAGTGTTCACCGTCGAGAATCGAGTGAAAAATCCTTGTTCGGACCAATGTAAATCATCTCGAAATCGTGTACTCGAATCTGGATCAAACCGTTATGTGAATAAAATAACATACGTACAACTTACGTATTTATTTCCACTTACTTCTATTCAATTAATTTATATTCAATTTCTTTTACATTCATTTTATTCATATTCAATTTAAATCATATCCCTTTATTCATATTAATTTCACTTACATTCAATTATTCACATTGCTTTATCCATATCCATTTGTTACTTAGTATTATTCTTTCAATACCAATATCACTTAAGAATTATTCCCTTAAATTTTATGTTTAACAACATTTCACTCTATACTAAATTCATTTATGAATTATTTCATAAATTTTTACTCAAGTTTATAACATTTCATTAAACACTTCTCATGTTTATTTCCATTTCACAACTTAAGCCCATAACTATTTTAAATCAATTTCAATTCCATTTATCTCAATTCATTTTTCAACTTCAATATTCAATTTTAACCATTTTCAATTCACTAACTTATCTAATTAGTCCATCTCATTAATTCATTTCAAATCACAATCGATTTCATTTCAAAAATTATTTCTTTTAACCTAACTTAGGTCAAATTTCTTTTCAAAATTCATTTTTGTTTAACTTATCTTAAGTTAAATTTCATTCCCAAGTTCAGTTCCAAATTTACTTTTCTTAACATTCATATTCAACAATTTATAACATTGCTTAAACTTACTCATTTCCAAAATTTATAAGTTATCAAACTTATTTTCTCATATTTTCAAAAAATACTTAATTGAAAACTACCCTGTTCTATTTATTTCAAATCATTTTGAAATCATATATATTCATAATCCCCTTTGGCATATCAAATAATCCTTTTGAATTTTAAATTCAAAACTAGTTTTACCAAAACAAAACTCCAATGGTAGCAATTCCTCTCTTGGAAACCCAAAAAAGAACGTCGATGATGCTGCAGTCATCATCGAAATTATTTTCCAACGACCGAAGTGAGTTCAGTGCTTTCTTTCTTTTTAAAATTCCTTTTAAATATTTCTATTCAAAAATATTTTCCAAATAATAATATTATTATTATTTTCTAAAACTTCGAAAAATAATTTTTAAAACCACGGGATTTAAATTCTCAAATTTCCAGCTTTTAAACCCTTTTTACTTACAAATCATATTTATAATATACTTCTGAAATTTGATTTTAATTTACAAATCACATTTATAAACTATATACTCATATAATCTCACTTTGGTTACATAACAAAACAATTTTCTTAATTGTTTATCTTGTTTGCATCATAATATCAACAACTTTTATTAGAACACAACAACAACAAATGATAATAATCAAATATTATCATTCTCTAACAACTAAACACACCATATATACTATAATAATTTCTGAAAAATTATCCTTTTATATATAAAATATAATAAAGGTAAAACTATTTCATTTACCTAATTTCAAAACAATACCATGTTGAATTACTCTTTTAAGTGTTTATAGATCCCTATCAATAACGTTAATTACTCTTATTGACCAGAATCCATAAGCCACTCAATAGATCAACCAACACAATATAAAACATTTTTATATCACTAACAAATACACGCTTATATATATACACTCAAACTCATTCTAGGGTGCTACTGACCCTATCTCTAATGAGTTACCCCACCAAAGCCAAGGTTCTCGCTTAACCTTTAGCTCTGATACCAAATGTAACAAACCAGATTTTCGACCCTAAAAAATCGACACTAATACGTCCTCTGTATTATATGTCGAACATTTAAGTGCCGGAAATACCGATTTGTTAGAGTGAAAGAAGAAGGTAGAAGGTAGAAGATAGAAGAAAACTAAACAACATAGAATCTCACAACACAGCTAATAGTATATAATACAACAATGATCTTTATAAAAAGGAAACATCTTTATTCATATATACAACATCAGAGTACACTAGCTTATCCTAAATTTGGACAGTTATAGAAACCTGTCCTTATATTGGCAAACATACAGACTCTATAATACAGCGGAAGAAAAATATACGTGAATACGTCTTGACCATCCAGCTCCACTCCAACTCCAAAGTATCCAGCTAAACCTGGGAAAACATGCTCGGTCTAACCCGAGTATTACATGGAATAATGCCCGGGTCAGTCTAGTAAACCAACGTGAGTAAAACTCGATAACAGTAACAACCAAACTGATTTCTACATTTGAAAACCATTCAAACAAAGGGTATCTCATAAGACCACACCGCACATAAAAACGGATGGGATTTTACGTAACGATAACCAAAACATTTTATATCAAAATTCAGTCATATTATCATAATGTCTATGTTTAAAGTAAATAGATAAAATAGCCGAAATGCTTGCATCTCGCATTCCAACATTAGGCTCTACAATCAAAACCGTAAGGCACGTATTGGAGATTGGATCCCAACAATGGCAAGGTAAGGGACTACCTTCCGACGATACACCTCTAGAAAATGCACTGATGCTAACACAGAGCCGGCTGCTCCTTTAGCATAGCAGACCGGATTACCTCACCCCCTGACACCGAGGCCTTATAATACCACGGTGTTTGCATGCAAACCAACTCTAAAAGGGACATCCAGAATGGGGTGACCGCTCCTAATGATAGCTAACCACATAGCTCTGCTGCATGCCCTGTTTTTGCCATTCCTCACGGTTGTGAGGCTTGATGCTACATTTTACCTGTCTAAATAACAATCCATCTTGGAATGCTAACACTGCCTTCCAAGTGTCAATGCAATGCCAGCATTCATCCATACAAGTTCGTTCTAGGTCTGAATGAAATCGAAGGCACCGACTCTACTACATCCATTTTGGAATCACCCTCAGGATTAGTAGCAGTAGCCCTTGCACTTCAAAGAGCACCGTCTTCAATCATCATCAAGATGTCTTCCACTCAAGGGTACATGTCGGTTCGAAGTGGTTTTCGGATATATAAATCCGATCCCGGTCTCTTTGTACCAACAACCGATAATTTCCAGTAAACTCAACCTCGGTTCTTTAGGAAATAAACAGTCAAAAATAAAATCGGAGATTGCCTCCTAACCGTTAGTGGACAGTTTCCTTATCAATGTCCTAGGAGAACGAAACGAGATTTATACGCACAGTACATCGTCATTGGACATGACTATGCCATATAACTCACGTGTTTCTTCTAGATATTTCTAAAGTTACGTTTGGGTCCATTTTCGATAGTCGATTATTTAACTATCGAATAACAAACATTCAATCAGGCATTTATTCCATAGGGAAAAACCAACATTGGTTAAGCACATAAGCAATCACTAGCCTCCTTTAATAAATCATTCATTCATAAAAAATCACTTTGTAAATTACTTGTATATAAACAACTTTATAAAGATATCCTCGCAAATCCCTATATTTCAATACTTAGAAATATACATATACTTATCTCAAAGGTATAAGTATATCCACAAAATTTAGAAAGATTTTCTTTTTATTCGATTCTCAAATCATTTATAAATTTCCTATACAATTCTCCAAAACCATTTATAAACCATTTTATAAATCTCCGAAAAACCATTTATAATCCTTTTATAAAAATTCAATCACTTATAAGCTTCTTATACCTTTCAAAAATCATTTATAAACCCTTTATAAATCCATAAAACCATTTATAACACTCCTTAACCTTGTAAATAATCTTCTCTTAAGTCTTTAAACCATTTTATAAATTCCTTTATAAAATCCAAATCTTTCAACTCCATTCATGGGTCTCGGAAACATTTATACATAATTAAAAGTCTTTACTTCAAAACAGTTTCATATAAAATATTTATTTAAACTAACAGTAAAAATAAATAAATAAATATTATTATCTATCTTAAAATATCCTAAAATAATTATTAATCATTTCAAAACTAATAATAATAACTCTTTATTCTTATTATAAATAATAGAAATTTATTTCCAAAATCTTATAAATAAATCCTTATTATCGATTTCAAATCATAATTATTCTTTAAATAATTAACCTTTCAAATTATTAACATTTTGATAAATTCTTTAAAACAATATTAACTATAAACAAATAATTTTAAAATAATACTAATATAATTTAAATAACCTTAAAATAGCATTACTTTAATTAAATAACTTTAAAACAATATTAATATAATTAAATAACCTTGAAATAATATTACTATAATTAATTAACTTTTTAAACCAATATTAATATAATTGAATATCCTTAAAATAATATTACTATAAATAAATAGATAACCTTTAAAAAAAAATATTTCTGAAATGCAATTTCGGATTTAAAAATCGTTTCTTGTCTCAAAAAACCAGTTCCAACTTAAACTGCAATTTATAGTATTTTTAAAATACTATTTTGAGGCCAAGAGCCACCCAACACTTAACCAACATCGATATTGATTTTCTATCACTACCGGGTTTTAGTTTTCAAACATATAACAATGTTATAACGACAGTATCCACATTAGGTTCATTTTCAATAATCCATATAAAAGAAATATTATTGAAACAATTCAACAATGGCAAGAAATTCCGTTGGATCACTCCAACCTTTTTTCCCCTGCATCACAAACGTTATATAATCATAAAATATCAATCAACCGCTTCGATGCGGCGGGATTCATATACAAAGGGTCATTCACTCTTACACGGGAACGTAATAGGGTCTCATCCGCTCCAATTGGCGAGAATATTCAATCCAACTAATATAAACATAGTAATTCATTCAAACAATCATCCAAAAATTTCTATCAACTATACATTATACTAGTTAACCAAAAAGGTGATTTTAACTCATCAAAATCTTCTCTTGCCACAAAGGCATTCTGGTTTGGAACTAAAATCGAACGACGTTCGATTTTAGCCCACATTTCAACTATCTCCAAATTTGTCCAAACCAGTTCCATCGCGAAGCTTTCGTCGTTACGAGCGCAACACAAATTGTTTCATCTCGATCGGACCTCGTATGAGAGAGTTATTGAATTTTTTTAGTTATCGATATTTAAATTTAAAAATTAATAAACAAATTACACTTCACCATATTTACAACATTACCCCTACCTCTCATCTTCCCCAATTCGATGTCCCCTGTGCACGAACCCAATGCACACCGTGCATCCATCCAATGACACGGAGCAACAGTCATCGATTCGCCAAACCGAGAATTCCAACACGTTTCTCTCCTCGATCTCTACCCCCTCGACCCCTCAAAAGCAACCCCGACCTCACCGAATAAAAAGCAACATGCACATGACTTGGCCGACCACCATCTGGTCGCAGACTCTAAACGCCAGCCGCACTCTGCCAAACTTTGTTAAAAGCTGCGATTTTCAACGACGAACTCAATTCCAATCTCCACTCATCGAATCGACGACCACAACCACCGAAAAATCCAACCCTAACTCAACTGCCATGAACGACTTCCCTCCAAACCTTGATCGAACACCACTTAAGCCATATCACAATGAAGATCTCAACAAGACAATCCAAAGATTCAAGTTTTGGAATTTTTCATTGAGTAAATTTTGAAATATTAATTTTTGAATGTGTTGATTTTTTTTCTTGGCAGGGTTTAAATACTATAAGGAAGTATGGGAGGGGTGTGGGCTTGTACGGTTCTGGTTTGAAGGTGATGAGTCATGGTTGAGGTGATGAGGCATGACTTAGGTGATGAGGCATGGCTGGTGTATGGACACATCAAGTTATATATATATATATATATATATATAATTTAAATTATCAAGCTATATAATTTCGAATCCCAATCGAGATGTGCCACTTGGCGTTCTATATGTTATACCACTATTTCAATCACAATGGAACTTGTTTCGAGACCTAATTCGATCGTATGTAGAAGATAGCTTTTTGAACCCAATTATTACATTAAATTTTCAATATTAAATCCTATGCGTTTCGATCTCGCATGGCCAAACAATACATCAGATCGCCATGAAATTTGATGGCTTATTATAATTCATTATTACGGATCCAATGAAACTAGTTTCGTCAAAATCCAAGACAGTACCCCGAAAGGCTATTTTTATATGTTAATTAAAACGAATTATTTTCAAAATCAGTTAAATCACTTTTAAATCCAATTAAAAATTTTATTATCTTCATTCTTATTAATTAAAATTAAATAAGCTTTTAAATCATTTTTATCCAAATAAAAATCCAAGGTTCAATTAATTAAACGATTTCAATTATTTAAATTCAACAATTGAATTATCCAATAAATTGCTTATATTCGAAATTCAAGTTATTTAATCTATAAAATTAACTTTTCAATATTTAAAATTAATTAAATATTTCAATTTCAAATGACTAAAATTCCGAGTCATTACACTTCGAGTCATGTACTCGAATCTTGGATCGTGACCTATATGAGAAAGGAAAATGATCTACGTACAACCTATGTACTCCTCTAAAAGTTCTTATCTGCCCAAATTACTTTTAACCCTCCAAAAGTATTTATGGAAACATTCCACCAAATCCTAATTTTGGTCCAATGTTTTAAAGTGACACAACTTATTATCAAAGCCTTTCATAAAGTCATCTAAATTTATTAACTTGGGTAATACCCTCCTATATTCTAAGAGTATATATAAACAACATTTGATTTTTAATTCTCCTCACTTTTTATCTATTCAGATGTAGACCCAAATAATTTTGGGTTTTAAAACTGAGTTGACCAATTCAACCTCTTTACCCTTTTGGTCTGAAAAATAGCTAAGGAGAGTAGGATGCTTGTATCCAAACTCAGTATTAGAGTCTACTTTTTCTTGGATACCTCTAAGGTAAAAGTGTTTATTAGCCGGCGCAATAACATTAACTAATATTTAACCTCCTCAGTATTAAAATCCAAATGACACTGTTTAATAAAACCAAGTTTATTAATCCTTCTTGTTAAATTAATTCAAATTTAAAACTTCCTTTATTAACCCATTTTAAATTAAGATACCTTTACATACTGAAAACTTAGGAGCCAAATACCCAGGTTTATTTCAAAAATCTTTTGAAATGATACTATATATTTAATCCATAGAAAATATACATATAGCTCGAGTAACACCAAAATGATACTAAGGAACTCGGTACTACCAAATAGTATCATACATCCCCTTACCAAGAAGGGTAATACTTAAGAGAAGTGTTTACCATCTGAACACATCTCTTTCCCATTTTAAGTTATTTTCGGGCCACTTAAACTAGTTAACTTAAAAATAATTCTTCTATTTCAAAATCCTCCTTTTGAAACAATACTTTACATATTTTCAACAAAATATTTATTACCAACTTGCTTTGGGTTCATTCGGATTTGAACTTGTTTCGATTGTAAAATGATAAAGAGAATAATTTACTAAGTGCCCTATAACTATAACATTCACCTAGACAAACATCCAATCGTCACTTAGAAGATTATTTAGATCATCGTAATACAAATCAAAACTCGTTACCTGAACCGATCCAAAGAAAATACTTCTTACTCAAAATTTCCATACTCGAAAATTTCTCTTTTCTTAATAAAAATACTTCCAAATAAATATCTATTATTACTTTTCGAAACCTTGAAAACCATTTTTCAAAGTACTGGGATTTAAGTCCTTAAGTTTCATACTTAAATCCTTTTATTTTAATGACCCATCTTATAACTCAATCTTTATAAAACCATTTTCTTCTATAAAATCATTCCTAAATATTCTAACTTTAATAAACATCTTTTTTAAAATCAAGTTGTAACCTAACATTAACATCGAATGCTCTATAGTCAAATTATGAAACTTAATTCACAAGGTGTTCGTTTGAATGTTGCCTCAATTTCCTATTTTCCCAACCTCTGTTTTCACAAGAAAAGCTATCTATATAAACACTCAACTCTAGTCGATGCTCAACTGGACGAGCATAACTAGTAAAACCTAAATGATAATAATAGAATATTACATTCCTTAACAAATAATACATCAAAAATAACTATAATATTTTAAAAATCATTCTTTTATACATAAAATATAATCCAAGGTAAAATTATTTCATTTACCCATTTTAAAACAATACTGTGTCAGTTGGCCTAGTTCAAGTGTTTTGGGATCCCTATCAATAACGTTAGCTACTCGTATTGAACGAAATCCATATGCCACTCAACAGATCAATCAATACAATATAATTTTTTTTTATCACTAACAAATACATGCTCTAATATATACACACACATTGAAACTCATTCTAAGGTGTTACTAACCCTATCTCTAATGAGTTTACCCTACCAAAGCCAAGGTTCTCGCTTAACCTTACGCTCTGATACCAAAATGTAACGATCCGCCATTTCGACCCTTAAAAGTCGATACCAAAACATCTACAGTATTCACGTGTCAAATAACCAAGTGTTGATAAGACAGATGGTTAGGGGAAAGAAGAAGAAATAAGACAAGGAGAAACTAAACAAAATAAAATCTCACATCGCAATGAATAATGTATAATATAGCAATGATCTTTACAAAAGAAAACTTTTACATACATACATCTATCAAAGTACTAGCCATCATCTGCTTGGACAGTTATAACACATGTCCTTACAATTTTTGATAAATAAAACAAAACCATGTAGCAGAACATAAAGAAATGCGTAGATACATCTTGGCCTCTAACTCGTCTCCTGAGCTCCAATGCATCCAAAACCTAATCTGAAAATATGTTCGGTCTGGCCCGAGCATTATAAGAAAACAACGCCTGGGTTAGTCTGGTAAATTCAGCATGAGATACTCTTGTCATAAGAAATTTTATTATAACTTGTAAAATTCTTTAAAATCAAAGGTATCTCATAAGACCTCGCTGCACATAAATACAGACGGATTTTTACCTTAAGATAACCAAAACACTTTTTTATAGAAAATCAAGTGATATTACAATAATGTCTAAGGGTTTAAAATAAGTATATCAAGTAGCTATGACGTGTGTACACGACAACAATAATAGGTATACAATCAAAAACCGAAGGCGCTTATTGGAGAATGAATTTCCAACAAATGGCAAGGTAAGGGACTACCTTTTGAAAATAGTACACCTCTAGATAAAATGTACCTAAGGACAAAATACTTTCGGCCTCTGCCAACACAGAACTGGCCTACCCCTTACTGGATAGTATCAAATGTATCATCACTCCAATTATTCTAACCTTTATAGAGAGCTTTCATGCACAACCAAATCCATAATATGATAATCTAGAAAGATGATGACACACCCTTATGGGAGTAACCCACATAGCCCTGCTGCATCTACCCTGTTTTAGCCATTTTGGGGGTGTGAGGCTCATGACGTAACAATTTACCTTCCTTTAGCAGTTCCCGCTTGAAATGTTAACACTGCCCTCCAGGCAGAAATAAATGTCACCATTCACCCATACGAGTTCGTTTTGGGTATAAACAAAACCGAAGGCACTATCTCTACTACATCCATTTGGAATCACCCTCAGGATTAATAGCAAGTATCCCTTGCACTTCAAAGAGATCGTCTTCAATCATCTTCAAGATGTCTTCCATTCGAATGCTCATGTTGGTTCAAAGTGGTTTTCGGACAGCATATCCAATCTCGGTCTCTCCGCACCAACAACCGATAGTTCCTAATAAACTCATCCTCGGTTCTTTTGAAAATAACTAGACAATACATATGAACAGGGATCACCCTCTACCCGTTTACGTGGATGAATCTTCCTATCATTTGTCCTAAGAGTAAAACGAAATTTATACGCACAGTACAGCATCATCGAAGATGACTGTACCATATACCTCATGTGTTTCTCCTAGATATTTCCGAAGTTATATTTTTGTCCAGATTTGATAGTCGGTCATTTAACTATCAAAAAAGCAACAATCCAGGGATTTAATTACCCATAGCGACCACTAAGCCTCAAAAACAAATCTTTATTTATTAAATCTCTTTTTAAAACATGATCAAATATTCATATACTTATCTCGCTGACATAAGTATATTCACAAAACATTTGTGAAAGATTTCTTCTTTCAAAGTCATATTAAAAGATCAAACAAATGTTATTTAAATTAGAGATAAGAATAACCTCAAACACTATTCCTTCGGTGTTAAGCATGGAATGAAAGTTTCACACCACCATAATTAAGAAGGTCAGTTAAGGGAAACTCCATCTCAAATTCCTTTTATAAATTTCTTCAATAAACCTTTTTAATAAATCATTTCCATTTATGAAATCTCTTTTGCTTAAATTCTAAATCATTTATAAAACTCTTTTATAAATATCCAAAAATTATTTATAAAACTTCTTTTATAAATATCCAAAATCATTTATAAAACTCCTGTTATAA
Organism: Allium fistulosum; assembly: GCA_030737815.1. Lineage (NCBI taxonomy): Eukaryota > Viridiplantae > Streptophyta > Magnoliopsida > Asparagales > Amaryllidaceae > Allium > Allium fistulosum. Next base: position 788,162,415 of record CM060903.1, read on the forward strand.
ATATTCAAAAACTTCCAAAACACTTCACCTTAAATTGATATAGAATTGAAGTCATTTTAAAAAACCATAATTTTTACAAATTTGAAAGGAGGCTTAATGACCGAAATGGTACTAAATCAAGTTACCATTTATTTAAATTTGTCCTTCAAGTCACATGACAGTCGTTTATATGAGTCATCACATATGTAAATACAATCCATAAACAAATCAGGGAATAATGTGACAATATAAACCAACTGACAAATACAAGTCCAAATAACATAATAGTAGGATGGTGATTTCTCCTGCTAAATAGACGTCCAAATAGTCTATTAAGTTTAATTAGAGTAGAACGGGAATTTAGTCTGCTAAAAGGATGTCTAAATAATCAATTCAATTAAAGCTATAAGCAGAATGATGTTTTATTTTGTTAACTGATGTCAAAGTTGAGTATAACCTTACATTTGTGTGGTTACTTATTGGTATCAACAATAGGAACCCTTGTGTTCAAAACTATTCTTTGTAAAAGAAAGTTGCCTTTAAAAAAATTGATCCTTGGAAAATAAACAAATTAAGAACTTAAACCTCTTTTTAAATAATTAATTACAAGTTAAATCCTTTGTGAAAACATAATTAAATCTTAATTATGTCTTAACTTAATTATTAATTAAGAAATAATTAACCTTTAATAAATAATTTATCTATAAATTAAAACCCTTAATTAATTTATAATTAGAATAATTAAACACTTACTTAATAATTGATTAATAATTAACTCTATACTTAGTTAATAATTAATTAAAATTAAGTCAAATACTTAATTCATAACTAATTAAAAATTAATCTTACTTAATCAAAGATTACTTAAAATTAATCTCACTTTTAAAAGATAATTAATTACTAATTAATCTCCACTTAATTATAATCAATAAACCTTGTTAAATACTTAATTAATTATTAATTACCAAACTTAACTGATTAATAATTTATAAATAAATTCTTGATTAACCACATTTAAACTTACTATTAAGTTTATAAAACATTTCTAAAGTTTACTTATGTATAAAAACTCTAATTCGTAAAAAGTTGAACTTTTACCGAAACGCATCCATAGCGACTATCGCTATGGATACCATAACTTGAAATTGTTTTCCTAAGTTACTTTGAAAATCTATCACCTTTGAAAGCTTACTTTCCTTTCCAAAACGTAAAGTAAATGTTTCTTAAAGATAAAACAATGTTTGGAATTTGAAAACAATTTGATTTTTGGAACCAAACATCCTAGTTTTTATACAAGGGATTTGACGTTGCCAAACCATACAAATGTGCTAACTTTTTGGCATATACAACATAAGTACACCGTCACATAAATATACATGTCACAACAACAACATAAGCGAGATGACAACCATAGCAACAAAACACAAACCAGATCATAACTTTCTAACTAATCTCAACATTAGACTTCATTTTCAAGTCTAAATTTCAACATCACATACAAACATATAACTACCAAACTAAACTTTCACTATAAAACAAAAAACAACCAATATTATTTAACAATACTAGCAACATAAATAAAGATGAAATATTTCTCAAAAAGATGTGAGTTTTACTCACCAAAACTCAACTAAATCGACTAGAACTTGAAATGATCCTAGATCTAAGCCTCTTTTTGATAAAATTTTGATTTTTGGACCTAAAGAAGCCTAGATGGCTCAGCCTTGGGATTAGTAGTCTCGGCCATGGCCTTCTTGGGGTGTTCTTGCTTTGTTTTTGAAATAGAAGATGGTGTAGAGAAGAAATGAAGCATTTTTAAGTGTTTTAAGTAAAAGAGAGAAATGGTGATTTTTTTATAAAAAACTTAGAAAGTATTTGGAAGCCATTAGAGAGCTTCGGAAAGCTTAAGAGAGAAGGTGGAAGATTTTAAAAAGTAGAAAATAAAATGAGAATGGAAAGAGAGAGATTTGGAATTTTTTTTATATAAAATAGATTTAGTAAATTATGTTTTTACCCCTAAAGGACATACCCTTCACCAAAATCATGCCACATCACCCCCATCCACATCCTTGCCTTGAAATACACGCATGAATCAAGGGTTTACCCTTTTACCCAATGTATAATGCATGAATTAGTACTAATGTGTAAGAGATGTGAGTGATAAGTGAATTTCATATTTTATTTTGATTTAAAACTTGAAAATTGTCACATCTTATCCTTTAACTTAAGTAAACATATTATTAACCTTTATTATATTACTAATCCATGCTTATATTATTTGTAAATGTGTGCATGTGTTAACTAAGGTGATCACAACATTTAAACAACTTTTTAATGGATAAAAATTAAAAACTAAAAAAGATTTCTGGTCACATTTTCTAATTTTCTTTTAACTAATTATTTTTGTAACCATATTCAAAATAGAATTTTCTATCATTAGTTATAAATTAAATAGGGTTATTTAATTATTAAAACCATTAATTGAATATTTAAAATTAACTAAATATTCACAATCTAAGCGATAAAATTCTAGGTCGTTACAGTTCATTGGTTATGGCATAAAACAGTCAACAATGGGCCATTTTGAGACCTTTTAGGCTCCAAAATATTCCTACAACTATGGTTATGCTGTATTGGTGATTGATATAATGTTTAGGGTTGATTGTAGTTATTATATATTAACCTAGCCTCTTCATTGGTAATGATAGATTCCGTTGTCAGTAACCCTAATTTCTAAGGCAAAATCAAATTAGAGCTTTTGAGTATGGGTAAGTCTATTGGTGAAATTATTAATCTATATTGAGATTATAGGTTAGTATCTCTCACATTCTAACAATAATCTTTTGATTTTATTGTGATTTTTTCTTTTGTACTCTGAGTGAAAGAATAAGAAAATTGAGTTGATTGAACCATGTTGATTTGGTATCTTTATTTTCAATTGTTTAATTTTATGGTGACTGATATTGTTGAGATTAACCTTTATGGAATTATTGATAACTAATAGGCATGTTAGAACTTAGATAATTAATCTACAATAATTTCCGCAATAGTTTGGTATCAGATGTAGCTGCCTTGTTTTAGATTAGGTAACAATGAAAGGTTAGAATTTTTAATTATGCAAACACTCGATTCGATGGAAAAGGGGATTCTGATACTTGGAAGATTAAGTTGGATGCAATCTGCAAAATTGAAGAAAGAGAAGACTTATAAGGTAGTTTCAAATCTAAAGAAACCGAAAGGTTAAAAAACTAAACAGTGCATGTAGTTCAAGGTCTAGCGACTCCAAAATTAGATACACTTAGTTAAATTCGTCGATGACTTGTCCAAATAAAGATGTGTAATTTGCTACTTAAGTATGTCTATAATAAGCTTACAAAATACAAAACAAAAGCATAAAATAAGGCATGCGATAGAATTAATTACTTCAATCGAAGAGGTGAGTATCTTGGATATGAGCCCTAAGAGTACCTAAAAAGAAATAAGATTCTCTTATTAGGTCACTCTTTCTTATGCTACATAATAATGTATTGGTAAGGAGTACTCGAACTTTATTAGACAACGTTCGATTGATAATGAGTTGAGTTGAGTTACTTCTTTGTTTTAAGGATATGTACTTAAGTGTAAACACAAATGTGAAATTTGGTTCCATCTATAACCGAGCTTAGGACTTCATATAAGATATGGATTGAAACGAAACCTTATCTTAAATAATTTAAGATATGGGGTTGCCCAATCTACGTTAATAACATAATTCTATGTGAACTTAGAGCTATATTTGTTTTTGGTAAGTTTGTAGGTAGTCCATAAAATCAAACGAATGCCTCTTCTATCACATCGAGAATAAAACTATTGTTTTACGCTATGCTACCTTCATATAAAAGGAATTTCTTTCAAGTTATGTTTGTGGAAATATGATAGACTTGGATTTGATCTAGGACTCCAACATGGAAACCAATTGTATAGATAATTTGATTCAACCAAGCTCAAAAGACACAACTTATTAGAATGTCTAGTAGGAAATCTCGTGCACTGAAGAAAACCCATAAGTTTCATATTAATGAAATATAGTGAATTTTTCATGATTACAATCCTCCTCGGTTCCCAACAAGCCATGTAGAGTATGGACTATGTCATTTGACGTGATGCTTTGAATCTAAAATGGATTCCAAGTGCACTGCCAAAATTTATATTTTGGAAGATGTACCTAAAAGGATAAGATTCATTAGCTGCAATTACATCTTCAATAAGAATATCACTGTAACAACCCTAGTTTTGGAGATTACCTGTAAATATTAAATTATAACGGTAGTTATGATTTAATATCGTGAACTAAAAATTAAAAGCTTGTTTTCTCAAATAAATTATTTTATATATAAAATACACATTTTTGCACTATTCGAGCGAATGAGAAGGAGAATTAAATGGTTTGGTAAAACGCGTGGTATGGGACATGTGCGTTTATCTTATCGGTTAATTCCTGACTTGTCCGTTTGATCGTTTTGACCTTCGGGTCGAGTTTACTGATGAGATGAGGTAAACTTTTTACTGCTTTTAGTGTGAAATTTACTGGCGATTAGTAAACCGTTTAGTGCGAACGTGTGGTATGGGATGCACGTTAACACTATTCGGGTTCCTATTCGAGAGTGTGTGACACATTTGCCATTGCAGCATGCCAGTACTGGACCTTCGGGTCATTGCCATTGCGGCGTTTGCCATTGTGGCATATTTGTCTTCGTGACATTTGCCATTGTGACGTATTTGCCATCACGGCGTATTTGCCATTGCGGCGTATTCGTCATTGTGACGTTTTGCCTTCGGGCGAGGTATCTATTTGAGATAACAGTACTTGGCAAGGCTTCGGCCACATGCACGTGCAAACACTTTTGAGATGGTTTCTTTGACTATTTTCCCTAGTGTATCGCCCTTTTCGGAATTGGTCCTTTGAACCATTCGATATATATTTGTGGCGATTACCTTTCGGGAATTTGAACTCTTGGAAGTTCTGTTTTTGAGATTTGTATTGCCTACACTGGCGTTATATGAGATTTGCCTTTTGGCGTTTACTTGAGATTTTATTCTCCTCATTGGAGATATATTTGCCTTATGGCATGTTTGAGATGAGATCTCTTTATGCATGTAAAGACTTGTAAGGCATGTTAATGGAAACAATTTCATCAAATTTAATTATTTATTTTATTGAAATGTGTTTTTGACAATCACCACACTTAAATCCATTCAGATCCCACGTGCATATTACAAACTATGACCATAAAGCTTGGTAACGTTAAGATAGGCTTTCTAAATAATGATTTTAAGAAGACTATTTATACGCTACAATCAAAGTGTCTCGAAGTTAGGGTGAGTGATAATAAGGCTTGTGGACTTTTAGTTCAATCCATTATCTTAAACAAGCATCTAAAGGTTACAAGTTAAAGAGCAACTTCCCTTATGCTTCTAATTTTGGTTTTATTCTATATCCTTTTTTTCCATATCAAGGAGTTCCATTTTGTAATTCAATTAAGAAAGAATCTTTGTTTTAGATCTTAATGTAATGATGATTGCAGCGACTATTGATTATTTCAACTACATTACTTTATTAGATCAAATAGTATACTATTATATCTATTATCTATTATAGCATATTTTTTCTAGGACCAATCAATTGCTTAAAATATATGAAAGTATTCGAAAACAAAAATCTTATATTATAAGGAACTTTCTAATTTTCCATTGATATCTAGTTTTCTATTGATCTATTGAATAACGTAAAATTATTCATAGACAAAGAACAAAAAAGAAGAAAGAAATTATGTAGTGTTTCATTTTCATATTGATCGAGAATGTATTGTGCTGGCGGAAGGATTGCTATACTGATTTGGTATACTCGAAATATACCTTTGGTTCAAAATTGACAACCACATAAAAAAGATGACATATCAATGGTTTGTTTTCCATTTACTAATCCCATCTTTCATCGAATCGATTCTGTTTTTTAAATGTACAAGAATTTTTCGAGTTCAACATGTCTGGAAGCATGGAGGAGCGTTCTTTTGTTGATATTATCACCACTAATCGATACTGCGTCATTCATAGCATTACTATACATTCCCTATTCGTTACAGGCTGGTTATTCCTACTACAGATTTTGCTTATTGTAACACCATAAATAATTACTAATAAGGGTAGAAGTGTAATTTATAAATAAGGGTAAAATAGTAATTTTTCACAAACATTGGAATTAGGCCTCGGGACCTATTCAATTATGTTCGGAATACTTTTTACAGTAAAAAAACATACATAACTTATTGAATTTGATAAAATGGGTTAGAATTAACAGAAATCGGATCCAGTGGTATTTTCATAAATAATTATTTCGGGATTAACCCTAATAACCATAATTTTCAACTATAAATAAGTGGCTAATGCTTGAGTTTTTCATTCCAAAACTCTAGCTGCCGCCTCTCTCATTCTTCGTACTTTCTTCTTATTCCTCAACCCTAAAAGCTACTCTCTCAAATAAATTTAAAATCCAAATCCAAGTAAAGAAAAGAATCCGAAAAAAGAGAGTAGAGATAAACAATAATAAAAAACTACAGCAAACTCGGAAGAGGAAGGGAAACACTGATTTGAATCGGATTATAAGAGAATCTCTTCAAAAAACATTTCCAAGCGGGTAGATTTGTTACGATGAAACTAGCAATTGGATTTCCTTTATATATCTATTCTAAATTAAAATACGATGTTTTAAACCGAATCAATGATTTTCAATTGAGAATACTTATGAATTGGAAAACCCTAGGTAACAAATTGATAAGATAATCATTGTAACTTGGAGGGAATGGTAAATTAAATTGAAACTACTCTAATTCTATAGATCTGGTCTTTATATGATAAGTTGGATTGATTCTAATGAATAAAAAGTAGTTGAATATACACTTTGGAATTTACATATAATTGATTCTAGTAACCTTGAAAATATACATAGATTATTATTTTATATAAACGTGGGTAATTAATTGAAATGTTATATATGGTAAACTAACTGAAGTTGCATATAAAGGAAAATAGATGTTATACCCAAAACACTGTTAAAAATGAACCCTTACACATGTACATGAATCTGCGAAGAAGTCGAATAAAATAAGTAAGATAATAGACTCGGAAATATAGATTCAAACGTTTGAGCTCTTGACAAAATGTATGAATGTCAGGAAATATGAAACAGGAAGGAATTAGTTCAAATCAAACATGATTCAGACGTTCAAACTTATATTCAGACGTCTAGAGTCGAAGTCAAATGTTTGAATATAAGATTAGACGTCTGTATTCATATAGCCAATTTTTTTGTACAGGGATTAGACGTTTGAATTAAAAGTCAAATGTTTGAATGGCTGAAGTTAAACTCGAGTCGAACTTGGACCTGGTGTATGTTATTTGGGTTTTTAACCCACTAGAATTCAATGGAAGTTAGAACATCTACGCCAAGTCAAAATAACTCAAGAATTAACCAGAAGGATAAGAAAATGGAACCAAGAGACTCAAGAGGAAAAAAGCAAAAATAGCCTAAGGTGATGGATCACTAGCAATCCATCACCCATGGATCACCAGCGATCAATAAATATTGCTCATGGGTCGTCCATTCTTCTTGCGTCATGAAGCATTATCTTTTTTAAGGACGCCTGCTAAGTTCATGATATCCCAAGCAAGCTAGATCGAGAAGTGGACATTCATCTGATTCCAGTAATAGTTCAATGCAACCTGTACATGAATCATCATCAAAACAAGGCATCTAGTCATGAATTTACATAGAGAGCATTTACATAAGGCAAGGAATATGATCCAATTAAAAGGAGCTAAAATTACGGTAACTGCATGGATCACTAGCAATCCATTCCCTATGGATCGCCAATGGTCCATCATATAAGATCGGTTCACTGTGAAACTTTTGTAGCACCTTCATACCTTCAAATGTAAGCTTCTGCCAAAGCGGCCTAGCCCAATAGCTCTCCAATCCCTATAAATACTCACCTATTAGCAACATAAAGAGGATCTTCTAGACTGACTACTGGAACTCTGCAGAATTTGTAGTTCACCCTTCTCCTCCCAAACAATAGTCATCTAGGGGTTTACTGTGATTCTCCAGTGAAGTCTTGCACTTGTGACTTGATCTAACTTAGAAGGTTCAATCAAATTGTAATCAGATTCAACTTGTAACAGCAGTCAGTCAATAACAAAAGTTATAAAGTGGATGTAGGCTTCGTTAACAATCGAATCACTATAAAAATCTCTTGTCTCTTTACTTTAACTCCAAGTTACTATTCCTTTTTTCTATTTTGTTTCCTCTGATAAACAGGGCTGGTGCTTTCACACTTAATCCATGGTGTTTGTCCATTTTTTGGGTTAACATTTTGGTGCTTTAACTGAGAAAACTGAATCTAGGTTTAGACCTAGATATCTACTTTGGATTAGATAGGTTCAGAAGTTAGATCCTCAATCTCTGCTTAGAAGATCTACTGCTGAGAATCAATGGCACCTAGAAGAAGGAGAACTACTTCCGAAAGATCCATAGGAGCTGTAATTGCTGGAGATCAATCCTCGACAAGTTGAAGTCAATAGCGCCAACATAGGAAATCAGGTGTCGGGATCCTCTATTCAACGTGAAGTTGTCACTAGAGATGAATTCAATAAAATGGTCGATGAAATTAACCAGAAGATGGAAAACAGCCAAAGAACTCTTATGGACAAATTGAATGCTTTATTGACCTTACAGTCACATGCAGCTCCAAGAACCATGACAGAGCCCACGGCTACCATGGAACTATAAAATTCTTCCGTCTCTGGCCTAAATAGGAGAAACAAAAAGCAGTAGTAGAAAGGAGTGATAGGTGGAACCGTAGGAATTAATATGGAAGGAAATGCAAGCACTCCACCAACTATAAGGCAACCAACTACGAACTTGAATCAAGGGGCGAAAACCACACAGGAAGATATAGCAATGGATCTCTCCAACATAGAAGATGGTGACCGACTTGACGATGAAAAGTTGGAAGGAAATACCAATGCATTCAATAATGCCAAGTAGATCCAAACTACCCCTACCAAACCAACAGCAAGCCAACGGAACTCTGAGGGAGTGGCTCTCTCGAAGACAGGAGAGCCTAGGCTTCAGCCCACTTACCAAGATTGTTTGCAAAATCAAACACTTGGTGCAGTCACTGACAGCCAACCAGTTGATTACCGGACAACTGAGGCATATATCACGGATATGGTCAAGCGACTAATAGATGAAAGTAAAGATAGAAGGGATGATGAATGGGGATCCGCTCCAAGTCGGACTCCCTTCACTAATGACATTCGGAATGAGCGATACCCTGAAAAGTTCACTATGCCAACTATTCCGTCTTACAGTGGAATGAGAGACCCGAAACCCCACTTGTCTAAGTATAGTTGGTACATGGATAGAGCAAATGCTTTGGATGTCGTTCGATGTAGATGTTTCCTAATTTTCCTAGAGGGAATTGTTTCCATGTGGTTCACTAGGCTTTTGCCAAGATACATCTCCACCTTCAATCAACTAGCAACAAGATTCCCTAACCAATTTAGACTTCACACGGCACAACCAAAAGACATGATGTCCTTATCCGACCTATTCCAGGGACAGAATGAATCTCTGAAGTTCTTCATGAATCGGTTCAACATCGCGGTAACTGAAGTAAGTAATCCAAACGAGGATATGGTTTTCATGGCCTTAGTCCGTGCAATCCACCTCGAAATTGAATTTGGGAAATGGATCAAAATGAAACAACCTACCACTAGGAAGGACTTGAATCGAAAGGCAAGCCAGTACTTGAGATTTGAAGAGGCACATAAATTAGAAAGGAAATCTACTAACCTACAACCAACTAACATTAGGCAGAGTGGTATGGCGGCAAACCAAGACATAAATACCTCTAGGACCACTGAAGGGGATGCATGAAAAAATGGGAATCAAAAAAGGAAGAACCAGAATTCCAACAAATGAAACAGAAGTAAAAGGCGACTCAAAGGTTTGAGGCCCGAAGAATACACCCCGCTCAACGATACTCTAGAAAATATCTACCTCGTGACACAAGGGATGGAGAGTACAAGAAGCCGCCTAAAAAGGAAGCAACTGAACAGAAAAAGTGTTTCGGTAAGTATTGTCGCTTCTATGAGACACATGTCCACAACATGAGTGAGTGTCGTTACCTTAAGAACTTGATTGCGGAGCTAATTCGAGAAAACAAGCTTCAACAGTATATGAGGAAATCATAGAATCCTGATCAACCCGCAACGCCCGAGGCTCCAAGAGATCGAGGTAATCAAGCTGGAACTAGAGAAGAGGGACCCAGATGGACTGACCAAAGACTCATTATTGGAACAATATCTGAAGGACCCCATCCCGCGTAGAAGAGTTGGGGAGAAATGGAGCGGTATGCGAGCTCACTAAAGCACGCTTCGAAATATTCATGCTTTGCGATCAAAGATGGAACCCCTGCTAAGCAGCAGAGAACCCTGAACGATGACATAGTATTCTGGAATTGAGACACTGAAGGGAAAGAAGCTCCAACTCTCGACCCCATGGTCGTGACAGTAGGAATCGAACCCGCCATGGTTCAACGAGTATTAGTAGACAGTGGCAGTTCTGTGAACATCCTTTTCAACTGCACCTTTGATCAGATAAAGGTCGGTATGAAAGATGTATCCGCTTGCCGGACAAAGATCTAGGGATTCACTGGTAAACCCAAACAACCTGTCAGAACAATTGATTTACCCGTAGAACTCGGAGAAGGCGACTGTACAGTCGCCCTCATCCAAACCTTTGTGATTGTAGATTAAATGTCCGCCTATAATGCTTTCTTAAGTCGGCATGCCTTAGCAGATTTCATGATCATTTAGCCCAGTGGTGCCTAACTATGAAATTTCTGATAGAGAAAGGAGTCGGGGTGATCAAAGGAGACCAAAGTGCCGCTATAGAATGTTATATCGTGGAATTACATGAGTCTAAAAGAAAAGAAAAAGGGAAGAATGTGGGGAGAACTCTCCACATTCATGAACCTACCGAATAGCAACTAAAGAGCCGCCCTGGCTTGGGGACCATAACCGATTTGATAAGGGTTTATACCCTAGAAAGAAGAGTTCATGGGAGGAATGGGCAGCACCGGCAAAACTGACGGTGTTTGTCCCAGTTGATATAGAGGACCCAACACGGGTCCTGAAAATTGGATCACACCTTGGAAACAAGATGCAACTTGAACTCATTAAATTTCTTTGCGCCAACATGAACGTATTCGCTTGGATGCATTCTGGTATGTGCGGGGTTTCCGTTAGAGACTGCATGCCACACACTTAACATTGATCCTAAGTATACACCAGTGAAGCAGAAGAGATGTAACCTAGGACCCCAACGGTCCAAAGCGTTGAGAAAAGATGTGGATAAGCTGATGGCGAATGGTTTTATCCACGATGCAACATAACCCGAACGGATATCCTACCCGGTCTTGGTCAAGAAGTCCAACGGGAAATGGCAAACCTGTATCGACTATTCAGATCTAAACAAAGCTTGCCCGAAAGACAGCTTTCCTTTGCCCAGAATCGATCAGCTTATGGACGGGATGGCTGGACATGAACTACTATCATTTATGGATGCTTACTCGGGGTACAACCAGATCATGATGCATGAACCCGGTCAGGAAAATACCGGTTTCGTTACTAATCTGTGGCTATTCCTATACAAAGTGATGCTATTTGGCCTAAAAAATGCTGGGGCAACCTACCAACAATTAGTGAACTCCATGTTTAAACATCAGATTGGGAAGACTGTGGAAGTTTATGTAGACAATATGTTGGTTAAATTGCGCATAACTGCAAATCACTTGGACAACCTTGCCAAGATATTTGAAATACTCCACAAATATGGAATGAAGCTCGATCCACTTAAGTGTCACTTCTAGGTAGCCTCTGGAAAGTTCTTGGGATTCATCGTAAGCGCCAAAGGCATCGAAGCAAATTCTGAAAAAATAACCGCTTTACGGGAAGTCAAGGCCCCGAGGAAAAGGAAAGAGTTACAAAGCTTAAATGGAAAGGTTGCAGCGCTGAGCCGGTTCATCTCAAAAGAAACCGACAAATGTATACCGTTCTTTGATGCACTAAAGAAGGGAAAGAAGAACTTCGAATGGAATCAAGCTTGTCAAACTGCGTTCGAAGAGCTGCTGCGACATATGGAAACAACGCCAATCCTATCCAAGCTAATAGACGGAGAAGATATGTACATCTACTTAGCAATCTCGCCTCATGCATTGAGTGTTGCGCTCATACAAGAAGAAGCTAAAATCCAGCGACCCACATATTACATTAGTAAATGGTTCACTAGAGCAGAAAAGAACTATCCGAATTGGAAAAACTGGCATATTGTCTCTTGATCGCATCCAGAAAGTTACAACTGTACTTCCACGCACACCCGATCAAAGTGCTGACAGATCAACCCTTGAAGCAAGTTTTATACCACCCCGAGACTTCTAGACGGCTTATCAAATGGAAAATTGAATTAAGTTAGTACGAAATAAAATACCACCCTCGAAAGGCGATCAACGAGCAGGCGCTGGCTGATTTCATTCCCGAGTTTACAGTACGAGACAACGAGGAAGAACCGACTCTGAAAGTGGAGATGCGTTGGAAGTTGTTCGTTGATGGCACATCTAACAACTCTTGCTCAGGAGCAGGGGTAGTGCTTGAGACTCCTAAAGGAGGATCTGTTTGCTATGCCTTGCGCTTGGAATTCCCTGCAATAAATAACATGGCAGAATACGAAGCATTGATAGCCGGGCTGAAAGTTATGAAGGAACTCAGGATAAAGTCCATACACATCTATAACGACTCTCAACTAGTCGTCTATCAGGTGTAAGGCGAATACCAGGCTCAGAGGGAGAACCTCGTCCCATACCTATCTAAAGTCCAAGAAATGCTGAACGACATCGAGCATTACACCATAACTCATATCCCGAGGGAACAGAACACGAAGGCAGATTATCTAGCTAAACTGGCTAGTTCTGAGGAAGCTCAATCATTGGGGCTAGTTCCGGTTGAAACCCTGAACACTCCAAGCATAAGCGAAATGGATATCGACTGGATTTTTAGGTCAACCCAAGAATCAAAGACATGGATGACGCCAATCAAGGACTACTTGCTCATGGGAACCCTCCCCACTGACAGGAACTAGTGGAAAAAGCTTCTCTGAAAGGCACCACGATTCGCAATACAAGATATGATATCCTACCAAAGGGGATTCTCTACCTCCTTGCTCAGATGTGTGACCAACAATGAAGTTCGAAGGATCCTAAGAGAAGTTCATGAAGGCGATTGGGAAGATCATACCCGGGGGGCAAACCCTTGCAAAGAAAGTTCTCCGGTATGGGTACTTCTGTCCAACAGTAAATCGCGATGCAGCGGATTACGCCAGATGGTGTGATCGATGCCAAAGATTCAGCAAGATCAAAAGAACTCCATCGGCGGAGCTAACACAGATGGTTGGCCTATGGCCATTCGCAATCTGGGGAATGGATCTGATTGGTATATTACCAATGGCTAAAAGAGGAGCCAAATATGCTACCGTTGTTGTTGACTATTTCACCAAATGGGGCGAAGCGGAACCGCTGGCCACTATTACCACAAAGAAAGTTATTAACTTTGTTACTAAAAATATTATTTGTAGGTTTGGTGTGCCATAGAAAATCATCACGGATAACAAGACTTAATTCAAAAGCGCTGAGTTCAAAAACTTTTGCACACTTCTAAATTGAGAAAAGCTTTTCCGCTGTCGCACATCCGCAAGCAAACAGGCAAGTTGAAGCGGTAAATAAGATCATCAAGTCCACCATCAAAAATTGGCTAACTAAAGCAAAAGGAAATTAGGTCGATGAACTTCCACTCGCACTATGGGCTTACAGGACAACACACGAATCTGCAACTGGGCACTCTCCGTTCTCTCTAGCATATGGTTCAGAGGCAATGATCCCAATTGAGCTAGAAGTCCCTTCTCATCGAAGGAAAAACTTCGATCAAATGCAGAAGGAGCAGCTCTTACTCGAGTCGCTTGATATGGTCGATGAGAAGAGGGAAGAAGCCGAATTAAGGACTGCCGCTCACCAAAAAAGAGTCGCATGGTACTTCAACTCCAAAGTTCATAACCGCACTTTCGAAGTGGGGAAACTTGTCCTCAAGAGGGTCTTCCCTGTACCGGGAGAATGCTGACCAAACTGGGAAGGACTCTATATGATCGGTCGGAAGCTAAGGGATGGCACATTCAAGCTAACAACCGTTGATGGAGCCCAAATTCCCCGAGCATGGAACAGTGAATCACTGCATCTTCACTTTATCTAAGACTATCTTATGTATTTCCTATTTCTGGCAAATAAGCCATCCCACAATACTGGAGGCATTGTAAATAGGCAAAACTATCCCAACTTTCATCAATAAAATTGCTTTGCTTTCTAAATCAATAAAACTATGTTCACAAAGGTAACCTGCTGAGTCGACGGGGTCGAATCGACTCAAAACCATCCGATCGCTGCTTGTGATAGTGGAACCACACTCAAGTATGCCCCATCTACCTGTCGGTTCGACGGAAGAAAATCGACTCAAACCGTTGGATCGACGGGACTCGATCCCTGCCTTGTGAGAACCAGTGTTGCTTCGGCAACACCGGGAAGGCCCCAATCAAAGCGGTGCACCTCCATAAGCTACGCACTGCTTCTTGAGTCATGGAACCACGCTCTTGAAACATGAACTCCCCACGTTGCTTGAAGATTGGTAACATCAATAAATTCCAAACTGTTCCAGATCGATGGGTCATATCGATCCCAAAAGCCACGCATCCCATAAGCCGCGCACACTCCCAAAAACCGCATATCTCATAAGCCGTGTACACTCTTAAAAGCCATGCATTTCATAATCCGTGCACACTCTTAAGTACCGGCAATGCTAGGAAACTCGTCTATTGCAGGACTAACAAGAATCAATCCACTCCCACTGTCAGGAGTAATGGACATGAATCCAGCAATGTCACACGACTATGATTCGGCAAAGAATTCCAATTATTGGTCGACAAAATCTCTAAAATTAAGACGCTCAAATCACCAGTTCCCGAAGCTTGAAACCGCAAAATAGACTCGGTTACAGACATCCAAATAATCACACGGATCAACCGGTCATTTGTCAAGTGTTTGAAGTAAATAGCCTCGTGAACTGGGGAGCACATACACTAATACTTAAAAAAACACCAAGTACTTCATAGTTCTGTTACTCCAAACAAAGAATTTTGGCGATAATTACATGACTAGATAAAATAGTAATAAATAAAATTGGCATAAGTGCATGAAACATAGATAAATGGACAAATAAAGTTACAATCAAAGTGTCAACATTGCATTACTTATAACACTTACTGTACGAAATCAAAATATGGGAACCGTATCCACACAATGTCGGCCATCAACAAGGAAAATACAGATGCCACAACAACAAAAGTAATAAGTGCAGACTCTGCACTTGTACAAAACACGTATCAAAAAAATCAGAATGTCCTATATACAGCTCCATTGTTACTCGAGCATGTCGATGTTTCTTTCCACCGCTCCCCTTCCCACCTTTGGTCAGAAGTTTCTTCTTCTTAGAATCCTTGCCAGGAGTTGTGTCGCTGCCTGAAATATCAACTATCTCCTTCGTGCCAGCATCTCCTCCCTGTTCTTCGACCTTCTCAGAAGACTCCCCTTGGTCTTGTGCTTTTGAGACTTGCGGGGGATCCTTGAAGACTTTCTCTCCTCAATCTTTTCCTTTTTAAAGGCCACCATCTGATGTCCAATTTTACTTAGCTAGCCAGTTTGGTCTTCCTGCTCTTGAGCTTTAGCTGCTATGAAATCGCCCTCCAGAGATATGGAAGGATTGTCCAGACCGTGCAACGCAGCAATCTTCTTGCATTCCGACCCTGGTTATGAGCCAAACATGGGCACAACGATCGAAGCGGCTACAGAAACAAGCGTCGAGGCAGTTGAAATAGCAGCAAGCCCAGGAACCAAAGAGATCGGCAGGTCGGTAGGTAAAGAAGATGAACCTATAAGATCAAAAATGAATGCATTCAATTCGTCTTGTTCTTGCGGTGTGAGCTGAAAATTCTCAAACTTGGGGGAAACAAGAAGGTTACCTGCATCAGAAGAGGTGGTCGAGAATTTCAATCTCACACTCCCTACCTTCTCCATCTTTAGATGACTGCACGATCTTTGGGGAAGTTCCAGGACCACCTGAGGCTTCTGACAAAGCTTTTAGAGGGGCAGATAACAAGGCAGTACCGGCTAAACTCGGAATAGTTCCTAACTAATTGTGAGGCCATTTTGATGATTAACCAGGCACGAAAATGAAAGGCTCTGATAGCACGTAGTCATAGTTGCAACAGCA
This sequence comes from Allium fistulosum, assembly GCA_030737815.1. Classification (NCBI taxonomy): domain Eukaryota; kingdom Viridiplantae; phylum Streptophyta; class Magnoliopsida; order Asparagales; family Amaryllidaceae; genus Allium; species Allium fistulosum. Next base: position 788,178,861 of record CM060903.1, read on the forward strand.
TTGGCGGCCTCATGTTCCCTCTCAATTCGTATAATCTCCCGAACCTCTACCAAAGGCATCTTCGACTCTTCGTTGAGATAGGCATCCTCCAACTCTTGCTCGATTTATACATCCCCGTTCTCTCAAAAATGGGCTAGATTTTCTTCCCAAACCATAGCAAGAGTACGCGGGGTTTTGGCCCCCAGATGGCTGTGGCTCCCCTGATGTAGCAATGATTAACATAGAAATTCAAGATGGTGTCATCCATCTTCTCCATTTCCCTTTTAAGAGCAACCTGCAAATCCAAGTAGTCCGCTGTCACGGCGGCCTTCTCAACTTTCACTTGGGTTTTCTCAGCGTTAAGCTGCGTGACTCTTTCCTGGAGCAATGTAATCATTTGGGTCTGATCAGAAATGGTCTTGTCACGGGATTCCATCATTCCCACATAATCAGCAATTGTCTTTTTATAGGCTTCGACAGCTTCATAATGACCAACAATAGTTTTCTTCTGAGCTTTGATGATCTCGTCATGGCCTTCAAGCTCCTCTTTCAGCTTAACCTCATCTGCATGGGCCTTCTCGATTTCATCTCAGAACACGATTTCTATTTTTGTGTGGGCCTATTTCAATTCCTTCAGCAAGCTAGCATTGCTCTTACTCTCTCGGAGTGCAACGTCCCTCTTCTTTGTCAATTGCTTGATTCTAGCATCATGCTCCCTTAACGTTCTCTCATAATCTTCCTTTTTGACTCGAAGGAAAGGATCTCTTGGTAGTTGTTACTGTTGGTATCTGCCAGTTGCTTGCATAACTTCTCCCATCCTTCAGCTTAATCCAAATCGCTTTAAATCACTTGGAGATAGGGCATATAAGAATCTTTACGGATTGGGCGCAGGCCGCGATCAAATTTAACTCACTTTAGAAACAATCCTGGGAGCGCAGCTTCGAGTTTAGGGGGACCAAACGAGAGAATATAAGCTGGCCTTCTATGGGGACGTGAAGAACCAGAAACAGGCACTACGTGAGTTGACGGGGCCTGGGATGAAGGTGAAGCTTGAACAGAGGAAGTTAGAACTTCAATTCCAACGGAGACTGGAGCTAAGGCAAATGCTTGGTGCTCGGAGGGATGATAACTGCGATCTACCTTCGACTTCTTAGATAGCTCTTCTCGGTCGTCAGGAGTTTTTCTCTTCTCATAACTACTCCTATAAACTCTACCCCGTTCTCTGTCGTCTCGATGACGTACTTCGGCTTCTAAATCTTTCCTCCTTCTCCACTCTTCCTCAGTTTCTTGGGGCTAATGGTGGCTTGAAGTTCATCTTGACCAGCATTGTGCATCAGTAAATTGTTCTAGGTCCTCGTAAAGTCCACGGCATCTTATAGTTCCTGATATAAAAAATAAATAAAGAGCTTTAGCGACAGGAAATGAACCTAAATAATGCATATGTAAGTGAACATGACCCTAATGAAATGTGTAACATGTCATAGGTGGCCTAAAAGGACTTCACAAACCAGATTGGGAAGTCACCACAGTGGGAATCCGACTAACTCTAGGCACAGCATGACCGGGGCGAGGAGACTATTCCTCGAACTCAAAATCTTCACCCATGAGTTCATCGATATCTACATAAATGTTGCTCAAATCCCCAAAGTTAAAACCGATTTCCATAAGCGGAGAACCATGAAGTCGCTCGACTGCTGGGGGGAGCATCTTTAGCATGAATCTCTAAGGGAGGCGACTCCAGGAGAATGGGACTCATACCCGGAGTTTCGTCACACGATTCGAAGTTTTCATCACCAGAACTTGCATCAAATTCATCATCACTAGAGGAGGAACCATAGATGCTGTTATTCTCAATTTCACCCTCCTCCTTTTCCGTTGTCACCGCAGCCTTGCCTTCACACTACTTGAATTCTTCTTCCTCCTCACTCCGGGATTGGGGGCATACTAAGCTGGCAACTAGCTTTGGTCGTAATACCTCTTCCTTCATGATTTTCTTCGGTTGACCCGCTAGACTGACCTTCTCCTTCTAGGAGGTCGCCCTCTTCGGAGCCGTGCAATGAAGAAGTGGAGCGTGTTCGAATTTTGGAGTGGGAATGAGACGGAACTTCAATGGCTATGGCAGATCTCCCGGGGTGGAACAACCTATATCGAAGCAAATTCTCATCCATTAGCAAAAAATTGACCGATCTCTCTTTGGCATCTACAGCCTTCAAAGTATGTAAGATTGGATCGAGTGATGGATCTTTCTTCAGTCTCAGAATAACTGCAAGGAGTATTCAATCTATCAAAAATCCCATAGCGACGTTTTAGATCTCAACGAGTAAAAGAGAAGGCTTACCCCCATCGTCTAAAGACGATTAAATCCCTCGGGACACCTAACAAAAAAAATATTGGTTCTTGAATTGGGATTGGTTACTTTGAAGCTGCAACACGATTTTGCGGTTTCTTTGAGCCTTGATGACCATGAGGGACAAACACTCGTCTTACTTCTTGAATGAGAGAAAATATCTCAACTCATCAAAACTGGGGGCACGATTGACTATCCGCATAAACAAGACGTGAAGGCAAGTCAAGATCGCATATCCATTAGGGTGAATCTAAAATGGAGAAATTCTCAAATTCAGAAGAGTTTCTCTTAAGGAGTGATTGAAGGGGGCACTGCTCCATTCAAGCACATATACCAGTGGCAAGTGGTGTACCCCAAAGGCGGCATGTGTGTAAACTCATTTTTCGATGGAAGGCGTATGTCATCATTTGGAATGCCATGTTGTAAGAAAATGTTATGCAAAAATTTAGCAGAGATTATGGAGGAAGCTCTCTCCGAAGGATTGAGTAGAACTCTAAAATTTGGAGGAGTCCAATCTACAACCGGTACCAACTGACTGTATTCAGCTGGCAAACTGAAGAAGTAGGCATTATTGAAACCGTTTATGGAGGCGCAAATGATGACGATTCAGCTTTTGAGAGTGCCAGACTTCCTACGCTGGATTTACGAAGGGATGACAGGTGCTTCATTCTATACAACAGAACTTGTACCTAACAGGGTCAGGTAATTCTATTTTTAACTAAAAGTCCCCACACGTTAACACTTGGACTCCGAAAAACTATCGATTTATGCTGACACATCGGGTTCCAAGTGTTGACTGGGGCACGTGCAGCGTGTTGTCTATGTGGGATAGGCTCGGTGTCCTGGACACTACAAATGCTCTATCCTATGTAGATAGTTCACTGGCAGTGAAGAAAGAAAAGAGCTTTTTATCATTTATTAAAGTTATTTCTCCTACACTTACCCGTTATCGACCAACAGTCGATAATGGATCCGCTGTCCGAAGCGACACGGAAAGCTCTTCTTATTTTAGGTACACCGACTGTCCAACGACATGGCCAATCCAAAGTGAGCAACTGTAGAATAATGGGTCTGAATTAAGCAAAGAATTCTCGGCATAAGTCGATTTCAGTTTCTTGGAAAGGGATAACAACATTAGCTGCATACAAGACGCTACCCTAAGCTATTATAACCTCGTAGAAAAACAAAAATCAATCCGCAAGACGTCGTACCGGATCAACGGTGTGACTCGGTGCAAGTTAATTCTGATTCTCATGTCATGCACCGGGGCAAGACCCACACTTCATTCCGTAAAGAACTCAAGACTCGATTTACTATCTTCTTCCACAAAATCGTAATCAACTTGAATTCTCTATTGCATCCATCACCAACACCACTTCATTACCAAATTGCTAAAAAAAGCCAAAATCTACATTACCCACCTCTAGTCAAAAGTCAAAAGGCGAACACGGTTGAACTTAGGTTGTTGGCGACCCATGGCAGGTAAGATCGGTGGCGATCCAAGTGGGTAAGGTCGGCGGCAATCCAAATAGACGAAGCAACGGGAACTAGGGGCTAACTCAAGGTGATGGCAAAGGCAAGTGGGGTCAAAGGCAGAAAGCTACGTCGGTGAAGATCGACAAGGATGGCGTAAGCGAACTAGGGTTTGGTCGAAAGATTGGATCGGTTCACAAAGGAAGATAGCTCGATTCGTAAGGGAAAGAATGAAAAGAAAGAAGGTTGGCCCATGCACAGTTAAGTAGGAAGTTACTTTGAAAAATAAATTTGCTAAGTCATTGGATCACTAGCGATCCATGGACTAAGGATCGCTGGCGATCCATCAAATTGCAACCAGTTTTCTCCAACCTTGCCAAACATGATCCACGTGTTATTTGCAAACATTGTGAAAGTTGTGGGACCAAAATTGATTTATTGTGACGAGCAACGACAAATAAAATTGAAATTCAACAAATGGTTGAATAGCCAAAGCCAAATTCGCATGATAGCCTCAGCACGATAAATTAAACCTCACCAACCTGGAACTCAAAAGCAGTTACTTCCAGAGGATGCCTTGTTTCCAACGAAAGCATACTCTGGGGGGAAAATGTTATCCGAGTTTTTAACCCACTAGAATTCATTGGAAGTTAGAACATCCGCATCAAGTTGAAATGACTTAAGAATCAACTAAAAGGATCAGAAGAAGGAACCAAGAGAGACTCAAGAGGAAAAAGTAAAAATAGCCAAAGGGGATGGATCGCTAGCGATCTATCATCCATGGATCGCTAGCAATCCATAACCTATGGATTGCTAGCAATCGATAAATATTGCTCATGGGGCATCCATTCTTCTTGCGTCATGAAGCATTATCTTTTTTAGGGACGCCCGCTAAGTTTCATGATATTCCTAGCAAGCTAGATCGAGAAATGGGCATTCATTTGATTCCAGTAATAGTTCAATGCAACCTATACATGAATAATCATCAAAACAAGGCATCTAGTCATGAATTTACATAGAGAGCATCTATACAAGGCAAGGAACACGATCTAATTGAAAGGAGCTAAAAATACGCTAACTGCATGGATCGCTAGCGATCCATGCCTCATATAAATTCGGTTCACTGTGAAACTTTTGGAGCATCTTCGTACCTTCAAATGTAAGCTTATAGCAAAGCGGCCTAACCCAATAGCTCTCCAATCCCTATAAATACTCACTTATCTGCAACATAAAGAGGATCTTCTGTACTGGCTGCTAGAACTCTGCAGAAATTATAGTTCACTCTTCTCCTACACAATAGTCATCTAGGGGTTTACTGTGATTCTCCAGTGAACTCTTGCACTTGTGACTTGATCTAATTGAGAAGTTTCAATCAAATTGTAATCAGATTCAACTTGTAACATCAGTCAATCAATAACAAAAGTTATAAAGTGGACGTAGACTTCGTTAACAGCCGAACCACTTTAAAAATCTCTTGTTCTTTACTTTATCTCCAAGTTACTATTCCCTTTTTCTATTTTGTTTGCCCTGATAAATAGGGCTGGTGCTTTCACACTTAATCCAAGGTGTTGATCCATTTTTTTGGGTTAACAATGTAGGTCAAGTAAAACGGATTGGAGAAATTTGTTCCCACTTCTCTGACTTTGGGGAGTCCACGGAACTAGATGCGATCATGCAACGAGATGGAATAGTATCACATTGGTGACGTCTTAGGTTCTCACTTCATGAAGTTGTTAAATGTGACACTCAACGCAACATGCAGTTCTATCGCAGTCAAATTTTATGGAGCATATGGGCACTAACGTGGAGGTTACTCAATGCTTTAGGGGCAAGTTGGCTCTGGCATTGTGATCAAGGTTTTAAATAACGGATTTCGATCGCGTTGCGTCCCGAGAATTCTATATACAATATCTCGTATCGGAATAGATCTTGGGTGAGATGAGTGTGTCTCGGGTGTACATCGGAATATATGATTGATTTGGTATTGCTTAAGTAGATTCTACACATTTGAATACTAAAAACAAAAAACAAAAAACGGTCATCTATTTTTTCTCACTTGTTAAAAAATAAAATTAGGGAGCTAGTAAAAAAATCATTAGACTGCAATTTCATTTGGACCCATATAAGAAATTAAAATAATACGTAAATGTAAAACATCTTCGACTGAGTTCTATTGAGAATTATCTCAAATTTTGCTTAAGATCTTAATATCTTAGATGAGATGAGTATCGAAAAATATATAAACAAAATTTAATGTCTTAAAATGAGACCATCTATTGAGATTTATCTCAAATTCCATTTGAGATCTTAATATATTAGACGAAATGAGTGTCAAATAAGGTATGAATAAAATTTAAAGCCTCGTTTCGCTAGATCTCATCTCGCGCAAGTTCGAAAATGAGATCTAGAGCGAGATCTCGGGTAGGATAAAAGAGATTTGAAATAGTGATTTTGATGCATACTCGGTATTGTGCATAGTTACGGGCACTGACTAGGAGGTTGTTTAATGTTTTAAGGGCAAGTGGGCTTAGACATTGTGATGTATACCCAGTGTTGTGCATAGAATTTAGGATATCAGGCACTAATGGGGAGGTTACTCAATGTTTTAGGGGTAAGTGGGCTTAGACATTGTGATGTATGCCCGATGTTGTGCATAGGATAATGGATGTTAACGAGGAAGTTGCTTGATGCTTTCGGGGCAATGTAGGCTCACGATTATGAGGCATACTCAATATGACATGTTTACCATCAGGGTCGTATATTTAGGGTTCATATTGGAGATTGTCTACTCAGTGTATTTATTGGCTGGTTCATCATTGAGGATGACTTGATGCATGGTTAGGTACACTAAGGAATTGTTGCACCTTAGTGGGTAGATTGACTAGTTCCTTATACAAAGTCCACGAACACAAATGAACACCCTAGGTCGTGTGGTGTATAAAGGAAATTTAATTAGCTGTGAACACCATACATTAGTGATACAATTCATAAACCAGACCTTATCTAATCCTCTCTTTTTCTCCCAATTTATATCTATTACAGGAGAATAGGGCAGCATGTGAGTTGATTTGAAAAGGATGCATGGAGATGACGACATGACGCATGGAGATTTATCTATTTAAAGTCATTCTTCTATATACCTTACTTTATATATTAGACAGATTTTTACTATATTGTTATTTGGAGATTCTTTTTTTTAGTTATTGTATGTACCACGGTTATTTTAAGACTGTATTATTTTGGGTTATTTTTCAATATTTATATTTTATTTCCTTCCGACGTGAGATCTAAAAGTGTAGAATGTCTTAAAATCTTATTTGTCTCTGAATCAAGTAAAACATAAAACCTAACGATTCGCACTTCTTGGCACGATACGAGTTCAAACACCCTATATGTGCTTTGGATCAGTATGTCTGGAGTTCAAACAACCCACTTACAATGTATTTGGAAGTCCCCGACCAAACAAATATTTCATATAGAGCCGATAGAGGATTCCATTAATAACCCGCTACTTTGGACGAAGAAATCAAATAGTTTAGTTTTAGTCAAAATTAGAACAAGCTTGTGTTTGTAAGAAAATAAAAGTGCTAGTCATTTTTAATACTATAGGCAAACTACATGCCATTGATTTGTAATAGTGTACCCATGTTACAATCAGTTAAAGTTTGGTTGTTCAATTCTCAATGAAAGATTTAAAAGTGCATCCTTTACAATCGATATAAGAAGATGCTGGGATCGCCCTAATCAATGTGCATAGGTAAAATATTCAAATGTTTAATATGAAATTTCTAAGTAAGGAAACGTTCTTGTGTGTTAATGAATTGTCATTTATAGAAAGATTACTATTCTATAGATGAGGAAAAGGAGCATATGAGATGGTTTCCTTATGCATAAGCAATAACCACCATCATGTATGCCACTCTATGTACTATACTAGAAATTTATTATGCATTGTTGTAGGAAGCATTTATCAATCAAATCCAAATGACAATCACTAGATGGCAGTTAATAGTATTCTCAAGTATTTATGAAATACAAGAGAACTGTTTGTGGAAGCAACAAACTCCTTATGAGCGAATGTTTGAACTCAAATTTCATAAATGACTCCTAAAATAGTAAGTTGGTTTTAACTCCATATTTACCCTTAACAAAGGGGCTTTAAGTTGGAAAATTTCCAAATAAGAGATTATAACATATTCAACTACGAAGGCTAAGTACATCACCTTGGATAATGCCACAAAGGAAACATTATATGTGCTCCAGTTTATAATAAAACTAGAAATGGTTCCCACCTTTTAGAATCCAATATAGTATTGTTATAATGATGATGCAATGCATATCGAAAAAGGAAGAAACATCTCAATAAGTGGTCTTGACATGTTCTCTGTAAGTACCACATGATAAAATAATTTATCGGTGACGGAAAATTATGATTGAAAAAATAGATACAATATAATAATATTACAAATTCGCTCACAACACTCAGTTTAGTCTAAGAGAATCGCTCGATGGTACGGTTATGAGACACCATAATTGACCACATGCTAAAGTGTGGGTGATTAATAAAGTGAAGGATGTGCCCTAGGAGCAATTGTGTAATTTGACTATATAAAATTATATAACTTAACTCTTATAGTGAATCATGTTCAAAATAAAGTAAAATTTTGGTTTTATTTTCTATTCTGATATATGCAATGTTTTAAGTTTCAAATATGTTGAATATCTACGAGTAGAAAATCCCTATAAAAAGTAATTGATATATTGTGATTATGAATTTGTTCCAAACCATGAGTGTTGAATCATGTTAATAAATAATTGTCCTTAAATTTTCATAGTCAAGATGTTTCGAGAATAGGATGTCGATGCATTCATTAAGATTAGTGTACAAACAATGAACGATGAATTACTCATGACTGTTGGGGAAACAAAAAGGTTACGTATTTGTGGTTGTTTGGAACAATTAAAGAGTGACTCACCGAGAGTATTCTATATGTTAATCACATCTAAATTCAATAGAAGATCTAACTTGATGATGTGTAGTAGTCTTTGACTTCAAAATATTGTGGACCTTAAGTATCTAAACTATGCTTTGATTATGGTCGGTCACATGACAATGATGACCATGTTACAATCATAGTTGGGTATAAGCTGAACCACTTGAAATGAAACACTATTTAAGAGAGTCTTTTTCATCCTTGACGTAGAAGGTTGATATCACCGCTATTGGCAGTCAACTTGAAGTAAAAAATCTCTGGTCAGAGTAAATGTTTTAGTTGATAAATGTTATCGGATTTAACCAAGGAATTTAAATGTTGTACTTCGCAATTAGTTACGCATATTATTAAAGTTTTGATCATTAATTGAGCTCTAGATATACGAAGGATATAGTGATAACCTAAAGAGTACGTGCATAATGTATCATTGCTTAAGGGTATAACTTAAATGATTAGAAATCGGATTTCACCTAGATAATATGTATTGAACCGGACTCATGTCCACTATTAATTTTTTTTAAATATTACCAAAGGCTACGTTCATACTTGGGAGTCACACAACCATCACTTTTAGCATTCGTTCGAATTCAAGAAAATAAAATAATTATAAATAACGTAAACTATCAAGAGAAAACTTATATAAATGTCACAATAATTTTATTATTAATTCTTATTATAATTAGAGATCCTTAAAATTATTTAATCGAATGTGTAAATGTTATATATTTAATTAATTTTTTAAGTGTGCCAAAATAGTATTAATTATAAAAATGGAATGTATGTAATTGTTCCTAATGGTTGAGTCAATCATATGATGGCATTTTAAAGGGTTAAAAATATTTAAATAATTAGAGATAGAGTTACCTACTCAGTCCCTTGGTTGTTGAGTGTTTTAAGGACTAAGAGATGAGTCGTATCTTTTGATCTTTTCTTATAAATTAGATACAACCTATTAGTGAGATTTTTCATCCCACAACACCTCAATTGATTAAATTAGTAATTGTAAACGTTTATTTGCAAATTTGAATCAACAAACTTGTTAACCCGCCTTTTGGCAAGACAATATACATGCGGATTTAACCCAATAGGCTTCACGGTTATCGAAGCTGGAGTATCATGGATTTGGTTCATATGGATGGATGGATAATCAACTACGGATAATAATATAAAGCCAGGATTAAACACAGTCGATGGATAAACGATGTAGGGTGCTTGGAATATGGATTTTGGCTTGGATGAGTTAGGGGTCGACATTCTCAAACTAGTGGGGTCGGTACTTTAATGGCCTAGCAGGTGGAAAGGGTCGGCACAAGAAGGGGTTGATATACTTTGGGTTGGCATAGGTTAGGGGTTGATTTACTTCGGATCGGCATAGGCGATGGGTTGATCTACTTCGAGGCGGCATAGGTTAGGGGTTGATCTACTTCGGGTCGGCATAGGCTATGGGTTGATCTACTTCGGGTCGACATAGGCTATGGGTTGATCTACTTCGGGTCGGCATAGGTTAGGGGTCGGTCTACTTCGGATCGGCATAGGCTATGGGTTGATCTACTTTGGGTCGGCATGGGATTTACTTCGGGTCGGCATAAGGATTTACTTCGGGTCGAGATATCATTTACTTTGGGTTGGCATAGGCTTTACTTCAGGTCAGCATATGATTTACTTTGGGTCGGCATGGGATTTACTTCGGGTCGACATAGGAAGGGTTCGACATAGTTTGAATGTGCAAGGAAGGGCCGACGTACTTCAAAAGCTTAGAGGAAGGAAGGATCGACATTTTCTTGGACAAAGTGGGTTCGGCATTGGAGGGATCGGCATTGGTTTACGAGGGGGGATAACGATCGGTAGTGTTATGTCGATCGTTATTTTTGGACAAGTTGGGCTCGACGATTGTTATGGTGGGCCCATGTAGGTGAGAAGACCCAGTAGCCGAAGTTTCACCTATAAATAAAGCAGGCTTGGCTTTGAAAAAGGGACTTCATTTTGGATCTTCATTCTGTTTCTCTTCATCTTCTACCTAGAGATTACTCTGCCATTTTCATTCTGGAATCTTGGATTGTAACTGTAATCTAATTTCAGTATAATAAAAAGGATTGTTCTGGAGTGGACGTAGGCCGGAGTTAGCCGAACCACTATAAATCTTTGTCTTCTTTACTTGCTTTCATTTTAATTTGCTTATTCTTCATATTATATTCTCTACATCATATACTATCTATGATCTGTGACTACAATTTGGTGCTTTCACGTATAATTGGGTGTTGGTGGCCAATTTTGACGCCAACAAAACTTAACTTGTATTAAGCTTGCTTTTGGGTAGTAATTATGTTGTTAGATGCTTACATAACTATGTAGGTGCACTCCAACTGTTTGCTAGAATGTCAAACTGAATTCACATTTTTACAGTGCCTTATAATCCATAAAAAGCAAAGACAAATAATGATGCATGAAAGTAAAGAAGACGTAGAAATTTTTACATGGTTCGGATTTTTTTCAATCCTACGTCTATGGGTCAAGTTTCTTTATATTTCCTTTGCTGATACATGTGTTTTTCTCCAGAAATACGAAGATAAACTTTCTTTATTTTGAAAAAGAGGAAAAAGTAAAAGTCCCCGTAACACTCCCGACCATCACTTATTTATCATGTTGAGGGTGGATGTGGATTGCCATCACTCTTGCTTTGCCCTCATGTTTCTACCTTTGGATCATGCCACGTGTCCTTCATCCGCATTATTGGTTAGATATATTTAAATTGCCGACATGTCTTTTGGCGAGGAGCCCTAATTTGGGTGGTTGTATTGTAATCTTTGGCGGGAAGTTTGAATTGGAGTCAGGAACTCCCAAAATTGAAACGGGAATGTTTGGAGTTGGAGCGGGAGACCTCAATGGGTCGCACCTTTCTGATCTGATGTGGTGAGGGGTTTACATGTTGGTTTCCGGGGTTTCGCCGGTATACTTGAAGTGAGGCTATGCTGGTTGATGTGAGACATTTGTGTAATGCTACGGTGCTTGCCTATTTCTTAGGTGCTACCATCTTGAGCTTCTTTAGGTTTCAGGAGTTGTGATTGGCTTAGCCTGGAAGTTAGTCTAATAAATGCATGGATATTATCTGAACTGACTAAAATCTGGGACTAATATAATTTGAATTGCTCATGTTGCATGAGTTAGGGATAGGGGTGCTTTATCTCTTTGATGTCTACCTATAAATACGGATCTGCGTAGGAGCATTGTTTGAGCGGTCTTGTGTGCAGCCCTTTGGGATGCTTCTGACTCTGTACGATACTACTTAAGTAGCCCTCGGTATGTGCAGTGTGGATTTGCTCTTAAAGGTGTTAACAAAGTGTAAGCTCTGGAGGTGTTTGACCATGCAGTTCAACCACTCATCTGTTGTGGCAAGTAACCGTAGTACCTTATTGCATGTTTCCCGTGACTATGCCTAGCATCAGAATCTTTATGTAATACTGGAACTAAGGGATGAGCATAGATCTGATGCCTTTGTGGCCCTTCTTTCGAGTGCAATATTGTATTTTTTTGCAGCTTCTTTGTTTACTGTTGGAACTGTGCCAGCCCCACCGAAAATTATGGGTGAATTTCAAATTTTTTTCCATATTGGATCTTTATTGGGCCTATAAAGTCTAATTTATTTAGAACATTTCTAAATTATTTGATTTAAATAAAATCATATATTTTATTTAAATTTATGTATTCTGTAATATAAAGTTAATTTGTTTTGATTTAATTTATATACATGTATCATATACATACATACATACATACATACATAAATATATATACATATATATGTGTGTGTGCATGTGCGTGCGTGCATATGTAACGTAATAATCTGTAGAGGGTATAACATGCCCGTATATAGTTGTTAAATTTACATCGCAACGGACGCATTAGCTCATTTTGTATTTATTGTATGATGTCCAAATATGTGTATGTAATGTGTTTGTGTGTTATAAATTCCAAATGATTACATACATACATACATACATACATATATATATATATATATATCTATGTGTATTATAAATATGTTTCATTATTAAAATATTACAAAATGTATTTATATTTACATACATATGTTTATATATATATATATATATCCATAATTATATAATATTATACTTAATAACTTAAATCATTTATGTATATATATATATAGATAAATAAATGCATATATAAACATATATATATATATAATATATTTTTTAACATATGCAAAATATAAACTAACTATTTAATTATATATATAAATATATATATTATAATAAATACATAATTAAAGGTAAATAATTTCATGATTTATTATTTGTACATAAATATAAAATGAATAAATATATATGTATATTAATTTCAAAATATTATTTTTAATAAAATAATCACTATTCGATCGAAATTTATATTTCCAATCGAAAGATGGTCGAAAGAAAAAATCTCTATTTGATGGAGCTTCTTCCTATACCTATGAATTCCATTGGACCCAGAAATGAGACATTGCCATACTTGAATTAGCATATTTGTGTTTTACTCCCCGTAACTCTTCCTCAGCCAGGCTTGGGCAGAAAGCAAGTAAATATGACATGGTTACAGAAGTCTAATTATTAAAAATATAAAACAATGTAAAAAATTTCTAGAAAACTTTCTAAGGGATTTTGATATGATATAGTAATTTTTAAAAATATGATCTAATTTTAGAATCATTAATTATTTTACATAAAATAATCAATCCATATAATCATTAAATATTGATAATATATATATATATATATATTATAATATAAAATTAATTTTAAGTGTGTATGATTCATAATAAACATAAAAAGGTATAATAAAAATTTTGAACCAATATCATATAGTATATAGTCATATATGCTTTTATATGAATAGTGTATATTTATTTATATAGAAATTAATATATTTATACATATATATTAGTTATCATGATATTAAAATAAATTTTATATAACAAATGATATCTAATTATATTAGAATTATGAACATAAACTTCAAAAATCATGCACATAACCAATTTGATTGTGACAACTGCATTTGCATACAAAAATCTCACCCAACTAATTATATAATAGTAATATATACATATGTATATGTATTCAGGTATCCATAATTAACTGATTATAAAACATGATACTATATCTATAATATGAATAAATATTACCTATTACATATGCCTTTGAGTCCACGGTGAAATAATGAATTCCCTTCTTTGAATATCTCCTGATCAGTCAGATTGCTAGTCTGGAATCACCGACCATTCACTATCGGATAGCTTTGGATTTAACTTGAATTTGATTGGAGATTTTGAAAGTTGATTTATGGATGTGTTTCAGCCAACAAATAAGATGATAATGGCGATCAAAAAAAGGTGTAGAGATTAGGGTTTAGAGATGCATATATATATATATATATATATATATATATATATGATTGGCGTATGAGAGAAAATAGTTTAATCTTATTACTTATTCTCTCTTAATCTTAATCATCTATCTCCAAGCCTATCCCTATGTTTTAGCCGCCTCCTATATCTACCCAAACCAGCCGATTTCTCCCTTATAACATCATGGGCCATGAGCCCATTAGGCTTAAATTAAATATATACAATTATATTTAATTTAATCTGTTATCGATATCTCGTATCGATCGATATATTTATAATTATTATAAATATATATAACATCATTTATTTCTCAAATCATATTCAAATTTTATAATTAATATTTCATAAATATTAATTAATTTAATTAATGTATAACAGTTATAAAGTAATTAAATCGTTTGGTCTAAAGAGAATTCATCATTTCGGTTATGTGGCTCATGGGTGTAAATTCGGTCAGTGGTTAATATCGAACTATTCGAACGTTAACGTTCATACGTCACTTAGCAGATGATGTGACATTATGGCCAAATTTATCGCTTACTCAGTTTATAATCCAATTTTAGTTTAATAAGCATTACCTGGTTGCGACATTTATTTACACCAATTCTCTTCGTCAAAACTATATCACTTTGGACTTGTGGAATTTGGTAATGGTCAAAATTCCAATATCGTCCATATTCAACTCTATAGTCCAAACACAAAGTCCTTGGTTCAATAATAACAATAACTATAAAATGAAATGCTCTGGCCAGAGACTTTGACCTTGAGTTGACTGTGATACTAACCCCATAACTGAGGAGACGAACTTTCTTTTGAATAGTGCTTCACTTCCAATACTTCTACTCGACCCAATTATAGTCACTCGATGGATATCGTGCCATGATTTGATGATAATCAAACTGGAGCTTTCATATCGAAAATCTATGGTATTCTGAAATCGAGAGATCTGTGTAAATCAGTCGCATCAAAATTTTCTATTTGACCTTAGTTATATTCACCAACAGAAAACTATCGAGTCGGTCGTTTTATAGTTATCCAATAAATTAGTACGTAACCCCTAGGTGCCCCCCAGCAGTCATGAGTAATACACTGCCTAACATTTGGAGAGCGTTGCATACTCTAGTCTCAACGGATATATCGATATCCAGTCTTAATGCATCTTGACTAGGAACATTTAAAATGATATATTTGTTTTCATTGAGATAAATTACTCACGGTTACAACACTTTGTAACTACTATCACAAAACATACCATTTATGGATTTTATATTAAATATACTTTTAATTAAATTAATTAATTAATATAACCACATTATATCAAGTATATAATAGAAAGAAAATGCCTCCAATTTTGAACAAGATTGGTCATTGAGTTAGATATATGTAACAAATTATATAATTTCCCCTAGGGCATACCCCTAACTCTATCAGTTATCGCTTTCTTGCGCAGTATAGATCGGACTTTCTCAATTCTTTCTTTTTCTATTTTGGTCTTTACTTCGGGAGCAATTCTCCTGGACTTGTATATTTCTTAGCCCATTTCTAACATAGTTTGGGGAATGCAAGTGTAACACTTGCCCTCAAGTCTACAGTGATTGCAGATCGGTGTAGACTTGTCTGCAATTCACCTCGGATCTTCGTATCTATAGAGCTATTTTCTGTACGTTATCTTTCATTTTAGTTTTTTACTTATGGACTAGCATACTGTCCTTTATTTTGTTTAGGTGGACTTGCTTGCTCTCCTGGTCTTCACACCTTCTTATATATATTATTATTTTTTCTTAGCATCACCATTCTCATCTCTGAGACTACCATTGTCCTTTGCATGTTGTGTTATCAGTATAGTTATCGAACGATGGTGGTAAGCTATAAAAAGTTGCTTGTTCGTGTGCTTGGCTTGGTCTTCCCCGCAGTTTAAGGGAGGACTGAGGTAGAATTTAGCATCACCGTTCTCATTTTAGAGTTTGTCATTTGTTGTTTATATACTGCACTATCAATGAAGTTATTGAACGACGGTGGTGAGGTGTAAAACCGTTCTTTTTGATGTAGGCTTGTTAATACTCACATCTTTTCATCTTTTGTCGTCTATGGTAGAAACCTTATCGACTACTTTTGCATTTAATGCTCCTATCCACGTGTTATTTCCCTATCGGGCCGTGGTCTGAACCGTTGTTAAATCAAACCTTTTATTTTTCCATGTAAATTTGTATCAATCTTTGTGCTTATTATTTTGGCAACTTGATCGATGTTTTACAAATTTCTTCATCATTACAATCATGTGACCATTATTCAAATTAAGGAATGTATATTTTGCTTTCGTCTTCTTCTTATTTCCTTCTTCTCCCTTTTTTATATTCTTGTTCAAAAAAAGGTAAACGCGAGGAAAAAATAATAATTTCAAAATCAATTATATCCTCACAATCAGATTTCTTTTAAGATAGAAGTAAGAAGTTGGGTTTTTGTTTTAATTTCTGTCAAATTTCTTTAATTTGGCATCGTTTTCTTTTGATTAATCTTCATATTTCGATATGACTTCTTCTTCTTCCCATTTATTTCCACCTTTTAAAATTACTCGAATGGAAGAAGTCGAAGGTATTTTAACTCAACTTGGGTTTTTGGGTTACGACGCTAGGGTTCCTAGACCTCATGAGCATTTCAATACTCCCTCGGCTGGGTTTATTCCCATTACCCCTGAACATATATGTTGTGGCCTCTATCTTCCTCCCAATCTGGTCCTTCGCCAATAGGCTTGCTTCTATTGATCTTGTCCCACTCAGCTTGTCCCTCTCTCTTACACTCTTATGATAGCCACTTTTATTCTCTATGCAGAAAATGATTACACTCTGACTTGCGAAGAACATCGGTTTCTTTTTTATATTAAGAAAAGTCCCTTAAAGGCATTGCTTGCTTTTCCTATGCTCAAGCTAAAACATCGATTTTCTCGAAAGTTCCCCGAAGACCCGGCCAGAGGACGATTTATACTTTTTTGTTTCGAATTTAAATGGTTTTCCCTCCTCTTTTCGCCATCATCCAACTCAAGTCCTTTTCTCTAAGATGGATATCGAATTATATGTGTCGCAAAGAACTCATATTCTAGAATTAGATGCGGTAGTAAGGAAAATAGATAAGTTTTAACCTGAAAAGGCTAAAGAAGTATAACTTTATGTGTCCTACCCACATATTTTCTTGTGATATTTTTAAGCTCTCTACGGACTTGGAGGTATATTTTGTCGATGATGAATTATAAATTTATTGTTTTCATGATTTTGTTCTTCGTTGGGAACTTCTCTTAGTTTAAACATTTCTCTTTTATGTAGGTACAATGGATGTAGCTCTCATTGATTCATCATGCCAACTGGTAAAACCATCTAAAAATACCAAATGAAAACAACCATGTGATGTGGCCCTCGGTTCTGACCACGAACCTAAAAAGGTGGCTCCTTCTCTTTTTCCTCCTCCTCCAAGCATTCCTTCCCCTTCTAACTTAATGCCACTGCCTATCCTTCCTTTGCAAAGTGATCATGCCCCCATGTCTGTTATTTGTTACTCGAGGGGGCCATATTTGATATTGCAGAAAGTATATGGGAGATTGCCTGGAATTCATTACTTTGCATTGCATCATCCTCTCCACTTCTCTCCTTCCTCTTTCATTTCCTAAGTTTTCCCTTTTCGAGCTAATGTATGAGCTGGAAAAGTCATGGTCCTGCATATGAACTTTTCTCCCTGTTTTGTTTTATTTTATGCTAGACGCATTTGTTCTCTTTATTACTTATGTGTGATGTTTTTTTAATATATATAGCATGTTGTCCTAATGATAGAAGCACGAGAACGTGAAAGTGAACAGGCCTCTGCTCTTAGTCGGGTGGCTAAGCTTAAAGCTGACCTCGTTACTTATACTACCAAGGGAGCTGACTTCGTTTCCACGAAGGCCAGGGCCGAGGAGGCGGCTATGGCTACGGCGGAAGCTTGTCCTTAGAAAAACTTAAATCGTAGGAGGTCAAGGAAGAGCTATCCAAGGTGGGAAAAGAACTGGCCGATTCAAGAGAAAAATTTAGGACGAATACCTCCAACTTGGTTTACAATATATACGTCTCAGTTAAGTGTGAGTTCAGAAAAGAGATTAGCCTTGACTTTTTAGGCGAGCAGTCTTTGATTAATGTAGTTTAAAAGTATTGCCATGATAAGAGGGACGACGAGTATGCTGAGTCGGATGCTTCTCCCAACCATTCACCGTAGATGGTTGCGGATGAGGAATTGGGGATGGAACACAAAGACCCGCCACCTGGCGATGTTGAGGGAAGAACTGAAACTGAGGTTAACTCAAATCCTTGTGTAGATATCTAAAATCTTTTTGTATTAACACTTAAACATGCGATCGCATGGGACTTGTTTCTTGATTTTGTTATGAATGGTTTGTTGTATTTATTTTATTGTGTTATTGCTTGACAAATTATTGGCTCGTTTTTATTGGTTTTAGTCTTCTGAAGAAGCTTTGTTTGCTAAGCTTCTAAAGGAAAGCGAGTACAGGCTCAAAACCCAAACTTCAGATCGTCTTTGTCTTAGTGCTGCGGCTATCGGTAAGCGTGAGAGAGAATTAGATGAGTCGTATACCACTCTTAAGAATGAAACCCAAGGGTTGCTTTTGGGAACTGATCAAGTAATTAAGGAAAAAGAGGCGCTTAGTGATTTTGTAATGCGCCGGAGGCAGTATACCCTAGAAAACTATTCCATTCCGCCCGATAATCCCCACTTAGAATGGTTTAGGCTTAAGTTTAGGAATCTGCATGAGGATTGAATTCTGTTTTACCTTTTCCACTTTTCTGTATATGGTTAGGTTGAATTGATGTAGTTAATAAGAGAAGTTTACACTAGACCTTTGCTTGGTGCCTTTTCTTTGTCTTTGAGGTTATACATTCCTCTTTTGTTATTAATTAGGCTGGCTTATATAAAACGGTGTCGTGTTCATGAAGTTTCCACTTATGCCTTTCCTTCGGCGTCCGTCATTACCGAGTCGGATGAGATGGGCGTGCCCGAATTTGGGGTTGAGGCGATGGGTCTTTCTACGGGTATTGAGGTAGACTTTAGCTACTTTCAAGCTGAGAATGTTGAACTTGGAAGGGAGTTAGAGCATGTTCACAAGGAGCTTAAAGATGCTAGAAATGCACTTACTCGTCGCTAAAACCAAAACATTAGGTTTTTTACTGGGCTTGACACTGTTGAATCAAAGTTAAGTGAGATGCAGCAGACAATTAAGGATGGGGAGAGCCTTTATGGGATTTTTTTTGAGAAAGAGATTGAGCAACAAAAGAAAACTATTGAGGATATGTCTTCGGAGATTGCTCGTTTAATTGGAGAGAAAGAGGTTGCCGAAAGCAAGAAAGTGGTTACGGTACCCCACCTTGACGCGGCTCCTTCTCTTCTTGCATGCTTTGAGTCAACTTCGACGGATGGTCGGACAAGGGTAGATGTGCCGGGGGTCCTTTCCATATGTGGACCGAAGGATGGAGAACTGATGCCTATAGGTTTTCTAGGGCTTTCTTGAGGCATGCCAAGATGACTAAGGTCGAGCTAATCGATTCCTTAGAGAAAACAAGGGAGGAGGCTGTATTGAGGATTCATGCTCTTGAAAATTCCATATACGATGCTCGCGGCAGGATTTCTTACTACCTAGAGAAACTTAAGCAGGAGAAAATTAAAAGTAAGAGGGATCAGGTTCTTCTGCAACGCGAGGTATGTTCTCAAATTTTTCTATCCTTCTTTTGATTAGAACTTCTTATGTAATGTAGCGGGGCTCCAAGTAACCGCAGAGGGACCAACTGACCATTGAGTTTGGGCTTGTTATGACCTTCAGAGGACTTTTTTCACTAATTCTGCTCCTCCTTTAGCTTCCATGTCTTAAGTGTTTTAGACATCATTGTTTAGAGAGTGACTTGGTAACTTACATCATGTTCGTATATACATTTTATGTGAATTGATATTCCTTTGTGAAGTTTGCGGATTTTTTCTTGAACTTATTTCATTTATTTGTACTTTCCTTTGATTTCATTTCATATGGGCTCATTTGATTTTCAACTCGCTTCTCAAAATTCGAAGGTTGTTATTCTTACAGATAAGTTAGATTCTTCTATGGCAAGAGTCATAGAACGAGAAAGCTTACAGGAGGATGCTGAAAGGATATATGAAGTTGTATATATAAACAAAATCAAAGCTTTGAAATGTAGGACTGAAGAGTTTGATGGGCAGATTGCTAGGCAAATTAGCGCAGAAGACACTCCTTCTGCAACCTTGGCCAGTGGTTTATCTTCTAAACTAGGTGCTCCCACGAGCCCCTTCTAGGGCCAATCCGGATGAAGTTTTGAAGTGGAAGAGTGACTTAAAAATTATTATGAAGCCAAGTTTAATGGGGGAGCATCTTTTAGGTGAGATTGAAAGAATTATAGGAGTGGCTATGAGGCATGTGAATGCCCTTGAGAATAAGATTTTCAACTTAGAATGTGAAGCTCGCTTGGACTAAATTGTTGTTTTCCAAGGTGGGATGGATAGGGTTTCCTTGGTAGAGCAACTTCATGATGAAAAATTAAAGAAGGTAATAGCAGAAATCGGTAGGAGGTGAGCGATCAATGTTTTCACATATATTTTACCTGGACTCAACCCGACTTTCTTGTACAACTGCGCTGATTACGAATTTCATCCGTGGGATTGCGGCGACCATGCGGCAGGCGCCAATTATGACCCATGTATGGTTTATTGCAGTACCACTCATGGTCGTACTGCTCTCTCGTTCATCAGTCATTATTAATTAATTGGACGATTCACCTTCTATTCTCCCCTTGATGGCCGTTCTTCTTCATGTCAGGAGTCACTTCGTCACAGATCATCCCGCTGTAGAACGATCGTATCTAGCTCTTCTTCTAAGCATGAATCAGATTCCTAGCATTGCTTTTCTTTTTGCTATGATTTATAACTTTATGATTTTAGTATAATTCATGATGTGATTTCTTTTATCCATTTTCGCTTGTGAAGTAGGCATAGGCATATTGAATTATACATAAAATCTTTGGCCAGTAGAAGTGGAACAAAGGTAACTTAAGTTTTTTAGTTTCTGATGTTTACTTGTCAAGCTTTAATTTCTGGAATTGCACCTGATTTGTGAGATGCGGTACATTCCGTGCATCATTTTTTCTTGCCATTCCTGACTTGAATTTTTTCATAGTTCATGAATGATGAACTAAGATTATAACATGCGTATTCTTCCACATATGGGGTGTGACCTGCCCTCGTTTTCAAAGGCAGATTCACGTTCATGCACTTTGCACGATCTACCCCGCTAATTGGGGGATGACGGATATTTGGCTATGAAGTTAGGCGCGTATTTACAACATTCGCATACGCATGATTTTTTGTACTGGTTTTGGTTGTCTAGAATCCATACGTCCAGTGTGCTATGTTAAAAATATTAACATAGAGGGGTTTTATACCAGTTCGGGCCATCCAATATCCATACGACCAGTTTGGTCGAGAAGCCGAGTTGCGTTATAAGCAGCTTCGTATTAATAACTGGTTCAGGTAGTCTGATATTCCTACATCCAGTTCGGCTAAAAAGCCGACCTGCATTAAGAAGTGTTTTTAATGGTTGGTTCGGGCCGACTAATATCCCTGCATCCAACGTGAGTTTTTAACCATGTCAAAATAATTAACACAAAGAGATTTTTATACTTATTCGTCCCGTCCAATATCCCTACATCCAATTCATTGTATTATTAATTTTCATAATAATTACAATGCTTGTTTACATAAGTAGTGTAGATCATTCTGGATGAGGTCTAAGATTTCCAGTGCAGTATTAAACGCTTGTCTTTCACAGTTGTAGTTAATGCTTCGACTTTAGCTCCTCCATCAGATTTTGAATCCATTATGCTTCCGATCTCGACTACCTATCCGATATGATTTTTCCTCTGGTTAGGGAGGGAAGCATCAATAATGCCGGGGCTGATAGCTGGGTTTGGTTTCGGTGGGGGATGGTGACTATTCCTTCAAATCGGTGTGAATCTCGATCACTTCAACTTGCTACTTGGCTCAGATAAGGGTCATCATTGAAGGACACCATAGTTGAATTTTTTGGTTTCTAAGTAGCAGGCCCGAATGTCCTTATCAACATGACCACAGTAGAGGGATCTTTTCCATGTTCTTTAGGAATAGTGATGGGGATTCTAAAAACCTAGTCCTAGGTTTCATGCCATCGTCGGAATCACTGTCCAAATCGACAAATACTTATGCGCTCTCATCCACCATGTGGCCATAATTGATGAAGGACGGTAATGGTCAATTGGTAGCAGCCGTTTAACTTGATTTCATGCAGCACCGGCTATTGAGTCTTTCTACTAAGTAGTTGGAGGATTGATGTCAAATGAGCGGGGGATTTGATTTTCAGGCTGGTTTCACCATTTTCATTTCCGAGAGTGTCGTTATCACTTATTCGCCGCATAGTCAATGCAATTCGTAATTGAAGGTGGTGAACCGTGGACTGTGGGGGGTGATTTAGATTGTGTGTGGTATGTTGGGTTATCACCATTTTAAAGGAAGGGGATGGATGATTTGTAGTGGAGTGTCGGTAAACTCATCGAAAATGGGGATTTACTAGATTTGCTGGAGGTTAGGAAAAGGGGATGGAGGTTCAAGCCTTCCTTCTAGCGCCAATAAATGTTAGTGAGATTTTTTGTTCCACAACACCTCGATTGATTAAACTGATAATTGTAAATGTTTGTTTGATATTTTGAGTCAACAAACTTAAGTTGTATTAAGCTTGCCTTTGGATAGTAATTCTGTTACTAGATGCTTGCATAACTATGTAGGTGACTTCAGCTGTTTGTTAGAATGTCAAACTAAATTCACATTTTAAAATGGATTATAATCCATAAAAAGAATAGACCGATAATGATGCATGAAAGTAAAGAAGATGTAGTAATTTTTACGTGGTTCAGATTCTTTTCAATCCTACGTCGATGGGTCAAGTTCCTTTAGATTTCCTCTGCTCATAATGTGATTTTCTCCAGAAATAAGAAGATACAATTTCTTTATTTCAAAAAAGAGGAAAAGGTAAAAGTTCCTACAATGTTCTTGACCACCTCTTATTCATCATGTTTAGGGTGGATGTGGATTGCCATCTTTCTTGCTTTGCCTTCACGTTTCCACCTTTGGTTCATGTCACGTGTTCCTCATCCACATTGTTGGTTAGATGTGTCCAGATTGCTGAAATGTCTTTTGGCGGGAAGCCCTAATTTGGGCGGTTGTATTGTAATCTTTGGCAAGAGGTTTGAATTAGAGGCGGGAACTCCCAATTGAAGTAGGAATGTTCGGAATTGGAGTGGAAGACCTCAGTGGGTCGCACCTTTCTAATTTGATGTGGTGAGGGGTTTGCATGTTAGTTTCTGGGGTTTCATCGATATACTCGAAGTGAGGCTGTGTTGGCTGATGTGAGACATTTGCATAATGCTGCGGTGCTTGCTTGATTCTTAGGTGCTACCATCCTAAGTTGCTTTAGGCTTCGGGGTTTGTGATCATCTTAGCTTGGAAGTTAGTTTAATAAACACATGGATATGATCTAAACGTACTAAAATTTGAACTGACTATAATTGAGTGGCCTTGTTGCATGAGTTAGTGTTAGGGGTGGTTTATCTCTTTGTTGTCTACCGATAAATATGGACCTACATTGGAGCATTTTTTGAAGGGCCCTGTGTGTAGCCTGTTGGGATGCTTCTGACCCCGTGTGGTACTACCTAAGTAGCCCTCAATATATACAGTGTAGATCCACTCTTAAAGGTGTTAACAAAGTGTAAGCTCTAGGGATCTTTGACCGTTCAATTCAACTACTCATCTATTGTGGCAAGTGACCGTAGTATCTCATTGCATATTTCCGTGACTATGCCTAGCGTCAGCACCTTTGTGTAATACTGGAACTAAGGGATGGTCATAGATTGGATGCCTTTGTGGCCCTCCTTTCGAGTGCAACATTGTATTTCGCTGCAGCTTCTTTGGTTACTGCTTTCTTGCGCAGTATAGATCAGACTGTTTTAATTTATTATTTTGTGGTCTTTACTTCGAGAGCAGTTCTCCTAGACTTGTATATTGCTTAGCCTATTTCTAACATAGCTTGGGGAATATGGGTGTAAGACCACCTATTCATTTTAAGGTGACGCAACAGAAAATCCTAGTTTCCATTATTGAAGCTCTTATTGGTGTTGGAAACCAATTTAGAAGAAGGAAGAAGCTACTTTAAATTGGAGGTGTAGAACGTGCTATTGACTAACAAGCTATCTAGATACTAATTCTATTTATTTTCATTTAAAATTATGCTCAAATTATCCTAATTAATTTTTGTTCTAAAATAAAAAAGTTGTTTTAAAAAATTGAGATAAATAATTATTATAATTAACTTTATTTTGAGCAAAAGGATGAGTAGCATGGAGCCACACATCCATATATGTTATAATTAACTTTAATAATTGTGTATACATGTATGTATGTATGTACGTATGTATGCATTATAATTAGAAAATTAAATAAAGAGAATGAGTTTGTCAAATAAATTAATTTTCTAATTCTTTTAAGTTGGTCACACAAGGAGAGACACACTTATATATCGTATTTAAACTATATATAAGTTATTTAAATTAATTATAATATAAAATATATAAAATTAACTACGATTATTAAAAAAATTCTATTAAAACCCAAAATTTATTTTTAATATATATATATGGCTTTGAATTAGTAATTTTCTTTTAACGTTTAAAATTAATCCGAATAAAGAACATTTTTAAGGTATGATATTTATAAGATTGGTATTTTATATAAATTCTTTAGACTAATTAAATATCTCACTTTCCAATTTTAAGTTACAGAATAAATTCCAAAATTAAATTTATAATAGGAAAAATTATATTCTTATTAGATATACGGGCCAAACATTTTTTATATTAACTTTAAATATTAAGGGTCGAAATGTCAGATTATTAAAGTATATACGTATATATGTTTCAATGAATGTATAATTCTGAGTATAAATAATTATAAATAAGTACATTTAATTATAGATATAAATTTCAGTATATATAATATAAATATAATAAACGTATGTATTTATATTTTTTCACATACCACTTTATTAGTGATTGAACATACGATGTTTATGACAATATTATGATATAAAATTTAAATCTATTTAAATTAAATTATTGGTTTAAATAAAATCATCATACTTCAAATCCATTTTTTAAAATTTTTGTTCATAACTAAATCCAAAATTCACACCCAATAACATTAAATATGCTTTAATGTAAATATGAGAATTATTCGTGGTAATACTCCAAAAGATCTAGTATGTAATTAATCATTTTTTTTAAATTACCCATTTTACTCCGCTGTTAGATGCGCTTGACCTAACGTTATTACCAAGGAAAAAATGCGTCTAACTTTGTTTTATGAGTTTCTTTAAGTTCAATCACCATGTTATCCACTCGTTTCACTATACTTCATAAGCTCGTCAAATGGAAAAAATTCTATCATCATCTTAGTTCCGACGAATCATGCATTATTCTCAAAAATCTGAAGCATGCATTAGAAATGTTCTGCTATCCACAGGATAAATATGCAATACATCATAATCCCAACTAATGAAGATAAAAATCACAAGCCTCCTCTAGGTCACATGGCTATTACCCGATATCATTGCAAATGTGGGATTGTTCCTCCTCTGGCCAATACTATCTTACCTATGATTATAACTGCGAAGTAGTCTTATTTTAGTTTGCTCCAACCACCCACCAGATTTTCGCTTGCCTTCAACATTTTTATAAAATTAAGTTTGATCGAGAATTAGTGTTTAAGGTGATAGAATTCCTATGTCAAGTAAAAACTTCTGTGAAATCCTATGCTTTAAACTTTCTTGAATCTTACGAAGGCTTTAAACCAATTGGCAAGTTAATGTCCAATGCATTGGACTACCAAAAGAACTATTTCTTATCTGAGACAAATTAAGTCTCGATTGGGATTTTCTCCCTAGAAGTAAGCCTGTTTCATTTTTTAACCTGCTTTTACTTCTTTCATGTAATTTTGCAATTACCAACTTTCTTTTATAGAAAAATATACTAAAGTGCAAGGACTAAAGAGCTCAAAGATGTTATTCAACATCTATGTAAAATACCCTTTCATAAGGGGAAGCTCCAATTATTTTGGAAGCTTTCGATCCTATCGAAAATAACAAATTGATATGTAAAGTGATGGTCCGAGAACTTAAGAATACAGAAAATCTTGAGAAAGCTAAGAAATCTAGTAATTTTAAGCACCAGTTTGACAACAATGTATTCTGGAATTCCTTAAAAGGAGTTTTGATTAGTAACTTATAAGTAGTTTTAAAAATTGATTTACAAGCAAACGTTTTTTTAATGTAATTTGACTTTAAATTTAAATTGAATAAAATAATTTGTTAAAACTAGAACATGTCCATAAGCCATAAGCAACAAATTATTACTTCATATTTCTACTTATTAGTCAATTTTTTAAGCTTCTTATAAAAAATTGTCAAACAGGAAAATAGAAATAAGTAATTACAAGTATTTTTCCTACTCATAAGTAGTTGCCAAACATGCTCTAAAATTGATGACAAGCCTAATACTGCTAAGAAACATCAAACCTCTAAAGCTCAGAACCATCTAGCTCTTATGAAGAATAAAAGGATGATGAGTATGTCAAGGAAGGTAATAAATCCATCGAACATGAAGAAGAAGAACATCTCATGGTAACAACCTATAACAACCCACATCAAAACGAGCCTAATTTTCGACTTAAAAAAGGCACATCGAACATTAGTCTATCCTAAAGCTAGTTGTTGGTTGGTAAAATTGAATAATACACAGAGCTACCTACTAATGCTATCAGAATCTCATAATAGAAAGGATAAAATATAATATCTAAAATAATACGCATTTTATAAAAATTCAAACTCCAAAACAAAACATAACATCCTAATATCTATAGTATAATGTCTCAAAATACAATAACATCATGTCTAAAATGGTACAACAAAATATGAAAACATAAGTAGATAGAAAACTATCGTAAGACTCTGCCTCTGCCTTTATCTCCTAGATATGCATCGTCTTCTCTAACCTGTGTTGTAATAAGGAGGGATTAGAACAACAATGTCTGGTGAAAGAATCTCGAGTCTTTCCATAATAGTACTTGGATAGTATAATTTAGATAAGAATATGTCTTACGCATCCTAACTATATTTCTTATAAATACCTATGACTGTTAGCCCGAAGGCTCTCCTAGTCCAATCCTATAACATACAATTTTCTAACCGAACTCTATAACCTAATTTCAACAGTAGGCCCAAGGTCGTTGCCAGTCCTATACATCTACCGTCAATCATGTCCTAACAATATAAGAGAAAGTACCCAAGGCACTTAATACCTTTTCAATGGGAGTTAGGTAGACTCTAACCATTTAATACTTATATCTTAGGCAGGTCTCCATCATTTAATACCTAACTCAAGGCAGGCCCTTCTCTGGTACTATCTAGCTGACATCGCATGGAATCTCATTAGACCACTTAATACTTCTTTTTGGAAGAGGCGGACCTTACAATAGCCACATAATACCTCAAACCCGAAGTGGACCCTCCCTGAGATTTCCATCTACCGTGCCTAAACGCTATACCCAACCATTTAATACTTCCTAATTAGAGAGGAGGGGACCCTACAACGCCCACTTACTACCCCGATCCTAGAAGCAGGTCCTACGTATTATGACTTGTAACCCAAAATATGACGTCTCACATTAGTCTGACTATTCGTAGGCTCTGGTAGCCAGGTTAATCGGAAGAATTACCCTATGAAATTGGGACTAACCTCGCGTCCTTCGTAGGTACTTATTATTGGCGAAGTCTCATATTAGCCTTAAAGTCACACTATTGGTAGCCAGATTAACTAGACATACTTCTATGTACTTTTGATTGACTTTGCATCCCTATAACTTAGTTATAATTTACATTTCCCTATTTATACTACCACATATCTTACCGTATTCTACTATGGCTATCAAGAGAAGTTATTTATTCCTCCATTAATCATAATAATCCTTAACTTCCATCCTATGGGATTTTAATTCTAATTACTAACCTATTTACCATGCAATTAATACATTATTAATTATACATTATTTATATGCATACACACACACACACACATACACGCACTAAAGCATTTCTAAGTATGCAAAGATTGCATCCTACCCTAATCGTTTAAATGTCAAAACTTCCAATTTATACAAATATAACTTGATGCCATAACATACAAATTACCTAATATCCTTAGCCCAAAAATAGACTTGTACAAGAAAATAGAATCAATTAGCACACTTATTTTATATTAAAATAGTAGAGTCAACATAAATAGAATTTACAATTCAAAACCTTTTACACTCTATTCACCTTCTACATATAAAATGAAAAGTGATTCATATTTAAACTACGGAAATAGGCAATGCAAACTATAAATAGGAGAATCCATATTTTACGCATTATTTACTAGTTTATTTCCTTTTTAAAACCCTTTAATCTCATTAATAGAGAAAAGCGAGAAGTGGAATAGAATGTAAAGTATTTAAATTGCAGTAACTACATAATCTCTGCTATTTTAATATAGAATAATTGAGATTCTAAAACATAAAGATTGACATTTCGTTTTGAGGGGCTTTTAGGGGTTTTAATTTGGTATTTTCGTGAACAAAATTCCCCAAGGTATATATCAAATCCAACATATACTATACAATTACTAAAATGAGAAAAATTAAGATTTTCACTCATAGATAGTTCCCATCTTTCTCCGTTGGATTTGAATACGCCTGCCTCTTTTTCCTCTTTTAGAATTCTTCTATTTGAAATATACAATAATTGGATTGTATATAGATTCAGAATTTTAGAGATTGGGGGAGAATAGAATTAGAAATTGAATATTAATAACTAAATACCTTACTTGAAGTCCTTAAGAAATTTCTGAATCGTGTGGAAGAAAGAGATTGACAGAGCACCGTCTACGTTTCCAAATAATTTGTGAGTAAAGGTGAGGGGGCTAAGCTCTTATTTATATGGTTAAAAGACACCAAAACCGTCAGATTTAAGTCGGTTTAAAATGATAAAATCCAGGCCGTTCCTAGCCTAAATAAACCTAGCAGCCACAACACCCACCGGTCGACCACTCCTACCTAGGCGATCGACCGTTAGCGGTCGACCTGCCCTAGGTAGGCGGTCGATTGGTTGATTATTTTTGGGAACGTATCGATTTTTCTATTTAACTTTTTATTTAATTCCTTAATTAATTTTTAATGTTAACGTTTTTCCTAAGCCTATTTCTAATCGATGTAAACTTTAAATTTCAAATTCTTAACATTAATTATCAATTTGAATTTGAATTTTGTTTGAATTACTTTGAATTCGAAAACTTAAAACGTCGATAACTTTTCCATTTGAGCTCCAATTTCAAAACTTTATATATGGAAACCGATCAGAAAATCATTATGAACACAATGGTGTAACTTCCATGACTAAATTCTGACATTTACAATATTTCCATTTTTAGTCTTACGATTAATTTATTAATTTTTATGGGGTGTTACATCCCCCTCTTTAAAAAGGATTTTTCTCTCTGAATCCCTAAGGGATGGACAGTGTAACATGCATTAAGCATCTATGTTATACAACCAAGTTATCTACACAATCATCCACTCAACCAAAAAGTGCGATGAGATTATGTATGGAGACATACTATACGTAAGCTTAGTCCTAGATTGAATGCACGGTCGTATCATATAGGCATGTATGCAAACGTCCTAAATATGCATAAAATTTCTATATGAGTGCAAAGATGATAGTAAAAAGTGTGGCAACCATTCCCTACCATACAATCTAGCAACCATGAAGCAACCAAAAACTAATTTTGGAGAGAAAAGGTTTACCAGAGTAAAGCTCGGGATGAGAAGTCATCATCTTCTGTTCGATTTCCCATGTGCTTTCTATCGGATTATCCACTCATTTTACTCAAACCAGCCTAATTTCTTTGTTGCGAAGCTTCCTAGTTTCATGCTCTAATATGCGTGAGGTAGCATGGGGTGCTATTAGCTTTGTCTCAGTGTCTACTAACTCATCAGGCTCTGTCATGGTGGTTGTGCTACAAAGGCATTTCCTCAAGTGTGAAACGTGAAATAAGTCATGGACACCTGCTAACTTATCTGGTAGCTCTACTCGATATGCAAGTCTCCCTATTCTTTCCAAGATTGGGAAAGTCCCAACGAACCTTAGTGCTAAGTTTTCCGACTTACCAAACCTCATAACCTTCCTAAGAGGGGAAACTTTTAATGAATGCCATGTCTTATACCTCAAATTCCAATTCTTTCCTTTTCTCTTTCACATAGGACTTCTAGCGATTTTATGCGGCCTTCATTCATTGCCTAACCGGCTCTATCTTTTCTGAGGTCCCGCGAATCAAATTTGGTCCAAGTAGAATTTTGTCGGTGGTTTCCTACCAACAATTTGGCAATTTACATAGCCTTCCATATAACGCTTCAAAGGGTTCATGTCAATCGTCGCTTGGTGACTATTATTATACGTGAATTCTACTAAAGGTAAGTGTTGCTTCCAATGTCCTCCAAGATCCATGATATAAGCTCTCAACAAGTCTTCCGAAATCCCATTTACCTTTCCAGTCTGACCATCGGTCTGTCGGTGGTAAGTAGTGCTTAGATTCAATGCAGTTTCTAAAGCTAACTGCAAACTCCTACAAAAATCACTAATGAATAAGGGGTCCCTATCATTAACAATGCTAACTATGATTCCATAAATCGAACCACCTCCTTAATATAAATTTATGCTAAAGATGATGCTATCATATTACTTTTAATAGGATTAAAATAAGCACTTTAGTGAGCCTATCTCTAATAACTCAAATAGCTTCATTGCCTCTTTGACTTCTAGGCAACCATTTATAAAGTCCACCAATATATGCTCCTATTTCCAAGTCGGCACCACCAATGGCAATAACAATCCATCAACTTTCCTTGTTCAACCTTTATCCTTTAGAACATCAAACATCAAGAGACAAATTCGGATACCCTCTTCTTCATCCCTTCCTAATAGAAATTTTGCTTCATATTCCTGATAGAGTTAGGGGTATGCCCTAGGGGCAATTATGTACTTTGTCATATATATCTAACTCGGTAATCAATCTTGTTCGATATAAATTGTATTTTTTCTATTTTAAACTTGATATAATGTGTTATATTAATAAATTAATTAATTTAATTAAAAGTATATTTAATGGAAAATCAGCAAATGGTATGTTTTGTAATAGTAGTTACAAAGTGTTGTAACCATGAGTAATTTATTACAATGAAAACAAATATACCATTTTAAATGTTCCTAGCCAAGATGCATCGAGACTAGATATCGATGTTTCCATTGAGACTAGAGTACGTAACACTCCTCATATGTTGGGTAGTGTATTACTCATAACTGCTGAGGGAACCTAGGGGTTACGTACTAATAGTTATTGGATAACTATGGAATGACTCACTCGTTAGTTTTCTGTTGGTTAGTATAAAAAGGTCAAACATAAAATATTAATGTGACTGATTTACACAGTTCTCTTGACTTTCTATCGATCTTCAATATGAAAGCTCCATATTGATTATAGTCAAATCATGGCATGGGTTCCTTCGAGTGACTATAGTTGGATCGAGTGGAAGTATTGGAAGTGAAGCACTATTCAAGAGAGGATTTGTCTCCTCTGTTATATGAGGTTAGTATCATGGTCAACTCAAGTTAACTCAATGTCAAAGTCTCTAGCCAGGGTATTATGGTAATAATTATTATTATATTTATTGAACCAAGGACTTTGTGTTTAGACTATAGAGTTAAATGTGGACGATAAAGGAAATTTGACCATTATCAAATTCCATAAATCCAAAGTGATGTAGTTTTGACGAAGAGAATTGGTTTAAATAAAAGTCACAACTGGGTAACGCTTAACAAAGTAAAATTGAATTTTACTAAAACCAAGTAAGAAATAAATTTGGCTAGAATGTCACACCTCATGCTAAGTGATGTGTGAACTTTAATATTTAAATAGTTTGATATTAATTGTTGATCGAATTTACACCCGATGAGTCACACAACTGAAACGATGAATTCTTCTTTGACCAGGCGATTTGATTAATTTATAATTATTACAAATTAATTGAATTAATTAATATTTATGAAATAATAATTGTAAAATTTGAGTACGATCTGAGGAATAATTATTATTAGATATATTTATAACGGTTATAAATATATCAATCGATACACGATATCGATAAGCGATTAAATTGGATTTAAGTGTATAATAATTTATTTAGACTCTAAATGGGTTTAAAAGCCCATGAAGGGGTTGGAAAATTTGGCTATAATGAGGGGTTAATGTGGTCATAACATGGTGCAACTTGGACTTTGAGATGGATGGCTAAGATGGAAGAGAATTGGTAAGAGATGATGTAAGATCTTGATCCTAAAATATCTCTTAGTTCTCCACTATATAAGCATCTTTATCCTAAATCGTTAGAGTACTTTTGGAAGCCTCCAATCTGATTTATTGCTAGCTGAATTCCTCTCTTCCATTTTACTAATTTCTCAAGTGTAAATCAAATCAAATCGGCTGCTATCCGATAGCTGAAGGTCAATGGTTCAAGGAATCTGCTGAATCGAAACGATTTTCAAAGGAAAGAGTTTATCTTTTCAAGGTGTACTTCAAGGCTTTGAAATTAAGGTATGATTTTATAAGATTATAATTAATGATTTTCAGTGTCATACCGCCTTTTGACCAAGCAATATACATAAAAGTTGGCTAAATAGCTTCTATGATTATCAAGGCAAGAAGCTTGGAGAGACGGTTATCAGGCTTGGAAATCGATGATATTTGGAACTATGGAATATAGTTGGGTGGATTTGGACTTGGTTCCAATCAAGGTGCAATCGGTAAGGAGTGACAAGGAATGCCTCATAAGGCTACATTTCAAATTTCAAGTCGATCGGAGTTTATATGCTCGAGTTATGGACAAAAGAAGATAGATCGGTATCGACGGATCAGTGTTAATTTGCTTGGAGTCGGACCTGGGAAAATTTGCTACGTGCTTGGAGTCGGCACATGGTTTGCTTGTAGTCGAAGGAATTTGAAGTGTTGGATCATGCTTGGTGTCAGACACGTGATTGTTTGGAGTTGGCTTGGAGTCAGAACGATCAGTGCTTGAAGAAAAATGATCGGCCCCGGTCGTTTTTCGTGCTTGGAGTCAAAACGATCGGTGCTTGGAGAAAAATGATCAGCCCCATTTGTTTTTCATGCTTGGAACCAGAATGATCGGTGCTTGGGGAAAAACGATCGGCCTGATCGTTTTTCATGGTTGGAGTCAGAACGATCGGT
The DNA here is from genome assembly GCA_030737815.1 of Allium fistulosum. Taxonomy (NCBI): domain Eukaryota; kingdom Viridiplantae; phylum Streptophyta; class Magnoliopsida; order Asparagales; family Amaryllidaceae; genus Allium; species Allium fistulosum. The sequence continues at coordinate 788,212,566 of CM060903.1, forward strand.
GCTTGGAGAAAAACGATCGGCCCCGGTCGTTTTTCGTGCTTGGAGTCAGAACGATCAGTGCTTGGAGATAAATGATGGGCCCCGGTCATTTTTCGTTCTTGGAGTCAGAACGATCGGTGCTTGGGGAAAAATGATCGGCCCTGGGCGTTTTTCGTGCTTGGAGTCAGAACGATCGGTGCTTGGGGAAAAACGATCAGTCCCGATCATTTTTCCTACTTGGAGATAGAATCACGTTTGCTTTGGGAAAATTTTGATTTTACCCGAGTCTAACCCTGTTCCGGAATTTTCAGCATCTGCTTCGAGTCAGAAAGGTGATTACTTCGAGTCTCGCTACGGGTCAACCCTAAAGTGGGTTTTTCGAGGTGATTTTTGACGACGATCGATCTATAACTCAAAATTTACAAAGGCAATCGAACTGAAATTTAGAAGACAACTACACTATACCATGAGGGACCCACTCTATCGATCACTGGGCCCCACGATGAAGTTGGATCGGTTGGTCATGATCTATATAGAACGATCCATAAAACAACATAAATCGACGAAGATCGATCAATAACTCAAGATCTGCAACTCCATTGCCCATGTGTGACGACCCAGATTTTTGTATATTTGAAATTGGAATATTTAATTAACTTTAAATATTTAAGAGTTAATTTTAAACTCAAAATTTCAAATATCATTTATTTATTGGGTGATTTAATTGTTAAATTTAATAATTGGAATTGAGTAAAATATAGAATCTGTAGTTGTAAGCCGGTTAAAAATAATTTGAAGGCTTATAAAATTCATATTAATAATACTGAAGATGATAGAACTTTCAAAATGGAATTTCAAAGTGTTTGTTCAGTTTTGAAATATATAACGTTTGAATTGAATGTAAAAATAGCCGTCCGGGGCACAGTCTCGGAATTCGACGAAACCGGTTCCATTGGATCCGTAATATTTAATTATTGTCGGATTTCAATTTTCGTAGCATTTGGAAGTGTGGTGTGAGTGTACGGTTTATTGACGCTCTGAAATTTGAAATGAACTTAATAAAATAACCAGTCAAATTAATCAACATCAGCCTACAAGCATCATTTCGCTCCCTGGAAACACAAGTCGACATATTCCTCTCTGCCATCCAAAACGAGATATTTAGACGTACTCTTTGTCTCCCTCAGAAGCTTAACTCAAATCGTTGTCGCCTTCGTTTTAATCATGCTACTTCCTTTCGAAATCAGTTCGTTCATTCAGTAAAGCAAGCAAAACAAATGGCTGAGCATAAACGTTTTTATAAAAATCGCGGCCTCTTTTCAATTTTAAAAAGGGTTCCTTCTCTTTCGATTCACATAAAACCGTACCCTCTTCAGTTTCAAAATCGAATCAAACAAACTCGAAATTTATTTATGGCATCGCACTGGCCACTGAAGCATGGTCGCGTGTTCGCTTCATCTTCGTACTCAAACCAACTCAGAGTGAGATGAGGACATCGCACGCTCGCGTGTGAATAGGGTTCGCGAGCCGTTCCTCATTCGAGTCGAGGTAGCCAGGGGAAAGGGCGCGCTCGTCATGGGAAGAGGATCGCGATGTAAATCTGGTTTGAGTCGTGTAGGGTTCGGGTGGAGCGCGCATGGGAGAGGCGATGGCGTGTCGATTTGGTGGTTGCAGTTCGCGGTTAGGGATTTAAGTTTGCTGGACTTAGTGGCTACAGGCAAGGGAGGCTAAATCCCTGACTCGAGCATGTGATTCGGGGCAATGAAGGTATATTTATATTCATCAAATCTATATATATACACACAAGTTAGGTAATAAGAAGGAAACAGAAAAAAAAAAAAAAGCAAATAAATTTGTTCGATTAATTCGAGTGTTAATGAATCATAAATTGTTTATACAAGGACAAAACTGGGAGTAAGCGAGCTGGATTGGAAATGGGTTGCAAACAAATCAAAGGTGAGTTAATCTCACTCAGTGGAATTTTATTTTAAATTTAATGGTTAAAATTAAGTAATTGATTGGATGATTGCATTGATTGATGTGCTATATATATAGTAGTATATAGCAATATACACATATTGGCATATGTGTATATTGGAGTTGTTGATATTCCCGCACTTTATAGCGGATGAGACCCTATGCGCCGCATAATAGTGGATGATATTTATTTAATCCCATATACCGCGATATTCCACTTTGAAGTGGAATTGGTATTTTATATTGTGCTAACGTCTGTGGATGCAGGAAAAACAGGTTGGAGGGATCCAACTGGACCCCTCAACATTTATTATATTATTCAATATCCTCTGTTGTGATTGTTTGATATTTACTGATAAATTAAATTGGAATATTGAATGTTATTGTTTAATTGAATATTTGGGTATAAGGAAATACCAGAAATATATAAATTGGATTTTTGAAAGAAAGTAAAGGAAGTAAATTTGTAAAGAAATAATTATCGAAAATTTGAATGAAGTAAGAATGAATTGAAAGACGGAAATGATGTTAAATACAAATAAATAACTTTGAATATGAAAAGCAAAGAATTTGCAATAACAGTAATTAAGGGATTAATGAATTGTAAATTCAAGTGATATTGTTCGAAAAGGAATAAAGAAATATTTTTGAAAATTTAAAATCTAACTTAAAAAGGAAATTTGAGAAATCTAAAATTGGTATTTCCAGTTAAGAGTATTTTTAAATCAAAATGAAGGGTTTAAAATCTGAAGTTAAAGGATTTTTGAAATAAATGGATTAAATTGAAAATCAAATTGGGAATTGATTTAAATTTGTGAAACTGGGAATTTTAAGGAAGAATGTGGAAATGGAATTTATAAACGGGGTTTATAAAAGTAAAGTAATATCTCAGAGGATATTTGGAAAGAATAAATTCAAATTGGGAATTTATTAAGGGAAATGAGAAATTGTTTAAAAATAAACAGTGTTTTATTTTTAAGATGAGGAGAGAAGTATATTTCTCTGGATAGCCAAGTACGTTTCCCAAAGCAATTTTAAATATAAGTTAAAAGTTCTAATTTTGTTTTTAAAAGCACGTTTAGAAAATTGATTATTTCTAAATGTTAAAGTCTAAAGTAAGATTTTCAAAATCTATTATTGTAGTAATTATATAAAAGTGATTTGGCATTATGTTTTAAAAAGAGAAATTTGGTTTATATTTATAAAGTGGTTTCATTTTAAATATTCTTTAAGTATATATATTTTGAAAGGTATTAAAGTAGTTTTTAAATTTCAATATTATAAAGTATATTATAGTAAAGTGTTTTTAAATTATTTTAAAATGTAAAAGTGTTTTGTACTTGGTGTTTCAGAGGAAATAAATATTTGGAATGTATTCCGTAAGCGGAAACTGTTTGAAATTGTTTCAAATGAGTTTGAAATTTGGAAATATATCTTGGAAAGATATTTGGGCAAATAAATAATGTGGGAATTTATTTATTGTGTGATGGTTGCTTGTGGATGTTAATTGATAGTTAAATAACCGACTATCAATATTGGCCAAATACGTTGATCGTTTCGAAGAGACCGGGATCGGGTTTCCGTATACCGGGATTCTAGGTCTGGAGACTCGAATACCACTTCGATCCGGTTTGTACGTTTCGTGTAACGTGTTCGGAGGCGAAGATGGAGCAGTGAAGTGCAAGGGCTAGTCGCTACTAATCCTGAGGATATTTCCAAAATGGATGTAGTAGGAATAGTGCCTTCGGTTCCGTTCGAACCCGGGACGGACTTGTATGGACGAATGCTTGCGAAACATCGTCAGCGGACGATGGGCATTCTAAGGGATATGTTCTATAAGGTATCGTTTAGCCTCGAACCTCATCAACCGGGAATGACTGAAAATCAGGGGTTATGCAGCAAGGCTTCGTGGGTAGCACCCACTTGAGAGTAAAGTCATCCCTGTCTAGATGTCCCTTTTATTTCGGCTTAGTGTTGCGGTTGCTGATCCCAACCGTGGGGTGATTTTATTTGGAATTATCCAGTAAGGGATGATTCCGGCCTTGTGTTGCAGAGGAGCGGGCGTACTCCTCGGTACTGTGATCTAGGCCACGTACTGTGACAGGTGGTACCCCAGTGCCTAGTCATTCGTTGGAAATCCATTCTCCCTACGTGCCTTGTACGAGTTTTGTTTGTATTACCCACGTTGTGGCTAGTATGCTGGAATTTAATCATGTAACAATTTCAGCTATTTTAATAAGTATTTGTGAATAGACACTATTATAATATCAGAGGATTTTGATAAAAAGTGTTTTAGCTATCGTAAGGTAAAAACCCGACATGTTTATTGGTGGCGTGGTCTTACGAGATGCTTTTGTTTTCAAAAGGATTTTTGAAACTTTAATAACCAAATTGAGTGTGATTTTCTCACGCTGGTATTCCAGACTGACTCGGGTATTGTTTTATATGATGCTCGGGTCAGACCGAGATAAACAGGTTCAGGATATGATGCTGTGGAGCTCAGGAGACGAGCTGGATGACGATACGTACTCTCGTACTTGCTATTATTTTTTTTCGCTGTGTATTCAGTTGTATGTTATGGATGTTGATGTACTCTGATGATGTATTCTGATGATGTATTGTATAAACAGATATAGTTTTGATTTGTGTAAAGATCTGTTGATATATATATTATATTTTATTCCGCTGCGATGTGAGATTCTGATGTTGATTTTCTGTTTTTTTTCTTCTTCTACCTCTTCTTCTTTAGCACAAATGGTCCGATTTTTCGGGGCTGGAAAGTAGGGTCGTTACAGTTGGTATCAGAGCTTAGGCTGGCGATAACCTTGGCTCTGGTGGGAATTTTGAGAGTATTAATAGATATGAGCGCGTATTTGTTAGTGAATATAAAATTTGTTTTATATTGTGTTGATTGGTTTATTGAGTAGTTTATGGATTCTGGTCGATGTGTGGGACGCCACAACATTGATAGGGATCTCTAAACACTTGAATAGAACAATTCGACACAGTATTGTTTTAAAGTAGGGTAAATGAAATAATTTTACCCAAATTATTTTTGTATAAAAAGAAACGTTTTGTAAACTATTCTAGTTAATATATATGGTTGTTTGGATGTTAGAAGTGATAATATGGAATTATTATCATTAATATATGGAAACTTAACTAGAAAGTGAAATTTATAACCAAAGCAAAGAATAAAATTTTATAATAAAATAAAATTTGAGATATAGATTACAAATGTAATTTATAAAATTGAAATAAACTTCATATACAAATGAGATTTGTACTTTAAAATAGAATTCCAGAGAAATGAGGAAAATAAATCGGAATGGATTTTAGGTTTGGAATTTTGGGAAAGGTTTGAAATTCCTTGAGATTTGAAAATAGTTTTCAAAGAGTTTAAAGAAATAATAAGTGGTATTATTTCAGGAATATTTTGAGTTGAGTTTGGAATCTAGAAAGATTTGAAATTTAAAAATATTTGAAATGGTTTAAAGAAATAAAAGCATTTAATTCTCGTCCGGTCGCTGGGAAATAATTTCGGTGATGACTGCAGCATCATCGATGTTCATTTTCGAGTTTCCAAAGAGAAATTGCTACCAAACTGTTTTAAATTGGAATTGAGTGTGAACTGGGTTGGTTTTGAAATTCAAAGGGATAATTGAATTTACCAAAGGAGTTTGGACATAGTTGATTTCAAAAAGGGATTTTGAAAATTTGAAAATTTGTGTATACTCTGGAATCTTATTTTGGAATATTTATAGAATAATAATAATGAAAATATATACTTGACTAAAATTTAATGTATAATCTGGAGTAAAGGGTAAAATGTGAATGGGAAAAAGTAGTCAAGATGGACTAAAAATAATTAATGTTTGGAAATAAAATTTATTGGTTAAATAATGAATTGGTGAATGAATAAATGGATCAACTATTGTACTTATAAAGTGAAGTTGATATTAATAAGAAGAAATTGGGAAATTGTAATCCGGGAATTAAAATTTAACTTAAGTAAATGAAAGTGAAGAAAATATATTTGAATTTAACTTGAAATAAGTTATATAAATTGAAATTGAAATTGAAATTGAATTAAATTTGGATTGAATTGAATCAAAAGTCAGTTGTGTCATGAATGTTATTAAGTGGAATTAAATCTTTGCTTAGCAAAATCCAAAAATGGGGTGTAGCTAGGTTTAATTGGAAGCAAGCTAAAATAAATTGGATTGAAATAAATTCAGCTGGATACAGATAATATTGAATGGAATAAAATTCTACTCAAACAAATAAATAACTTAAGTAAGTTGTGTGACGGTTATTTGATATATTGGTGGCTGAGTTAAATAAAATGGTTTGGAATCAAACTCTTTGGATATGGAAGAAATACAATGAAAGTTGTGAATAAATTAAAATGGAATAGGTTAAATGTAAATTTAGTTGGATTTAACCTAAATGGTTCTAAAGCTGAAGTAATCCTTTATTCACATTGATATTGTCGAATTGTATTAGAAAATAGATCGTTGGAGGTAAAACGAGGTTAAATAAAATTCTATGAATTGATAGGAAAGAAATAAAATTGATTTTGGAATCAATTGTAGTAAATGTGAGTTAATATAAGCAATATAATTGATTTTTAAATCAATCGTAATAAATACGTATTCATTTGGATTAAAATGAATAGAATGTAAGTAATGTAGTGTAAACCATTTAAATGGAAGTATTTAATTTGTGTTGGGCCTAATAAATTCACTTATGGAAGTGTTTAGTGAATATTGCTTATGTTGTATGTGTTAGCTAATGAAATTAATTGAAATGATAACAAACTTTGTATATTTGGCACTTACATGTTGTAATTGAGTTAGTACAGGTTCAGGGAAGTCGGTTGGCTGAATCTGATGGCACAACATGCTAAAATAAATAACCGCTTGCGTAAAAATGCTAAATAAGGTACGCCTACGCAATGAAAATAGGAGATATGAACTGTTTTTTTTTGTTTTCCGGCCGGGTGGGCCGATGTATATATATTTGTACATCCTGCGATATCGCAGAAGTCCCTCCGTGCAAAGGAGACTCTGCCAAAATTTTCCATAAATTTTGGGAGTTAGAAAATTTATGAAAATTTTCATTAACGATAAATAATCTAAATTTGCTAAGCAAATGGAATTGGAACCGAATAATTGAATCTAGTTTAAATATGATTGTAAAGTAAGTGAAATCGAAGGAACTTAAGAAAGTAAAGTTGCAAATAAACCTTTAATTAAGATTTAAATTAACTAGTAAGTATAACTGATTAAATATTCAAGTGGAAACCAAATTTAAAATCAAATAGAATTGTAAAGGCAAAAGTGATTAGAATTTAATATGTACTTCAATAATGAAGTGAAATAAATCCAAGCAGTATGTAAAATATTTATATTGAACTTAAGAAGAATGGTGAGATTCTTAAATAATTTGGTATTGAGGAAAATTATTCTAGATGAATAATTGAATGACGATTAAAATTTGAAGTGTGAAAGGAGAAAATTGTGGATAAGTGAATGTAATCAAAATGAATGTGAATAAAGAGGAAATTGATATAATTGATAATCAATGAATGTAAATACGTAGGGTGTACGTATATTATTTTATTCGCATAAGCGATTTGATCCAGAATTCGAACACAGAATTTCGAGGTAATTATACCGATCCGAGTTGGGATTTTTCACTTGATTTTCGACGGTGAACCTGGATATGGATTGTTGATTGATTCTGGATATTCTCTATCATAGTTTGTGGCTATGCAAGGAGAATGACGGTTTCTGATCAAGAAACCAGATCTGAGTCCGCACTAGGAAATCGGGTGTACGATACTAGTTCGGAGGTGAAATTGTGTGATCGAGTGAGCGATCGAATGTGATATTGCGTACGGACGATATATGTGCATCGTACGGGTTTAAGTAAAACAAATATTGGAAATTTGTAAAGGAAAGTATAAAATGACTTTGGAATTGTGATTGAATATTATTGCTTAGTAGGATATACAGGTGTATAAAAGCAATGGATAAATTGGGATTTTTGATTTTAGAAGATAAAATTTAATGGCCCGACAAAAAGGTATGTATTTGAATTTCTGTATGAAATTTGATTGGGTTTTTGATCCCGCCACTTGGCTTTTTGTTTTCTTCTTGAGATTGGGAGGCCGTAGAGCCATTTTGTAGTAGTACCGAGCTAGCCGCGCAAAGGAGACGCTGGCGAAATTTTTCGGAAATTTAGGGAGTTAGAAAAATTTTGGAAAATTTTGATAATTCAAAATTTGAATTCAAATTTAAATTTGAATTGATAAGTATGTGGTATGGGTTGAACTTATGAATAAGTTTGGGAAATTAAAAGATGATTAGTGTATCATTAATAAAAGATTGTTTGGGTATTGTTAAAACTATTTGAATTTGGGAAATAGTTAACGGGGATTGAATCATTCTTCCTAACCAGTAATTTCGAGGACGAAATTCTTTTAAGGGGGGAGGAATGTGACGACCCAGATTTTTGTATATTTGAAATTGGAATATTTAATTAACTTTAAATATTTTAGAGTTAATTTTAAACTCAAAATTTCAAATATCATTTATTTATTGGGTGATTTAATTGTTAAATTTAATAATTGGAATTGAGTAAAATATAGAATCTGTAGTTGTAAGCCGGTTAAAAATAATTTGAAGGCTTATAAAATTCATATTAATAATACTGAAGATGATAGAACTTTCAAAATGGAATTTCAAAGTGTTTGTTCAGTTTTGAAATATATAACGTTTGAATTGAATGTAAAAATAGCCGTCCGGGGCACAGTCTCGGAATTCGACGAAACCGGTTCCATTGGATCCGTAATATTTAATTATTGTCGGATTTCAATTTTCGTAGCATTTGGAAGTGTGGTGTGAGTGTACGGTTTATTGACGCTCTGAAATTTGAAATGAACTTAATAAAATAACCAGTCAAATTAATCAACATCAGCCTACAAGCATCATTTCGCTCCCTGGAAACACAAGTCGACATATTCCTCTCTGCCATCCAAAACGAGATATTTAGACGTACTCTTTGTCTCCCTCAGAAGCTTAACTCAAATCGTTGTCGCCTTCGTTTTAATCATGCTACTTCCTTTCGAAATCAGTTCGTTCATTCAGTAAAGCAAGCAAAACAAATGGCTGAGCATAAACGTTTTTATAAAAATCGCGGCCTCTTTTCAATTTTAAAAAGGGTTCCTTCTCTTTCGATTCACATAAAACCGTACCCTCTTCAGTTTCAAAATCGAATCAAACAAACTCGAAATTTATTTATGGCATCGCACTGGCCACTGAAGCATGGTCGCGTGTTCGCTTCATCTTCGTACTCAAACCAACTCAGAGTGAGATGAGGACATCGCACGCTCGCGTGTGAATAGGGTTCGCGAGCCGTTCCTCATTCGAGTCGAGGTAGCCAGGGGAAAGGGCGTGCTCGTCATGGGAAGAGGATCGCGATGTAAATCTGGTTTGAGTCGTGTAGGGTTCGGGTGGAGCGCGCATGGGAGAGGCGATGGCGTGTCGATTTGGTGGTTGCAGTTCACGGTTAGGGATTTAAGTTTGCTGGACTTAGTGGCTACAGGCAAGGGAGGCTAAATCCCTGACTCGAGCATGTGATTCGGGGCAATGAAGGTATATTTATATTCATCAAATCTATATATATACACACAAGTTAGGTAATAAGAAGGAAACAGAAAAAAAAAAAAAAGCAAATAAATTTGTTCGATTAATTCGAGTGTTAATGAATCATAAATTGTTTATACAAGGACAAAACTGGGAGTAAGCGAGCTGGATTGGAAATGGGTTGCAAACAAATCAAAGGTGAGTTAATCTCACTCAGTGGAATTTTATTTTAAATTTAATGGTTAAAATTAAGTAATTGATTGGATGATTGCATTGATTGATGTGCTATATATATAGTAGTATATAGCAATATACACATATTGGCATATGTGTATATTGGAGTTGTTGATATTCCCGCACTTTATAGCGGATGAGACCCTATGCGCCGCATAATAGTGGATGATATTTATTTAATCCCATATACCGCGATATTCCACTTTGAAGTGGAATTGGTATTTTATATTGTGCTAACGTCTGTGGATGCAGGAAAAACAGGTTGGAGGGATCCAACTGGACCCCTCAACATTTATTATATTATTCAATATCCTCTGTTGTGATTGTTTGATATTTACTGATAAATTAAATTGGAATATTGAATGTTATTGTTTAATTGAATATTTGGGTATAAGGAAATACCAGAAATATATAAATTGGATTTTTGAAAGAAAGTAAAGGAAGTAAATTTGTAAAGAAATAATTATCGAAAATTTGAATGAAGTAAGAATGAATTGAAAGACGGAAATGATGTTAAATACAAATAAATAACTTTGAATATGAAAAGCAAAGAATTTGCAATAACAGTAATTAAGGGATTAATGAATTGTAAATTCAAGTGATATTGTTCGAAAAGGAATAAAGAAATATTTTTGAAAATTTAAAATCTAACTTAAAAAGGAAATTTGAGAAATCTAAAATTGGTATTTCCAGTTAAGAGTATTTTTAAATCAAAATGAAGGGTTTAAAATCTGAAGTTAAAGGATTTTTGAAATAAATGGATTAAATTGAAAATCAAATTGGGAATTGATTTAAATTTGTGAAACTGGGAATTTTAAGGAAGAATGTGGAAATGGAATTTATAAACGGGGTTTATAAAAGTAAAGTAATATCTCAGAGGATATTTGGAAAGAATAAATTCAAATTGGGAATTTATTAAGGGAAATGAGAAATTGTTTAAAAATAAACAGTGTTTTATTTTTAAGATGAGGAGAGAAGTATATTTCTCTGGATAGCCAAGTACGTTTCCCAAAGCAATTTTAAATATAAGTTAAAAGTTCTAATTTTGTTTTTAAAAGCACGTTTAGAAAATTGATTATTTCTAAATGTTAAAGTCTAAAGTAAGATTTTCAAAATCTATTATTGTAGTAATTATATAAAAGTGATTTGGCATTATGTTTTAAAAAGAGAAATTTGGTTTATATTTATAAAGTGGTTTCATTTTAAATATTCTTTAAGTATATATATTTTGAAAGGTATTAAAGTAGTTTTTAAATTTCAATATTATAAAGTATATTATAGTAAAGTGTTTTTAAATTATTTTAAAATGTAAAAGTGTTTTGTACTTGGTGTTTCAGAGGAAATAAATATTTGGAATGTATTCCGTAAGCGGAAACTGTTTGAAATTGTTTCAAATGAGTTTGAAATTTGGAAATATATCTTGGAAAGATATTTGGGCAAATAAATAATGTGGGAATTTATTTATTGTGTGATGGTTGCTTGTGGATGTTAATTGATAGTTAAATAACCGACTATCAATATTGGCCAAATACGTTGATCGTTTCGAAGAGACCGGGATCGGGTTTCCGTATACCGGGATTCTAGGTCTGGAGACTCGAATACCACTTCGATCCGGTTTGTACGTTTCGTGTAACGTGTTCGGAGGCGAAGATGGAGCAGTGAAGTGCAAGGGCTAGTCGCTACTAATCCTGAGGATATTTCCAAAATGGATGTAGTAGGAATAGTGCCTTCGGTTCCGTTCGAACCCGGGACGGACTTGTATGGACGAATGCTTGCGAAACATCGTCAGCGGACGATGGGCATTCTAAGGGATATGTTCTATAAGGTATCGTTTAGCCTCGAACCTCATCAACCGGGAATGACTGAAAATCAGGGGTTATGCAGCAAGGCTTCGTGGGTAGCACCCACTTGAGAGTAAAGTCATCCCTGTCTAGATGTCCCTTTTATTTCGGCTTAGTGTTGCGGTTGCTGATCCCAACCGTGGGGTGATTTTATTTGGAATTATCCAGTAAGGGATGATTCCGGCCTTGTGTTGCAGAGGAGCGGGCGTACTCCTCGGTACTGTGATCTAGGCCACGTACTGTGACAGGTGGTACCCCAGTGCCTAGTCATTCGTTGGAAATCCATTCTCCCTACGTGCCTTGTACGAGTTTTGTTTGTATTACCCACGTTGTGGCTAGTATGCTGGAATTTAATCATGTAACAATTTCAGCTATTTTAATAAGTATTTGTGAATAGACACTATTATAATATCAGAGGATTTTGATAAAAAGTGTTTTAGCTATCGTAAGGTAAAAACCCGACATGTTTATTGGTGGCGTGGTCTTACGAGATGCTTTTGTTTTCAAAAGGATTTTTGAAACTTTAATAACCAAATTGAGTGTGATTTTCTCACGCTGGTATTCCAGACTGACTCGGGTATTGTTTTATATGATGCTCGGGTCAGACCGAGATAAACAGGTTCAGGATATGATGCTGTGGAGCTCAGGAGACGAGCTGGATGACGATACGTACTCTCGTACTTGCTATTATTTTTTTTCGCTGTGTATTCAGTTGTATGTTATGGATGTTGATGTACTCTGATGATGTATTCTGATGATGTATTGTATAAACAGATATAGTTTTGATTTGTGTAAAGATCTGTTGATATATATATTATATTTTATTCCGCTGCGATGTGAGATTCTGATGTTGATTTTCTGTTTTTTTTCTTCTTCTACCTCTTCTTCTTTAGCACAAATGGTCCGATTTTTCGGGGCTGGAAAGTAGGGTCGTTACACCATGAAACTTTGGAAACATCAATAAATTGAAGAAGGGAGTCCCCAAAATCGATCGCACGTCAAAACTCACAAATATCAGAAAAACATACATATCGTTCCAATAACGATCGTACAAAATCCGCATAACAATCCATAGTTTATGGAAAACGCGATATCTCACAAACGGTACATCGGAATTGCATGAAATTTGGAGTGTAAGTAGCTCACAACAAGGAGAACCCACATGATCGATCACAGCTCAAAAGGATGAAGCATGGAAGGATCACCTATGATCCAATTTCTAGTCAAAACAGCGAAGATCGATATCTCACAAACAATAAGTCGGAATGGCGCGAAACTTTAGGAGCATGGATTAGAGGCATGGGGGGCCCCATAAAAATGATCGTAGTCCTATTGGAGTTGGTATGGAATGATTGGCCTAAATTATTTTTTGGTGTCCGGTCGATCCCAAATTTTATGGGTCGGGTCGTATGGGCCTGGAGGTTCTTCTGTCAAAATTTCAGCTCCATCCATACACGTCTTCACCTATAAATGGTGCGGACTTAGATCATTGCAAAGGACCTTTTCGGCTGGCTCTCCTTCATCACTTCTTATCTCTTCCTCCATTAATTTTCTAAGGCAAAACAACTAAACTTGTAATCTTACAGTATAAATAAAAGATTATTGGAGTGGGCGTAGGCCGGATTTTGCCGAACTACTATAAAACTCGTGTGTTCTTTATTTTTCTGCAATCTATTCTATGATTTATGAATCTATATTTATATGTTTGGATTTAAATATTAGACATTGGTGATTTCACTTATTATAGGGTGTTTCTGACCATTTTTGGCGCAAACATTCAGTATATTGTTTTTATCATATATGTATATGTGATAAATTATTGGCTAGGTGACGATTCTAATATGCAAGCAATGTTGTCATAAAATAGTTTTGGTTATATGTATATATTTATGTTAAAAAAGGGTTTTTTAATCATGTTTGTCAGGTCAGTACAACCATATGTAAAATAATATAACTTTATATTTTAAATTAGTATTTATATATTATTTAGTTACATATATACAGTTTATAATTAGTTATAACATTGTATTATGGTTCAAATCAATCATATAATTCTCTATAAAATGTATTATAGTAAAATTAATTTTTGGCAGTAAAAAATATTTTTTATAAATATTTTATTATTATTTAATAATATTTAAACCAATATACTTAATAAATAAATGATATTAATTCGAATTTGTTAAGGAAAATATTTTTTAAATTTTCTAAAATTAAATTAGCACCAGATAATATCTCGGTAGAAAAATTAAAAAATTAAAAATTATTTTTTTATTTTTAAAAATTAGTTATTTAAAATGACCAAAATTAAATAAATTAATATAAAATTAATTTAAACCAAAAAAATATGGAAAAAAAATTCAAACTTCAAAACATCAATTGGGATTTACTAGAAATTTAACTTTGAAATTAATTACTTTTCAACTTTTGAATGAACGTTTAATTAAAATGAATTTTAAATTTAAAGAAATATATAAAATTATTTCCGAGTTATGCACATAATTTGGGATTTAATAATAAAAAATTATCTTGATTAATTTTTTAATTAATATCTATATATATATATTACAAAAATATTTATGTGAGTATTTATATTACTTTATTATATATATACATATATTATTCACAGTTTCAAAAAAATATTTTAATATTTTAATAATTTATTTATAATTAATATTAATATTTTAATAATAGTGTATATATATACGAGCATTAGGCACGCGCTTCGCACGTGATGAAGGCACCTGATTTATTTTTGTACAAATTGTTTTTGGATAATATGTTTAAAAGAAAATGTTTTCCACAAATATTTGGCCATATGTTTGTGTTGAATCATACGAAGTTAATTTGGATTTATATTTCTAAGTGCAATATATAATTTTTTGTTTTTTTAAAATTTTATTTATATTATTAATTTATAAAAAAAATTGTAAAGTAGTTTATTTGTTAAATCCTATTTTAAGTAATATGAAGACTTGGTTAATATTTATAGAGGGAAATTTGAATTTGCAAAGGAAGCCTAATTGTCAGATCCTATTTTTGAGTTATACTAAATTTTTATAATATCTATAGAGAGACATTTTTGGTATTTCACGCTGACATCAAAAGAGTGTGATACCAAATGTATTACAACCTTTAATAAATAAATACATATAAGGGTATTTTGGAACTTCACGGTCGGACTAAAATTTGTGTTTCTATTCCAACTATTAATAAAGATAATATTAATATTTTATTTATGAGTTTATATACATATATTATCATTTATATAAAATAATTATAACAAACTTAACGTGTTTATATATATTTATGATATTTATATAAAATAATAGTTTATATGTATACATATATTTGGACATTATATACTCGAATATTGGATGAGCTAATGTGTCTGCTGCGATAAATCTCAATATCTAATACTTTGCACGGGTTGATATGTTACACACACGCGCGCACACCCACGCGCGCGCGCACCCACGCGCGCGCGCACCCACGCGCGCGCGCGCGCACACACACACACACATATGTGTGTGTGTGTGTATGATATACATATATATAGATATATCGAGGCATAAATTAAATACAACTATATAATTTATAATTTTAAATAAAATAAAAGGTTTTATTTAAATAATATTTAGAAATGTTCTAGATAAAGTAGACTTCATAGGCCCATAATGATCCAATAAAGGGATTTTTTTGAAATTCACTCATAACTTCCGCTTTGGGTTGGCCCAGCTTCAACAATGGTATGTATCAAAGCCCAATAGCATATGCGGTCTAAATTAATCATGTTATGGTTTAGCTAATTAAAGCCTACCCATATAATAGGGTGTCTAGAAAAGTAGTGACTAAAGTTGGGATAATCAAGTACTCTGTCCTATCTGGCTACTAGCGTAGTCTAAAATGATGAGGTAAGCCCAAAAAGTTATCCTTAATAGAAAAAGCCCAATTTGAATTGGGCCTTGGGCTAATTTCAAAACTATTTTGAAACTAAAAAATAATTTTTTTAAATTTAGTAGTTAAATTTAAAATAAGAAAATATTATAAATGTTATAACATAAATTTTCAATTGTTTTGAAAATTGAAAATATAAGATTTTTAAATTTAAAAGTTAAATATATATATATACATATTATAAAGTTATAATATAATAAAAATTTAAAAATGTATTAAAAATAATATAAGTTAATTTCGAAATTTTGAAAAATTTATTAATAAGATTAATAAAATAAATTAATTAAATAAGTTAATTAATTAATATATACATGTATTATATATTATAATATATCCTATATTGTTTTAAAATGTTTAAAATAACATAATTATACATATCATATATGAATTGAATTTTGAAATTAACATAATTTAACTAAGATAGTTTAATTAAATAAATTAATTAAAAGGTTAATTAATTAAATAATATAAACATGTATATGATATATATGTTATACTATAAAGGTTATAGTACATGATAATTATTGAATAAAAATGTTATATTAATATGAAATAAAATAAAATTCATTAAATAAGATTTAATTCATATATTATTACGCACAAGACTATTATATAAGTTAATTAAAATATAAAAGTGATATAATAATAAAGCTTATATAATATGAATGTATAAACTAAAGGTGGAACATTAAGAACCTCAAATAAACTTAAGGGATAAATACATGTGTATTGTACGTATATCATGATTTCAGATGTGTTAAACACTTGAATCACGAGGGTATTTCATAAGAAATACATTATTCCATATAAGTCGATATCACTCGGTATAATATATTGAAGATTATGAATCTTTGGTATCATGTTGTTCTCTACCATATATATATATATTAATAAATTACTTGCATACTCCTTAGTTGTTGAGAAAACTCAAGCCAGGGATGTTATGTGTAGTGTTGTTAAGATATTAAATAGATGAGATAAGATAAATATATGTTTTTGTTGAGCAAACTCGGAGTACATATACAATACTTAGGTCGTCGTGATATGGTTAGCGTGAGTGAATAATTTCATTTCGATTTGTTGAGAAAACTCAAGGTCGAAGTGAAATTAGGACAAGGAATAAAGGGTTAGGAGTTGTATGCGATACAACCGGTAAGAAGTTATCCATCGTCCTTGGAGCTATGACTGGTTAAGCAAACTCAAGGTCAAAATTTCAAGATGAACAAGTCCTAACATCCACTAGTAAAGTTGAAAGACTTCTATGTTTCAACTTAGGGTTTGGTAAAACATAAAAGACTAGTGGGAGCTTTATTAAAAAAATGAAATGATAACATTTAACCTTTCTAGTATTGTAAGAGCATATGCTACATAATGTAATAATAATTTACATTGATAAATTTGTGCATTTAGTACGATTGATAAAACGTTTATTAATTAAGATATACAAATGAATTGAATTGAATGTTAACAAATAGAAATATTATATATATACACATACTTACTATTAAATACTTCTTGTATGTTAATATTTTTTATACCCATGCAAGTACCTAATTTCGCAACTACTTAATACATTCATAATTTGGTTATTTACATGTTTATTTGATCGAGACCATGTATTACATACTATGAGTTTCAAACTCTAAAAGTAATACAAGACTATGGATATGTGTTCCATATACTATCACATATAAGTGTTATATGCGGAACGATCACAGTTTGTAATGTACGATACTCTAATGAAGTTATTTCATTCGAAACAAATCTATAGTGTGATATTTATTTTCAGAAATATGATGTGATTAAGGTGCAATTGGGATGAAGAGAGTGAACAAATATGATTTCTATTCTAAAATGTATTTTCTCATGGAAAATTATTTTCTATGAGATTTATTTCTTTGAGTTCAAGATATTTGATCAATGAACTCTCTACTGTAAACTAGTTGTAGTATATGAAATGAATAATCTATATTAAGCGAATGATGGACCTCCAAATTTAGTATGCTATTATAATAGTAACAGAAATAGTAGAAGAATGCCATATAGCACTTATTGATCGCATTGAACTGCAAAATTTGTTTTCGTAAAACTTACCATGTATTATTTATGAAATAATGAGTATTTTTTGGTGCCTTGAAAAATAGATGTAGTTATATTTTAGTAGGAATATTATGAATATTCGTTATGAAACAAATCTATAGTGTGATATTTGTTTTCAGAACAAAAGTGATGCATTGGAAAGTACTGAAGTATCTAAAATTATTTACAATTATTTTGGAATTATAGACTAAGCCGCAGTTTTGAGAAATAATTATTATTATATGATTATAAATCATATGCTACTAATTAATTATATCTCAAACAATTAAGGGCTAAGCATCCAATTAGTGGGGGTGTCATAAGTGTTGATGAACTCTTCAGATTGATAGATATTGATGTATGCAATCATAAGTCTATTAATACCAAAATGGTTCTACGTACTTCGTTAGATTCACTGATGAGTTATCACAGAAATGGACATCTATATTTGATACACATGTGTAAGTCTATGATAAGCTCATAGAATATAAAACGGAAGTAAATAATACAATATGCGACGGAAATGATTCGATTTGATCGAATGGGTGAGTATATTGGAAAGAGTTCCATATGTACCTAATAAGAATAAAGATTCAGCCTCAAAGGTCACTCATTCCTATAATACATAATTATGTATTAATAAGGAGTACTCGAACTTTGTTGGACAAAGCATGACAAATGATGAGTGAAGTCGAGTTAAAAAAATTTCTATAAGGTGTGTACTTAAGAGTAGTACATAGAGTTAAAATAAATATCATCCAAAGAATAGTTTACAAAACCATATAAGATAAGGGTTTATAAGAATCCCCTATATATCCTAGGCCAAGGGATTGGAAGGGTGTGTGAGTTGATAGAGTGCATATAATAATTATAAGGGAACTTGTATGAATCGTCCCAAGAGAATTTTAGGATCGATGGTCATTAGATGACTAGTTTATGTTATGAACATAAACATATTATGAACTAATGCAAAATCAGTTTTATATAAGGAAATTCATAATATTTATGAATGCCCATTCCATTGCACTAAGAAACAACTATTCTTTCAAGAAATACCAAATTCATAGTGAAGGAATTTCTTTAAGAAATTATTGGTATAAAATGAATTTGGATCCAAGGATAAAACTGATTATAAGAGATGAAATAAAATTAACTAACCTAAATGAACACAGCATAATAGAACGTCTAACGAGTATTCTTGCATATTAACGAGAAATTATGAGTTTCATATCAATGTCAAGAATAAATAATCCTCGGTTGTTTAATTAAACAACTAAGGGTATCGACTCTATAATATGGTATGATGTGCTAATCCAAAATAGATGCCAAGTACATTATCAAAATTTGATTTTGACAGTTGTACCCAAAGGGATATGATCCAATGGCCACAAATCTGTCTTTAAAAGGAAGACAGAATATAGTGAGCCACATTACTAAGAGTAATACTGTGAATTTCAGTTGTTGAAATTAACGTAACAGATTCACCATTCAATGTGCTCAAGTTGGTTTGGATTTTACTCACAATCACCTAGTATGACTTTGTTTTTTGGTATATATGTTGAAACAAAAAGTTTTGAATATAGATTTTAACTAGTTTCCTTGTACATAATAACCAAAGTGTCTCGAAGTCAGTTGGAGCGATATTGAGTTTGTGAGTTTTTGGATATGATCTAAGAGCGTATATGAAAGTGTCGTTTAAAAATCATCAAAACTGAATAAATATTTTAATAGAAATATCAAATCTATAGTTTGATAGTCAATCAAAATGTAGAGGAAGCGTGTACTCATAAGAAAGAAAGTTAAATGGTACATAGATATTTTTAAACCATAAGCAAACAACACACTACTGATTGTTAATGATGCACTCATGTTAAAATCAGCTTTTAGTTGTTTTAATACTCGATGTTGATTTATAAATGATGTCTTTTATAGTAAGTATAAAAGATATTTAGGAATGTCCCAAAATAATATGTAATGACACCTTATTAAAATGTTTAATATGAAACATGTAAGATGAATTTCTTATGTATAAGTAGTAGGAATTATCATACATGTCATGTTGTCTATGATATCATGATTTGTTTATGTATTTGATACATGAAACAAATATAAAATCCAAAATTGATATCACTAAATGGTGGTTTGCAGTGTTCTCGTGTATTTACAAAATAGTAGAGAATTGTTTAAAGAAATAACGAATTCCTTATGAAGGGGTGTTCGAACTCAAACTTCATAAGTGGTATTGAGTATAATCTGTCAATAATAAATTCGGGCTAAGAATCTTTAAGTTGAAAATGTTCCTAATGTAAGACTATGGCCGATTCAATTAAAAAGGCTAAGCACATCGCCTTGAATAGCGCTGCAATAAAAGCAATATATATATATATATGCACAAATTTATAACTGATCTGAGAATGATTCCAAGTGTTGAAAATCCCATAACATTGTTATATGATAATAATGATGCGATATAGTTCGTAACAGAACGTGGAACTCAATAGAAGTCGAGAGACATAATTCGAATTTTTCCACATGATAAAACAGTTTATCAACATCGAGGAGAGTTGATTGACAGAGTAGATAATTAAAATATAATAGCATACCCATTCACTAAGGGACTGACCCAATTGGTTTTTAGGAAATCGATTGGAGAAGTTGGAATAGGATTCTTTAACCCCCAGTGCAAGTAGGAGATTGATAGAGTTAGTGGTATGCCATAGGGGCAATTATGTAATTTGTTACATATATCTAACTCGATAATCAATCATGTTCGAAATAAAAGGTGTTTTCTTTCTATTATATACTTGATATAATGAGTTATATTAATTAATTAATTTAGTTAAAAGTATGTTTAATAGAAAATCCATAAACGGTATGTTTTATGACAGTAGTTACAAAGTGTTGTAACCGTGAGTAATTTATCACAATGAAAACAAATATACCATTTTAAGTGTTCTAAGCCAAGGTGCATCGAGACTGGATATCGATGTATCCATTAAGACTAGAGTATGTAACGCTTTTCAAATATTGGGCAGTGTATTACTCGTGACTGTTAGGAGCGCCTAGGGACTACATACTAATATTGTTGGATAACTATGGAATGACTCACTCGATAGTTTTCTGTTGGTTAATACAACTAAGGTCAAATAAAAAATATATCGATGTGACTGATTTACACAATTCTCTCGACTTGAGAATACTGTCGATCTTCAATATGAATGCTCCACTTTGGTAATAGTCAAATCATGGCATGGCGTTCATCGAGTGACTATAGTTGGGTCAAGTGGAAGTTTGAAAGTGAAGCACTATTCAAGAGAGAATTTGTCTCCTCAAATAGATGAGGTTAGTATCATGGTCAACTCAAAGTCTCTGACTAGAGCATTTTGGTTAGTAATTGTTATTACTGAACCAAGGACTTTATATTTGGATTGTAGAGTTGAATGTGGATGATATTGGAATTTTGACCATTACCAAATTCCATGAATCCAAAGTGATATAGTTTTGACGAAGAGAATTGGTTTAAATAAAAGTCACAATCGGGTAATGCTTAACAAAGTAAAATTGGATTTTACCAAAACTAAGTGAGCAATAAATTTGGCCAAAATGTCACACCACCTGCTAAGTGACATGTGAACATTAATATTCGAATAGTTTGGTATTAATCGCTGATCGAATTTACACCCAACAAGTCACACAACTACAATGATGAATTCTCCTTTGACCAAACGATTTAATTAATTTGTATTTGTTACAAATTAATTAATATTTATGAAATCGGAGGATCTACCTGTCTACTATGCTAACTCTTTCTCGGGATACAGACCATCTTCATGGCCATCTAATCAATCACAAGTAAGAGTAAATATCGAAGAAATGTGTCCGAGAAGAGGTGCTACCTCACTGGTCCGAGATCGCTCCTGTTTTAGCCACCTTATGCCAACTCACGGGAGTTGGGTCCACGTAACATACCTTAAGAACGTCGCCACCATCCTACTTCATTCTGGAATCTCCACCGCGTACACGGTTGTCAAAGTGGTTTTAGATATCGACAGAGAGTATGTCCATATCCGATCCCGGTCTCTTTGCCAACCAATCATTATTATAACCCATGGTTATAACTTTACAAACAATACTTTACTTCAAAATAAAATATCATTTCAAACCATATCTTTATCAAAATATAGATTAAATCAATTCCAAACCATTTCCATATATTTAAAATTTTCATATCATTTCAAAACTTCATTTCAAATCATTTTAATATAATAAAATATCATATCCTTACAAAACTTCATTTCAAATCATTTTAATATAATAAAATATCATATCCTTACAAAACTTCATTTCAAATCATTTTAATAAAATAAAATATCATATCCTTACAAAACTTCATTTCAAATCATTTTAATATAATAAAATATCATATCCTTACAAAACTTCATTTCAAATCATTTTAATAAAATAAAATATCATATCCTTACAAAACTTCATTTCAAATCATTTTAATAAAATAAAATATCCTATCAGTTCAAATCCAAATATTCTACTTTAAATACCTTTTAAATTCAAAGATATCATTCATTTACTATCATTTCAAATCACCTTTAAATAGTTTATATTCCAATCAAAATAATTCATTTAAACCTTTTAAAAGTGTAATTATTATATTTTCAAATCAAGTATTCAATTTCCAAAGTTTCAAACCATTCTGAGTTCGTTTACTAAGTCAAAAACCCAAATTATTAAAATTTCAGCATTTCACAGCATTTAAAAACAACTGCTATAAGTTATATTTGAAAACATTTTTAATTCAGCAAAGACAGCACTTAAAACTGCTGTTAAAACTCAGTTTTAGTTGAATTATAGTTCAAAACAGAAAAGACAGCATTTCAGAAGTGCTGCGGTAGTTCAGATTTCAAAACAAGGGTTAAATTTGGTTTCAGCAAAGACTGCAGACCATTATAGCATTTCCAGAGAATGCTATAATAGACCTGAGTTCAATATTAGCCTATAAGTTCAATTACAGCAACTACAGCATTTCAGAAATGCTGTAATAGCTCTTTTTGCACAATTTTAGTTCAAAACAGAATCTATAGCATTTCTGAATGCTATTAAAAGTTAATTTCAGGTGTTAGTTTATTTCCAGCAATTAAATAACTTTAATTTAAAACACATAAACATTTTAAAAATCATAATTTAACGTTTAAAATGTTCATTTACATATCGTTTAACATATATCTTTTCATAATAAATTTCTAATAATAAAATCCAATTTTCAACAATTTACTTAATAAGTTTAAGTGTAAAAGTTTCCAATTCTTCACATTTCAACAAATAAACTTAACACTTCAAATTTAAATTACCATTTCACAAATTTAACTAAATTTCCAATTTTATTTAATTAACTTAAACTTTTAATTAAAACCAAATTTCACATTTCCAAGTCAAGTTATATTTTAAAAGATCACTTTTAAACATTCATTTATTTAACCACTTAAATTCATAGAAAATCAATAATACTTTAATAAATCACTTAAATTCAAATTTAATCAAATTATCATATTTACCATTTCCAAATAAAATTTAATATCCATTTTATTTATATAACTTAAATATCATTTTTAACCAAAATTCCAAATTTCCAACTTAAGTTATATTTCAAAAATCTAGTTAAACCATTCATTAATTACATTTTTAACACATGGAAAAAAATCATAATTTCTTTAATTTAAAACATTTCAAAATCTATTTAAATCAAATTTCATAAATTTATAATTTTTAAAATACTTAAAAATATCCAAAACACTTTATAAAATAACCACGGGCCTGTATATAATTTTCTAACTTAGGTCAAGTGATACGGATATGTATCATTTCAATCCGCAGTTAAAAAGAAAAATCCGGGTTCTATCATTTCAAACCCTCAATCCCAAGTTAAAATAATTTAAATAAAAATCGTTCAGGCCTATCATTTCAGCCCATAACAATTTTTCCCTATTCTAAAGTCCGTTCGGGTATGTATCATTTCAACCCATAGTGATTCTAATCTACAGGGAACTTGCAGTGTGATAACAGATATAAATAACAGAATAACATTAAATAACAGTAACATATGATATAACAGGTGTAATAACAGGTGTGAACATCATATGATAATAATATAAGCATATATAACATGATAATATATTTCTACAGATTCGCAGGGTGTCAATTTACTAGTTATATAGGTACATATTGTCTGGTGAGAATAACTCACCTGTTTGTGCTGGAGATATCAAAACCAATGACACAATGGAACAAAAGCACGATGACAAGACTACGGACTTGAGTGGAGAGCAAGATCCAAAGCTACAACTCTTGTATTACAACCCAAAACATACATCAAAACAAACACAATTTCAACGCACTTGAAATGGAATAACTTTTAAACGAAAAGAGATTTGAATGTCAAATCCTTTGCCTTGTTTTCTACAATGTTTTGCATGGCCTAGGGGTTTATTTAGATCAGGTTTGACATGAATTTAGCTCAGGTTTGATCATAGGAATGCATGGCATAAAGGCTAGAACATGTGGAGGAAGTTACAACACAAGAATATCAAGAGACTAGGCAACATAGTGGAGTTTGGTTCAACTTTTGGCTCGGTCTATGGGTCAAATGGCTCGGCCATCATCTGGTACAGGTCTGGACAGAGGTTTGGGTGATGAGTAGCAGCAGCCAAAGGTCATGTAGCAAGTGGTGGTGGTGGCTAAGGGGGTGGCCAAAGCAAGATATGGAGGGTAGGTGATGATATGTGTGGTCTAGGCAATGTTTTGTGGAGTTTTGACATTGTTTTGTGGTGCTAGCTTCAAGGGGAGGTCATGGCCATGGATGGATCTGAAATGATGGCTAGAGATGATGCCAAGGAAGAGTGGTAGGGGATGGTGGTCGAGGCTATGGTGAGAAGGCCGTGCAAATAGAAGAGGAAACAAGGCAAAAAAGTATGAAAAATTGAAGAAAAGTGAAAAGAGAGGAGGCCATTACCGAGGAACTTTGTAAGGCCGTGAAAAATGAATTGAGAAACAAAAAAATTCATGAAAAGTGAGTGATAACTCATGGCCAAAACTGAAGGAGTGGGCAACAAAATTAATTAAAGTGAAGGTTATGGAAATGAAGAGTTTCGGAGATGAAAAGGCTTCGGTTTCAAAAGCAGTTTCAAACTCTTCATATATTCACTATTTCTTTTTAAATTTTATATAACTAAAAAACATATATAAATCCAGTTAAAATACGAAAATATAACAAAAAAAAATAAAAAAAATATTAATTATAAATAATTAAATCAAGAAAATAGCAAAAATGGTCAACTAAGCTAGAAAATTTGAAAATAAATGGTATAAACTTTAGAAAATTCATATGAGCTTGTAATATATTTTTAAACATAAATAATAACATAAAATAAAAATACATTCACAAAATAAATATATAAAATTTAATTTAAATATAATTTTAATGAAGAAAATAGCAGAAAATAAGAAAACAGCCTTTAAAAATGAAAAATAAATACAGTAAATTTTGGAAAAATTTTATTATCATTTAAAAATATAAAAAGACAAAAATATACATAAAATAAGAGGGAATTAGGCACAAGGACAATCTTTGAAAAAAATTTAGGCTGAAGGACACAAAGTTTCATTTTTGGGCTGAAGGACAAACTTTGAAAGAAAATTAGGCTGAAAGAAAATGCTAAATATAGTTAGCATTTTGTACAGTGCAAACATTGTACAAAATGCTAATTATAACTAGCATTATATCCAGTTTTACATTGTACAAAATGCTAGTTGTATTAGCATTGTCCTTCAGCCTAATTATCTTTCAAAGTTTGTCCTTCAGCCTAAAAATAAAACTTGTTGTCCTTCAGTCAAAAATTTTATGAAAATTTGTCCTTGTGCCTATTTTCCACCATAAAATAACATATTAACACGTATTAAAACAAAATATAAGAAAGAAAATATGATTTATAAAATTTAAAATAGGCAAAATTGCACAATAAAACAAATTATACTAAAAATTGAAATGTACATAACTTTTACATTTTAACTCCGTTTCCAACGAAACGAAAAGCCTTATTCAAGTTATTAAATCTATTGTCATAATAAAAGATAAAATTTATAATTTCAAATATTAAAATTTAAATTTAAAAGTCAAAGTTTGACTATTTGACCAAAATTCACATTTTCTGGAAATATTAAATTTAGTCATATTTGGAATTCTAATCCACATCAAAAATCAAAGTTTATACTTAAAATAACAAAATTTATTCTTTTTCATAAATAAAGCCTTTGAATCTGGAAAAATCAATTTAAAAATATTTGAAAAATACAGGGTTGTTACACTCTCCCCCACTCAAAACTTTTCGTCCTCGAAAAGGAACGAGGTACGGAAAAGCACAGAAAAAGATAGAATGAAATAAGATTAAAACAAGATGATAAGAAGATTGGAATTACACCTGATAACTATTGTTATAGGTAAGTTGACAAGATGGAGGTGATCAAATCAAGAATACAAGCACGAAAAAGATCCTCTAGAGTCTGAATCACCCCTTTCACTTGACCGACGGTCTATGAATGGAAAAACAGTGTTCAGATCCAGATGAGTAACAAAGATTATCTAAGGTTACAGAAAGATTTCTAAACGGACTGGTATAAGCAATAGCCTTCCCATTCTGTAATAAGATAAGAGAAATAAGGACAACCAAAAGGTAGTTTGAAAAACAAAATAAGATAATAAATTTGAAACCATAATGCTTTGAAATCATAATAATTTAGGGATGTTTATCATTTGGAAATCACACTACTAAAATCATAACACTTTGGAAATGTTATTCTTTAAAAAAAACATAATACTTAGAAAATCATAACACCTTTTAAAAATAATCTTTATTTAAAATATTTTAATTCATTTAAAAGTTGTAACATTTCTAAGTTCATTCAATTATAAAAATTTCCAAAACATTGTATTTTCAAAACAGCAGCACTTATAAAATGCTACAGTAGATATATTAATATTTCAAATCAGTTTAATTTCAAAAATACTCATTTAGATATCATTTAACTTATGACTAATTAAAACAAACTTTTATGAATGGAATATCCAAATTAAACTATACTTCGTTTATTAAGTCAAAAGCTCACTATTTTACTTAGCTCTTAATTTAACACATACCCTAACACTTTATTTAAAATACCCATTTCATAAATAGATATTCCTTTAATAAGTTACACTTAAAATTTCCATTTGAAAACCAAATTCTCAATTATCAAGTTTTAGTGATGTTAAAATACATTTTAACTATTTAAATCATAATTATTCATTTTTCAAGACATATCAATTTCATAAATAAAATATTTATCATAGCAAATATAACAATCAAATTTCTTTACACATCTATTCATTTAGACATCAATTAAACTATGATTTCAAGTTAAATAAACTTTATTACAAAATATCCAATTCAAATGTATTTTTTTTCTATTCAAAGATACATTATTTATTATACAACATATTCATTTTAAGAAATAACCTTTATTAAAATTCCTAGGTTAGACTTAAGGTTCCATATTAAATCAAATTTGATTATTAAGTTATTTAAATAAAATCTCTTTAAATTCCTTTTTCACTATTTACCTCTGTTAATCTTTTATAACTAAATTTAAGTGTATAAAATTTATTATAACCACTCAAATTTTATTTATAAAATCCTTTTTATATTGTATATTATCCAATTACATTGTTAACTTCTAAAAAAATTTAAGGTAAGTTATATTTGAATGCAATTGTATTATACAAATAAAACTTTCCAATTCAATTATCTCAAGTTTGAATCATTTATTCAAAAAATTTAATTTTTCTTTTTATAACTGAAATTATTCTTTAAGATGAAATTTAATAATTAATTTTCCGGTTTCCTTCAAACCAGTTAGAGATAAATGAATATATGTACATAATATGTCAAATCAAATTTAAATCATATATCTATATATAATATAATCCAGTCATATTTTAGAAATTCAAATCAATTAGATTTTCCAAAACAAAGCTGTAATAAGACTACAGAACAGTCTCTTCACTTCGAAACTCGAAAATTAACGTCGATGATGCTGCAGTCATCACCGAAATTATTTTCCAGCGACAAAGAGAAGAGCGCTAAATTTTTAAACTTAAAAATCCTTTAGAAACAAATTTCTACTTGGAAATACTTTAAATAATATATCCTTTTAAAACTTTTAACATAAGGTTTGAATCCATCGGAAATTAAATTCTTAAATTTCTTATTTTAAATTCATTTCAGTTCCCAAATAAATTTATAAACAACTATTTATAAATTCATTTGTAGAACAATAAATGATAAATCAAGTATTATCACTTCAGATTATCAATTTATTAAGTTCCATAAATTATATATCAAAATTTATTTCATTAACCATTTTTTTTATAATATTGTTTCAGTTTGTTCTGTCAAAGTGTTTTAGAAATCCTATCGATAGCGTTGATCAGACGAATCGATCGGAAACCCAAATCAACATCAACAACTCAAACAACACCATATATAAAACAAAACATAGATTTACAAGTACAATTCAAAATGTTTGGAGATAGTTTAGAAACAAAAGACAAGATGGTTAAACAGAGTAGAGAGATGGGTAAGCTTAGATAAATCGCGGACAACCTTAACCGGGTCAACCGTGACTTAAAGAATAAGATCGATGTGGATTTTTCTGGGATAAATCTACGTTCGATCTCAAGAGATAGAGTTTGGAATAGTAAGCGATACTAGCATCTAAACCGAGAATATAAAATCTTTGGTGAATCGATGCTATTGTAAAGGAGTTTCACCCTTTTACAAGAAAATTAGAATATTGGCGAGACCGCCAATTCACTATAAAGGTCATTCGAAGTGGAGTTATGTGATACTCCAAAATCAAAAGAAGATGAATAGTGAGGGACAAGAATGAATTTTGGAACCGCAGGGAACGTTCCAAAAATTCAAAGGAAATTCGAATCAAGAGGAAAAGATTCAAACTCGAACGAAAGTGATTCTGTAAATAAATCTACTCCATATGCTGAGTTTTGCCTCAAAGCCAAAGCTCTGATACCAACTGTAACGACCCGATATTTTCGACCATTCGCATCCATTATAAGTGTATAGGTAGACACTCATGCCGGAGTTGAATTGCTCAAAATACCGCGTTGTAATTAAAATTTGGCAAATCTCAGAATATACAGTAAATAAATTTAATCACAGATCACGGACACAGAGTAAAATAATGCAGCGGAAGTAAAAGAAATAGTAGTTCATGAAGCTACTATGTAAATATATCAGAGTTACATAAGATACAACATAAGAAGTAAAGTACAGCAGAAGTCTCAATACAATAACCAAGTACAAGCTGAGTAGAACAACGGAACTGAAATAGATAGGACAAGACAAGCAGATAATCTCCAGCGATTCAAATCTCCAAGAGAGTGGAAATCCAAATCTGTGAATAACTCAGGCTGACCCGAGTGTAAAGCAAAACACAAAACACTCGAGTTAGGACAATATATACTTATATAATGTAAACCAACTCAAGTGAACTGTAATAAAGGTACAAGTAACTTAGAAGATGTTTGGGACCGCCCATCCTCTAAGGATCCGTTAAACTATCTACTATGTAGTAATATTCGATATTATAATAGTGTCTAAATAAGTAAAGTATAATCATATAGAAAATAGCGTTAAGGGGATGGAGAACCTTAACGCGGTCGGATCTTAAAATCATAATCGTAGTAAAGCTCGATATGGTAGGTGACACGGCACAACTAGGCAATGCCAGGGTAGATATACCAATTACGCACACGGACTGATGGAGCGCATAGCAGCGACTATCGTCCACCTCGAACAACACTCCCAAATCGGAGGATGGCCATCTAATCAATCACAAGTAAGAGTAAATATCGAAGAAATGTGTCCGAGAAGAGGTGCTACCTCACTGGTCCGAGATCGCTCCTGTTTTAGCCACCTTATGCCAACTCACGGGAGTTGGGTCCACGTAACATACCTTAAGAACGTCGCCACCATCCTACTTCATTATGGAATCTCCACCGCGTACACGGTTGTCAAAGTGGTTTTCGGTATCGACAGAGAGTATGTCCATATCCGATCCCGGTCTCTTTGCCAACCAATCGTTATTATAACCCGTGGTTATAACTTTTACAAACAATACTTTACTTCAAAATAAAATATCATTTCAAACCATATCTTTATCAAAATATAGATTAAATCAATTCCAAACCATTTCCATATATTTAAAATTTTCATATCATTTCAAAACTTCATTTCAAATCATTTTAATATAATAAAATATCATATCCTTACAAAACTTCATTTCAAATCATTTTAATATAATAAAATATCATATCCTTACAAAACTTCATTTCAAATCATTTTAATAAAATAAAATATCATATCCTTACAAAACTTCATTTCAAATCATTTTAATATAATAAAATATCATATCCTTACAAAACTTCATTTCAAATCATTTTAATAAAATAAAATATCATATCCTTACAAAACTTCATTTCAAATCATTTTAATAAAATAAAATATCCTATCAGTTCAAATCCAAATATTCTACTTTAAATACCTTTTAAATTCAAAGATATCGTTCATTTACTATCATTTCAAATCACCTTTAGATAGTTTATATTCCAATCAAAATAATTCATTTAAACCTTTTAAAAGTGTAATTATTATATTTTCAAATCAAGTATTCAATTTCCAAAGTTTCAAACCATTCTGAGTTCGTTTACAAGTCAAAAACCCAAATTATTAAAATTTCAGCATTTCACAGCATTTAAAAACAACTGCTATAAGTTATATTTGAAAACATTTTTAATTCAGCAAAGACATCACTTAAAACTGCTGTTAAAACTCAGTTTTAGTTGAATTATAGTTCAAAACAGAAAAGACAGCATTTCAGAAGTGCTGCGGTAGTTCAGATTTCAAAACAAGGGTTAAATTTGGTTTTAGCAAAGACTGCAGACCATTAAGCATTTCCAGAGAATGCTATAATAGACCTGAGTTCAATATTAGCCTATAAGTTCAATTACAGCAACTACAGCATTTCAGAAATGCTGTAATAGCTCTTTTTGCACAATTTTAGTTCAAAACAGAATCTATAGCATTTCTGAATGCTATTAAAAGTTAATTTCAGGTGTTAGTGTATTTCCAGCAATTAAATAACTTTAATTTAAAACACATAAACATTTTAAAAATCATAATTTAACGTTTAAAATGTTTATTTACATATCGTTTAACATATATCTTTTCATAATAAATTTCTTATAATAAAATCCAATTTTCAACAATTTACTTAATAAGTTTAAGTGTAAAAGTTTCCAATTCTTCACATTTCAACAAATAAACTTAACACTTCAAATGTAAATTACCATTTCACAAATTTAACTAAATTTCCAATTTTATTTAATTAACTTAAACTTTTAATTAAAACCAAATTTCACATTTCCAAGTCAAGTTATATTTTAAAAGATCACTTTTAAACAATCATTTATTTAACCACTTAAATTCATAGAAAATCAATAATACTTTAATAAATCACTTAAATTCAAATTTAATCAAATTATCATATTTACCATTTCCAAATAAAATTTAATATCCATTTTATTTATATAACTTAAATATCATTTTTAACCAAAATTCCAAATTTCCAACTTAAGTTATATTTCAAAAATCTAGTTAAACCATTCATTAATTACATTTTTAACACATGGAAAAAAATCATAATTTATTTAATTTAAAACATTTCAAAATCTATTTAAATCAAATTTCATCAATTTATAATTTTTAAAATACTTAAAAATATCCAAAACACTTTATAAAATAACCACGGGCCTGTATATAATTTTCTAACTTAGGTCAAGTGATACGGATATGTATCATTTCAATCCGCAGTTAAAAAGAAAAATCCGGGTTCTATCATTTCAAACCCGCAATCCCAAGTTAAAATAATTTAAATAAAAATCGTTCAGGCCTATCATTTCAGCCCATAACAATTTTTCCCTATTCTAAAGTCCGTTCGGGTATGTATCATTTCAACCCATAGTGATTCTAATCTACAGGGAACTTGCAGTGTGATAACAGATATAAATAACAGAATAACATTAAATAACAGTAACATATGATATAACAGGTGTAATAACAGGTGTGAACATCATATGATAATAATATAAGCATATATAACATGATAATATATTTCTACAGATTCGCAGGGTGTCAATTTACTAGTTATATAGGTACATATTGTCTGGTGAGAATAACTCACCTGTTTGTGCTGGAGATATCAAAACCAATGACACAATGGAACAAAAGCACGATGACAAGACTACGGACTTGAGTGGAGAGCAAGATCCAAAGCTACAACTCTTGTATTACAACCCAAAACATACATCAAAACAAACACAATTTCAACGCACTTGAAATGGAATAACTTTTAAACGAAAAGAGATTTGAATGTCAAATCCTTTGCCTTGTTTTCTACAATGTTTTGCATGGCCTAGGGGTTTATTTAGGTCAGGTTTGACATGAATTTAGCTCAGGTTTGATCATAGGAATGCATGGCATAAAGGCTAGAACATGTGGAGGAAGTTACAACACAAGAATATCAAGAGACTAGGCAACATAGTGGAGTTTGGTTCAACTTTTGGCTCGGTCTATGGGTCAAATGGCTCGGCCATCATCTGGTACAGGTCTGGACAGAGGTTTGGGTGATGATTAGCAGCAGCCAAAGGTCATGTAGCAAGTGGTGGTGGTGGCTAAGGGGGTGGCCAAAGCAAGATATGGAGGGTAGGTGATGATATGTGTGGTCTAGGCAATGTTTTGTGGAGTTTTGACATTGTTTTGTGGTGCTAGCTTCAAGGGGAGGTCATGGACATGGATGGATCTGAAATGATGGCTAGAGATGATGCCAAGGAAGAGTGGTAGGGGATGGTGGTCGAGGCTATGGTGAGAAGGCCGTGCAAATAGAAGAGGAAACCAGGCAAAAAAGTATGAAAAATTGAAGAAAAGTGAAAAGAGAGGAGGCCATTACCGAGGAACTTTGTAAGGCTGTGAAAAATGAATTGAGAAACAAAAAAATTCATGAAAAGTGAGTGATAACTCATGGCCAAAACTGAAGGAGTGGGCAGCAAAATTAATTAAAGTGAAGGTTATGGAAATGAAGAGTTTCGGAGATGAAAAGGCTTCGGTTTCAAAAGCAGTTTCAAACTCTTCATATATTCACTATTTGTTTTTAAATTTTATATAACTGAAAAACATATATAAATCCAGTTAAAATACGAAAATATAGCAAAAAAAAATAAAAAAAAATTATTAATTATAAATAATTAAATCAAGAAAATAGCAAAAATGGTCAACTAAGCTAGAAAATTTGAAAATAAATGGTATAAACTTTAGAAAATTCATATGAGCTTGTAATATATTTTTAAACATAAATAATAACATAAAATAAAAATACATTCACAAAATAAATATATAAAATTTAATTTAAATATAATTTTAATGAAGAAAATAGCAGAAAATAAGAAAACAGCCTTTAAAAATGAAAAATAAATACAGTAAATTTTGGAAAATTTTTATTATCATTTAAAAATATAAAAAGACAAAAATATACATAAAATAACATATTAACACATATTAAAACAAAATATAAGAAAGAAAATATGATTTATAAAATTTAAAATAGGCAAAATTGCACAATAAAACAAATTATACTAAAAATTGAAATGTACATAACTTTTACATTTTAACTCCGTTTCCAACGAAACGAAAAGCCTTATTCAAGTTATTAAATCTATTGTCATAATAAAAGATAAAATTTATAATTTCAAATATTAAAATTTAAATTTAAAAGTCAAAGTTTGACTATTTGACCAAAATTCACATTTTCTGGAAATATTAAATTTAGTCATATTTGGAATTCTAATCCACATCAAAAATCAAAGTTTATACTTAAAATAACAAAATTTATTCTTTTTCATAAATAAAGCCTTTGAATCTGGAAAAATCAATTTAAAATATTTGAAAAATACAGGGTTGTTACACTCTCCCCCACTCAAAACTTTTCGTCCCCGAAAAGGAACGAGGTACGGAAAAGCACAGAAAAAGATAGAATGAAATAAGATTAAAACAAGATGATAAGAAGATTGGAATTACACCTGATAACTATTGTTATAGGTAAGTTGACAAGATGGAGGTGATCAAATCAAGAATACAAGCACGAAAAAGATCCTCTAGAGTCTGAATCACCCCTTTCACTTGACCGACGGTCTATGAATGGAAAAACAGTGTTCAGATCCAGATGAGTAACAAAGATTATCAAAGGTTACAGAAAGATTTCTAAACGGACTGGTATAAGCAATAACCTTCCCATTCTGTAACAAGATAAGAGAAATAAGGACAACCAAAAGGTAGTTTGAAAAACAAAATAAGATAATAAATTTGAAACCATAATGCTTTGAAATCATAATAATTTAGGGATGTTTATCATTTGGAAATCACACTACTAAAATCATAACACTTTGGAAATGTTATTCTTTAAAAAAAACATAATACTTAGAAAATCATAACACCTTTTAAGGGCCATGTGTCTTAATGGCAGAGCGACAGGTGTAACGACCCGTATTTTTTATAATTAAAAATATTAAATTAAATAAGATTTTGGAATATAATATTGTGAGAAATTAAATTTTATGGTTTATTAATGAGAAAAATAATTAGAATATGATTTAATAATGTTGTTCGAATGTTATTGACAACTATTTTAATGTAATTTCAATCAATTGAAATAATTGTAAAGTTAATTTGGTTATAATTGTAAATATGGAATAAATTAAATGTTGGATTCAATGTTGAAACTATTTATTATTAACTGAAATAGGTTTATTAGAGAATATGAAATCAGTTTTGGTAAGCAATGTATAATCTTGGTTGTAAGTAATAAGTTAATGGATATGAATTACTAATGGATAACAATTGTTTATTCTCACCTTAGTATTTAATCCATTGGAAATAAATTGGTAATTAATGGAATTAATGAAATTGAAATATTATAATTAATATGGTAAAAGATGATAACTGTAGAATATGAATGTAATCAAATGTAAACTAACGTTAATTATATTTATAAGGTAATAGTTGATTCAATAATAAGAGTGAGAATCAAAATAAAAGAATTTATTAGGATTCAAATTTTAATGAATGAATTTCTTGCAGTTGTAATTAAATGTTGAAATTAATGTAATATTTAAACCTTGGAATTAACATTCAAGATTAAAATCTCAAATTTAGTCAAAATTTGAATTTGAGTTGAAAAATTAAAATTTATTCTTTTTTTCTAATTCTAGACTGAATTCTGAGATAGTCTACACTTTTCATTTCATCAAAATTGGACTCCTATTGCTTTAAATTTGCAATTTATAGTGAAAAACTATCATAAAATAATAGTGTATATTGTGTGTATTTTACATAGTATTTCATATGGTATTTTCTAGTGTATTTTAATTGGTATATGACTCTTGGGCTCTTAGGAAGTCTCTTGGGCTTCAACTGACACCTTTAATTCAGAAACCTTTACTCTTCTACGTAGAAACTCCTTATCAGAAAGAAACTACGTACAAACATTCTGCTATCTCATTTCTGTCTTCCTCAAACTAGAAACTTTCTCTTCCAACATTGCTCCTCCTCTCTTCCTCCAATCTCCTAAAACCCAAATCCTCCTCTTCCCTATCCCTTTCCTCCTCTCCTCTCTTTCCCTCTTCTCTCTCTCCTCCACTCCTCTCTTTCTCTTTTCTCTCTCTCTTCCTCTCCTCCTCTTGCCTTGCCGTCCATTCCCTTGCCTCTCCTTTGCTTGGCCAAACCTCTTCCACTAAAAAAAGAAAATAAAAGAAAAGAGAATAAAATAGTTTGTTGAGTCGTCATATTCGCGTGTGTGATAGCTTTGATCGTGTGTTGGTTGCTTGTGATCTCCATCTCCATCTTGTTTGAATAGTTGTCACCTTCGTTAGCCACGAAAGGCGAGAAATCACTCACGATTAATATTCATATGAATAAGTGAATGGATATCATAGGAAATGACTTGGAAATGTTTGTTTAGTTAGGAATTTTGTTAGCTTATAATTATATGATTTGATATGATTTTATATGTTCACTATGTGGTATTTAACATGACATATGATACGATATGATCCACTATATGTTACATGTTTGGCTATGTTAACCGTATGACATGATATTCTATTTCGACACATAATATGTTATGTAGTGTTAGTAATATGTTAATCTCATATATGTTAGTGTTAGTAATATGTTAAATCACATATATGTTATGTTAGTAATATGTTAAATCACATATATGTTATGTAGTGTTAGTAATATGTTAAATCACATATATGTTAGTGTTAGTAATATGTTAAATCACATATATGTTATGTTAGTAATATGTTAAATCACATATATGTTATGCTAGTAATATGTTTAGGTCACATGTATGTTATGTTATGTTAAGTAGTATATTTTATGTGACATGATGAGTTGTTATGTTATGTAATATGTTATATGATTCATGTTATGATATGTTATGCAATGATATGTTATGTTATTTATTTGTTTCAATCACACTGCAAGTTCCCTTTATATGTTAATTAGTTAGGAAAATCACTACGGGTTGAAATGATATATACCCGTAAATTTAATTATTTTGGGTTGAAATGATATATACCCTAATCACTTGACCATAGGGTAGAAAACTATATCCGGACACCGTCGGTCGATTTTAAGGTATTTTTCTAAATTATAAAATATGTTTGATTTAATAAATTTGATTTTTAAAAAAAAAAGATTATTTAAAAAATTTTTTTGAAAAATAAAATATAATATAAATTTAAATTATATGTGTTAAAGTTAATTTATAGGTTAAGGTTTTAAAAGCTAAATTTCAAGATTTTGACTTATAATTTTATTTAGTTTTTAAATATATAATCTAATGGTGAAATAGTAAAATATAAAATAAAACACTTTAAAATTTTAATTTAATAAAATACTTAATATATTTTTAAGATATTTATTTAAAAATTTAATTTAATATAATAAATATAGATTTTTGCAACAACTTTAATAAATAAAAAAATAAGAAAGAGAAATTAATATTAAATTGTAGATTTAATCTAGTTTAAGGAATTGAACTCAAATAAGATTATTAAATCTATTTGTTTATGAGAGTTCCAAAAGATAAGATTTTGAAATGTAATAACTTGATTTGATAGAAATTGTAAGTTGAGGGTTTTCAAACTAAAATATAGGTGAAGTTAAATATTTTAGAAATTGATTTAAATTGTAACTTGGGATTTAAATTATGAAAATGTTTTATAAAATGACCACGGTGTGAAATAAGCGTTTGGTTGTTAAAGAGACCGGAGTCGGATATTGACATACTCTCTGTCAATACTGAAATCACTTTAACAACTATGCATATGGTGGAGAATGCAGAATGAAGTAGGATGGTTTGGCGAACGCTACTGGAATGAAGTAAGAGAACGATGATGGATAGCCTTGACTTTTGGGTTATAATTAAAATGACTAAAACAGGAGCTATACCGGGCTAAGTGGGATCGCTCCCCCTATTGAGCATGCTTCTTCGAAACCATATCTATTACTTTGTGATTTGATTGGTGGCCACCCTCGATTTGATTATGGGAGTGTGTCTCGAAGTGGGCGGTAGTAGCTGCTATGCATTACCACCAGTCTGGGAGTGCAAAACGGTAGAATCCTACCCTGGGCATTGCCTCGCGTGCCTTGTCATATTTATCCTGATCGAGCCCACTACGACTTTGATTTGTGTCGTACCTACGGAGTGCTCCCTGAATATCCCACCAGTTTACGGTGGAGTTTACAGTACTGTATAGACTACGATGCTTATATAAAAATGTGTTAAGGGGGTATGGGTAACGCCTTAATGCTATTTTAATACTTTACTTTATGATAGACATTATATATGTAGCGTACTGTATTATATATGTAGATAGTTTGATGGATCCTTAAAGAATGGAAATCCCAACATCCTTTGAGTTATTGATGCATTTCACTTGAACTTTTCACTTGAGTTGATTTACTTACATAAGAATGTTAATCCTGACTCGAGTGTTTTGTTTTTGCTTTATGCTCGGGTCAGCCTGAGCTTTTTAAGTATTGAAGACTATCTTTCTGGAGGACGAAGATGAAGATTTAGTACATTATTACTATTTATTATATTTATCCCACTGCATCATGTTGTTCCACTGCATTATCCTATTATACATGTTGTATGTATAACTCTGATTGTATTGTAAAAGTGTAATCAAATGTTATTTGTAAAACAACTTCGTGAACTGTTTATTTGAGTATTATATTTTGTCATTCCGCTATGAGATTCTATGTTTTGTTTTCTTTCTTTTCTCTTATTTTCTTATTTACCCCATTGACAATTCTCTCTTTTGAATGGTTTGAGTTGACATGTGTGGTTTATTGTCGATTAAAACCGTCCAAAAAGATGGGTCATTACAACAGGTCTAGCATTCTTCTCCAAATTGATCCTAAATTGGATCTCACCTTCAGGGTGGAAGACCTGAGACTTCTTCAAACATATCAAGAAATTCTTGAACTACGGGTAAGATGAGAGCTCATGTTGTGACAAGCTCAATGAATATAAGTAGATTAACTTGATTAAGTTTTAGGGTGTACAACAAACATCCATATCTCGCCTCTTAGAACTCCTTAACCATACAATTCTCCTATCATAATCTAAAATAGCCTTGTAGTAAAATATCCAATCCATCCTTAGGATAAGTCCATACTCCTCAAAATTAAGAAATACGCGTTACATATAAAATCGATGTTACATATGTCTACAACTTGGTCTTTGCAAATTAAAGGAAGACGTGTCGACCCCCTAATAGGAATTGATACTACTATTGGGTCAGTGACAATGAGGATTTTGAGACTCAAAGAGTTAACTATATTTTTAGCTATGAATGAATGTGATGCACCTGAGTCAAATAGGGTACGCATAGAATGCACATATATAATAGTTGTACTTTCTATTGCAGCCTTTCCTTGATCTCTAAGGGGAGGTCTACTCGAGATAAGAATAGCCTCAATGGCATAGGCTTGCTCACTCTGCCCTTCTTTCACAAGCTTTAGATATTAACTCTTGAAGTGCCCTTCCTCGTAGCAGTGATAGCACCTCCCATTGAAATCTTCCCTCATCAAACTCACTTTGCAATCCCTAGTGATGAGTCCTTTCTTTTGGCATCTCTAACATGTTATATCTTCCTTCTTGAACTTTCCCTTTGGCTTCTTGTTTGCCCAAAATCCTCTCTTCTTGACTTCATCTTGGTTTTGCAGCGGTCCTACTTTCTCTCCTATGAGCCAACCATCTAAAGAAAAGGCATCTCAACTAACATCTCATAACTAGAGCCAATAGATACTTTAGCCAAAAACAACTCTCTAAGTAGGGAATTCGGGCCTTTCACAAAGTTCATGGCCTTCTTCATAGGGTATCGATCAAACTCATTCTGAACTTAGGTAGATCGGTGAACCTATTGATATATTCCTTCAAAGTGGAATCTCCCTACCCTAGTTGTATAAACCTTTCCAATTGCAAATATACCTTAGCCCTAAACACAAATCACGACACAAAGTGGTTCCTGAACTCTGCCCAAATGATAACTCTCTCACATTCTTCTCGGCCACAATAGTCCACCAATGTAAGGCCTCTCTCTCCTTTAAGATGTCATGCCATCATTCACCTCTTAATCTGATCCTCACATCCAAGCTCCCAAAAGATACACTCACAATCATTAATCTAAGTCTTTGTCCCCATAAAACCTTCAACTTCTGTATACACCTTTTCACCCATATTCTAGAAGTCGGTACACATCTTGAGAAAGTCTATAGGGTGGGGTGCTGCTTTTACAAGAGAGGCAGCGGGTGCCGCCAGTGCAGCTTATTGAGGAGTGGGAACTTTCTTTACATGCCTTAGGTATTGCTTGAACCATTCAAACATCTCTCGGATTGTGGGTATGATAGAGTTAGGGGTATGTCCTAAGGGCAATTATGTAATTCGTTACATATATCTAACTTGTTGACCAATTTGGTTTGAAATAAAGGTGTTTTCTTTCTATTATATACTTGATACAATGGGTCATATAAATTAATTAATTTAATTAAAAGTATATTTAATAGAAAATTCATAAATGACATATTTTGTGATAGTAGTTACAAATTGTTGTAACCATGAGTAATTTATCAAACAAATATCCCATTTTAAATGTTCCTAGTCAAGATGCATCGAGACTGAATATCGATGTATCTATTGAGATTAGAGTCCGTAACGCTCTCCAAATGTTGGGCAATGTATTACTCATGACTTCTCAGGGACCTAGGGGTTATGTGATGATAGTTATTGAATAAGTATGGAACAAATCTCTTAATAGTTTTCTATTGGTTAATATAACTAGGGTCAAACAAAAAATATCGATGTGGCTGATTTACGTAGTTCTCTCGACTTGAGAATACCGTGGATCTTCACTATGAAAGCTCTGCTTTGATTAGTCGCAAATCATGGTACAACGTCCATCGAATGACTATAGTTGGGTCGAGTGAAAGTATTGGAAGTGAAGCACTATTCAAAAGAGAGGATTTGTCTCCTCGGTTATATGGGGTTAGTATTACCGTCAACTCAAGTCAACTCAAAGTCAGAGTCTTTGGTCAGAGCATTTCGGTTAATAATTATTATTATTGTTGAACCAAGCACTTTATGTTTGGACTATAGAGTTGAATAGGGATGATATTGGAATTTTGACCATTACCAAATTCCGTAAGTCCAAAATGATATAGTTTTGACGAAGAGAATTGATGTAAATAAATGTCATAATCGAGTAATGTTTAATAAAGAAAAATTGGATTTTATCGAAACTAAGTAAGCAATAAATTTGGTCAAAATGTCACACCGTCTGCTAAGTGACATGTGAATATTAACATTTGAATAGTTCGATGTTAATTGCTGACCAAATTTAAACGTGATGAGTCATACGACCGGAATAATGAATTCTCTTTAGACTAAACAATTTAATTAGTTTATAGTTGTTATAAATTAATTAAATAATTAATTAATATCTATAAAATATTAATTATAAAATTTAGAATATGATTTGAGGAATAAATATTTTTAATATATTTATAATAGTTACAAATATATCGATCGATATGTGATATTGATAAGCAATTAAACTGGATTTAGTTAATAATATTTATTTGGGCTTAATATTGGCACATGAATATAGGTTGATAATTTCGACTATAATGAGGATATAGAGGGTGGCTAAAATAGGTTAGAGGTTTTAGATATGGATGGCGTAGATTTAGTGGGAATTGGTATGAGATATGATCCATTATTTTCTCTCTCTCATCCACTATTTAAACACCTCAAACCTTAATTAAAAAAAGGCCTTTTGCTGCCGCTATCCCTTTCCATTATTGTCCAATTTCATCTACTAGGAGTTCAAGCAAATCTAACTCAAATCAATTCAAAAGACAATCACCATTTGATAGTCAAAGGTCTACGATTCAAGGATTAGCAGTCTGCCGAATCGAAAAAGCTTTTAAAGGAGAGAGAGTTCATCATTACTAAGTATGCTTCAAGGCATTAGTTTTAGGTATGTTTTTACTGCATTATATGGTTTATAATTTCTAAATAATATTTTAACATTCATATATATTATTATTAATTGTTAGTTATGTAACAATTCTTATATGTATTGATGTTGTCACATAATAAATTGGTTATGCGTATGTATCCATTTAAAAACTTTTTTTTACATATTGATCAGATATGAATAGCCAAATATTTATTTATAATAATTATTATTTTATTAATTAATATATACATATTAATATGACATTTAATTATAATTATATGGTTTGTATTTAATTATATCGTCATTTCATGCTAATAATTGGACATATATTTTATACATGTATATTTACATTAATTATAATTTTTGGCAATTCTAAATTATTATTTTTATAATTATTTACTATTATTTAATATTATTTAAATTAATACACTATCTAAATAATTATATAAAATAAAATATGTTTTAAAAGTCAACTTTTAAATTTTATAAAATTATTTTATCATGAAATAAATTCTCAACCAGAAAATGAGAATTTAAAAATAAATTTTTAAATTTTTTTATAATCTCGACCGAAAATATTTAATCAATAAAAAATAAATTTTGATCAAGAAAAATTATGGAAAATTTTACAAACCTCAAAATATCATGCTAGATTTTCTAAAAATTTAAAAATTCAAATAATATATCTTGAAAATATTTTTTATTATTTTTTTGGCTAATATATATATATATTAATATATTAAAATTTATAATAAATTTTTTGTGTTGTGTATATGATTTGGAAGTGTCTAAAAATAAAAATAAAATTTTTATTTAATTTTATTACTATATATATATATTATAAATATGCTTATATATATAATTATTTTGTCTTTATAATACATATATACATATATATTAGTTCATAATTAAAAAAAGACTTTTATATTATGTATATATATATAAATTATTTAAATATTTTACTACAATAATACATACATATATATATAAATAATTAATATTTTACCTATATATAAGTTTTGTGCATACATACATATATATATATATACACACATGTAGATTTATAATATTTATGTAAATAACAAATTTCCATACATACATATATTTGAACAATATACAATACATATTGGATGAGCTATCATGTCTGTCCCAATGTAAATCCCAACATCTATATACGGGCATGTTATACCTTGCACGGGTCATCATGTTACACATGCACACACATACATATATGTATATGATACATATGTATATTTATATGTATCTAGAATATGAATTATATAAAATAGTATATAATATATAAATTTAAATAAAATAAGAGATTTTATTTGAATAAAATTTAGAAATGTTCTAAATAAATTAGACTTCATAGGCTCAATAAAAATCCAATAAGAGAAATTTTTTGAAATTCACCCATAACTTCTGCTATGGGCTGACTCAGATCCAATAATGGTATCAGAG
The DNA here is from genome assembly GCA_030737815.1 of Allium fistulosum. NCBI lineage: Eukaryota > Viridiplantae > Streptophyta > Magnoliopsida > Asparagales > Amaryllidaceae > Allium > Allium fistulosum. Next base: position 788,255,516 of record CM060903.1, read on the forward strand.
CCCAATAGCCTATGCGATCTAACTTAGTCGTGTTAGGGTTAACTATTAAGCTCACTGCCCAAAAGTTGTCCATAATAGAAAAGGCCCAAATTTGAGTTAAGCCTTCAGCTAATTTTCAAAATTGTTTTAAAATTAAAAATAAAGGTTTTAAATTTAAAAGTTAGATTTAAAATAAGAAAAATATTATAAATGTTATAATATAAATTTTCAAATTATTTTGATTGAAAATATAAGATTTTTAAATTTAAAATTTAAATTTGAAATATAATATACGCATACTATAAATGTTATAATATAATGAAAATTTTCAAAATGATTGAAAATTAGTATAAATTAATTTTGAAAATTATAAAATTTATTAATAAGATTACTAAAATATATTAATTAAATGAGCTAATTAATTAATTAATTTATACATGTATTGTATATTATGATATACATTGTGTTGTTTCAAAATGTTAAATTAACATAAGTATACATGCATGCATATAAATAAATTTCGAAATTAATAAAAATTTAATTAAAATTATTTAATTAAATAGTATACACATATATATGATATATGTGTTATACTATAAAGGTTATAGTATATAATAATTATTCAATATAAATGTTATATTAAATTGATATAAAATTAATTAAATAAGATTTAATTAATATAATATTATACATAAGACTGTTAGTAATATGAAATATAAAAGTTATATAATAATGAACCTTCTACAATATGAATGTATAAATTAAAGGTGGAACATTAAGAAAACCTAAATAGACTAGAATAAATGCATACGTAAATATACGTATACCATGATTTTTGATATTTTCGACACCTGAATCACGAGAGTATTTCATAAGAAATACATTATTCCATAAGTTGACATCACTCGATAAAATATATTGAAGATTATGAATCTTTAATATAAAATTGTTCTCTATCATTTATATATTAATAGATTACTTGCATACTTTTTAGTTGTTGAGCTTTGCTCAAGCTAGGGATGTCAAGTGTATACTATTAATATATTGAATAGACAAGGTAAGATAACTACATGTATTTGTTGAGCCTTCGTCAATGTACGTGCATTATACTTAGGCCGTCATAAAATGATAGGTCCGGGTGAACAGTCCCACTTTACTTATTGAGCTTTCTTGAAAATAAAGGCGTGATTAGGACAAGGAACCATGGGTTAGGAGTTGTATGTGATACAACCGACAAGGAATTATCCATCGTTTGTGGGCCTATGATTTGTTGAGCTTTTCTTAAGGTCAGAATCCCAAGGCATATGAGTCCTAACACTCACTAGTGAAGTCGAAAGACTTCTATGTTTCGCTAAGGGTTTGGTGAAATATAAAAGACTAGTGGGAGCCTTATTAGAAATTGAAATGATAACATTTAACCTATCCAATATTATAAGAACATATGCTATATAATGTTATAATAATCTACATTGATAAATTTTTGCATTTTAATACGAATGATAAAACGTTTATCAATTAAGATATACAAATGAACTAAACTAAAGATTGGCAAATAGAAATATAAAATATACTTACTAATAAATGTTTATCCCATGTTAACATTTCAACACCCATGCAAGCACCTGATTTTATAACTACTAAGTACATTTGTAATTTTGGTCGCGTATGTGTTTATTTGACCGAGACCATGTATTGCATTTTATAAGTTTCGAACTCTAAAAGCAATATAAGACTATGGATATTTGATCCATATACTATTGCATATAAGTTTTATATGGGGAATTGTGAGAAATGCGGATTACGGATCTTAAGGCTAGTATAAACACTAGATGGGGGGTGAATAGTGTTTTAAGGAATTACTAATTCTTTTCGAGTTTATATTAATTTGAACACAAATGTATACAATATTCAGACACAGATATGATCACAGATTCAAACACAGATGCAAATATAAAGTAAAAGCAGTAAAGGAAAGAACACACCGGATTTTATACTGGTTCGGAGTTACCCTACATCCAGTCTCGCACACAAGTACAGATTTCCTTTCAAAAGCAATCTTTACAATTACAACCCTCGATTTCAAGGCCAGGAGGTACACCACTCCAGATTCACAATCCTCTAGGTAGAGATACTTGATTTCCCGGGCAACAAGTTCACCCAATTGATTTCCAAGGCTACAATCACACCTTTTCTCACTTGATGATTTCCAAGGCTACAATCACACCTTTTCTCACTTGATTGATTACAAAGAAGCCTATAACCTTGAATAGCACTGGGATCTTGTTTAGATGGTGATAGAGAATCAAACCAGAAATGATCTAGTTAAATTCAATGGTGATTTCGGTAGAGTAATGGTAAGAATATATATAAAGAAATGTGGAAGAAGAAGAAGAGGAGTGAAAACCAGAAAAATATTGTTGAAAATTCGTTGAAAACATCCCCTATTTATAGAAGAACAACAGCCATGTCTATTCGTGAAAGGTTATGACGAATAGACACTTCTTTTGAAATTCAAAATTTTGAAACCAACTGCCACTATGTCGACATGGGTATCTTGGGTATGTCGACATCCCAAAGGAAATTTTAGTGATTTGTTTTTCTTTGAAAATTACTTCTATCTTATATTAAAACTATTTTAAACTTTATAAATATACTTAACTATAGTTAAAGTAAATATAGAGAATAATATATATATAATTTTACTATAATTTTATATTTAAATCTAAGTATAAATATTAAATTTATTATTAAAGATAGTTTAAAACAAACGAAGTTTAAAACAAGAGTTTATTTAAAAACAAAATCAAAGAATATTTTAAGGCTAAAACATCTTTTTGAAAAAAAAAATTTTAAGGCTAAAACATTTTGAAAAGCAATTTTGAAAATCATTTTGAAGTAGTTTTGCAAGCTTCTTCCTACAGAATATCTCATCACATCAGGACTCGAGAACTTGTACAAAACCAGGATGTTCGTGGATTTGTAAGCCACTTGTCGTAGGTTTGTAAGCTACTTGTCGTGGGTTTGTAAGCCACTAAAAAGGTAGAAATGGGTTCCATCCTGTTTGCACAAAAAATGGACAAACACCTCAAAGTTGTATAATTTAATGGATCTTATGTTGTTCTTAGCGATTTGAGTGATTTACGCAAATATCTGAAAAGCAGGGGTTAAACTGTAAAAAGACACGCAAATTTATAGTGGTTCAGCCAGAATGTGCCTACGTCCACTTTATATGTTATTTTTCTTCTCTTGTTTTGATTACAAGTACAAAGCTTTGATATAAGTAAAAGAAAGTTGTTTTAAAAGTTCTCTCCGTGCTTGAGCTCTCCAAACTTTTTTCCATTGTTGTACCCCTGCCCCTCTATTTATAGAGTGAGGCTGGGGGTAGGGGTCTTGGAGGTATATAGCAGCTGGTGGGCCTGGGCTGCTACAATCTGGCCTGATAGGACTTTGGTTCGGTGGTTGGAGGCGAGGCTTGGTCCGGCAACGAGTTGGTTCGGTGGTGGGAGGCGAGGTTTGGACCGGCAACGAGTTGGACCGGCAACGAGCTGGTTCGGCAGGGGACTTGGACCGGCAATGGGTTGGTTCGGCAGGAGACCTGGACCGGCAATGGTTGGTTCGGTTGGAAGGCTTTGGACCGGTGGGAGACATCTGGGTGGTCCGGCATGTCTGGTTCGGGGAGACCGGATGAAAACATCTCCAACACTTGCCCCCCAAAGTGGGGTACGTGCTTATAGGTGTCGCGCTTTGTTCCAGCTGAGTCATTGTATTCGGCCTGAGGACCGAACTACCTGGTCCGGCTATTAAACCTTGCTTTATAAATAGGGGTCTCTAACCTTCATATTTCCTTACCAACTGTGATAGCCGAATCGATTATTCGAACTGCCGAATCAGGTGAGCTTGCTTTCTGCCGAATGAACTTCTAGGACTAGGCTACCGAATGAATTCTCATATTGAGATGCCGAATGAGCCATTGACTGGCTTGACCGAATGAACTCCTATACTGGGATGCCGAATGAGCCGTTGATTGGCTTGACCGAATGAACTCCCATACTGGGATGCCGAATGAACTCAGGGATCTTGAATTCCGAATGAAAAAAAAATGATACTGAACATGTTTTTACTGAATGACGTCATATACTTGTTTACATCTTCTGTTCTAACAATGTGTTTTTCCGGTATTGCAGAAAATGTCTCGCAAAGTAGAAACTCGTTCAGACAAGAAGAGATCCGGGGGTGAAGGAGAGTCCTCGGCCGTGCCCCCAGCTCAATCAGGATTGGAGCGTCATGGGCCCGCCCCGAGGTCATTAGTGGATGGATATGGTCCCCAGGAGCTGCTGGATTCCCCGCCTGACTGCTTTCCTAGCTCTCTTAAAGAGGAGCAACTCGATGTTATATCTCGTTCCTTTGGGATTGATAGAGCCCTCATGCTGCTGCCGGGCCCAGGAGTCATGCCATACAGTCCTCCCGAAGGATACTTTGCTTATAGCAGGTACCATTGCATGTGTGGTGCTATCCCGCCTCTCAATGCTTGGATAGTCAGCTTCCTCACGTACCTGAAGGTGGCCCCATTTCAGCTTCAGCCCAACTCTTATGCCATACTGGTGAGCCTTTTCGTTATTTTTCGGAGGAAGTATGGTCGCGCTCCCTCCAACCGGGAGATCCGGTACTTGTATAATTTAAGGGGCTACAAGAAGGGGTCCCCATATATTAGCTTGGAATCTGCTGTGACCTTCAAGCCGGTCCTGGACCTGTACTCCAAATTCAGCATGTTCAAGAAAGAGTGGTTCTTTGTTAGGGACGACTCCGTCTCCATCCGGCGCTTTACCTCTGGATGTAAGTTGATGCTTTTACTTATAATTTCTATCCCGATTGCGATGCTTCTTCTCATACTTTCTCATTTTTGCTAGCGACAGGTGGCTTTCCGGTTGTGGAGACTGACCGCCTGGTTCAAACGGCGGCGGAGATAGAAGCCATTCTTGGGAAATACAGATCATCTGCCTACTTGATTAGAAATGCGATCCTTCTGGAATATAACTTGATCCTTCCGCAGCAGTCTGTAGTTAAGTTGAGGGAAACGGCGGAAGAGAGGGCGGCTGCTCAGGCTAAGGGAGGCGTTGCGGCAGAGGGTGGAAAGAGAAAACCATTCACGAAACCTCCAGCCGTCGGAGGTAAGAAACTTAAGAGGTCAGACGGTCCTTCTCCCAGCAATTGTCCACTTACTCAGGGGGAGATAGACGCGGAGGAAGAAAGAGGTGAGGCGGAGTGCGGAAGTGACGTTGAGCGTCTTGGTGACGATGGTGGCGATGGACAGGGTGGCGATGGTTCCAGGGCTCTATCTTCTGGGCAAGTAGGCGAAATGCAAGAGTGGACGGATGATGCTCTCCGTCAAGCTTTTGAGGGGTTGGGTGATGATCCGGCTTTGGTAGAGAAGACCGGGAAGGCGGACAAAACCGGGACTGGTGCAAGTGAGTCTTCTCCGACTATTCCGGCCAAGGTGGCTCTGACGACTCAAGGTGAACTCTTGACCCCTGCATGCTTCACTAATGATAGGGACTTAGGAATATTTTATGACCCGCTCCCGTCCTGGAATGAAATCCAGGACTTATTGCAGTATCCCACTCCTCCCCAGGGTTTGTACAACCACAGCTGTGTTTCTTTTCCTTTTCTAACTTGTAATCTACCGCGTTTCTTGAATCATATAGTAATGTAAGATTGTGACACTTGTTCTTTATATCAGGAGCAGGCAAGACGCCCAAAGCTTCAGACCTTTGACACAGGCTCGAGCAATATAAACTTTCCAAAATTTCTGCTAAGCCGAAGCCCTCAGCCCAACGCTCCGGGGATGTAGTCGGATACCGTCCTCTTCTTGGGGTCATCGAAGAGGGTATTCAGCAGAGGAAGAGGAGTCATCCTTTATCCGAAACTTCGCTCGGTCCTCAGCCTCCGGCTCAGCCTATTCATGATATTACTGAGGAGGGTAGCGAGTTTGTACCCTCTCCACACCCGTCCGGAAACCCTTCTGTTATTCATATCGACCGTCCCGACTTGGCCCGTAATCCATTCGCGGGTCATCCTGATCTGGATCCAGGTTCTCATGATATTACTTTTGACGAAGTTACTGGTGAACACCTTCTCCCCCGTAACCCCATGGTACGAGTACTTGACGAAGCCAAGTCCTTAGACCTCGATCTACTCACCACTCGTATAGTCACTATGGGAGACGAGGCCAAAGCTAATATTGATCGGGTGGCAGAGGAGGCCAAGAAGCTGATGGGGCATCACGCTCGGCTGGTTAAGGCCGGAGAGGAGATAGGGAGCGCCAATATCCGACTTCGATTGGTGGTTTCGGATCAGGCCAAGCAGCTTGCGGATCAGGCTATCCAGATTTCTCAGCATGAGGCTGCTACTGGGCGATTAAGGAGAACCATGGAAGAGGCCAGTCGGGCGGAATTGCGGAAAATGGAAGCTGCTTGCAAAGAGCGGATTGACATGGCTATTGCCACGGTGGATGAGGTTCGGAGAGCGGATCTCGAGCAGGTGGAGGAATTGTCCGAGAAACTTGAGGCTGCAGAGCTTGCTCAAGCTAAGTTGAGGGAAGAGATGGAGGTGATGCGGAGGTCCCTTCAGGCTGATTGCTCGAGATACAGGCTGGAGAGAGATGCTGCCGTCGAAAGGTTGTCGGCCTCCGATGCCCGGATGAGGGAGTTTGAGGAGAACGAAGGAATGATGGATGACATGCTCCAGGACATGTATTTCCGGACTTGGAAGCAGGGTAACCTCTCTTGGATGGATGATTATCCCAGGGTCATGGCCAAGACCTATCTTCGGGCTTTGGAGGAGGCTAAGGCTGATGCAGATAAAGAGGGTGGAACGGTCTTCAGTATGGATGTGGTCACTGCCCAGTTCACCAAGGAGGAGAAAGTGGCGGTAAAGGAGGGTATGCGGCTGCTTGCTGCTGAAGAGGCGGGTGTGCAGGTAGAGGATGACGACCAGGATGGTCAAGAAGCTAGTACTGGTAAGTCTTCCTTTCTAGTCTTTCTGTTAACTTGGTTACTCATCACTAATGAATCCTTTTTACGACCGGACAGGCGGGCAAAAGAACAAGGACAAGACTTCGACGCAACCAGCTCCATGATTGAACCTGGAAAATTCTTTTTGTAGGCTTGGCATTGTTGTATATGTTAGTCTTAAGACAGTAGAGTAACCTCTAAGTTGTAATTCTTGCTACTTGTAATAATATTATTCTTGACGTGTAATTTTTTAGCTTAAGCTGATTCTGTCGTTTCTTGAATGTTTGTTGCTGTTTTGACATGTCGTATGAGAAATACAGCTGCGTATATTCTTGTAATTAAATTGTGTTTGATGTCAGATTCTGGTTTTAAATCATAATCTCATGACTTGCAATGTTAGCGTGTGGTGTGAAAAAAATTAAATTACAGTCATGCATATGCACATAAAGGAAGAAAATACCGCCTTTCATGTTCTGTTTGTAAATGGCAGTTTCGAATATCTTGTATGACCAAGCATGGAAAGCAGTCGAATGCCCTGCCATCTGATTGTGAATCTCTGCATCCATTGGCGGATATCTCTTACCCTGCATCCTGTACTCTATGGTTTGTTATAGAGGATAGGAGGAAAGTTTTTTAAGTAAAATTGAAATATGTGAAATGGTAAAACTTCCAGTCACGGAAGGCCTTCGATGTGCTTAAGTTCGTGGCAAACGGGTTTTGTAGTCACTTTCCCTAGCTGTGGGTCTTGGAGACATTTGTCACCCATCTTACGCCTCCGCGGGGAGTTAATTCTTTTTTTTACCACAGCCGCACTTAAGACACACCGGAGCCGAGATCGCGCACAGTAACTACCCGGGCCATTATGGCCCGTACTCATGGGTATTATTCGATTTACTGTGGCCGGCTAGCGTGGGTGCCGATCGTCAACTGTGAACTACCCCTGGCTGGCCACACCTTATGTCGGGGTTTATAATCGGTTCACAGTCGCCGGCGAGCCTAACGCCGTAATGAGCTGCCTCGGCTATAGTCGGCCTTCTCAGTGGCTTATAATCGGCTCATTACAGTTGGCTTTAAGGGCCGTCGCGAGCAATGAGTTAACCCGCAGCAGAGGGATGCTGGAGCAAAAGTGTCTCATTGGCGAGGGCATAGATTCGCATAGTACCTGTTGGGTCTCGTCCACGTGAAGTTGCATCGTGGAGTGCTTTGAATAGAAATGCTATATGCTCAGGATTTTGTTCAACAGAAAAGGATAAAGTTAACAAGCAGCCAAGATACAAAGGAACAAGTTAAAAAAGAGACAAGGCTTTTTTAAAGTGGTTCGGCACGAAAAAATGCCTACGTCCACTGATTCTCTTTGTTAATTCACTTCATATGGGCAATACAAGTTAAGAAAAGTATCGACGGAGGTGTTGGATGTTCCATGCCCTCTGGAACACCTCTCCGTCCACTGTTGACAAAATATAGGCTCCGTTGTGGAGATCTTTATGAATTACATATGGTCCATCCCAGATTGGGTCTAGTGCTCCGGGGCGAGGGAAGATTCGCTTGAGGACAAGATCCCCTTCTCGTAAGGTACGATGCTTGACTTTGGAGTTGTATTGTGCTGCCACCTTTTGCTTGTGGGCTGCTGTTTTTAGGACTGCATCATTCCTTCTCTCCTCGACTAGATCCAAAGACATGTTGAGGAGCTCTTCGTTCTCTTCTGGGTTATAGTGGATCCTACGGTGGGAAGGCACAATGGTTTCAACTGGGAGCATAGCCTCCGATCCGTATGCCAAAGAGAAAGGAGTGTGCCCTGTTGATGTTCTGAAAGATGTGCGGTAGGCCCATAGTGCCGTAGGGAGTTCATCCACCCAAGCGCCCTTTGACTTTTCGAGCTTCTTTTTTATCAGAGTTTTCAGAATTTTGTTGACTGCTTCGACTTGTCCGTTTGCTTGGGGATATGCTACGGATGAGAAGCTTTTGTGAATTCCGTGTTCTTGGCACCAGTTGGCGAATTCCTCGCTGTCAAACTGAAGTCCATTGTCTGATATGATTTTTAGTGGGACTCCGTACCTGCATAGAACATTTTTGATTAAGAAGTTGATAACTTTCGCTGAAGATACTTTATTTAGAGGTTCTGCTTCCACCCATTTGGTGAAATAGTCGACTGCTACTATGGCATATTTGGCGCCGCCTCGACCCATTGGCAGTTCACCGATTAAGTCAATCCCCCATACTGCAAAGGGCCAAGGGCTGGTCATCTGAGTAATTTCGGTTGTTGGTAGCCGAGGGACCTTAGCAAATTTTTGGCATCTTTCACACTTCTTGACGAAATCTAAGGCGTCCTTGCTTAAGGTGGGCCAGAAATATCCGTATCGGAGTATCTTTTTTGCCAACGTTTGCCCTCCGGTGTGATCTCCGCAGCTTCCTTGATGAATGTTGGATAAGATTTCCTTGGCTCCCCTTCCGGCGACACACCTTAACAATGGGTTAGAGAACCCGCGCCGATAGAGGATGTCTCCTTGTATTGTGTAGCGGGACGCTTTCCTCAAGATTTTCTTGACTTCGTTACGCCCGTCGGGTAGTGTGCCATTCTGTAGGTAGTCTCGGATGGGAGTCATCCAAGTTGCCTCTTCGGTTGCAGCTATCAGATTCACTTGCTCAAAACTTGGGATTGTTTGCTTTGAGACAGTTACTGCTCCGAAGACGGCGACGTCTCTCATACTTGCTTGCTTTGCCAATTCGTCGGCCTCTTGGTTCTCTTCCCGAGGGATGTGTTTGACTAAGTAGTGGCCCAATCGGCTGAGAAGTAACTTGGTCTTCTTTAGATATGCTATGAGTCGCTCTTCTCGAGCTTGGAATTCCCCTAGTATTTGATTAACAATAAGCTGAGAATCGCTGTGAAGACACAAAGAATTGGCTCCGATCTCGATAGCAATTTCCAATCCGGCTATTACTGCTTCATATTCCGCATCGTTGTTGGTGGCAGCGAACTCCAACCTTATAGCATAGTGCAGTTTATTTCCCCTGGGAGTGATTATTACCACACCTGCCCCCGAGCCTTGTTCGTTAGATGCACCGTCCACAAAGAGATTCCACTTGATATTTTCTGTTATTTCCAGTTGCTCCTTATCCTCGTTGGCAGTGAATTCTGCAATGAAATCAGCCATGGCTTGTCCCTTGATGGCGGTGCGAGGGTGATAGGTGATATCATATTGACTCAGCTCAATACACCATTTAAGTAGTCGCCCGGAAGTGTCGGGACGATGGAGTACCTGCCTCAGTGGTTGATCGGTCAGAACTTTGATGGAATGGGATTGGAAGTAGTGACGTAGCTTTCGTGAAGTGATTAGTAAACAGTACGCTAACTTTTCAAGCTTAGGATATCTGACTTCTGCCCCAGTAAACCTTTTACTGACGAAGTAAACTGGTCGTTGCGTGCGGTTATCTTCCCTTACCAAGGCAGCGCTTAGAGCGTGAGATGACACAGCAAGGTATAGGTATAATTCTTCGCCTTCGCTTGGGGTCGAGAGTACCGGTGGTTTCTGGAGGTGTTCGATTAGGTTAAGGAAAGCGGTCAAGCATTCGTCCATCCATTCGAACTTTCCTTTATCTTTCTTTAGAGCTTCGAAAAAGGGGACGCACTTGTCCGTTGCTTTGGAGATGAATCGGCTTAGGGCAGCCACTTTTCCATTTAGGCTTTGCATTTCCTTTCGGGTGGAAGGTATCTTGACGTCCCTTAATGCTCGGACTTGTTCAGGGTTTGCTTCTATCCCTCGGGCATGGACGATGAATCCTAAGAATTTTCCCGATGACACTCCAAAGGAGCACTTTAGTGGATTCAACTTCATTCCATACTGTCGAAGTACCTGGAACATTTCGCCTAGGTGGCTTACGTGATCTTTGGCTTTCCGTGATTTTACCAGCATGTCGTCTACATATACTTCCATTGTTCGTCCTATTAGTCCTGCGAACATCTTGTTGACGAGGCGCTGGTAGGTGGCCCCTGCATTTTTAAGTCCGAAGGGCATTACTTTGTAGCAGTACAAACCCCGGTCGGTGATGAAACTAGTGTGGTCTTGGTCGGGAGCATGCATAGGAATTTGATTATATCCTGAGTATGCATCCATAAAAGACAGGAGTTCGTGCCCGGCTGTGCTGTCTACAAGTTGATCGATTCTGGGAAGTGGGAAGCAATCCTTTGGGCAGGCGTCGTTTAGGTTGGAGAAGTCAATGCAGGTCCGCCACTTCCCATTAGCCTTTTTTACTAGTACCGGGTTGGCGATCCATTCTGGGTAAATAGCTTCTCGTATGAAGTCATTGGCGAGTAGATTCTTTACTTCTTCATCGAGGGCTGCTGATCGCTCTGCCCCCATACTTCTCTTTTTTTGTTTTACAGGCGCCTTGGTAGGATCAATTTTTAATACGTGGCATGCTATGTTGGGGGAGATTCCGGTCATGTCAGCGTGTGACCAAGCGAACACATCCAAGTTGTGGCGGAGAAAATCAATGAGTTGTTCCTTCAATTCAGTTTTCAGCTGCGACCCAATTTTCAGTAGCCTACTTGAGTCGTGCTTGTCTACAGATATAAACTCCATAGCCTCTGCAGGCTCGGCGGTGGCCTCCTCCTCTTTGTCCCTAGGGTCTAATTCATTGAAAGGGTCGCTGGTGTATCGAAGAGGAGGGGCTTTCTTTAGCTGCTATGCTTCAAGGCTTTTTGTGCAGAGGGCAATCTCTACACCTTTCCCTTTATCTCTCCTGTGGTTGTTGCGAAGTTCGGTTACATAGCAGTCTCGTGCAATATCTTGGTCTCCTTCCACTTCCCCTACCCCATTGTCTGTTGGAAATTTCATTTTCAGGCACCACGGGGCTAGGACAATTTGGAAGTCAGATAGGGCTGGTCTTCCTAGGAAGGCGTTGTAGGCCGAATGGTTTTCTATCAGCACAAACGTCTGTTTCCTTACAACGGAGCGGGGATGGCTTCCAATTTCAACGAAGAGGTCCAGCTGCCCGATGGGCATTTTCGCATCTCCAGTGAAACCGTGTAGCGGTTTATCGCAGGGAGATACATCCTTCATTGATAGCCTCATTTTGTCGAATGCGTGTTTGAACAGGATATTTACAGAGCTTCCAGTGTCTACCAGGATTCGGTAAACTTCGGCGGGACCGAGTCGGGCAGAGATAACCATGGGATCCATGTGAGGGTACTGTCTTCCTTCTAGGTCGCGTTTACTGAATGTGATGTCATCACTTTCTTTCCGCTTTGGGTGGCGCTCTTCTATAACCGTATTGACACAGTCTCTATTGTCTCTGAGCGACTTCCCATATCTTTCCATCTCTTTCTAACTTCTGTCTGCGATGTGCGGACCTCCTTAGATGGTATGGACCACTATCTTCTCTTGACTAGAGCTGCTAGCGTTGCGGTCGCCTCTACCGGTCCCTGGTGAGGGTAGCCTTGGGTTTTCATTGGCAGGAGCTGGAGTCCTGTCTTGACTTTTTACATAGCGTTCCAGTTTCTTTCTTCTGATGTGTTCCTCAATCAGATCTCGGAGATGATGGCATTCGTTGGTATCATGTCCGTGGGATTCGTGGAAGCGGCAGAACTTTCCAGATTTCTGTGCGCTATCTGATTCCTTCTTGTATGGTGGGCGTTTGTATCTAACTTCGCCTTGGGTGGCAAGGAAGATGTTTTCGACGGTCTCGTTCAAAGGGGTGTAAGAGTCGAATCTTGGTCCTGGCCGATATAGGCGTTTTTCTACTTTCTTGCCCCCAGCATTGTCTCTGGAATCATTTCTTCGAACGTCCCTTGCCACAGCAGGGGCGTTGCCATGGGTCGTCTTACTTTGCTATCCTGACTGCCCCTCAATGGCAGCATCCTCAAGCCTCATGTATTTCCCGGCTTCATGGAAGAAATCGGGTAAAGTAGCTGGTTTTTCTTTTGTCAATCTTCTAGCAAATTTAGTGTCCGGATGCACCCCACTGCAGAGGGCCATTAGGATAAGCTTCTCATCGGCATCTTGAACTGCGGCTGCTGCGGCGTTGAATCTGGTTAGGTATTGCTGCAGCTTTTCTCCAGGTTTCTGTTTGACGCTGGATAAGGAATAAGCGTCCTTAGGTTGCTCCACATGAATGCGGAACTGACTGATGAACTTTTCTTTCAACATTTCCCATGAGCTGATGGATCCTTGGGGTAGATGACAGAACCAGGAGGTAGCAAGATCTGCTAAGAAGAGCGGGAAGCATTTGCACAGTACTCCCTCTGTTGCTCCACTCATGAGCATATGCTGCATGTACCTCTGTAAGTGTACAACGGGATCGGAGGTTCCTTTGTAGGGTTCCATTGTTGGCATCTTCCATTCTCGGGGGGTGATAGCAATTTCGATATTGCGGGCGAAAGGGCTGGTTACCCTAGCGCCTATCCCTCGATCTCTTTGCTCCCGTTGGACACACTCTCTGAATAAGCGCGCCATCCTTTCATCAGAATTTGGAGCGGACAGAAATGAGTTTGGTTCTGTTCTGTGGGGTTGATTCCGTCCAGACAACCTGTAGGGATGGTATCGTCTATCATTCCTCATATTTTCCAGTGGCTGCCTTTGATCTTCTGGGAGCATGCTTGGGTCAGCTACAGTTGGCCCTTGCCTTGATCTTCCCCTGTTGGGTTCTGATCTAAGCACTTCCTCGGGTCCAACTTCGGGCTGAACTCTAGCTCGGCCCCGTTCACTGGTGTTTCTATGGTTAGGCAGCATGACAGGCTCAGCTGCAGTTGACCTTCGCCCGGTACCTTCCCCGTTGGGTTCGGCACCAAACGTTTCCTCAGGCCTAACTTCGGGCTGGGCTCGGTCTCGGCTCCTACCACGGCTACTCCTGCCGTTAGCTCCTTCGAAGAAGGAAGATCTTTGCTGTCTCTGAGATCCTCCCGACTGGGACTCGCCCCATGATTCAGTGTTGCGGTTGGATTCTTCAGCGTCCCTCAAGCGTGACATGAGATGGTCCACCAAGGCTTCCTGCTGGGACGTGAAGCGGTTAGTTACTTCAACAACAACTCTGTCCAAATCTGCCCTAGTAATTGCTGCGGGCTGTTCTGTGGCAGGAGTGGTTGGGTTATCCTGTCCTTCATTTGTTGCCGTTGCTGGAGGAGGACGATTTACTTGATTCGCGGCAGCTGGATCAGGAAGGCTACTGGATGCGATGTTTTTTCCTTTGTTAACATCTTTTCTCTGTTTGGGAGGCATGTTTTCCAAGTGGCGGACGATGCTGTTAGGAAAACTCGTTAAGTAGATGAAGCTGAAGCTTCGAGTTTCTATCTCTCAATGAAAGCACCAAAAATGTTTGCACAAAAAATGGACAAACACCTCAAAGTTGTATAATTTAATGGATCTTATGTTGTTCTTAGCGATTTGAGTGATTTACGCAAATATCTGAAAAGCAGGGGTTAAACTGTAAAAAGACACGCAAATTTATAGTGGTTCAGCCAGAATGTGCCTACGTCCACTTCATATGTTATTTCTCTTCTCTTGTTTTGATTACAAGTACAAAGCTTTGATATAAGTAAAAGAAAGTTGTTTTAAAAGTTCTCTCCGTGCTTGAGCTCTCCAAACTTTTTTCCATTGTTGTACCCCTGCCCCTCTATTTATAGAGTGAGGCTGGGGGTAGGGGTCTTGGAGGTATATAGCAGCTGGTGGGCCTGGGCTGCTACAATCTGGCCTGATAGGACTTTGGTTCGGTGGTTGGAGGCGAGGCTTGGTCCGGCAACGAGTTGGTTCGGCAACGAGTTGGTTCGGTGGTGGGAGGCGAGGTTTGGACCGGCAACGAGTTGGACCGGCAACGAGCTGGTTCGGCAGGGGACTTGGACCGGCAATGGGTTGGTTCGGCAGGAGACCTGGACCGGCAATGGTTGGTTCGGTTGGAAGGCTTTGGACCGGTGGGAGACATCTGGGTGGTCCGGCATGTCTGGTTCGGGGAGACCGGATGAAAACATCTCCAACACATCCCAAATGAAATATGGAGTGAAGATTTCAGTGCTATTATGAAGTTTTAACATAATTCTAGACTCAATACTTATCTTGTACTATTTGATAATCTTGTTATTCTTGATATTCTTGATACTCATGAGTCTTCAATCTTGATATCTTGAATCTATATACTGTACAGTCTTCATTCTTGATACTTGCATGGTTAAATCCTGCATATACATATATATCTAAACTATAATGTTAGTATTTATATTTTATAATCTTACTCTAAGGTTGTTGTCATCAAAACCATCATCTCAAGGACTAACAGGAATGGTCACATTTCATAATGTACAATACTTCGATGAAGTTAGTTCATTCGAAATAAGCCAATAAATAGTAATGTGAGATCGAGTATTCAATTTGATTGATTACAAAAGGATAGTATTGTGTCAAATATAATGCTAGACCGAAACTACAAGAAAGATCTAAGAATTCGATTACCAAAATGTCAGTTTGATCAATTTACGAAAGGTGCATCATATTTGATATCCTTAAATGTTAAGGATGATCAAATGCATCTTTGTAAAAAGTTCATTATAATGTTGTAGTAAGGGTTTTCTTTTGAATGGTTCAACAATTTGAAAAGAAAAAAGAATATACAATAGTAGATGTGATTTAAGGTACAGTTGGAATGAAAAGAGTGAATAGTCACTTCAGCTTTATAAAGAAAACCGAAGATGAGAATTGTAATAGTAATAATTGATACTTAACATTGAAATGTGAAATACGATTTCTATTCCGAAATGTATTTCATATAGAAAATTGGTTTCTATGAGCTTTTTTTGAGTTCAAGGTATTTGATCAAAGAACTCTCTGCTATATATTAGTTGCAGTATATGAAATAAATAATCTATATTAAGTGAATAATGGACCTCCAAATTTAATACGCTATTATAGTATTGGCGGAAGTAGTGGGAGCATGTCATATAACACTTATTGATTGCATCAAGTTACAAAAAATTGTTTTCACAAACACACCACACATTATTTATGAAATAATGACTATTTTTTACGTCGACTAAAAATAGACATAGTTAAATGTCAATGTGAATATTATGAATACTCGTTATGAAATAAAACTATAATATAGTATTTGTTTTACAACAAAATGATGCAATTGAAAATATTAAAGTATATAAAATTGTTTACAGTTACATTGGAATTATAGACTAACACATAGTTTTGAGAAATAATTTTATTATATGTTTAAGAATCATATGATGCTAGTTAATTATATCTCGAACAATCAAAGGCCATGCACTCATTAAGTGGGAGTGTCATAAGATTCGATGAACTTTTCGAATTGATACATATTGATATATGCAATTGCAAGTCTATTAATACCAAAAGATTCCACATACTTCATTATATTTACTGATGAGTTATCATAGACATGGACTTGTGTATTTGATATGCATGTATAAGTCTACGATAAGCCCATAGAATATACAACAGAATAAATAATGTAACATGCGTTAGAAATGATTCGATTTGATCGAATCAGTGAGTATATTGAAAAGAGTTCTGAACGTACCTAAAAATGGATAAAGATTGAATCTCAAAAGGCACTCCTTTATATTATACATAATGATGTACCAATTAGGAGTAATCAAACTTTGTTGGACAAAGTACGATTAATTGTGAGTGAAGTTGAGTTAATTTCTTTCTATAAGGTCATGTACTTAAGAGTAATGCACAAAGTTAATATTATCTCATTTAAATAACAGTTTACAAAATCATGCAAGATAAGGGTTTATAAGAAACCCCAACAAATCCAAGGCTAAGGAGTTGGCAGGTTGTGAAAATTGAAAGTATGCATGTAATAATTGTTCGTGAGGAATTTTGTATGAATCTCACCAAAAGGAGTCTGGGAAGGACTGTCGTTGGATGACATATTTATGTTTTGAACATAAGTTTTGTAAATTAAAATAAATCGGTTTTATAAAAAAGGAAATTCATAAAATGTTTACAAATACCTATTACATTGCATCGAGGAACAATTGTTGTTTCAAGAAATACCAACTTCATAGTGAAGGAATTTCTTTGAGAAATTGTTGGTAGTAAAATGGAATTGGATACGATCCAAAGATAAAACTGATTACATGAGGTGAAATGAATTTAACTAACTTAAATGAGCACATCGCATTAGAGAGTATTACCATATATTGAAGAGAAAGAATGAGTTTCTTATCAATGACAAAAATATATAATCCTTGGTTGTTTAATTAAACCATTAAGAGTATCCACTCTACAATATGATATGGTGTACAAATCCAAAAGAATCCAAGTACGTTTTGGTAGTCATAGCTAAAGGGATGTGATCCATCGACCACAATTTTGTATTTATAAGCAAGACTACTGGCAGTTGGAATTAAATGAGCAATGTTGATAAGAATAATCTCATAAATTTCAAATGTTGAAATTAGCATAACAGATTCAGCATTCAATGTGCTCAAGTTGGTTCGATTTTACTCCCAAAATTATCATCTAATATGACTTTATGTTTTGGTATATACACGTTGAAACAAAAAGTTCGAAATATAGATTTAAACTTGATTGTTTGCACATAACAACCAAAGTGTCTCGAAATCAGTAGGACCGATATTGAGTTTGTGGGTTTTTGGATATGATCCAAGAAATGATAGAAAGTATCATTTTAAAAGCGTTAAAATTGAACAAATGCTTTGATAGAAAGTATCATTTTAAAAGCGTTAAAATTGAACGAATGCTTTTATAGAAATATCAAATAGTTTGAGTGTCAATCAAAATACAAAGGAAGCGTGTGCTTATAAGAAAGAAAGTTAGAAGGTATATAGATATTTCTAGATCAAAAGTAAACAACATATTGCTGATTTTTAACAATGTACTTGTGTCAAAATCAGTTTTAGTTGTTTTAATACTCAATGTTTTATTTGTAAATGATGTCTTTTATAGTATGTATAAAAGATATTGGGAATGTCCCAAAACGATATGCAAGAATACCTTATTAAAATGTTTAACATGGAACATTAATACGGATTCTTTATGCATTAACAATAGGAACTATCATACATGGTATGTTGTCTATGATATCGTAATTTGTTTATGTATTTGATACATGAAGCAAATATCAAATCCAAATTGACATCCCTAAATGGTTGTTTGAGATGTTCTCGTGTATTTACGAAATACTAGAGAATTGTTTACAGAAATAGTGAAATCCTTACGAAGGAATGTCCAGACTCAAATTTCATAAGTGATATTGAGTATAACGTGTTAATGATAAATTAAGAATCTTTAAGTTGGAAATGTTCCAAATAGAAGAGATTGTGGCGGATTCATTGACTTTAATAGCGCCATGATAAAACTATATATATATATATATATATATATAATGTACAAATTTATAACTGAGCTAGGGGTGATTTCAAATGTTGAGAATCACATAACCTTGTTATATGATAATAATGTCATGATATAGTTTGTAATAGAACAAAGAGCTCACTGGAAGTCAAGAGACATATTTTGAATTGTTTCACATGATAATGGTAGTTTATCAGTGTTAGAGAGAGTTGATTGACATAGTAGATAATTGAAACATAATATCATACCTGTTCGTTGAGGGACTAACCCAATTGGTTTTGAGAAAACCGATTAAAGAAGCTGGAATAAGATTCCATAATTGACCCCAAGTGCAAGTGGGAGATAGATAGAGTTAGGGGTATGCCTTAGGGGCAATTATGTAATTCATTACATATATCTAACTCGTTGACCAATCTTGTTTGAAATAAATGTATTTTCTTTCTATTATATACTTGATATAATATGTTATATTAATTAATTAATTTAATTAAAAGTATATTTAATAAAAAAAATCATAAATGGTATGTTTTGTGATAGCAGTTACAAAGTGTTGTAACCTTGAATAATTTATCTCAATGAAAACAAATATATTATTTTAAATATTCCTAGCTAAGATGCATCAAGATAGGATATCGATGTATCCATTAAGACTAGAGTACATAACGCTCTCCAAATGTTGGGCAGTGTATTACTCATGACTATTGGGGGCACCTAGGAGTTACGTACTAATATTTATTGGATAACTATAGAACAAATAACTCGATAGTTTTCTATTAGTTAATATAACTAAGGCCAAATAGAAAATATCGATGTGACTGATTTATATAGATCTCTCGATTTAAGAATACAATGGATCTTCGATATGAAAGCTCCACTTTGGTTATAGTCAAATCATGGCACGACGTCCATCGAGTGACTGTAAGTGGGTCGACTTGAAGTATTGGAAGTGAGCACTATTCAAGAGAAAGTTCGTCTCCTCGGTTATATGTGGTTAGTATTACTGTCAACTCATGTCAACTCAAAGTCAAAGTCTCTAGCCAGAGCATTTCGGGTAATAATAATTGTTATTATTGAACCAAGGACTTTGTATTTGGATTATAGATTTGGATATAGATAATATTGGAATTTTGACCATTACTAAATTCTATAAGTCCAAAGTGATATAGTTTTGAAGAAGAGAATTGGTGTGAATAAATATCACAACCGGGTAACGCTTTATAATGTGAAATTGGATTTTATCGAAACTAAGTAAGCGACAAATTTGACCAAAATATCACACCACATGATAAGTGATGTGTGAATATTAACATTTGAATAGTTCAATGTTAATCTCTGACCAAATTTACACATAACAAATCACACAACCATGATAATGAGTTCTCTTTAAACCAAACGAATTATTAGTTTATAATTGTTATAAATTAATTAATACTTATGAAATATTAATTATAAAATTTTAAATATGATTTGAGGAATAAATATTATTAATTATATTTATAATAGTTTTAAATATATCGATTGATATATGATACCGATAAGTAATTATGTTAGATTTAGTTAATAATATTTATTTTGGCTTAATCAGGATATTGGCCCATGATGATAGGTTGATAATTTTGATTGTAATGAGGACTATGGGGGTGGCTAAAATAGGTTAGAGGTGTTAGAATTGGACGGCTTAGATTTAGTGAGAATTGGTCTGAGATATGATCCATTATTTTATGTCTCCCATCCACTATTTAAACACCTCAAAGTTTCAAACCCTAATTAAAAAGGCCTTTTTGCTGCCACAATCCCTTTTTATTGCTAGCCGATTTCATCCTTTAGGATCTCAAGCAAATCCAACTCAAATCAATTCAAAGGACGATCACTATTTGATAGTCAAAGTTCCACGGTTCAAAAATTAGCAGTCTGCTGAGTAGAAAAACTTTCAAAGGAGAGAGAGTTCATCATTACTGGGTGTGCTTCAAGGAATTAGTTTTAGGTATGTTTTTACTGTATTACATGGTTTATGATTTCTAAATAATATTTTAATATTCATATACATATTATTATTATATTGTCAGCTAGGTGATAATTCTTATATGTATTGATGTTGTCACATACTAGATTGGCTATATCTATGTATTCATTTAAAGTTTTCTTTTACATATTGATCAGATATGCATAGCCTAATATTTTATTTATAATAATTATTATTTTATTAATTAATATATACATATTAATATGTCAATTAATTATAATTATATGGTTCATATTTAATTATATCATCATTCCATGTTAATAATTGGACATATATTTTATACATGTTTACATTATGCTTAATTTTCGGTAACTGTAAATTATTATTTTTTATAATTATTTACTATCATTTAAATTAATACACTATCTAAATAAATATATAAAATAAAATGTGTTATAAAAATTAACTTTTAAATTCTATAAAATTATTTTATCATGAAATATACCCTCAGCCAGAAAATGAGAATTTGAAAATAAATTTTTATATTTTTAATAATTATTATACTATACAGCCAAAAATAATTAGTTAGTAAAAAGTAAATTTTGACCAAGAAAAATTATTGAAAATTTTTACAGACCTCAAAATATCATTCTAGATTTTCTGAAAATTTAAAATTTGAATAATATGTCTTAAAAATATTTTTTATTAATGTTTTATTATTTTTGACTAATTAATTAATATTTTTTTAATGTAATAAAATTTATATTAAATTTATTTGTGTGTTGTGTATACGATTTGGAAGTGTCTAAAAGTTAAAAATAAATTTTTTATTTAGTTTTATTAATATATATATATATATATATATATAAATATGTTGTCTTTCTATTTTTCCTTGCTATAATGGTAAGGTTTTTAAAGGTGGCGGGATCTTTAGTGTTGTTTTCATCATTAATAAAGCACCTATTTTCAAGAAAGAAAAGATATTCTAAATATGCTTATATATATGTAAATTTATTTTATCTTTGTAATACATATACATACCTATATATATATGTTTATAATTAAAAAGACTTTTATATTATGTTTGTGTATATATATATTATTTTAATATCCAGTACAATAATACACACACACATATATAATTAATATTTTACTTATATATATAAGTTTTATGTATATACATACATACATACATATATTTATAATATTTATATAAATAACAAATTTACATACATATATATATTTGGACAACAGATAATACATATCGAATGAACTAACATGTCCGTTGCGACGTCCCAACATCTATATACAGACATGTTATACCTTGCATGAGTTTTCATGTTACACATGCACACGCATACATATATGTATATAACATATACGTGTACTTATATATGCCTAGAATATAAATTCAGAAATTTTGTAAATAAATTAGACTTCAAAGCCCAATATAGATCCAATAAGGGAATTTTTTAAAATTCATCCAAAACTTCCATTGTCGGCTGGCCCAGTTCAAATAGGGTATCTGTAACGACATGTATTTTAACGATAGGATATTTAAATAATTGATTTAAATAATGAAACATTAATTAATTAAAGGCCCAAAAATATGATTTTTCACATACGGCCGAATCTAGACTAGAGACCACTTACATTGAGTTCAGATTGACTTGCGAATTAAAATGAGTATAAGCATCGCTATATTTGGAGATCGGGCGATCCGATGGCCAAAACGATCTCGAAATGTGCGAAATTATTATCCCAGGGCATAGTCTTAGATAGTGACAAGATTTATACCATTGGGACCAGAAAAATGAAGTGATGTACGTAGACAAGTTTTATTGCGACCGGATGCGTCGTGTGATTGTACGAGCTCGAAACGTAAGACGGTTTATTTGAGAAATCAAATAAACAAAATATAATATTATATAAATAATCATTAAATTCTTTCCTCCTCTCTAATTCCTTTTCCATGTTTTATTGTTGCATTAAAAATCATGGCTGCTTCCCCTAATTTCATTCAAAAATTAAAATCGAGAGATCCGCTCCACAATAAATCACAAAACCAAATTCGTTAAGATCGAAGCGAGGAGAGCTTCAAATCCATGTGCTTGATCTAATGTTTGATTGTAATTGGAGACATCGACCTCCTAGGGCCGCGACTAGGGTTTGGATTTATCAGAGCTGGAGGTGGAGATATGCAAATCAGAAATTACCGTTGGGTTTCTCATCGCAAACTACACCTTTGCTCGAAGTTTGGCTAGATCCGATCGTCCCTAACTTGGTGTGACATTTTGAGGCCGATTTCCTAGGAGTGATGTCGCAATTTAAAGGGAGGGTTCGGAGGCATTGTGCTTTGGTGTATTGCAAAAGATCGCGTAATGGAACATGATAGCGAAGACGGTTCACGATTTCATTGAGTAACAGCCAAGATAGGGAAGAGAGAAGGTGTGTATATGTTGAGTGTAGGCACGGCCGTATACAGGAATGGAATATTAGAGTTTGAAGAAGAAAGGTTAGTGGGTGATTAATTGGTAATTAAGTAAATTAATTATTTAATTAATCTCGATTCTTATATAATTCATATCTTTTGCATATGAGATCCAACTTGGATGTAGTTTCTTGCGTTGCACTCATGATGAGGAGCTCTATGCCTTAGTGTTGGTTTGGATAGCTTTTGTTGAGGTGAGTGATATTGTCTCTCGCTGTACTATGATTGTTAGTATAGTATTGAAATGACATTTTGAAACGGTTTCTAACTTTAAAATGTGATTTTAATATATTTGAACACATTCTTTATTTTTATAAAAGAAAATAAAAGTATTTTAAAATGGTTTTAAATCGAATATCACATTTTTCTCATTTACGTGCTATTTTTAGGAAATTACTAGATTTGGGCTATATTTTATATGAATTCCCCATAGGTTGATATAGATGCATTATACATGTTGTGTGTACACTATATTAGATGTATATATGCTTATTTTCTTATTTTGGTTGAAAATGCCGATTTATTGGCAATGGAGTGTTAGGGAAATATCCCATGCATTGGGGTTTCGTACCTATTGATCAAAAATCTAAACGGACGGGATAAGTTGTAGAAGAGTATTAGGATGGATGGATGCCAGACGTTTTTCATTTCCATTTTTGGCTAAGTACATGACCAAAGTGGTTGGTATTGGCCACTGTAGAGTGGTTAATGCCCACCACTATTGATGATGGCCGATTTGGCCAATCTTTGGCATGGACGGTGAGGAGAATTCGAGGAGCGTGATACGATGGTTTGTTCGTGTGACCGAATCTGGGTCTTGATGTTATTACTCTACAACAAGTTGTTTCTATGCATGGGATTGGGGTGAGAATTCTAGAAGAGGGAGTGGGAACTATGTAGATCATGTTGGGGGTGTTCGCTTGATTCGCTTGGGGTTTAAGGGTGATGTAACAACATGATAAAAGCTTTAAATCTTCGGATGGTAACTCATGTTGGGAGTAGGTTTCGAAGGTAGCAACTCGATATTGGAGGGAGCCGTGGAGTAGGGGAACGTGAGTGGATTCCTCAAGAATAATGGAAACTAGATTGAGCAAAGAGTGGGCTGGGATACATGTGCTAAGGGATCGTTGATACTCGCAATGTCTTGTACTCGAAGCAGGGGTATTATGAGTGGGGATTCCCATGGATCGGTTGAGTGGATCTACATACCCTGGACTAGTGGTTTTGGGTCTAGCGTCTAGCTTTAGGCTACAAAACATGTATCTAGCTTTGCGCTATGAGATACGAGAGTACAACTAGAAACTGGGATTTTCCATTACTACCTAGCAGTAAGGAGGCCATACGAGTTATCATATATCAAGAGTACATTGAGTGATAATTAGTATTTTTTTAATGGATGTTATGTTTGTTATGGTTGCTTTATTAGCCACCTGTCACTCTAGGGATGTAACATGTTGTAGGTATTATGGATAGGGATACCTAGGCACCCCAACAGTTTACTTAGTATGGAGTACCCTTTTATGATGTTGTAGAGTAACATATTATCGATGTTATGTGCTAACTCTTTGGTTGTAGGGACAAGTCTGGTATGATTCGTATACTCTCTGTTCCATATACTATATCAACTTTTATAATATTTTGAGATTGTTTATCGCTCACGCCAGACTGTTGTCTGACTTGAGATTTTATGCTTTGCTTATTATTATCTAGGGTACTCTTAAATGAGTAGACTAGAAAGCAGGTGTTGATGGCATATTGAATTCTGCATATGGACTAGCAGGAGGCGAGGTTTTCTCATACTTATATTTGAGTTTGTTATTGCATATTCCGTTGTATGACACTGTGGAGCCTTGACAGTGTTTGACTTACTATTATTAGGGAGAGTTTATCAGTTGAGTTTATTTATTAGTTGTATAAACTCTATTACTATTTTGCATAACTGTATGAGCATGTGTACTTTGATTTTGTGGTTTATGTAGTTATTACTGTCTCGTCTATTTTATATCTATGATGATTATACATTTTATTCGATGTGCTATGAGATAAACGACACGTTATGTGATTGATTGATGTTTCTTTCTCTTTTCTTCTCTTCTATCTCTTTTTTTTATTTCTTTTCTTTCCTTTGACAACTGTCCTGCATCAGAGGTGTAGGCCGGTTGTTACAGTATCTCTTAGATAGGTTCTAGGCCTTAAAAGAATGATTTTCAGCCATTATTAACTGTCTATAGGTTTAAACTTTTAGTTACAATTTTCTAAGATAGTATTATATGCTGAAATAAAAGATTTTCCTAGTGCGTTTACGTATGTTCAAAATAGTATATGTGTGTGTGTATGCGCACACGCATGTGTATATAGTAGGGTTTTGAAAAATACTTTCAAAAATAACAAGTACGCATTCACGCGTATACCTATGGCCATGATCAAGCAACCTATGCTCTAATACCAAATGTAACAACCTATCTCGAAACAGACCTAATTTTTGATCCAAAAACGTCCCACCGAACATTAGACCCATTCCAAATATGGCTATTGGTTGGTAAAATTGAACAATACACAGAGCTATCGACTAGTGATATCAGAATGTCATAGCAGAAAGGATAAAATATAATATAAAAACAATATCCATTTTATAAAAATTCAAATTCCAAAACAAAACATAACATCCCAATATTGTAGTAAAATATCTCAAAATAAAATAACATCATGTCTGAAATGGGTACATTAAAATATAAAAACATAAGTAGATAGATAACTACCGCAAGACTCCATCTTCGCCTTCATCTCCTAGATCAGCATCGTATTCCCTAACCCGTATTATAATGAGCAGGGAGTCAGAACCACAATGTCTGGTGAATAT
Organism: Allium fistulosum; assembly: GCA_030737815.1. NCBI lineage: Eukaryota > Viridiplantae > Streptophyta > Magnoliopsida > Asparagales > Amaryllidaceae > Allium > Allium fistulosum. The sequence goes on from CM060903.1 coordinate 788,281,158, forward strand.
AATATCGAGTCTTTCCATAATAGTACTTGGGCAATATAATCTAGATAAGAATATAGCTTACACATCCGAACTATATTTCTTATAAATACTTCCGACTATAAGCTCGAAGGCTCTCCCACTCCAATCCTATAACTTACACTTTTCTAATCCAACTTTATAACTTACTTTTAACTGTAGGCCCAAGGCCATTCCTAGTCCCACGTATCCACCGTCAATCATGTCCTAACAATGTGAGAGTAAGTACCTGAGCCACTTAATACATTTTCAATTGGAATTAGGCAGACTCTGACCATTTAATACCTGTATCTTAGGTAGGTTCCGGTCATTTAATACCTAACCCAAGGTGGACCCCTCTCTGGTAGTATCTAGCTAACATCACATGGAATCTCATCAAGCCATTTAATACTTCTTTTTAGAAGAGGCAGGCCCTACAATAGGCAATTAATACCTCAAACCCGAAGTGGACCATCCCCGAGATTTCCATCTACCATGCCTAAACGTTATCCCCGGCCATTTAATACTTCCTAATTAGAGAGGAGGCATACCCTACAACAGCCACTTACTACCTTCGATCCTCGAAGCAAGTCCTACGTATTATGATTCATAACCCAAAATATGAGGTCTCACGTTAGTCCAACTATTCTTAGGCACCGGTATCTAGGTTAACTAGACAGACTTACCTTATCGAATTGAGCTAAGCATGCGTCCTCCATGGGTACTTATTATAGATGGTGTCTCACATCAGCCCCGAAGTCACACTGTTGGTAGCGAAATTAGTTGGGCAGGCTTCCGTGTGCTTTTGACTGACCTCGCATCCCTATAACTTAGTAGTAATATACACTCCCCTAATCATGCTACCACGTACCTCACCGCATTCTACTATGGATATAAAGAAAAATTCCTTATTCCGCCACTAATCCATCCTTAACTTCCATCCTATGAGGTTTTAATACTAATTACTAACATATTTGCTACGCAATTAACACATCATTTATACGCTAATATATATATATATATATATATATATATATATATATATATATATATATCTGTGTGTATGTGTGTGTGTATACACACACACATACACACACACATACCAAAACATTCCTAAGCGTGCGAAGATTACGTCCTACGCTAATCGTTTAAATGTCAAAACTTCAATTTATACAAGTTTAACTTCATACCATAACATACAAATTAGCTAATATCCTTAGCCCAACAATAGTCTTATATAAGTAAGTAGAATCAATTACTAAGCTTATTTTATATACTAAAACAGTTGACTCAACATCAATAGAATTTGCAATTCAAATCCTTTTACACTATATTCAACTTCTGCACATAAAGTGAAAAGGGATTCATATTTAACTAATGGAAATAAGTAATGCAAATTACGAATAGGAGAATCCGTAGTTGACACACCATTTCCTAATTTATTTCCTTTTTAAAACGCTTAATCTCATCAAAAGAGAAATGTGAGAAGTGGGATAGAATGTAAAGTATTAACATTGCAATAACTACACAAATTCTTCTATTTCAATATAGAATAATTGAGATTCCAAAACATAAGAATTGACATTTCGCATTGAGGGAATGCTGGGGGGTTTTGTTTGGTATTTACGTAAACAAAATTCCCCAAGACATTTATCAAATACAACATATACTATACAATTACTAAAATGAGAAAAACTAAGATTTCCACTCATAGATAATTCCCAGCTTTCTCCTTTCAATTTGATATATAATAATTGTATTGTATATTAATTAGATTCATAATTTTAGGGATTAGAGGAGAATAGAATTAGAAATTGAATATTAATATGTAAAATCCCTTACTTGAAGACCTTAAGTTCTGAATCGTGTGGAAGAATGAGATGGGCAGAGCTCCGTCTACATTTGCAAATAATTTGTGAATAAAAGTGAGGGGGTTAGGCTCTTATTTATAGTGGTTAGAAGTCACCAGGACAATCGGATTTAAGTCGATTTAAAATAATAAATTAGGACCGTTCCTAGCCTAAATAATTCTAGCCACCACAACGTCCGTTGGTCGATCGCTCCTACCTAGGCGGTCGACCGACCCTAGCTAGGCGGTCGATCGGTTATTTTTGGGAATGTATTAATTGTCTTGTTTAACGTATTATTTAATTCCTTAATTAATTTTTAAAGTCAACGTTTATCTTAACATTTTCCCTAACCCCATTTCTAATCAATGTTAATTTTAAAATTTCAAATTCTTAACATTAATTATAAATTTGAATTTGAATTCCATTTGAATTATTTTGAATTCGAAAACTTCAAACGTCAATAACTTCTCCGTTTGAGCCCCGATTTCAAAACTTTATATATGAAAATTAATCAGAAAATCGCCATGAAAGCAATGATGTAACTTCCGTGGTTAAAATTTGACATTACAAAATTTCTATTTTTAGCCTTATTATTAATTTTTACGGGGTGTTACACAATCAATCTTTGGTTGACTTATGTCCACACTTAAGTGAATAATCCTGGTGATGGTTTCAACATCAAATTAGGATGTCATGATTCCTTTGGGGATGATGACTTAAAGGAATTCATTTTAACTCAATCCATATTCCTAAGAATATCGAGAACTTCAACGTGGATATAGGTCTCTATGGTGAAGACAATACAGGGTTTAGCTAATGAATAGTTATTTCATAGTGAAATAGGTTTATTTGATGACTTTGTGATCGTTTTGGTTTCTCCACGATTACTAAAGACACTTTGAACCAAATCGAGGGTAAATGCTTGGGGAAGCTCCGCATATGATCCAGCTTCTTAACAATTAATTTATTTCATATTATATTTAATAAACTTCCATATTAGCATTCCGTTCATTGTCACTTTTTGATAGCCTTGTTAGAACACTTATATTCTCATTAGTAATAATGTAATATTATATCTTTTCATGTGGATCCCAAAACGACCAGCCATTTGAGGGAATTGATTGCAGCTCAAGGTACTTCAGTTATGCCTCTATGCACATCATTAACTCCATCTCATCCAACTTCAGTAGATAAAAAGAGCAGTTGAATCTCCTTCAAGATGGTTCGCGCGAAAGACCGCCTTTAGAAACTATTGATTCTAAAGTTTTAAGGAAAGCTAAGAATGATCATGTCCATCCTTCAGGAGCTCCAAACTCCAAACCATGTATAAAAGATTCAAATGCTCGATCCAACCACAGCTTCCTTAATAATTAAAGAGATCTTTGTTGTTAAAGTAAATGATTTGAAACGATATGTTACATCAAAGATTTAGCTTTCGATTTCACAACAGGGAATAGGTACTTTGCAAATTTCTATTGAATAATCAACTCTACGTGCATATATTCCAATTTTTGCTTCCTAATCATATACTCTTTAAATTTCATAGGTCTCAAGAAATATTCTTACACGTAGTTGGATCTTACTTGTCAAGTGGTGTTTGAAATGTTTTTTGTTTGACATCGACAAAAGAATGAATCATCTTCTCAGATCCATTGATTTCATGCCTTTTTCCATCAAGGATTCACTACGGCATTATCCATGGAAATAAATGCGCTTCTTCGAAATCTAAAATGTGCCAAAGAAAATGAGGCTAAGCTAAAAAGGAGCATCAACCAATATGCTGAGGAAAATGATTTTATTGCTATCTAAAATAAAGAGTTGAGTAACACAAAAACAACCACTTGAATAAGGAGGTAGAAAAGTTTCAAGAACTCAAATGCCTCAAAGAACAAAATGAATACTTACGTCAAGAGAATGCTTGAATCATAAAGTAAGATGCACCTAAGGAAATGAAAGATAATAGATGTTTATACCAAAAGGTGGCACAAACACCTAAAATGAAAAATATAAGAATTAAATTAATAGAATAAATTAACATGAGGAAAAACAGAGCACACAAGATTTATACTGGTTCGGCTAATCGTTGCTTATGTCCACTTAATTTTGTTAATGTTTCTGATAGTTGTTTACAAAACCTATTCTTATGGATTAGTGATGATCCCTAAAATTACAAGAGTGATTTGATAATTTGCGAGTAACTGAAAAAGGGTCCCCAAAAACATGCCCCTAGCCCTCTATTTATAGTTGTAGCTTGCCAAGATTCTCTCAACCACGTCCATGCCCATGTTTCTCAAGTCCAAGAGGAGTAGTGCTAGGAATATCATGGCCACATTAGCAATAATCAGGGATCGGTATGGACTCGTACTCAGGGATCGACACCGATCCATGAGATTGCCTTCTGGGTCACTTCTTTGGCCTTGCATAGGCTCGGCTTGTTCGTACCTTCATCTTTCTCACTTTATTTGCTTCACAGAGGCTTAGATCTGAGAGGATTTCTTGGTTCAAGGATAAGACAATAGTGTTTGGTTTATGTTTCGATGGTGGTAGTGGATATGAACTTGTGAACCATCCTTTATAGCATGGAATTGTTCACGATCACCTTAACCTAGCAAGGCATAAAGCAGGTGAACATTTTAGGGAACTTTTAGGGATTGCTACTGAAACCTGTGTATGGATCGGTACCAATCCATTCACTTTGATACTTAGGCATTGATCTTGTTGCTTAAGAGATGGGAGATGTGAAGGACCATGCCTAGAGACTTTACTATTTTTTGGGCTTGATTCACTGATTGCACTCGGCATCTGAGCTTGGCAGTCATGATTTTGAACTTCCTATCTTGATAACTGTTAGGTTTAATTGATCGGATTCATTCGAATATGGTCTAGTCACAAGGCTGGATAACATTTGCTCCCTAAAGTACATTTTGTTTTCTAACAAGATGTGCTTTGAAATAAGATAAACTGGATTTTGCATCGTTTGCTAAAGTAGTGCACCAGTCTCTGGATTCGGGACTTCTCACGTATAAGTGCAGCGCTCAAAGCGTGCATCGACATTACTAGATAAATAAATAAGTCCTCTTCTTCCAGTGGCTTCGGTAGGATAAGGGTCCTCTCTAAGTGATCTACCAAAGCCTGAAAAGTATCTTTGCGCTCTTGCATCTAAGCGAAGTTGCTTTTCTCTTCCTTGAGAACATCGAAGAAAGGTATGCACTCCTCTATGGCTCCCAAAAGAAACCAGCATAGGGCGGCAACCTTTCCATTCAAGCTTTGAACTTCTTTCATTGACTTCGGGGCTTCGATGTTTCTCAATGCCTAAACCTTTTCTGAGTTATCCCCTACTCCTCTCGAGTTCACTATAAAACCCAAGAACTTTCCCGAAGCAAATCAAAATGAACACTTTAATGGATTAAGCTTCATCCCATACTTGCGGAGCATGCTAAGCATACTTGCCAATTCCTTTATATGGTTCATCAATCGTCATAATTCAAAAGAATATCATCCACGTAGACTTCCATTGTGAGCTCAGTCTGCTCCTTGAACATCGAGTTCGCCAGTCTTTGGTAAGTCTCTCCTACATTCTTCATGCTGAAGGGCATAACAAGATAACAATACAGTCCTATGTCGATTATGAAGCTAGTATGTTCTTGATTTGGGATATGCATTGGAATTTGGTTTTAACCAAAGTAAGCATCCATAAACAATAATAGCTCGTGCCCAGCGGTTGAATCAATCAATTGATCGATCTTCAACAAAAGGAAACTGTCCTTCGGGCAAGCCTTATTCATATCTAAATAGTCGATGCACGTCCTCCATTTCCCTTTGGACTTCTTGATCATAACTGGGTTGGATACCCATTTTGCATATAGAGCATCGTAGATGAAGCCGTTATCTCTCAACTTGTCCACTTCCTCTTTCAGTGTAGCGGATCGCTCCGAACTCAGGTTGCGTCGTTTCTATTTTATAGGAATGCATTTAAGGTTCGCATTCAATGCATGACATGCTATCTCTGGCGATATTCCACACATGTCGAAGTGCATCCAAGCAAACACATCTAGGTTCGCCTAGAGAAAACCAATCAACTCTTTCACCATCCTCATGCTAAGTTGAAACCCGATCTTAAGGACCCGTGCAGGATTATCCCGACTGACTGGGATGTTAATCGTCAATTCCATGAGGGCCGCCCTCGCATCCTCTGGCTCTTTTCTTAGGTCCATATCCTTATGGAACCGATTGTGCTGCCCGAGCCAGGGCTTAGGCGATGGTTGCTATGCATCCAATGACTTGATGCAAAGAGTCTTCTCTATATGCTTTCCTTTTTCATGTCGCTTTGCTTCCTTCAGCTCTATGATGTAATATTCTCGCCCACTCCATTATTAGTAGGAAATTTTATCATTAGGCACCACCCGAAAACTGGCAAGGGTTGGCCTACCCAGAAAAGCATTATAAGCTGAGAAAATCTCCAATGCCAAGAAAGTCATAACCCACACTTGCTTGCAGTCACCTTCACTTAAAACCACCGGTAGGTCCAGACATCCCACAGGTACTATTGCTACTCCATTAAATCCTTGGATCTGGGATTTTCATGGCTTGAGATCCGGACTATCCATCTTAATTTGGTCATAAGCTTTTTTAAATAGGATATTTACCGAGCTACCACACTCGATCAGAATCTTCTTTATAATTGTTGGCCCAATCATGGCCGATATCGCCAGGGCATCAAGTATAGGCGCTTCGACCCTGTCTACATCTCTGTTCCTGAAAAAAGAATAACCAGTCATTATCTTGAGTTGTTTTGTCAGAGCTCCGTCTCGACGCCAAAGTAACTCTCATTCACAACGTGCTTCAACGAAATCTAAAATCTCTCCATCTCATTCTAGCTCTTTGCAACTGGATGAGGTCTACCAAAAATTGTGTTTATGACTAGTCTTTTCCCAAGCTATCTAGACTAATTGTCACTAGGCCCACCTGACCTCATTGGTATTGTCCCTAGGGATGAGGATTTCCTTGCCCGCCATCTTGCGGGGCTTTAACAAATTGTCGTAACTTCTTTTTCCCAATCCAGTCCTCTATTATATTGTGTACATGCCGACACTCATTCGTGTTATGACCTTAGGTTTCGTGAAAGCGACAATACCTACCAGATTTCTTCTCTTTCTCTATTGACTCCCTTAGAGGTGGCTTCTTATAATAATCAACACCCAACGTGGCAAGGTAAATATTTCAATCGAGTTATTAAGTGGTGTGTAATCCTTAAATCTCGGGAATCTCAGTTGTTTATTGCAACCCGGTTTCCTATCTCCACCTTCTCGGTTAACTTCTTTTTATGCACTACCACTGTTATCCATATTCACATCAATTATGTCGAAACTTCCCCCAGTCTGCTTGATGGCAACATTACCGTGAATAACCTCAATCAATTGCCCAACATTAGCTTTACTAGCTGTAGTACTTGCCTCTTCCAAGTGCAAGAGTTGATTCACTTTCCTGTAAAAAAAACCATTATCGACAGGGGTTTCATCATTAACCATCTCCAAAAATCAGTATTCGGATGCACCCCCAATATCAATGCCATTAATAGAATGTCTTCTTTTGCATTACTCACCCCTGTCACCGTCATGTTAAACCTGCTCAAAAAAAATCCTTTAGTGACTCTCTTACATCTTGGAAGAGGTACGAGAATGACATTACGTCCTTAGGACGAGTGTGTGTAAATGGAACTGCTCAACATACTTCTGTGCTAACTGATCAAAAGATGATATGGATTTCGGCAAAAGTCGGGTGAACCACATCGTCACAATGTCCTCGAGAAAAATTGGCAAGCAACGACATCTGATAGTGTCACTCACTTTGGCCAAATCCATATGCTAATCATGCTTCATCAAATGTTGTCTCAGATCCGTCTTTCCATTATAAAATGACATCGCTATGCAGTTAAAGCGCTTAGCGGTTCCATAATGGCGGAGGTGTAAAAAGTTATAGCGGTGATAAAGTGGGGATATATCGAGAAATAATGGATGTAACACCCCGTAAAATGAACAAAAAATAAATGGATTAAATTGAATTAAACACGATAAGATAGAGTATGGAAATTTTATAAAAGTTGGGATTTTATCACAAAAGTTATTCCGTTGCATTCTTGGCGAAATTTTGATCTATTTCCATATATAATATGCTGAAAATGGAGCTCAAATGAAGAGGTTATAAGTGTTTAAAGTTTTCAGATTTAAATTAATTTAGCTTGAATTCAAAATTAAATAAGAACTTAAATTTAGGATTTGGATTTTAAAATTTAGCTTGGTGGCTAAGTACACGTTAAATAACGTTTGATTAACATTTAACATTGAAGTTGATTAGGGGGAAGGCATTAATTTATAAAGCAACAGAATCAAATATTTCCTGAAATAATTAATCGGTCGACACTCTAGTCATGATCGGTCGACCCCTAGCGATCGGCCGGTTGAATAAGGGTGGTCGACCAGTCGATGCTGGATTTTGGCAGTAGCAGTTAGGGTTTGAAGAGGTGTTAACGCTCCAGATATATTTGTTCCTCGCCTACTTCCATCCTGCGGTTCATGTGCATTTCAATTTTCAACCCCTATAAATAGAATTCTATCCTCTCCACTTTTTGTTCATATTATTTTGGGGAACACAATGAAACTCTATCATTTCTATCTCTCTAATAAGAGAAACTCCATAGAAAATTCAGGTAAGGATTCAACCCATTCCTTATTTATTTCTTCTTTCTCCAATCTATTCCTATACTATTCTTCTCCAATTATTTTGAATTTAATGAATATATATACTCTTCCCTACTGTATGTGTATATATCAAAAGAGAGAGATTCTGGAAGGGACTGAAAGGCTACAAATCCATTGAAGTGAAGCTAAGGAAAATCAATGAGTGGAAACCTTAGTATTTCTTTTTCAATAATTGTTTAGTGTATTCCTTTTTGGATTTGAATATGCCTTAGGGATTTGGGATTTCGAAAATACGATAGATAAAATCCCCTAAAATTCCTTTTTCTTTCGAAATGCCAATTCTATGTGAAGATTCTAGATTATTTACATTCATTTGATGGGATTTGTTATGTTGTGCAATTTTTAACGATTTCATATTCTATTCCACTTCTTCTCCCTTTATGGTTCAAATTTGTTTTCTTCAATAAAATAGGGGTATAGATTACGAATTTTAGTCATATTTTACACCGCTTATTCTACATAAAGTCCTTCTTGTCTATTTCTTTATAAAAAGAGATGTTGAATAGAATATGAGATTTAGATTGCAATTCCCTTTGTTTGGGATATCCCATTCAATTAATGTAATAAATCGAGTTTCTAATTTATTTATAAGTCCGTTATTATAGTTTTGGTTATGAATAATTATTATTTATTTAGATATTGAAATCCCTTATTTTGATATGTTGGAATCTTGAGAATTTGAAGAAAAAGGGCTTATAATAGTATTGGGTTAGGGAACTGACATTTAACACTAGTTTAGGGCGTTAAATCAGCGTTAAATCCATGCATTTTGAATTTATTAGGTGTGAATATTTATTTATTTATATTAGCATAATTAACGTATGACCGTAACGTATATTGCGAAGTTAATTAGGTAATTATTATTTTCATTTATTCCCCCATTATGAAGTTAATTGATTGCTAGACGAAAATAAGAGGAAATACTTATATAGTTTAATTATTATTTTAAGGTGTAATAAGGAAGGTTCCTTATAAGGCCTTATTTATGAAATGGTGAGATAAGTATATATATGGAGAGTATTTGATTTATGGCTAAGTAAAATGGATGTGGCGTTAATAGAGTGACATGATGGAAGTTTGCCCTTCACTTTGAGGCTACCAGCAGTTGTGTATACATTGATTGATGTGAAATATCCGTATGATAAATATTTGTAATGACATGAGGTTAGTCCCAAATTATGTAAGGGAAATCTATCCAGCTAATTTAGCTACCGGTTCCTATGAATAGTCGTACTAATGTGGGACGTCATTATGAGTATGGGCCATGAGACGAAGGGCCTGCTTCGAGGTCTTGAGGTATTAAGTGGTTGTTTGAGGGTCCGCCTTAAATGGTCAAGGGATTACGTTAGTGGTATCTCAATGGGGTCTGCATGGAAATAGGTATTAAATGATGGGGTTTGCCTTAATTAAAGTATTAAATGACTAGAGTTTGCTTCTTTTCCATAAGGAAGTGGTAAGTGGCCTAAGAGATTCCATATGATGTTAGCTAGATAGTACCATTGAGGAGCACGCCTTGGAAATATGTATTAAATAATGGGGTCTGCCTTAATTAAGGTATCAAATGGCCAGAGTCTGCCTATTTTCAATCAAAAGGTATTAAGTGGGTTGGGTACCGTCTCTTACATTATTAGCTGTTTATAATGTATGATTAGGACATGAGATTCTAGAAACCTGCTTCTGGACGGAAGGTATTAAGTGGTTGGACCCGTCTCCTTTCCTTAGAAAAAGTATGAAATGGTTTAATGGTTTATCTTTCGAAGACATATTCTTATCTTGAGATATACTACCCAAGTATTGAAAAGGTAAGACTTGAGGTTTTTATTCACCAAACATTGTTGTTCTGACTCCGTCCTCATTACAACACATGTTGAAGGCGTTGATGGAAAAGGTGACGCTTGGAGGTGGAGGTGGTGGACTTGTGGTAGTATTTACCATTTTTATTTGCTTTCATATATAACCATGTTTTCAGACTATTGTTGTAACAGATTATGTTATGGTTTGATGGTATCTTGTATTTTGACATTGTTATGATTTTGAAATAAATGGGTACATTTTACTATTATATTTTGTTCCATTTGTTATGAGCTCTGAAAGTTTAGTTATGGCTTTATACTGTTATTTCTTAGTCCTACCAACAGCTTACCTTAGAATGGATCTAAGTTTTGATAGGCCTTTTTTGGGTTGAAATTTTGGCTTATTTCGGGGTAGGTTGTTACATTTGGTATCAGAGCCAAGATTACTCTATCAACGGTGAAAAACTATACATATGAGAGACATATTTGTTATTTTGAAAAGGTTTTTCAAAAAGAATTTTCAAAATTCTATATATACGTGCACCCTATTTCTGGAACATACGCATATACATTGGGCAACCTTTTTCTTTTTATATAAATACTATCTTAGGAAATCTCACTAAAGGTTTAACCTATAGATAGTTATATGGCTGATAATCAATCTTCTTCTAGACAAGGGAACCCTACCCATGGAAGACCACCCATTCGAGGAATGCACGAATAGTTTAGACAATATCTTAGGACCGTCGAGCAGATTCTTGTCCTTCTAGCTACACCGATGGCACCTGCTGCCTCGCCTGTCGATGCATAACCTCATCCTGTTGATTTTCCCAAGATGCGTAAGGACTTTCTCAATATGGGAGGAAAGACATAGTCCGGAACTGAAGAATATTTGGAAGCTAAAGCTTGGGTGAGTGACTGCGAGAAAATATTTAGAGAGCTTGATTGGGATGATTAGTATGAAGGAGAATAGCAGCTTGGCACCTTAAGGGAGAAGCTTTGGAGTGGTGGAACTTTATGACTAATGAACACCCGAGAAGGATATTCTCTTGGGACGAATTTAGGGACAGATATGAGATGAGGTTCATGTTTAGAGCACAGGTTAGCTTACAAATGGAGAAGTTCATTCAGCCGAGACAAGGAGATTCTACCCTTAAGGAATACATAGCTAAGTTTACTGAATTGGCTAAATTCGGGATGAGCCTAATAGACACACTTATGAAAAAGGCTATGAAGTTCGTAAATGGTTTAAATTCTCCGCTAATAGAAACATTATTGACCCAAGTTCTTATTCGGGCCACGATAAGATGTTGGTAGAAATGGCAATGCTGCATGTAGCCAATGAGGAAGATAAGGAAGTAGAGAAGGAGAAGTCTGCATCGACCCAAAAGCAAGAAGGTTATGAGGCTAAAGATTGTAGAGTGAGTCTGATGAAGGAAGCCTTTAAAGGGAAGTGCTTTAACTTCCATGAGGAAGAGCATTACAAGAATCAGTGTCCTAAGATGGCTAAGGAAGGATCAAGCGGACATGCCTACATTATTGAAGCCATCCCCATTGCTAGTAAGCCACCATGAGACCAAGGAAAAGCTGCTCTAGAAGGTATAACACTTATTTTTAGGGTGACCATTCATATCATTTTTTATTCAGGGGCATCGCATACCTTTATAGCTAGGAATGTTATAAATCTCCTTAACCTTCAAATGCAGATGGTCAACAGCCCAATAGAGGTTTCTAATCCTATTGGGGGTTCGATCCATCTCCCTCTGATTTGCAAAGACCTAGTGTTAGACATATGTGATGTTGATTTCATATGTACTGCGTACGTTCTAAATTTCAAGGGGTATGGACTTATCTTGGGTATGGATTGGCTGTCATATTATGGAGGCATTCTTGATTGTGATAAGAGGGTAGTACGATTAAGGAGTTACGGAGGTCATGACCTAGAAGTTCTTTGTACACCCAAAGATATAGTTGAGTTAAGCAATTTATACTCACAAAGACTATCTATTGTTGGAGAGCCATCATTTATACCCGTAGTTTGTGAATTTCTTGATGTCTTCGAGGAGGTCTAGGGTCTCTCACCGCATAGGGAGATTTAGTTCCAAATCGATTTAGAGAAAGGCACAAGGCCCGTCGCTCTGCCTTTGAGACATATGGCCCTGAAGAAAAAGGGGAATTGGATAAGAAAATCTCAGATCTATTAAAGAAAGGATTCATCCGTAGGAGTACTTCTGAATGGGGAGCCCCTATTGTTTTTGCTACTAAGACAGACTGCTCTTTGAGACTTTACGTCGATTATAGAGAGTTGAACAAGTTGATAAGGAAGAATAGGTACCCTTTACCTAGAATAGATGACTTATTCGACCAACTTGAAGGAGCTAAAGTCTTTTCCCAATTAGACTTAGCAACGAGATTCCATCAATTGAGGATTGCAGAGGAAAGCAAGTCGAAGATCGCATTCTGTACACCAGATGGTCTTTATGAGTGGGAAGTAATGCCTTTTGGCCTGACGAATGCCCCAACATACTTTGTGGATTTGACGAGCAGAGTATTTAGAGGGCAACTTAATAAATTCGTTGTGGTATTTGTTAATGAAATCTTGGTTTTCTCCAAAGGGAAGAATAAGCATGAAGACCACCTTAGGTAGGCATTGGAGACATTAAGAAGGAGTCAACTCAAAGCCAAGTTTTCTAAATGACATTTTTGAAAAAACGAAGTTAGGTTCCTTGCGCATATTGTTTCGGAACAAGGATCGGTTGTGGACCCTGCTAAAGTGGAAGTTGTCCAAAGATGGAAGACTCCTAGTAATGCATCAGAGGTTAGGATTTTTCTAAGGTTGGCAGGCTACCATAGGAAGTTCATTAAGAACTTTGCAAAAATAGCAACCACTTTAACCCAACTGATTAAGAAGAATCTAGTTTTTGTTTGGGATGATAGATGCACTAAGGCATTGGAGAAGCTTAAGGGTCACTGACTAGTGCACCTGTGCTCACTATTCCAGATGGAACAAAGCCGTTTACAGTTTTCACATATGCATGTGGTATAGGATTAGGGGCAATTCTTATGCAAGAAGGGAAAGTAGTTGCCTATGCTAGTAGATAATTAAAGGATCATGAGAAGAAGTATCCAGTGCATGATTTGGAATTGGCAACCACTGTCTTTGCCTTAAAGATGTGGAGGCATTATCTCTTGAGGGAAAGGTTTGAGTTATTCACTGATCATAAATCACTCAAATACCTATTTTCCCAAAAATATTTAAATCTTAGGAAGTAGAGGTGGATGGCGTATATAGCATCCTTTGGCTTTAGTATTCAGTATACCTCTGGAAAAGGGAACGTAGTCGCCGACGTCTTTAGTTGGAGGCATGCTACCCTAGGTGATATATATGAAAGGAGATAGTTGGAGTTTCTCTCAAATTTTAACTTCCAACCATTAACAGAACCCATCCAAGGATTTCTAGTAGTTATGGAGATTAGACCAGCCTTGATCGATCGCATAGGACTTGAGCAAGTGAAGGATGAGAAGTTGGTTGAGATTTTAGAAAAACTTAGGAAAAGGGAGCTTTTCCCCATGCTAGTAGGTATTCAGTGGATGAGAAGGGGTGCTTGAGAAGAGATGGATGTCTCTGTGTTCCAATGACTGAGGATTTGTTGAAAGAAGTGCTTATGGAATGTCACCACTCAAGAATGACTATTCACCCCGAAGGAGATAAAATGTACAAGGAGATGAAGAGAATTTTCTTTTGGAATGGAATGAAGAGAAGCATAGTTGAGTTTGTTTTTAGGTGTCTAACATGCCAAAAAATAAATGCTGAGCAAGGGAAGCCTGGTGGATTATTATTACCTTTAGAAATTCCGACTTGGAAGTGGGAACATATTTCAATAGATTTTGTGGAAGGATTGCCTAGAAGATAGAAGGGTAACGAGGCTATTTGGGTTATTGTGGATAGACTCACTGAGAGTGCTCATTTTGTTCCAATTAGGAGAAATAGAACTGCCGCTTTTCTCGTATAGATTTATATCAAGGAGGTAGTTCGTCTATATGGAATTCGTGTAAGCATAGTCAGTGATAGAGACCCCTTATTCACTGGCGAGTTTTGCAGGAGCCTACAAACAGCTTTGGGAGCTTCTTTTAACCTTAGCACTATGTATCACCAACAAACTGATAGGAAAACAGAAAGGGTGATAAGATTTTGGAGGACTTGTTGAGAGCTTGTGTCTTGGAATTCGGAGGATATTGGGAGCAGCATCTACCATTGGTTGAGTTCGCGTATAATAATAGCTATCAAGTGACAATTGGTATGACCTCTTTTGAAGCACTTTATGGGTAGCTATGCAAATCGCCAAGTTGTTAGTGGGAAAACACTGATAAAGTATTGCTCGGACCCGATTTGATCTGTGATACCATGCAAAAAGTAGAGTTGATCAGGAAAAGAATGAAGGAAGCACAAGACCGTCAGAAATCTTATGCAGACAAGAGAAGGAAAAAGCTTGAGTTTGAGGTTGGAGATACGATGTTTGTTAAAATCCCCCCTCTTAGAAAGGTTGTTAGATTCGGCAAGTCTGGAAAACTAGCGCTAAGGTCTGTTGGGCCATTCAGAGTTTTGGAAAGAATATGAAAACTTGCTTACCACGTGGAGCTTCCAGACCGATTGAAAAGATTCCACAATGTTTTCCACATTTCTCACCTTAAGAAATGACTTCATGATAATACTATTAGAGTTGAGCCTGATTAGTTTGGGGATTTAGAGAGGGAATCAATATCGCGAAGCACAAAACTAGAAGACTCCAATAAAGTTATTCTACTAGTCCGAGTACAATGGGAGACAATCCGATGGAAAGCACTTGGGAAACCGAGGAGAAGATGAAGATCACTCATCCAGAGCTTTTCACTGGTAAAATTTTCTCTCCAAAATTAGGATTTTGGATGCATCATGGTCGCTAGATTGGATGGTGGGAGATGGTTGCTACACTTTTTCACAATCACTTTTCACTTATGTAGAAATTTTTATGCATGTTTAGGGTATTTGCATACATACTTTCATGACACGATTACACATGCTAGGATTGAGCTCATTTTAGTATGACTACACTACATAATCATATTGTGCTATTGATTGAGTAGATGGTTGTGTAGATAACTTGGTTGTATAACATGAATGTTATTGTGCGTTACATTGTTCACCCCTTGAAAGATTTCGAGACAAATTCTTTTTAAGGTGGGGAGAATGTAACATCCCGTAAAACGAACCAAAAATTATTAGATTAAATTGAATTAAATATGATAAGATAGAATATGAAAAATTTATAAAGTTGGAATTTGACCACGAAAGTTATTCTGATGCGTTCATGGTGAAATTCTAATCTGTTTTCGTATATAATATGTTAAAAACGGAGCTCAAATGAAGAGGTTATGAGCATTTGAAGTTTTCAGATTTAAATTAATTTAGCTTGAATTAAAATTTCAATAAGAATTTAAATTTAGGATTTGAATTTTAAAATTTAGCTTGGGGGCTAAGTAAACGTTAATTAATGTTTGATTAACGTTAAACGTTAAAGTTGATTAGGGGAAATTAATTAATTTATAAAGCAACGGAATCAAATATTTCCCGAAATAATTAACCGGTCGACACCCTAGTCACAACCGGTCGACCTCTAGCGGTTGATCGGTCGATGCCAGATTTCGACAGTGGCAGTTAGGGTTTGAAGGTTTGCGTTATCGTTTTAACGCTCCAGATTTATTTGTTCCTCACCTACTTCCATCCTGCAATTCTTATGCGTTTCAACCCCTATAAATAAAAATGTATCCTCTCCGCTTTTTATTCATATTATTTTGGGGAATACAATGAAACTTTGCTATTGCTATCTCTCTAATAAGAATCGGAAACTCCATAAAAAATTCAGTTAAGGATTCAACCCATTCCTTATTTATTTCTCCTTCCTCCAATTTATTCTTATATCATTTTTCTCCAATTATTCTGAATCTAATGAAGATATATACCTCTTCCCTATTGCGTGTGTATATACCAAAAGAGAGAGATTCTGGAAGGGATTGAAAAGCTACAAATCCATTGAAGTGAAGCTAAGGCAAATCAATAAGTGGAAACCTTAGTATTTCTTTTTCAGTAATTGTTTAGTGTTTCCTTTTTGGATTTGAATATGCCTTAAGGATTTTGAGATTTCAAAAATACGATAGATAAAATCCTTCAATATTCCTTTTTCTTTCGAAATGTCAATTCTATGTGAAGATTCTAGATTATTACATTAAATTGATGGAATTTGTTCTGTTGTGCAATTTTTAATGATTTTATATTCTATTCCACTTCTCCTCCTTCTATGATTCAAATTTGTGATTCTCCAATAAAATAAGGGTTTAAATTACGAATTTTATTCTTAATTCACACCGCTTATTCTACACAAATTTCCTTTTTGTCTATTTCTTTGTAAAAAGAGGAGTTGAATAGAATATGAGATTTAGATTGCAATTCCCTTTGTTTAGGATATTCCATTCAATTAATGTAATAAATTGAGTTTCTAATTTATTTACAAGTCCGTTGCTATAGTTTTGGTTATGAATGGTTATTCCCTGTTTGGATATTGAAATATCTTATTTTGATATGTTAGAATCTTGGGAATTTGAAGAAAAAGGGCTTGTAATAGTATTGGGTTAGGGAATTGACATTTAACGCAAGTTTAAGGCGTTAAATCCATGCATTTAAAATTTTTTAGGTGCGAATATTTATTTCTTTATATTAGCGTAATTAACGGATGATTGTAACGTATATTGCGTAGTTAATTAGGTAATTATTATTTTATTCCCCATTAGGAAGGTAATTGATTGTTAGGCAAAATAAGAGGAAACACTGATGTAGCCTAATTATTATTTTAAGACGTAATAAGGAAGGTTCTTTATAAGGCCTTATTTATGAAACCGTGAGATGAGTATATGTATATATGAAGAGTATTTTATTTATGGCTAAGTCATAAGGATGCGAGGTTACTAGAGTTACATGATGGAAGTCTGCCCTTCACTTTGAGGCAACCGGCAGTTGTGTACACTTTGATCGATGTGAGATATCCTTATGTTAAATATTTGTAATGACGCGAAGAAAGTCCCAAATTCCATAGGGGAAATCTGCCTAGCTAATCTGGCTACCAGTTCCTACGAATAGCCGGACTAATGTGGGACGTAATTATGAGTATGGATCATGAGACAAAGGGCCTGCTTCGGGGTCTTGAGGTATTAAGTGGTTGTTTGAGGGCCCGCCTCTTTTTCCCAGATGAAGTATTAAATGGTCAAGGGGTTACGTTAGGTGGTATCTCAATAGGGGTCCACTTTTGGAAATAGGTATTAAATGATGAGGCCTACCTTAATTGAGGTAGTAAATGACCGGAGTATGCCTATTTTCCATAAGGAAGTATTAAGTGGCCTAAGAGATTCCATATGATTTCAGCTGGATAGTACAATCGAGGAGCATGACTTGGAAATAGGTATTAAATGATGGGGTCCGCCTTAGTTAAGGTATTGAATAACCAAAGTCTGCCTATTTTCCAACAGAAGGTATTAAGTGGCTTGGGTACCATCTCTTACATTATTAGCTGTTTATAACGTATAATTGAGATATGGAATTCTAGAAACCTACTTCTGTATGGAAGGTATTAAGTGGTTGGACCTGCCTCCTTTCCTTAGAAAGAAGTATTAAATGGTTTAATGGTTTATTTTTCGAAGACATTCTTATTTTGAGATATACTACCCAAGTACTTAAAAGGTAAGACTCGAGGTTTTTATTTACCAGATACTGTTGTGACTTCCTCCTCACTATAACACAGGTTGAAGACGTTGAAGTAAAAGGTGACACTTGGAGACAGAGGTGGTGGACTTGTGGCAGTATTTATCATTTTTATTTGCATTCATATGTACATATGTTTTCAGACTATTGTTGTAACAGATTATGTTATGGTTTGATGGTATCTTGAATTTTGACATTGGTACGATTTTGAAATAAATGGGTACATTTTACTCTTATATTTTATTCCATCCGCTGTGAGCTCTGAAAGTTTAGTTATGGCTCTATCATGTTATTTTCTTAGTTCAACCAACAGCTTACCTTAGAATGGATCTAAGTTTCAATAGGTCTTTTCTGGGTCGAAATTTAGGCCTATTCTGGGGTGGGTTGTCACAGCGGAGGTGTAAAAAAATTTATTAGATATAAAAATAATCATTTAAAGTTAATTTATTCCCATTCACACACCATTTACGTATGAAAAGGAAATATAGTTTAATTTTATACAACAAAACCAAAGAATACCATGATTTATGCAGACTAGATTTGGTGACTACAATAAATTTCTAACTTATATTGAGCACTTATGCCAAAAATTAGGCCGTTTACCCTAACTTTGTTGATTTGGTTTAAAAGAGAAAAGGTCAAATAAATCTTTGTATATTAATGTTGCTAAAGAGGGTGTTAAATAGCCTTGATTTAGCGGGTGTAGCAGAGAATAACATGGCTTAAAGCAGATCTACTGTTTAATAGTGCTAAGTTGAAATAGCGTAGCAGTCGAAGAGTGTTATGCCCTATAGAGGGGATTTTGTTGGGCTTTAACGGGGCATTAACTACATAACGACATCGTTGGCATTATAAATCTTCTAGGAATCTTCACGCAGTATCTGTTCAGTGAAAGGGTTCTGGCTAGGAGAAGAGCAGCATTCATCATTACTCCGGTGCTAAGTTTCATTCACCAACTTTCTCACCATCTTGGTCAAGTACTTTGGCTCTGTAGGATCTACTTAACGGCAGTAATCATGGTCTTTCTCGAGTGTTTGGCTATGCAAATGGTCTTTGTTAGTCTCGCAATACCTGGGTTTCCCTTACTTCGGGGAACCGTTCATCCATTACTAGTTTGTTTCTTGCATGGCGGATCAACAACAACTGCTTGATCTCCAGCATTCTTGCCATTAGCAACACGACCAGTCCTACCCTCAACATCATTATCCAAGACATCAACATGCTTGTTCACCAAATCAATTAACGACGGTATGGTACCGATCCCTGCTTGGGGATCGGTATCGGTCCTCAAACTTATGCCTTGACGGGTCTCCAATCACTCGTTTGAAGTGTCGGTTTCCTTTTTGACCATCTTCTGTTTTCCTACCCTGTGCTTTTCGCCAGATGATGAAGAATTATCATACTCTGAACTAGAAGGCGTCACCTCCTTCCTGCTTCATCTGCGACCATGGGCCAATTGATTCATCAAGTTAAGACTCTCCTGCATTTGGTGCCCCATCTCATCGCAGCTTTTGTGCAGCTTGTCGTTTATCTCCTCCATTATCTGGTCCACCTTAACCCTCATTATCATATCCGACGGGGTTTGAACTTCGATAGTATCCGGTTGCGCAACTTCCTTAGCATGTTGAGAACCAACATTCTCAGCATCACTAAAGGTCTGGGAGCTGCAGGCCATAGCTTAAATTAATCCTTTGGTAGATTCAGTTGGAATATGAATAGTCACGGATTGCAATAATAAAACTAACAGATCTACCTTGTGGATTTGAGCTATCCAAAGATAGAAAATAGATCCTAATAGACTGAGATCAACGTCCTTAGTGAAAGCACCAAAATGTTTATACCAAAAAGTGGCACAAACACCAAGAAATGAAAATTAGAAGAATTAAATGAAGATGATAAATTAAACAAGGAAAAATAGAGCATAAAAGATTTATAGTGGTTCGACTAATCGTTGCCTATGTTCGTTTACCTTTGTTAATGATTCTATAGTTTTTTTACAAAAACTATTCTTATGGACCGATGATGATCTCTGAAATTACAAGAGTGATTTGATAATTTTTGAACAACTGGAAAAGGATCCCCAAAAAAATGCCTCTAGCCCTCTATTTATAACTATAGGTTGCAAAAATCCTCTCCACCATGTTCATGCCCACGTTTCCCACGTCCAAGAGGAGTAGTGCTAGGAAGATCGTGGCTACATCAACAATAATCAGGGATCAGTACCAATCCGTACTTAGGAATCGGTACCGATTTGTGAAATTGCCTTTTGGTTCTCTTCTTTGGCCTTGTATAGGCTCGACTTGTTTGTGCCTTCATCTTTCTCACTTTATTTTCTTAGTTAGAGGCTTGGATCTGTGTGGATTTCTTGGTTCGGGGATAGCATACACTTTGATTCTTGGGCTTTGATCCTGTTGCTTAAGAGATGGGAGATGTGCAGGACCATGCTTGGAGATTGTTAGTTTTTAGGCTTGCTTCATTGATTGTGATTGGCATATGAGCTTGACAGTCGTGACTTTGAACTTCCTACCTTGATCGCTTTCATGTTTAACCAATCAGATTCGTTCGAATATGCCTTAGTCATAAGGTTGGACAACAATAGATGTCAAGTCGATTGAAAACAAAATTATGCTTTATTGATATTTCAACTATAACGTACTCTATAGAAAAAATCAAATATAAATATACGTTCTTTATCATCAAACAAGATGTATACTCCATAAATTACTCATGATCGTTGGAGCACCAAAGGATTATGTACTTGTGGTTATTTAGAAAAATCACAAAATGACTCAATGAGTGTCTTCTATAAGTTAATACAACTAAATCAAAATAGATGATCATGTTGTAATGATGTGCATTAGCCTTCAGACTTCAAGGTATTGTTAATCTTAAATAGTAGGCTGTACTTTGATTATTGTCAATCACATGACATAGTGATTGTGTTACCACCATAGTTGGGTACATGTTAAACTACTTGAAGTAAAACATCACTCATGAGAGGATTTATCTCCTTCGTTGTAGAATGTTAGTATCATCGTTTGATAGTCAGTTGAAAGTCAAAATCTCCAGTTAGAGTAAATCGGATAATCGATAAATATTATCGGATTGAACCAAAGACTTTAATGTTATCCACATAATTAACTACACATATTAGCAAAGCTTTTGACCTTATACTAAACCCCAGTTATGTTAGTGATATAGCGACGAAAAAAAGAAAACGTACACAAAATATCATTACAAGATGTAGCTTAATAAAGATTAGAAATTGGATTTTGCTTAAATGATTTATAGACCATTGAACTTATGCTCAGTATGTATTTCAACAAAGTCCATATACACTTCGGTATTTAAATTTTTTAAATATTGACTGGTGACCGACTTTACATCAGAGAGTCGGCACAACCGTATTGTTAGTTAATTTTCGAGTTTGACCAATTTAAAATTAATTTATAAACGTTATACATCAATAATAAAATTAATACAAATGTAGTATTTAATTTTATGGCATTTTAATTATTTATTTAAAGCATAAAAATTAATTAAAACAATGGATAGAAGTTATATACTAATTTAATTAAGGAATAAGCTTACATAAATCATTAAATCAAGTGATTTAATTGTTAAATCAATTAGGCCCGAAGTTTGTAAGCCCAGACAAGAGGGGCCAACCAAAATAGTGGAGAGGTGGGGTTGGAGATATGGTATTTAGTTCTAGAGAGAAGGGTGTTAGATATTCGTGATTTAGTTGGTTATAAACACTCAACTCCTTCATTCTCTATATAAATAAGCAAAACTTGACCTTAGGTTCCATTATTAGAAATTGTTGTGCCTTTTAGATAGAGTTGCATCCCGTGGTCAAAGAGAAATGACTATAAGTTCAAAGAAGGAAATCACTAGCAACCTATGTATCGGTAATTAGTGGGATTATAATAAGGTAAATTTTCCTTCAACAATTGATTCATATGAGTGTGTGTGTGTCTAATATACGCACACATGTGAGTGAGAATGTGCGCGCGCGTGCGTGTGCGTGTCTCCTTATTTTATTCGACCGCAAAATGAAAAAAATTTAATTTAATTTTCTAAAATTTAATTTACTTTTTAATAATTAAATAATATATATGTGTGTATGTGTGTTTTTTAAATTTAAATCATTTAAAATGGGTTTATGATTTTAGTTTTTTTTTAAACAAAATTTTAATTCTTGGTTTGCAGAAATAAAAAAATCCTTTTAAATTTTATTTTGGTTTTATAAATAAACGTGTGTGTCTATCTATATATAATAGAAATACATATAAATGAAGCATTTGAAATTATCGAATCACCCATAATTATTATTCTCCATTACAAATGAGAATTTAAGGACAAAAAAGTGATTTTATTTCATCATGTTTTGATCTTGCACTTTTAAAAATCAAAGGTTTCAATTTTGTATATTTACACTTCAAAAATAATTTTCATCTCAAAATTTATGTGTTTAATCATATAACAACCAACTTGCAGCTGTTCTCTTTCATCAAATGTAGTCAATCCTCATTAACAAAATTAAGTATGATCTACGAAGAAGCTC
The DNA here is from genome assembly GCA_030737815.1 of Allium fistulosum. Lineage (NCBI taxonomy): Eukaryota > Viridiplantae > Streptophyta > Magnoliopsida > Asparagales > Amaryllidaceae > Allium > Allium fistulosum. The sequence continues at coordinate 788,303,909 of CM060903.1, forward strand.
ATTAAAGGGGATTTGAATATCCATAAATGTTATCTTTATCTTTTTAGTTTTGATTTCAAATTATATTGGTTACATAATTTGTTTTTATCATAAAAGATTAAGGATTTAGCTTGCTTCAGGGTGCAAAACCATTAGCGTGATCGATAGACAATTTTATAAAATTTCCCTTTTTTAGCCAAAGGTAATTTGTTCGAAATAGTGGGGCGCACAATTAGATACAAAGGAGAAAATATGAGGAATTATATACACAGAAGAGACATGTCAGTTTTTGATTTGTCACATTCAACTTTCGTGTGATATTTTTTTGACATGTATGAGTATATGTCGAGTGCATCTAGCATAATCATACGTTTAATATTTTCTATCTGAGCATCCATTGCTTATAATGTGATGGTTTACAAAGTTACCCGATGAATAAAGTGCTCAATAAACCGCAAACTAAATAAGAAAACAATACAAAATGCAGCATCACAAGTTTGAAATGGATGAAGATGCTCAAACCGTGATATTTGACACTAACCTGTGTATTGGCATTAATGAAGATGGAATATGTCCAATCCTTTGTACAAATGAAGATGAAGGATATTCCAAATTTTGATATGATGAAAATGGAGATTACCATGTGATTATTGGCATCACCTGTTAACGTATCTAATTTAATCACAAAATATATAATTTGAAATAAGTCAAACAACTTTTGTTCATGCTTTCATTTTAAGCTTATGAGTATTCCTTTGAAAAAAATATAAATTATTAATCTGCATGGCACATGTTTCTCTTTTAAAATTCATACAAAAACCAAATTGATGTCAAAAATCATAATATCGAGTTTTTTGTGCATTTGTTTGTACTGTTTCATAATAAAAAAGTTAGCACACATATATATTGGTATGAAGTATTATTTATGCATATGACTATTATTTTAGAAGAAAATGAATTTACCCTCAATTTTCTTTGCACACTTCCAATTGACATGCTTAATATACCGGTATATTATTGGTACACAAACATAATCATGGACCAACACCAGATGTATGCTTATGATGAAAGCTACATCTGAATACACCTTTATGCCTTTATGTAAACAACTATTGATGAGTTGACCTATTAGTGGATACTTTTGGATGCAGATAGTGTCATATCCGCATTTGAAATCATTTTCAGATATCAGATATATCTGCATCCGTAGATGCAGACGGATATCGAATAATTATCATATTCGTCGACGATCAATAAAACAAAATACATAAATAGAAAATTTTAGTTTAATGTACATTTTTTTCAATCTCACTGGTAAAAGTATGCAAAACCAACAAATATGCTAATAATAGATAGCTTTGAGCCTTAATATGCATATAATTTAAACTATTAACTTCACACACACACACACATATATATATATATATATATGATTTTATTGTACTAAAATACATATAAAATAAATATAATTTTGACATACATCGAACCGATAATTTTCAGATGTGGATGTTTTTGTATTCGCATGCGAATTCGTTTTTTCGAATATCGAATATTTGCACTTTTCAAATACTTATGAAGAATTTTAGAATTTCCTGCCCTGTTTTTCTTCGTGCTACTCTCGTTCTCCATTCAATATATTTTCTCTCAAATCCAAAAAGCTTTGGAACAGCAGCCATGTCATTTAGGGGGAGAGAGATGTACAAAAAGATAGTCAATAAATTAGTATCTAAAGATTCTTCACTTCCGTCTAAACAAATAATGGAATCTGTGCAAAAATTGCTGCCAAATAACAAGCTTATTATGAATCGAGCGAAGCGTGGGTTATTTGCAGGAAAACACATTCAATTTGGTAACAAGGTCTCACTTCAGGGACTCAACAAGTATGTTTCTTTATCTTCAATTCGTGATCTTTTGAAACCCTAAACCCTAATTTCTGTATTACCTGAGTTTGTGATTGTTATATTTGGTATCGTTGTAAATTTTATTTGGCTACTATTGATGATATTCACTGTGAATGCGTAATCTCATTGGCGGTTGAATTGTAACTTAATCATCTGTGTTCGTTTTGTGTGACAAACGATCATTATTTTTCACAAATCTAATTATTTATGCACCGAATGTGAAAAATGCTACATATAGTGTGCAACACTTGCACCAATGAGCTGCGAGCTTCATTTTATCATCATACTGATTAGCCATTTAGGAGAGAAGTCAAGTGCTTCAATTGAACGGTCTATGCTATGTATCACATTGCAGCTGCTATATAACTTGCATCCAACAAACCTAAAAGGTCAAGAAAATCAAGCACGTAGTTCTCTACTCGTCAATGTTGAGTAAAGTTGGGGATCACTTTTCATATATCACGCTCATTGTTCAATTTATCAACATGAGATTAGAGCACGTCTGGTAACTCCTTATAAGTAATCAAACCTACATACAAGCTACTTATATTTGAATTGTAGTATTTAAGAACTCCTTATAAGGAGCTTGCAAAAGTGGTTTGAAGTAGAAATTGAAGAGGTAATCATTTGTTGCTTATGACTTACGAAAGAATTTCATAAGTAATTTTAACCAAACGAATGTTTAAAATTGCCTTATGTTTTCAATCAACTTACAAAGAAAATTCCTCCATTCTAAATTCATCATGATACAATTATGTAACCTATTATACATTCATTGCTTATAAGTAGCAAAACATCAAATTTAACTTTAACTTTAAAGACAAATTACATTCAAACACTTTTACTTAGAAGTTGCTATTTAAAACTACTTAGAAGTTGATATTTAAAACTTGTTTTTAGGAAAATAAGTTGTTGCCAAACAGGCTCTTAGTATTGCAAGCATATTATAAGTTGTTTGCTAGTTATTTGTGCAGTTGCAAATGCTTGATTTAAATTGTAATATGAAGTTGTTTGTTTAATTAACAACGCCCTTCAAGTTAGGAAAAAAATATGGTCCCTTGGTATGAATTGTTGTAATGCTCTTATTGTATCAGATATTGCAGCAGAAGTATTTGTTTTCTTTCAATTATTTAGTTATATTTGGCTATTTGTTACCTTTCAATTGTTTAGTTGTATTTGGCTATTTGTTACCTTTCAACTGTTTAGTTAGACTTGTTATATTTTGACCTTTTAGTTGGGTAGTATGTGTCAAATGATACATTGCTGAAGAATGATACTATTTACACTCATCCACACACCCTCTCTTGCTCATTTATCCTCTCATCCAATCAAATAGCTCACTCATCTACTCATACCCACGTTTTCATAATTTCTTTATTTTCTTAAAACCATAACTCGACTTCTCATCTTTCTCTCTTCAAACAACAAAATCAAAAAATTTCCATTCAATTTCTCCACAACCTATCTTTTTTTTTCATCTAATGCTTTATCGACATATATAAATCCAGCTAATTTGGTTGTTACTAAGCTGTTATTGACTTTAATTGTATGTAGATTTTCTATTAATTTTTTTACATTGTTCAATCCTAACTAAATTAACATAGTAAAGACTAATTTGCAACTCAAGTTTGGTCCTATGATAGAACATAGTAAATTATCTTTATTACTACTTCGATAAAAAATGTTTAATCATCATTTCTTTTTTGTTGTTTTAATAAGAAAACGTAAAAAGAAAGACGAAACCAATTGTAATAGAAAATGGTATGATATAATCAAATATAATATATTATATTATTATCTTTTCTCAAAATAATTAACGGTATTACAAAGTATCAATTTACATGCATATTTCAAATATAATTAAATATCTTAACTCCTCAACTTTGAATCTGAAATTGATAAAATATTTCTACTTGCGTTGTCCATCTCATTTTCTTCTGCCATTGATGGTTGATAGGATTGAAAATGATTATGTTTGAGAATTAGATTTCATTATATTTATATGTTCGTTTACGCATAACTGATCGTGTTTACTTTTATATCATCATGTAAGTTAATGTGAATGTTTGAAGTCGGTTTTATGATTTAATTTTATTAAATGTTTAGCTGATGTTAGTGAGTGTTTAAGTGGGTGTAAATAGTATCACTCTTGTTTAAAACTTTTTCCACTAGTCATTGCAATCTTTTTGTTATTGATTGTAGTTGGCTCCACAAATATAAGTGACCTTCAGAGAGTATGTAATAAACCTTTCATAAACGGGGTCTTTGACGAGTCAAGAAATCTTCGGTGGGAAAACTTAGGTGCTGTTGCAGCAAAGTTCTCTGAGAGGCAAATGCCGTTATGGTTTTCTAAGTGGACAAATGGATGTGGGGTAGCGGGGTTGGGAATTGAGGAAGGGGAAACAGCCATTATGGTTTGTTTCTAAAATTCAATCTTAATAACACAAAAAACCAAGTACAATTAGTTGCAAATATTTGGAAACTTTAATCACATTCACCTGGGTTCTACTGTGAACCCAATTCAATAGTTTGTATGCAAGTTTTGTCAGACTACTTGGAATTTCAAGTTACTGGAATTCTAAAGTTGTATGGTGAAAGGAACTAATTTATGATCATTAGCTCTCGTAAGCAAGGTACATAAACTGGAAAGGGATTTCTGAATTTGAGTTGCAAATATCTAAACTATTTAATTGATTTTATTGAGTATGGGTCAGCCATGCGCTAGTAAATATTTTGCCTAATGTTTCAGTACTTAACGGTGCATATTTGTATCAGAATACTGGTATATGTTTTTCAGCCCAAATCATTTTCTTATCCTAGTTATTTGGTACAAGCTGAAAAGAAGCAATTAGTCTTTGAAGACGTTGCCATGTTATTTTCCAATACATATGTAAACTGTATATTTTCATAAACTACTGCTTAAACGTGCTATAATTCTGCAATCCATTGAAGTTTGAGCTATTAACAAAGAATTTTATTGCTGCGTTGAGATTCAACTTTTGCTTCTCATGACATTAACGTTTCCAATCAGATAACCTGTCATTTAATAATGCAGTATCCATATATTTGATTATAAATAACGAATATTCAAAACATACGCATACACACACATACATATACGAACACATAACACATATCTCACAAACTTATACAAACTTGAGCCAATTAAGTAAGAGGGAGGATCCAGAGCCTCCTCTTATATAGTCCCTGCATAGCCTTCTTTTCTCTTTTTGTGTCTGAAAATTTTGAAACGAAATACTTTTATTATTATTTTGGATATAATATGTATGTTATTACGATCATATACGCAAAAAGTGGATTGCTTTGAAACTTCTAAGTCCATCAGTATTACATTTCCATTCGATGTCAAAATATATTTATGTTCGATGATTCATATTGACATATTGAATTGCGATTTTGAATGAATTAAAAATTATAGAACAATCCATATTTTTATATTTATTTAGAAAATTTTGTTTTGTTTTGAATTTTTCTAACATACGCTCACACCAAAAAAATAGGGGTTTTTTTGGGGGGAGGGGGGTGTTCTACAGAACCCGCATCGAGTTATCAAACTAAACACAATATTGTTACATGACCTAGTACAATAACATGTACACATATATGTATTATATTTAAACCCAAGATTTATCAAAAAACTTGAAATTTATTATGTACATTTAAACATCTTCACTAAACACAATATTGTTACATGACCTAGTACAATAACATGTACACATATATGTATTATATTTAAACCCAAGATTTATCTGAAAATTTGAAATTTATTATGTACATTTAAACATCTTCACGAAACAATCGTAAGTCTTTAGCCAAAGGCTAAGCAGGCAAATTCCTAGAAAACAACGGATTCGGAGGAAGAAGTGGCAAAGGTGGAAACAAAGAATGTGGCGGTGGTGGAGGTGAATTCATCATTGGCAAAGGAATCGAGGGAGGCAAAATTGGTAGAAAAACCAATGGTGGATGTAAAGGAATAAGCGTTGAAATAATTGAAGGAGGCAATGATGATATCATTGGGGATGTAGGCGGTGGAAGTGTCACTGGAGGCAGAAGAGTGGGACGTGGAAGAAATGGAATAGGTAGGAAAACGAGGAAATCAGGATTTCTTTGGTACTTTGATGAATATGATCTTGATAGTCGGTTGCATAAATTTGGTTTTTACAGGGGTTTAAATGTTTGAAAATCCGATGTGTATATATGTAGGTTTTTTCATATTGATTGTAGGCGAAGGTTCGACGAAGAGGGAAGGATGCTATGGCGGAAAATGGATTGTTTGCTTGAGGAGTGCCATTGAGCACGAGTTTAATGATGTCGTAGGGAGAAGGATTTTGAATTTTCCACGATTTTTTGTTTTTGTTTTTTGAAAATTTTGCAATTAACCGTCACCGACCACCTGTAACAGGATTAAGACTTTGTTAGATTGCAGAGTACCATGTGCGTAAGAAATGCTCCCCTAAAAAAACAAAAAGATAAATAAATGAAAAGAAATATACAGGGAAAAAAAAGTTCTGTATTGGATTTTCGGAGAGGGGGTCGGGTAAACTAATTAAAACACTTAAATTCCATATTCATTCTGTAAACATACCACAACATGTTAATTACGTGTTCCGTAAATGATTGTTTGGAAAATGGTCTTGTTCTGTCTTTTTATACAGTCCTGTGTGGCTTGTGGCAAAAAAATGATCAATGTTCCTAGCAGTCGTATGTAGTTAACAGTAGACCAAACAGGCAGGGAAAAAAAAATTCTCTTTAAACTAAGCAGTTTTAAAATTTTCTGCATTAGTTCCCTTTTGGTTTGATGAGTATACAATGCACCTTCGCTTACATTGGACAATTTTTTTGGTGAGAATAAGTTATATATGCATGTATTTTTTGCTTTATGATATATCAAATGTCCTAGGCTTGTTAGTTTTTCTGGAAAAAGATTGAGCACCAAACAATCCTGTTTACTTACTGAGAATAACAAATATACCTGGCTTGCAGATCAAAAAGATCGTGGAAACCAAATGTGCAGGAGAAACGATTGTTCAGCTACATTCACGACAGACACATTCGTGTTAAAGTTACCACTCATGCGTTGAGATGTATTGATAAAGCTGGTGGAATTGATGAGTACCTTTTAAAGACATCCTACAATCAGATGGACACTGAGTTGGGTATAATCTGGAAAGCTAAAATTGAGAGGATGTACGCAGAGCTTGGTAATACAAACATTGGTTTCTTCTCTAGTGAACAGGAAGATAAGATAGCAAAGGGCTTTGAAGATCTAAAGATTGCTAGAAAGGAAGCAAAGAAGAAGAACAATAATGTGTTGGAAGAAGCTATTCAGACTGAGGAAGTAAGCACAGATAATTTGGTAGAGGCTGCACAATAGGCTTGGTGAAGTTTGCATTAGAGCTTGTACCATTTGGTATTTCTTCAGGTTCACCTCTGTTTTAATGTCATGGATTTTTATGCATACATCATCTGAGCAAAGATTCAGGATTTGGCCATGAACAAGTATTTTGACAATGTGCACCGATTTCAATTGTTATATCTTCCGTTTGGGGTTCAATAATTGGTACATGTATGATTGTATGCATGTTTTGTTTGATGGAGTCATGCTGGTTTAGTAGCATTGAATGATGGGCTCTTTGATACTATATGGCATGGTGTCCAAATTTGGATCTTTCAGCATTAAATGTTGATGAGATTTTTGCCATTGTTATACACAAACATTGCTATTCTGGCCCTGCGATCATACTTGCTCTCATAATTCTCAACTAATAGATGATTAGGTAAGAAAACTGCAAACTTTTCTAGTGATAGAAGGGGCACAAACAGGTTATCAATCATGTACTTGCCTACTACTTACTGTGGAAATGAATTTTATTCATTACATAATAGAGCAAATAAAGAAATTTGCTCCCCTGGTATTTTAATCCTTGCTTTGTTGATTTGAGGTCATTTGAATAATAAAAATAGAACTGACTTGATTTTTACCTTTTGAAAGTAATGGTTATCTTTGTCGTCCTCTCATCATTATTTACTATAATGAACTTCTGCATTTCATTTTATTTTAAAAATCCAGACTATTTCTAATAAAAGCAAAATTGTTAAATAATAAACGAAAATAAGTGGATCTGATAGAAATAGAGTGAAATTTTATTCATCCAACAACGTGTAGGCTTCTCAACAGGTAGGGTTCAGATTCAGTTAAGGCTTAAAATCTGAATTCGTACTCGTATACTATTATTATGACCCAGTCCGAATTCATTAGTAATTTCAAACCCATTACTCAGATTCCGAATTCATTAGTAATTTCAAACCCATTACTCAGATTCCGAATTCAGTTAAGGCTTTTCAAAGGACGTATTGATATTAATACATAGTTTTAGCTTGTAATTTTCTAAACATTGTACACAAGCAAAATTCATAGAAAAATTGGAAAGTAGAAAAACAAAAAAAATCTACGTGCTAACAACCAAATGGTAAACAAATAACATACACGAGAGTGAAAATCGTATCTGCTCTAAATCAAATCGTGCCCAAGTCGGATCTAGGTAGTCAAATCTGACACTCGATCCCGTATTAACAGAGCAAGTTAGAATTGGATTCTAACCAAAATTTGTCTCATTGAAAACTATATCACCTAAATTTTTGGTTGAGAATTTAAGAAGAAAAAAAAAAGCAGATGAAAAATGGTACAGTATAAGATACTAACAAGTATCCCATCTCACTTATATGAGCATCTCATAGTATAGGTAGTCGATGTTTCAAATTTTGTTTATCAGCCGATAGTAATATTCAAGGTTTTCCCAACAACAAGTGTTTGTATTAGGATTATTCGATATTTAGAACCTCGATTAAGTCTCACTTGTTAGACTCACTCTTTTTTTTAATCTTTCACTTTCACCTCACTTTTTTACTTTTACTCCTGTTAAAAACGGATAAAGTTCAAAATCAAGATAATTTTGTCCGAGTTCAAAATCAAAACCAGGGTTGAGTTCAAAACCAAAATACCATCAAAACCAATATAATCGCATCGAAGCTCGATATACTAATAAAGTTGAATCCGCACCAATCTGCGGCCACGGTGATTTGTTGATCTAAAAAACAAATTCAATGAGTTTGTGTTGCAGCAAGAGTTAAACAAAAACGTAAAGCAATAACTAATTTATTATGGTTTATGTCGTATTTCATTTTAGTTTTATCATACAATGTAATGTTTCGTATGATGGCTCACATATCGTTTTATTACTATTTCGTATAATGTAATGTTTTATGTTATGTTTCATTTTAGTTTTACCATGAGTTTAATTTTTCTGTAGATTTTTTTCTACAAATATATACATATAAATCTAATAAACACACAAACGCGCACACAGATAAAAAAAGAAGATAAATATGTGCACTAATACGAAAAGAAAGTGATACCCACTCCTTCATGGCCATCAAGCTCTGAATATTTCTAACTACACGTTACGCATCTCTGCCTAATAATGAATCCTCAAGGTACTTGTCTCATCTTACAATGATAAATTTCACTTTATAGTTAACAGCTCTTCAAGAAAGATGTTCATTGATTCCTTGGTTAAACCCTTAACCATAGGGAAACTTTGTGCAACTAAAATGAAAATGATCAAAATCATTGCCAATTTCTACGAGAATCGGGCAAACTAATCCACATTGAAAGCAATTTGATTCAGATCGAGCTTGCTATTCTTGTTTTTGGTCTCTTTTGTTCTCGTTGTTGTTTTCGTGTTTTTCCATTATTTACTATTTTTGGAATAGAATTTTTTGATATATTATTTATAGTCGAAGGATGCATAATATAGACATTACAATAGAATAAAATGTTCTTTATATTGTTAAAACCTTTCTCCTCATTTTAATTTCTAAAAACCCCAGATCTAGTTTCGACATTGATAAATCCTCATTTTTAATTTTTTCTCTATATCCTATCTTTTATTTCTCTCATCTCTTCATCAGTTTCTTCACTTCTTTCTCCACAATAATTTCTCACAACAATATCACGGGTTTTGGATGGCCGCGAAGCCAAAGGGGCAAGGAGACAATGAGGGCTGGTAGGAGGTTAAAAGGAAAAGGAAGATCCATGAGAAAGGGAAAACATCAAAAGAAGGCCGTCAAAAGGGCTCCAAATTTTCAAATCGCAATTCAAACATCTCCAGATTTGGGTTTCGACCAGCTCCTAAAATGGAAATCAAATTCAACATTCCAAAAAATACGAAGAAGACATCATATTGCAATACCGTTAAAGAGGATAGCGCTATTAGTAGGGACAAATCCGTCATGGATTTCGTAGAGCCTACTTTGACCGAGGAGAAAAGGAGAAGTTGCATCTCTAAGGTAGCGATTTCGGAAGTGGAAGGTGGATGGGGAAACTGCATTCTGATGTACATCATTGACACCGTACCTTTCTTCAAAGCGTTTGAAGCCTATGCAAAGAGAAACTGAAAAACGAAGGAGGAATTCTATATTCCATCAAGAGAGAATGGGTTTTTCATTTTTAGATTTAATAACGTGGAAGATTGCAACAAAATCCTAAAGGCTGGTCCGTGGTTTTTTGATAAAAATCTTATCATCATGAAGAAATTAGATCCCCACATGAAGGCAGATAGAGATCTTCTTAATGGCTTACCAGTATTAGACTTTCGGGTCTTGGTTTTCGTTTGTGGGGACCTAAGGCTATAGGAGCGTGGGTTAGCTCTATTAGGAGACCTCTGAAATTGGATGAAGCGACCGAAAACCGTTCTAGAATCTCCTTTGCTAGAGTTTTGGTGGATATAAGAGCGGAATTTGGATTCCCTAGCAACATGAAGTAATAAATGAAAACCTTTAGATGATATGTGAACATTGTATTTGTTTTGGACATAATCGTTCTCAATGTCCAATGAGCAAGGTCTAGGTCCAAAATTTAGAAGAACCAACAACCAATGACTTGTAGAAAAAAGATGATGACAATAACTTGAATAGAGAGGGCAAGGAGGAATCATAGGGACCTGAAGGAGGAGAAATTCCGCAAAAAGTAGCATCCTCAAAGGAGGGGGAATGGAAGGAAGCTCAAGTTAGCAGTCCAAAAGGGAAAGAAGTTCTGACGGAAACAATATGTTTGACGGCTAAATCTCTATCGGATTAGAAATTAGCCGATCAAATTAAAATTAAAATTAACCGCAAGCGCACGGTGTACAATGTTAGTACGTGGCGAGTACGGTCAATCCGCAGGGAATTGTTTAGATTTTAAAATTTCCATTCAATCAAATTAAACCAAAGTTGAGAGTGTTGTTAAGCTAAAAATGAAAATGTAAATAAACTAACAAAAGAAAATGGATAAAAATATAAGAGTAGAAGACAACTTAGAGGTAATTTCCTTCTCATGATCACATAGATCAACATATATGAAATTATGATCTCTCTTTTGGTCATTAGTGAGTTTAGTTGATATGTTTATCATAAGTATGGAATATTTGTGCTATTAATTAGCCCAATATAAACCATCAAACTTTAATATTCCCACCAAATCACTTTTTAACTCTCATGAAAATGACAATGAACTTGAATATAAAATCTATTCTAAGCATGATCTATTAACTATGATTAGAAATATAGACCATCAAATTTTGATTCCAAATCCACTTCCATTACTAAAATCAATTAGTTAGATGGTGATGTAAATTGTGTTTATTTGAGTAAGTATAGCCTTAACATCATAGACTATCAAATTCATTAATAAACCTACATCAACATGCGACTTTCCAATAAGCACAAAAAAGATCATAAATGATCAAAATGTTGAATCTACATGATTAATATAGCTTCATTGCCCATAAATTGAAGGGGTTTAGCCTTTCATATTTGTTATCATTTCAACAAATGTAGCATTCAACATGAAATAAAAACAAGAAGAAAATTCAAGCTAAGTAAAAAGAGAGCTAATTAAAATGAAATAAAAGCTAATCTATTTGCATAAGAAATGAAACTAAGCTACTAACATAAGAGGAAAGAGAGCATGTAAATAGAAAAGAACATGAATTAAAATTGCATAAAAAAGAAAATTACATGAAAGAAGAAAAATGACTAAGTAGCCATGAAAAAGAAAGAGAGCTTATATTTATTTTTGAGCCTAACTAAACTAACTAAAGAGGAAGCTCAAAGGGGGTTCAAAGGAGGCTAAGAGATTAATTACATGAACATATGGGGTATTTATACATGTTTGGAAATCCTAATCATATTTTTGGGAACTACCCAAATTGCCCTTGAGGAAGTGTGACCACCAAGTTATCATTAGCATAAGATAATCCTCCATTAAGTGTGCATGTAACTTTAATGGCCATTTAACATGTGCATTAGCACTTAATGGTAGATCAAGGTAAGTCAGTAGGTGGGGTCCTCCATAATTCATGAAATGAATTATTTCCATCTTCGTTCCTTTGTTTGCATCATTGTGCATGCATATCTTCATGAAAATCTCTTCCATTTGAATCCAAATTCCTATAAAATAACATAAAAATATCCAAGTAAATTTTCTCAAATTAATATATGCACAAAAATGACCATTTTGCCCATATATAAAGATGAATAAATGATGATTTGAAAATAATTGAAACATTGGTTTAAACTTATTAAAATACCCTATACGCTCATTTATTTAATTAAATTAGATTAAATATAGAAATAAAAATATGCACATTTACGTGCACATCACAGTAAAAAAACGTCCTAGAAGAGAGTGCGAAGGAGACAGTTGTTCCTAAGGAATTCCACAGAGAAAAGTAGATATCAGAAGAGTCAGAAGTAAATCATGATATTAGGAAGTAGAAAACATTAAGTAGGAAATCAAAGAGTTGAAGGATAGGGCTATAGTGAAATCACAAAAGAGAGCCAAAGCTCTCAAAGAGGTAGAAGAGGCCATTGCTTAATTAGTGCAGATTAAGAAAGGGTTAGACCTAGAAGCTAGTAGAGACATTTCTAAGGAAGAAGACCATAAGGAGTCTGACAAACAGGAGGATACAATGGGAGTAAAGGAGTCCTCAGTTTTTAGAGAGGATAGGACAACACAAAGTTAGACGGTCACTACTTCTCATTTAAGAGAAGGGGCAACTGATTTCATTTAGGACCACTCTGCACTGCAGCAGCTCCTCTTCATCCTTTGGATGATTTATCACCGAACCTTCCTAATAGCACCTCTTTTCCTATATCTGATAGGTCAGCCAACTTATGTGATATTCTATGTAATGTGAATGAATGTATTGATAACTATTTGTCTTTCTTGCAGGATCCAAAGGAAACCCTCCACGAGGGGTCACCTAGTCCACATTTGCATGTACATCTTCCTAGCTTCCCCCCTCAACCAGTTTCCACTTCCAAAAGCCATGCCAACTCAAAGAAAAAATTGGAGACAGTCAATAAATAATTGCTTGTGAAGGAACCTAGAGTGGAAGGAAGAAGCTAGAGAGAAAAAAGAAGAGAATAAAGGTACCACCCAAGGTTGTGAACTTAGAAGTAGATATAAATCCAATAAATGACAATAATCGTATGGAATGTTATAGGGTTTCACAAACCCAATAAATTAATAGAGGTGAGAAGATTAATAAATACATAAATATGAAGTAGACTGCTTGGGTATATGGGAGAATAAACTCAAAGGTCATGAGATCAATAATTTAAGACACAAATTTGAAAATAATTGGGAGGTTATTAGTAATGTTAGCTGCTACTTTAAATGTAGAATAATGATATTGTTAAATAAAGAAGTGTGGAATTACAACTTTCCCAGCATGAATGACCGACACATTTCTCTAGAGCTATGTAATAAAGGAGGACTAAGGTGTAATATAACTTTTGTATATGCACATAATTTCGTGATGCTTAGGAATAAGTTATGGTATAATCTAGAAGAGGATGCCTTTCATACTTTCAGACCTTGGATTATTTTAGGAGGCTTTAAGTGCATTAGGAAATCAGAGGAGAAATTAGGAGGTTCGTTAGTCCAGTTCAACAAAATGCAAGAAACTGACACATTCATATACAGAAAGGGTGTAGTAGAATATGATGTCAAAGGTTTACAGTTCTCTTGGTCAGGACCCAGTAGGAACATTCTGACAAAAATATATATGGTGTTTTCAAATTTAGCATGGAATAAAGTCTTCAACACAACTACTTGCATGTATCTTCCCTCTAGAATAAGTGATCACTCCCCGATATCGTTCTTTTGTCGGAGGTTAAGCAGAATCTAGCGACATCTTTTAAATATACGAACCATTAGAGCTTGTTTGAGGATCACGAGAATGTTGTTGTAGAAAGCTAGAAATCGTAGATAGATGGGAACCCGATGTATCGTTTCTTAAAAAACAAAAATGTGTGAAAGACAGCTTAAAAGTTTGAAGTAGGTATAGGAACAACACTAAACTTGAAGTGGAGTTCTATAGGAATAAATGTTCAGAGTTATCAAAGCAATTAGAACTCAACAGGGAAGAGTTTATTGGCGATGAACTATAGACAATGAAACGTAATCTTGAAAGGGCTATCAGAATATATAGACACCAAGCAAAATGCTAAATGCGACTGGCTGCTTTGGGAGACGAAGCTACTTCATTCTTTTATGGTAAAATGTCCAATAAAAGAAGTCAACAAAACATTGCTGGATTAATTTCTAAAGATGGCTAGGTCACTACGAAATAAGAAGAATTTATTGATAAAGCTATTGTGTATTTCAATAATTTATATAATCATCAACACTGCAATTTCTTTCCGAAGGTGATTTGCAAAAACATCATTACTGATTATGGAAGGAATTTTCTCTATGACAAGATCGACTTAGAAGAAGTGAAAGTGGCAATTTTCAGTGTTCACAATGATACAGGCCTGGTCCGAACGGGTTAATGCCAAATTCTATAAGGTTCACTGGAACCTTATCAAAGAGGATTTGCTCTTTGCTATGAATAATGTTTTTGAAAAAGGCTGAATCATCAAAGAATGCAATCATACTAACATACACTTAATCCTGAAAGTGAATAACCCCACTTAAGCAGCTCACTTAAGGCTAATCGCATGATGCAATATGATTTATAAGAGTCAAGGCAAAATCATTTGTAATAGAATGAAGTTATTCACGGAGGATCTTATTTCAAACAATCAATATACTTTTGTCCAAAATCGCTCTATCGAAGATGGAATCTTATTGGCCCATGAAATCATGTGAGATTTCGAAAGGAACAACTAAAAAGGCATGTGTACCAAAATTGACTTGCGGAAAGCGTACGATACAGTAAACAAAATTTTTGTCATTTATATGATGAAAGAAATGCTTTTTTCAAAGAAGTGGATGGCCTTGATAGAAGTAATAATCAAGTCTCCTAGTTTTTTAGTTATGTCATGTAACGAACTCGTATTTTTAGCTATTTTAATTTATTAAATTTAAATGTAATTATTGAGTAAAAATGGTTAAAAATATTTTTTTTAATGATTTACTAATATAGTTGTTGAATACAAACCTGAATAAAATTTTGAAATAGTTAATTTCGAAGATTTTGACGATAACAGTATTGAAATGGAATTCTACGTATTGAATGTATTTATAATCAATAGCAAGAATTGGATAATAAATGTTGTATTATTTAGACAGAAATAAAATGATGTCGATAACTAAAATTTATTTGGAACTTAATGACTTATTTATATTACTTTATAGGATAATTAAATTGTTTAAATTCAATATTGGAAATTGTTTGAATAATTGAATTCTGAATTTAATATGATTGAAAATGATCTTAGAAGTTGATTTAAATTTTATTTAAACAACAATGAAGGTTGTTAACATTTAAAATTGGATTTAAAAGTGAATAATGAGAAATTGGAAATTCTTATTATAATTAACGAGCAAAAATAACCTTCCAGGGCACAGTCTCGGATTTCGACGAAACTAGTTCCATTAAATCCATAATAGTGTATTATTATCGGATTTCAAATTTCGTAGCATTTGGAGTTATCGTTTGGTCGTACGGAATAGAAACGCATTGAATTTAATATCGAAAATTTAATATTATAATTGGATTTAAAAAGCTATCTTCCACATACGATCGAGTTAGGTCCCGAAACTTGTTTCATTGAGTTCGAAATAGCGGTATAACATTAGAAATGCCAGGCGACACACCTCAATAGGGGTTCGGGATTTCAAGTTATGCAAAACGAGATATTTTTAACATTAAAATAAATAAATCGAATCAAAATCAAAATCGAGCCACCATAACTTGAGCCGACCTAGTTTTGTACGTATGGCCGCCATCTTTTTTTAATCGCATACCCCTCCCTTTTTTAAAAAAAATTGCGAACCTCCTCTCCTCTTTTCTTCTTCAGCTCGAACGAAAATCAAATCGTTCATTATTAAAAAAAATCACGTACAAACAAAATCACGATCGCGATGGAGGGCATCATCAGCGAAATTGAGATAAGGGAGGCTCGCGTCGATAGTTGTTAAGGTAGAGCTCGCGTACGCAAGCGCATGGGGTGCAGGCGCAGGCTTGGAGGGGTCGGCGACCTGGAGTGTCTCGGCATCGCGATTTGGGCATGATGACGTCGATCTAGGGTAGCAGGCGATCATTTGAGTCGCGATGGTGCAGGTTTTCGTGTGGAGTTGTTTGGATTGGAGGTGCTGTGGTGATTGATGGAGACGAGGGTTGCTTGGTGGCCGCGACAGTCAGTGGACGTTGGTAGATGGCAGAGCACGGTGAAGGCTTGGGTCTGGCGAAGTATGGTGGTCGTCGGTGGTGGCCGAAGTTGTGATCGACGTGATTTTGGGTTCGTTCATGCTTTGGGGAGGATGCGCGAGTCTGGAGTGGAGGGGTGAGTAATTAAGCCAATGATGTGATTATGGTAAGTTTAATTAACGTTTAATTTAATTGATTAATTTATATTTAAGTTAGTTTAAATATAAAGATGTTAACGAAATTGTATCTCTCTCGTACGAGGTCGTATTGGGGTGCGATTAGTCACGTTGGATTCGTATCGGCGTTGTCTACGTCATGGAGTTGGTTTCGTTGCTTTTCGCTTTGAGTGAATTTTCAGCTTCGTTTAAAGGTGAGTGTTTTATAATGCTCACAACGTACTAAAATTTTCTGATGTTCGTTAAATTGATATCATGAAGTTATTTATTTTATTGACTGTTAGTTGGTAGTTAAATTGACTTATAAATTGATATCTGAATTAACTGTAGAAATTAAAATTGACAGTTAAATTTGAAATTCGAATTTAATTGCCAGTAAAATACCTGATATTAATAACTATGAAATTGTTGTGAATTATTTTGACTGTTTGGATGATTGATTGTGATGGATGCCAATTGATTAATATTTGGATGATTGGATGTTTATTTATTTTTATATATATCCTGTTATCAGCGGTAAATTATTTACAGTATATAAAACTGTAAATTGAATTATTTCAAATAAATTAACAAATAGGTTGAAATGATATATATACCTATGACACCGTGATTCGGATTGAAATGATATATATCCATCCTTGAAATTATATTGAAATAACCGATCACTTGGCCATAGGATAAAAAATTATATACGGATATCGGATTAGTTAAACTAAATGATTTTAAAATTTTTGACTTGAAATTATTTAAATGATTTTGATTTAAAGAAATAAACATCGAATTTATGAAAATCGAATTATTTTCTAACTTGAGCTTGAAACGTGAGATTAAAATTTGTTAAACGAATTGTTTAAAATATCGCACTTGAGATTTTAAAGTTATAATTGAAATATGATTTGGATTTCGGAAATTGGGTTGTTTTAAAGGTTTGGACTTTTATTCGAACTTTGAAATATTGCTAAGTAAAAGTGATATACAACGATATTGAGCTCGGAATTGAATTATATTTGAAAATTTGGATTTTAAAATTGGATATTGAAAGTAAATTTGGTTTAAGTGATTTAAATCGATATTTTGAAAATCGAACTCGAATTTATATAAATCAAAATGGTTTAACATTGAGAATTGGATTGAAATTAATTCAAATTGGAATTGAATCAATTTAAATGAAAATGGAAATTGAATTGATTTGTATCGAGAAGATTTGGAAATTTAATCAGTTTGACTTTGAAATTATTTTCAAATAAATTATTTTGATATAAAAAATTTAAATCTATCTTTTTAAATATTCAAATTATTCTTGATTTTCCAAACTATTTTGCTATATAAACCATTTTAATACTTAAACTATTTTATATTAAACTATTTTAACCATTTAAACCATTTTTAACTATTTAAATTATTTGAACTATTTTAAAAAATTTCAAAATTTTTCAAAAATTCAAACTGGTCAAGGGTGGAATGTTTATATTTAAATCTTGGATTTAAATACGAATTGGGTTAAAATGAAGTTATAACCTAAATTGAAATTCAAAACAACTTTGGAAGCGAAATCGTGATATTAAGGCAAAAATGATTTTGAAATGAAATTGTATATTGTGAGTAAAAATGATGATTTCGAAATAGATTTGATTTTGAAGCGAATATGATATTTTGATATCAAGTATGAATTGTTTTCAAAATGTAAAAGTACCAAACGGTGTGTAAAATGATGTTTGGTTGTTAAAGAGACCCGGGCCGGATATGGGCATACTCTCTGTCGATACCGGAACCACTTTAACAAATGTGTATGTGGAGTGATGATCCAGAACGAAGTGGTTGGATTTGGCGTCGTTTGCTGGATTTGAAGAAAGAGAATGATGATGGATTAGCCTGGAACTTGTGCCAATTTGAAATCACCAAAACAGGAGCAGTACCGGCCAAGTGGGTTAGCTACCCCGAGCGGACGCACTTCTTCGTATTACCATCATTACATTGTGATTGATTGGTGGGCACCCTCCAAATTTATGAGAGTGTTGGATAGATGGGCGATCATGGCTATGATGCGTTACCACTAGCCGGGAAGGGTAAACTGGTAGTATCCTACCTTGGGTATTGCCTAACGTGCCTTGTCATACTTTTATCCATGTACGAGACCACTATGATTTTGGTTTAGTATTGTCGTATCACGGCGCATCCCTATCCACCGACGGTTTACTGGTGTTTTATATGCAAACTGTACGACAATGCTTAAAAACACGTTAAGAGGGATCAATGTTAAGAGGGATAAGTATTGTTTAAAAGTATATACAAATACAAATTGTTTTCAAATAAATTTTAAAAGGAATGAATTCAGTACTCCCCTCTTCTGTCGCTGGAAAATCATTTCGGTGATGATTGCGCAGCATCATCGATGTTCATTTTCGAGTCTCAAAATGGGGGAGGCCATTGAGTAGCTTTGATACGAAATTGTTTTGATAAACGGATTTCGGTTTAAACTCCAAAGGTATGATTTGATATACAAAAGATATAAGTATATATACTTATTTAAAATGGTTTGAAATGAACTGGGCATTTAATTTTTTTTAAGTTCTGCTAATTAATAATCTTCAAATTATTTGAATGAAATGAAATATTTGAATAACCAGAGCTTATGAAATAAGAGAACTAGGAAATCTGAGTTAAATGTTTTGAGAAACTTTAGAGTTGAAGTTTGCAACTCTTAAATTAAAAGTAAAGAAAATTTAAACAAGCTAAAAATGAACATTCTATTTAAGTAAAATGAATCAGATTAAATTGTATAATACCAAATTGCATTCTAATAACATATAATAAGACTTACCAAATGTTAAAAGTTAAAATGATGATTCGGATATGTAATGGGATATTATACAAGTAAACAAAACTTAAAAGTAATTAAAATGTATATAAATGGAAATTTAGTTGTAATAATAAATGTTATACTTAATTAGTATGTTAGGAAATGATTAATGACTAAATGGAATAAGTAAGTGGGACTTAAGAAAGTAGACAAATTAATTAAATAATATCTTTGTAAACTGGTTATAGAATTAAATATAAATTTGCCAAGAAATTTTGAAATTGAATTCGTAACTTTTGAGATAATTATAAAACTTAGATAAAGCCATATATAAGAAGTTGGACTTTTATAGAATGATTATAAACTAAAGTGATGATTAATAAATTGTTTCACAAATAAATCTGTTATTAAATAAAATTGTGAAAACAAATGTGAATTAAGTTGTAAAGAAACTTAAGTAAGGATATACGAAATAATTCATTAATGATGTTGATGCTAAAAATGGAGATATAAACATTATAATTCAAATGTTTCGCGAAAATGTAAAGTTAAGTATAGTTTATAACTTTGATAAATGTTAGTTAAACAAGATGTTAAATTAATTAAAGGAAGGAAGCTAACATTGAATTATGAAATGAATTTTAACTTATGAAAAGCTAACCGAAATGAATAAATGGAAGAAGTTAGTTAATTGTATTAATATACATTTTAAAAGATGAAATAACATTGATTCAAAATAAAAATGAACTTAAGTGTAGAATGAATGTGAATAAATGAATTGATATGAGATGTTGCTAAACGTAAAATGAAACAATTAAAATATAACAAATTGAATTGAATAAAATGGAATGTAAATAAAATAGATTTGAATAAATTGGAAGTAAATCAATTAAATGTTGATAAAAATTGAATGTTAATGAGAAATGAAGTGTATAAATTAAATATTGGCACAGGATGATGTAAGTTCATATCGTTATGAATTAATTGGATGAATACTAATAATTGAATGGTTACTTTCGTTGTAAATCATTGTTACAACTGTTTTATTGTATATGATCGTTGTTTGTCGTATATTAATGCTTATGTTATGGTTTGGGTTTAAAATTCATGTATATGCTTCTATAAAACTCATACATGCTTTCTATATCATTATACGCAACTAATATTCTAAATTAAGTTGAGATAGGTGCACACGAAGACCGTTTGGACGTATACGCGGATTATATTTTGCTTTTGCTTGCTTAATACAAGCGAACTCGCTCGTATTAATAATAATAAGGTACATGTTTCGGATTACATACTGCGCTTTTATAGTTTTCCCTACGGGATGCCTCATCATTGAGATGAGATGTATATTTGATATCTATTTGGTATATTTAGGTTATATATTGAATTGTAAATTTTTTCCGACCGAGCCGCGCAAAGGAGACTGCCGAAATTTTCCGTAAATCCGAGAATTAGAAATTTTTTGAAGTTTTAAAATTTTATAACTTGTTTTGATAATTAACTTGTTAATTCCGTAAGCCAATCAAAGTGGCATAGCAGAAGCATGGTAAAAGTTTTCTAATAGATTTTATGTTTTATAAGTTGAGTAAGTTTTAGAAATATATTGTATATAAAATTTTGTACTTAGCCTTTTCGAGGACGAAAAGTTTTAAGTGGGGGAGAATGTAACGACCCGTATTTTTAGCTATTTTAATTTATTAATTTTAAATGTAATTATTGAATAAAAATGGTTAAAAATAAATTTTTTAATGGTTTATTAATATAGTTATTGAATACGAACTTGAATAAAATTTAGAAATAGTTAATTTCGAAGATTTTGACGATAACAGTATCGAAATGGAATTCTACGTATTGAATGTATTTATAATCAATAGCAAGAATTGGATAATGAATGTTGTATTATTTAGATATAAATAAAATGATGTGGATAACTAAAATTTATTTGGAACTAATGACTTATTATATTGATTTATAGGATAATTAAATTGTTTAAATTCAATAATGGAAATTGTTTGAATAATTGAAATCTGAATTTATTATGATTGAAAATGATATCGAAAGTTGATTTAGATTTTATTTGAACAACAATGAAGATTGTTAACATTTAAAATTGGATTTAAAAGTGAATAATGAGAAATTGGAAATTCTTATTATAATTAACTAGTAAAAATAGCCTTCTGGGGCATAGTCTCGGATTTCGACGAAACTAGTTCCATCGAATCCGTAATAGTATATTATTATCGGATTTCAAATTTTGTAGCGTTCGGAGTTATCGTTTGGTCGTACAGAATAGAAACGTGTTGAATTTAATATCGAAAATTTAATGTTATAATTGGATTTAAAAAGCTATCTTCCATATACGATCGAGTTAGGTCCCGAAACTTGTTCCATTGAGTTCGAAATAGCGGTATAACATTAGAAACACCAGGTGGCATGCCTCAATAGGGGTTCGGGCTTTCAAGTTATGCAAAACGAGATATTTTTAACATTAAAATAAATAAATCGAATCAAAGTCAAAATCGAGCCACCCTAACTTGAGGAGCCGACCTAGTTTTGTACGTATAGTCGCCTTCTTTTTTAAATCACGTACGCCTCCCTTTGTTTTAAAAGTCGCGAACTTCCTCTCCTATTTTCTTCTTCAGCTCGAACGAAAATCAAATCGTTCGTTATTAAAAAAAATCACGTACAAACAAAATCATGATGGTGATGGAGGGCATCATCGGTGAAATCAAGTTGGGGAGGCTCGCGTCGATAGCTGTTAGGGTGGAACTCGTGTACGCAAGCACGTGGGGGTGCAGGCGCAGGCTTAGAGGGGTCGGTGACCTGGAGTGGCTCGGCATCACGATTTGGGCGTGATGACGTCGATTAGAGCAGTAGGAGATCATCTGAGTCACAACGGTGGAGGTTTTCGCGTGGAGTTGTTTAGATTGGAGGCGCTGTGGTGATTGATGGAGACGAGGGTTGCAGGCTGGCCGCGACAGTCAGTGGACGTTGGCAGATGGCAGAACACGGCGAAGGCTTGGGTCTGGCGAAGTATGGTGGTTTTCGGTGGTCGGTAGTGGCCGAAGTTGTGATCGACGTGATTTTGGGTTCGTTCGTGCTTTGGGGAAGACGCGTGAGTCTGGAATGGAGGGGTGAGTTGTAACGACCCGTAATTTTCGATAATTAAAATTAGATAATTTAATAAGGTTTTGTGATTTAATGTCAGAAGAAATAAAAAATTATGATTTAATAGTAAGAATATAACTGGAATGAAATGTAATAGTTTTAATTTAAGGTATTTGATAACTTCTTTAAGTGTATTTCCAATTAATTAAAATGATTAAAAGTTATAATTGGTTATAGATTGTAAATTAATTGTAATAATGTGTGTATTAATTGGTAATTGATTAGAGGAGTAATTGATAATTTAAATGTTGTATTAACAAATGAAATAGTATGTAATAAATTGTAATTGAATAAAATTAGTGTTGTGTAAATAATTATAATATTTGTTTTAAACAATCAACTTATAAATGTGGTTAAATTAAGCCAAAGGTGACAATTGTTATTTGTTACCTATTTGTTTACTTGTTGAAATCAAATGGGAAATAAATTGCAATAAATGTAATTAAATATTGCGTTAATGGAAATTAAGATGAAATTGGAGAATATTTATATAATAAAATATAAACAAATGTTAACTATGTTTATAGAGTAATGATTGATTAAATAAAAGATTGAAATCTAATTAAATCAATTTATTGGAATTAGAATATAATTAATTGGAATTTAATGTAATTAAATATTGCGGTAAATGTAAGAAATGGTGTCAATTGTAGAAAATGAGGATAACAAGAAAGAAACCTATGTTAACAATTTCATAAGGTATTGGTTGATTTAATAGTAGGAGTGTAAATCAAAATAAAAGAATAAAAATGAATAAGTTTAGTAAAGGAGTAAACATATGTTTATTTATTTAAAATGTTTGGTAGCTGAAAGATTGATTGTAGAGATGAGAAACTATTATTTAGTAAGAAATGTGTAATTACTGTTTGTATCCAATAGTGTATAAATATGTTTAAATTACTATTAGATAGGAAATAATTGTTCTACTTCTCATTACATTCATTTAGTCCATTTTGAAACTTAATCAACTGAAATTAATGTAATTGAAAATTTTCAATTAATAGGAGAGAGAATACTAAATTGTAAATTAATAGGTGTAATTAAAAGTAGCTTATGTTTTGTGAAAATATAAGGAAAGTTTGATTTAATGAAAAGAACATTTACATCAAATAAAATGAATGTTTCATTTGTGAATGTGGGTTTAATTTTATTAAAATAAAGAATAGAATGATTTTAAAGGAAGAAATATATATTTATTTGAACTGTGTTTTAGCTTACAGATTGATTACAAGAATAGGAAAATAATCTATTTTAGAGTTATTTATCACTCGTGTATAAACAACAAATTTATAAACGTATTTAAATAAACAGTTGTTCTATTTTTCATTCATTTTAGCTGCCCGTTTTGAAATTTAACTTTGTAAGTAATTGCAATTAATGTAATTCAAATATTTCAATTAAAAGGAAAGAAAACGTTGTTTGCAATTAATAGATTTAATAAAAGAAACGCATGTTTTGTGTTAAACAAAAATGGTGTTTTAATGGAAATAAAAGATCATTTTGGGAAAATCAAACTGAACGTTTTCATTTTTAAGGTAAGTATAAATTTTTTTATTATGCGTAGATAAAAACCTAAATGCGTACAAATTCGAACATTATTTGAGTTAATGAAGTTAATTTGTTTACGTTTCAAAAAAATTGAATTTCAAAGGTTGTGCGATGTACATGGTCCCTTCATTTCTTTTGTCATTAATTATTGCATGAACGTTTTAAATTAGTTACCTTATTTTTAATACTTACCCGAGCCTAGACGTTTAGGTTGTATCTAATTCTTGCCACCTCATTTTCACGTATACAAAGTTTTACTTTTCTTTGGTTTGCAAACTTTTCCATTCCTACATATATTTTCTTATGCATTTTTACTGCCTGGAGCTTTCAAAATAAAATGTGATATTTATTTTTGTCCCTCCACCTTCATTTCCTAATTATAAATAACCTGCAGCTTATTTCTTCATTTGCGTCACCTCATATTCAAAAGCTCTTATTCTTGCAAATCCAAAAGCTTTCTTTTATGAAACATGATTTTTTTTTCATTTTTCCTTACACGTCCTGTCCTCATCTTAGTTGTTCTTCAATCTTCTCCTTAAGCCTCATCTTGAGAGAAACGTAAGTATTAAAATTTGTTTATTTTTTATGCGTACCAATTATTATTTTAATAATATTTCTTATAACATGAATATCTTTTGCATATAAATTTTGATTCACGCGCGATTCTTCCATTGGATTCATATTTAAATTCCGGATAACATGAAATTAAGTTAGTTGAATTTGGAGACTGTTGAGTTTTTGCGCTTCTGTTTGGATTTTTATGGGCTAAAATCAAAGGTGAGTGTTTTAACCCACTCACAACTACTAAATTATCATATGTTGGTTAAATTAAATTTATGATGTGAATAGAAATTGATTGATTGATATTTGGTATATTTAAATTGTCATTCTAGTTAAATATGACTTTTATTGCATTTAATCGTCATTTAATTTAGTATTAAATTTTAATTCGTCAGTTTATACTTGTTATAGATAATCAGTTAGCTATTGTTTATTGATTGATTTGGATGATGATTTTGATGGATGTTTGATTATTGATATTGGATGACTGGATGTTATATTTTATATTGTTGTAACACTTCAAGTTCCCTATGGGTTGAAATGATACATACCCGAACGATCTGATAGATTAGGGAGAAATCGTTATGGGTTGAAATGATAGACTCGAGCGATTTCATGCATTGAAATTAAATTTTGGGATTTCGGGTTGAAATAATATATACCCATAGAATTTTAAATTGTGGATTGAAATGATAAATATCTGTATCACTTGACCATAGGGTAGAGAATTATATACGGACACTAGATTGGTTAAATTAAACTATTTTAAATCCTTAAATTTTGAATTTAGTTAAATGATATTTTGAAGAAAACTTGATTTATATAACTGAATTATTTTCGAAAATCTGAGTTTTAAATGTTGAAATTGGAATTGGTTTAAATGGAAATGTTGAAGTTGTAATTGAAGTATAAACGACATTTATCGAAATTAAGTTATTGAATGTTGGAATGGGAGAAATGG
Source organism: Allium fistulosum (assembly GCA_030737815.1). Lineage (NCBI taxonomy): Eukaryota > Viridiplantae > Streptophyta > Magnoliopsida > Asparagales > Amaryllidaceae > Allium > Allium fistulosum. The sequence continues at coordinate 788,329,735 of CM060903.1, forward strand.
TTAAATATGATGTTAATTTCAAAATTTATTATCTCAATATAAACTGTAAATGTTCTTTTAAATTCTAATTTTAAGATTTTCAACTATTAAAATAAGTTAATCTATTTTAAACCAAATTAATCAATTTAAACTATTTAATTTATTTTAATCTAATTTAACCTATTTTAAACTAATTAACCTATTTAACCTATCTTAATCTATTTTAATTCATTTAATCTATTTTAATATATTTTAATTTATTTAAATCATTTAAACTTTATTAAACTATTTTAATTTATTTTAAACTATTTAATCTATTTTAATTCTATTTAATCTATTTTTGAATTCATTTAATCTATTTTAAATCTAATTAATCCATAAGAAACCTATTTAATCTATCTTAAACCATTTAAACTATTTTAAATCTAATTAAATTATTTTAATCTATTTTAAATTTATTTAATCTATTTTAAACCTATTCAACCTAATTTATCTCCATTTAAAACTATGTAAACTAATTAAACTATTTTTAAATTATTTTCTAAATTTTAGATGGTGTAAAGTGGAAATGTTTTTAATTAAAGCCTTGATTTTCAAGCGAATAAGGTTTAATGATGTTATAACATAAGTAGGGATTTAAATGACATATTTGAGGAATATTATGATTTTAAATGAGGATTAATGCATGTGACAAGGCACGCGAGGCAATGCCTATGGTAGGATACTACCATTTTACGGATCCGGATTGGTGGTAACGAATAGCAGCTACTACCGCCCACCTCGGAACACACTCCCATAATCAAAATCGAGCGGTGACAACCAAATCAATCACAAAGTCATAATATGGTATCGAAGAAATGTGCCCGATAGAAGGAGCGACATCACTTGGCCCGGCATGGCTCTTATTTTAGCCACATCAAGCTGACTCACGGGAGTCAGAGCTACGTAAATACCTCATACAGAATCGTTCGCCAAACCATCCTACTTCATTCTAGAATCTCCACCATGTACACAGTTGTTAAAGTGGTTTTTGGTATTGGCAGAGAGTATGACAATATCTGATCCCGGTCTCTTTAACAACCAAACACTGATTTCACACCAAATGGTTCTTTTACATTTTCAAAACCTTTTCATAATTGATATCAAAATATCATGTTCAATTCAAACCATATTACCTTCGAAATCATATTTACTTTCAAAATCATATTCACTTTCGAAATCATATCGATAAGATAGTTCAATTAAATCCTCATTTCAAAATCATCATATTTACTCAAATATGTCATTTCACTAGCAAATATCATTTCAAATCCCAACTTATGTTATAACATCATTTAACCATATTCGCTTTAAAATCAAGGCTTTAAATATAAACACTTCCACTTTACACAGTCTGAAATTTAGAAAATAGTTTAGATAGTTATAAATAGTTTAAATAGTTTGGCATAGTTAAAATAAATTATTAAATAGTTTAAAATACTTTAAAATAGTTTAAAATGGATTAAAATAGTTTAAATAGATTTAAGATAGTTTAAATAGATTTAAAATAGTTTAAATAGATTCAAAATAGATTAAATAGATTAAATAGATTTAAAATTGTTTAAATAGATTCAAAATAGATTAAATAGATTCAAAATAGATTAAATAGATTCAAAATAGTTTAAATAGATTCAAAATAGTTTAAATAGATTCAAAATAGTTTAAATAGATTCAAAATAGTTTAAATAGATTCAAAATAGATTATACAAATTCAAAATAGATTAAATAGATTTTAAATAGTTTTAAATAGTTAAAATAGATTAAATCAATTTAATAGTTTCAAACTTTTAATAATCAGGATTTTTAAAATATTATATTTTAAACAGTTTATATTAAAATAATAAAGTTGAGATTAATATCAAATTAAACATTTCTTTCATTTCAACACATCTGGACCGTATCCAGCTTTCAAATCAACTAACTAAAATTGGTCTTTCAATTCAGATTCACCTTTGAAACCATTTAATCAATATCTATTTCAAATCCATGTTTGAATTATCAATTAAACCACTTCAAATTAAATAGATTTCAAAGTTATATTCAAACATTTCAATAACTCAATTTCGATAAAATTCATTTATATTTGACAATTCAACTCTGAAATTTCAATTTAAATCCTTTAAACAATTTATTAAGACCAATTCCAATTTCAACATTTAAAGCTTGGAGTTTCGAAAATAGTGCAGTTTATATAAATCCAATTTATTTCAAAATATCATTTAACTGAATTCAAAATTGTAAGGATTTAAAATCATTTAATTTAACCAATCTGGTGTCCGTATATAATTTTCTATTCTATGGTCAAGTGATACGGGCATATATCATTTCAATCCGCAATAATTTAATTTACGGGTATATATCATTTCAACCCACAATCCCGAAGTGACATTCAAAATCCATAAAATCGCTCGGGTTTATCATTTCAACCCATAAGGATTTTCCCTAATCTATAGATCGTTCGGGTATGTATCATTTCAACCCATAGGGAAATTGTAGAGTTATAACAATATAAAATATAACATCCAACCATCAAATATCAAAATCAAACATCCATCACAATCACCATTCAGATCAACAAATAAATAACAACAATTGACTGATTATCAATAATAGGTATTAATAGGTAATTTAAAATTCAATATAAAATTAAATGGCGATTAAATTCAATAAAAGTCAAATTTTACTAGAATGACAATTTAAATATATCAAACATCAATCAAACAACTTCTAATCACATCATAAATTTGAATTAACTAACATAAGATTATTTAGTAGTTGTGAGTGGGTTAAAACACTCACTTTTGATTTCAAATCAATTTGAAATCCAAAATAAGGCCCAAAATTCAACAGTCTCAGAATTCATCCAAACCAGTCCCAAATGTCTGGATTTTCGATACGATTGCAGCGGAGCAAACCGTGCATAAATCCAACCTCGTACGTAAAAGTTATGCATATTAGACCATTTGGAAATTAAAATTAAATTAAAATAAACAAACAAAATAATAATAATAATAATAATAATAACACGTTACCTACAACACACGTCATCACGCGCTTGGAATCCTAGCACTTGCGTTCGTTCGAACCCCTGTACATTGCCTCGTTCACGAACTAGCCACTGCTGTTCTTCCTCGAATTGCTGCCAAACCACGATGAACCACCCAGATTAGGAAGCGCCGCCGCCACGCCCTGACCTGGCCGACCCCATCATGGCCACGTGCGCTTCTCCAGTTCACCCAGTCAACCACGGCCACCGCCCCCTTTGACCTCCAATTGCCGCGAATCCAAGCACTTCCAGCCTCAAGTAGCTGCATGGATCGAACCTGCTCGTCACCCTCTACGCGCCCATATCCTCCGATCGAGCCATATTCGAAGATCCACCGTTAAACGAGGCCATGGCCTATGGACGGCCGAGAACAAATCACCGATTTCTGGACAAGCAGTGATTTGATTGCAAAAATGAATTGCACCAGTGGATTACGCTCGTCGAGAGCTTCGAAATGGTATATAATATGTCATGGTTTGGAGGAGTTTGAATTTTGAAATTGATTTGAAAATTTGAAATTAGGGGTTTGGAGTTAGGAATTTGGTTTCTGCCATTGAGAAAGAGGGAAGGAATAGTCAGATAGAATTATACATACAGGAATAAGAAAATGACTGCTAGGGTTTGGGAAACAAGACTATTTATATGAACAAGGCCCGATAAGAGTAAACATCATATCGAATTGATTCGAAACGACAATAACGACCCGATAAGCCCGTTCCGCTTCCGAAACGAAAGTAGGTCATCCCATATATCAAAATAGATGTTTTCAATATTTTTAAATTCAATGGAACAGGTTTCAAGTCCTAATTCCATTGTATGACAAAGTTAACTTTTAAAATCAGCTTATTTCAAATTGATTTAAATAAATTGATTTCTACGCGTTTCGAGCCCGTACGATCAAACGACAAGTCTGATTGCTACGAAACTTGAAATCCTACAACAATTCATTGTTACGAATCCAGTGAAACTAGTTTTATCAAAATCTGAGACACTGGCCAAAATAGCTAATTTCACGTTAATTAAATAAATTAATTAAATCACTTTTCAAATTCAAATTTTAAAATAAACAAATTTTATCATTTTTGATTACCTAGTAATTTATAATCCTTGGAAGTAAATTTCCAAGTCAAATTCAATATTAATATTGCGCTAGTTACAGCGTTCCAATTTCAATTGCAATAAATTCATAATTATAATTTAAAACCCAATAAATTGATTTATTTTGACTTTAATCTTTTTATTAAATCAATCATTACTTTATGGACATAGTTAACATTGGTTTACCATTTATTACATCAATATTCTACAGTTACCATCTTAATTCACATTTACTGCAATATTTATATAGATTAATTGCGATTGATTTCCAATTAAATTTCAATGGATTAAATAGTGAAATGATAATTAAACAATTGTTACACTTATGATTTCAAACACATTTCTATGTTTATTATTAAAAAACAAAACTAATAAATTCACATACGGATTAATTATTCTATTTTAATCAATTTCAATTAATTGCATACAATTTCACCGTTTACTACAACATTAGGTTTATTTCCCTATTTATAGTTTATAACCAAATTTATAATTACAATCATTTTAATTAATTGAAATTGCATCAAAGTGGTTATCAATTACCTCATATTAACACTATTACATCTCATTCTAGTTATTATTCTCATTAACAGATCGCAAATTTTAATTTCTTCCAATATTAAATTACAAAGTTTTATTAATTCAATATTTTAATTATCGGAAAATTACGGGTCATTACACTACCTCATATAAAAGACTCTTCCAAGGGTTATCTAGCCTTTTCGCCTAACAATAAATAAACTAACAAAAAACTTTGAGGCAATGCATGTCCCATATGTGATCTACACTAGTAGGTGGTGTAGTCCATCTAAGCGTAACTCGAGTCTTTCTACCAACCGCTACATGACCGATGATGCTCCCGACCTATGTGTACGCCCCTATTCCCCACATATGGTACCAACCTTGCTGATATAGGCTGGGCCACCGTCCCATTTAGATTGCCTAATGCAATCAAGGAAATGCTCACTTGTTTACTTAACACATACCCCTTATAAGGATTAAAGTAGACCTACTTGTCCCTTTAACACTTCAACCGAGGCGAACCCTACTTTGGTATATTCCCTTCACCTATACACAAACGTATCTTCCCATAGGGGCTACAATTAGAGATCTCTCATATCACTATGATGTATACACAACCGTCGTTAGCCTCTTTCAGTGGGTAGACTTCTATTGGACAACACTACTGACCTCGCATTCCAACCCTTACTAATGACTGTGTTATTCTTAATTAATTTAAGAAATTGGCTATGTCCAAAAATTCACAACCTTCATAAATGAATACTTGAGGCTATATAAATTTTATGGACTTATTACACCTCTTATATTCACCTATTGGTATTTAGTTATTTTTACAAAACTTACTTCTCATTTCATTAATGTCATTTACCGCTTATTTCTAATTTAATAGATTCAATATCTTTTACTGCTTCACTTCCACTTAACATTATTAGGTATAGCTTATTGTTTCTTTTCAACTACTAACCATTCTTTAATTACTGTAACTTCTTAAATCCCCATTGCTTTATTTATATTTAATCGTTTATTGCTTATTGCCTAACTCATCTTAAATTGCGTATGTTAGATCGATAATTAACCTGTTGTTGTTATCTACTTATAATACTGTAGTTTTTTCTTAAGGTACCCAACATTTTAATGCATTACATCTTCCCAAAAGGAAATGTTAATGCTATAATTTTCTGTAAATTGTATAGAAGAGGACTTCTGTTATGTTTGAAATTACAAAAAATTATCTTTTATGTTATTATTGAAATAAATGGTATAAAATACAGTAAACAGCCCTATTTTGTACATCTCTTTCTTTTAGGCACATTACTTGTTATTTCAATCAATACACTTTTTTACATAATTATACGACTAGATAATTTATAAAATTTACATTGCAAAACACTTCATTTCAATAAATTAAAATACTACTCAAATCCCAATCTAATTTATTATAACTTCCAATTCATGTTTACTAACATATAATATTCAACTAACAAACTTGGAATTATTATGCAATAATTATCTCATAAATTTACGGACTACTTTCACCCTTACTTTCCAGATTTAAATATATGCAATATTTAATCAAAGTTGAGAATTCACAGAATATGTAGGCATGGTTTTCAAATTCATTGCATATGCATAGTTAAGCCTACAGCTCAAAAATTTACCTTTAGGCAAACAAGGAACAAATTTACATCAATATAAATCTAATATTATATAAAAATATATAATTTTCCACTCACCTCTAAGCTTCCAAACATCCAGATCTAAATTCGTTATTCCTGATCGACTCCATTTCTTTCTACCAAAATATGTACCAAAGCATAAACATATTTATTAGAATTTAAGATCGAGAAGAGATTTGAATTTAATATAGATTTAGATTTAGATTTACGATTTACCTTGGCTTTGGCGATTCGATCGATCCTATTCTTCTTCTCTACTATCCTCCGCTATTCTCCACTTATACATATATACATACATATATATATATATTATAGTTAATTAGATTTTAGAATTTGTGGAGAAACTAAAACCGTAGAGTTTCGCCTACTTTAGAAAATATAGGAAGAAAAGTGAAGGGCTAAGCCTATATTTATAGGGGTTCGAATCAATGTCAGCCGTTAGATTAGGTTATATTAAATCCAGGCCATTTAGCCTAGGTTTAATACATAGCCACAAGCAACCACCGTTCGACTACTAGCATCGACCAGTCCTAATAAGGGGTATTGCTGGCATTGCATTATTACCTGGAGGGCAGTGTTAACATTCCAAGTGGGAAGTGCTATAAAGGTAAAACGTAGCTTCGAGCCTCATCAACCGAGAAATAACAAAAATCGGGCATGCAGCAGGCCAAGTGGGTCACTCCTATCAGCGTGTGGTCATTCCAAAATCTAGATCGGTTACTATCTACTCATGTATGCTTCAAGGCCCATTAATGAAAGGGGTGATCATATTCGGTACTACTAGTCAAGTGGTAGGCCAATCCTATGTGGCAGGGGTACAAGATGTTCTTGTCAAACCCGGTGCATTTTATCTAGAGATGTACCTTCGGAAGCTAGTTTCTTACATTGTCATAGTATGGAATCCAATCTTCAATACATGCCTTTATGGTTTTGATTGTTCCTTATGAATAATGGAAAGTGGATTGAGCAAGAAAGGCTTGGTGTCCAAATGGAGCGAAGGAGGGCTCGGTCCTATGTGCTAAGGGATTATTGACACTCGAAGAGTTTTTAGTTGTATTCTCTAGAAGGGGGTATTGTGAATGGAGATGCCCATGGATTGGGAGAGAGAAACCGTGCATCCTAGACTCGTGGGTGTTGGGTCAAGTGCCCCGTGGGTGTTTGTGGTGCTAGGAGAGTACAACAAAGAACCGGGATTTCCACTAGTCCCTGGCTTGGTGGTCATATGAGTGGTTATATATTCAAGGCACGGGGGAAGGAGTGATAACTAGGATTGCTTGTTAGATGCTATGGTTGCTATGATTACTTTGGTTGCTTCCTTGGGTAAAACAATCACTTGGAAATATTAAGGAGAGAAGGTATTGGGGTAGGAGTACCTTGGAGAATGATATCCTTTTACTTGGTTAGTAGTATATCTTTATGATATTATAGAGTAGCATACTATAGTGTTATGTACTAACTTGTTGTTTGCAGGAATAGGTTGGGTATGGTTCATGTACTCTTGTTCCTTACCATATTTATTTGTATAGCATTTTGAGATTATTTACCGCTCCCGCCAGACTATTGTCTGACTCATGGTTTTTTGTTTTGCTTCTTATTATCTTGGGTACCCTTAAATGAGTAGACTAAAAGAGCAGGTCTAGGCGATGCAGTTGCTGTTCGGAGAACGGGCTGGAGGGAGCTAGCTCGTACTATATACATATATGGGGTCTACGCTTATTCCATTGGGTAGCACTACGGAGCCTTGGCAGTGCTATTACTTTTGTTTCTCTGTCTATTAGAGAGAGTGTTCTAGTGAGGATTAGTTGTATACATTATATATGAAATTTGTGTATAACTATATGATTCTACTCTGATGATGTTTCATTTGGTCGTAGCTCACTATTCTGTTGTACATGTGATATTATATGCGTCGTAAGATATACGACATGTGATATGCTGCATTTATTCATTCAGAATCAAGGTGATCACTCTATATCGACCGGGCACGATAGCGGCGCACTGTTATTACTTTATTGTGCTGGTGGTATAGGGCGGTCGTCATATAATGGGTATTCATTATTGCTATCTACAAGCATTCATCTCTATTTTATTCACAGCCTTAAGTTTTACTCTATTTTACCGAGGTGGTCATCCCTGTCTACTCCATATTAAAAAATTGGTTTTCTTTTCATCACTCTTTCCAAAATTAAAACTTTATAGTCATAAAGTACTTAATCCCAAAAAAATATAAACTTAGAAACTATTTATTAAATCCTTCAATAATTTGGTTTCATAAAAAAGAACCTTGAAAATCACTTTATTTTAACCAATGTTAATTGTATGCGTTTTAACTTTTAAAACTATAATTTAGGATTTATCAATTAAGTTTATTTATTAAGTCTAAAAGGAAATATTAGCAATTTAATTATTAAAAGATCCTTTCCTTTTTTCAAATAAGTCAAATATTATTACATGAATGGTTATCAAATCAACTTTTCCTTTAAAGCCTTTTAACAACAAATATTTTACTTCCTAAAAGTGGGATTTTTAACTCAAACCATTTATTAAATCTTTATTTTAAAAGCTCACCTGTTATACCAACCCATTATTCTCAAAATTGCACTTTACAGTGTTTCTAAAACATCTTTTATAACTTTTAACAATGAAAACTCGAGTAGACAAGGATACTTCCATCCTATTATTTTCCTATTACTCATGCCATCTCCACTTTCGACTTTAGCGGAGGCTCCAATAACATGCGAGGAGGACTTTTAAAAGATACGTGCAATCAATGTGCACAGTTATAAAAAAATATTCATTTTCCTTTATTTTACCTTTAATTTTCTATGTTGCTTCTAACTAGATTACTAGCATTATTCTGATATAAACTTCTAACATTGTTTCTATTTAAATTTTCTAATGTTGTTACTATTTAAACTTTTTCTACCTAAATTTCTCTTTTTATGTATAAACCTGTTTCAGATGTTTTTCTCTATATTTCCATATATGAGAATATCCTTCTTATCTTCATTATAGGGTGTTCTTACCCTTCCATTTTCTTTACCCCATTTAAAACTAGTACCACTTCCTATTGCTCACCCCTTTAAATGAATTTTAAAACTTTGAATTTACAAAATCATAAAAATCACTAAGCTACACATCTATGTACTTAATATCGGTATTAGGTACGTATCGATCAAGTACCGATATAAGGTATTTTAGAATATTGTATAGGGATTCTTGAAATCAAACTCTTCAATTTAGCCCTTTTGGAAAAATGGATTTGGCGCTGTTTTGAGGAGGAATCTTCGATCTTGAAATGCTGGATCCTTTTAAAGCGTTACAATTCAAACCCCTTTCTAATCCTCCACGATCCTTCTATCGGTACCACTTTACCATTTTGGTTTGGGTCCTCTGCTCATCAATCTTGGTTAATCCTTTGTTTCAATGAAGATTGGAAATAGAGCCTCCTGCAACCTTTGGTTGGACGCATGATCCAATGAATTTCCTCTTCGCCTTACCCACCCTAACCTCTTCGCCATTGTTACCAACCACTCCATTGTTGTCTATGAAGCTATTCATATGAGCACCATTTGCTTTCAAACCAATCATGTTATCACTGATCCTACCCTCTCCCAGCTACTCCACATTCAATCCTTGCTTTGTGACCTCGACACTTCCCCTACTATTGATCGACATGTTTTGGGCTTCAGCTCCAGAGGTGCTTTCTCTGTCAGCTCCCTTTACTCTTAACTCTCCAATTTTGGTAGACACTACGCCTATGCTTGACTATGGAAATGCAAAAACCCCACCGCAAGTCAAATTCCTTATGTGGCTCCTTGTGCAAGAGAAGATTAATACCAAAGACAAATTAATTCATAAAAGCATGAACATTAACCTATCCTGCTCATTGGGCCATTCTGCTCCCAAAAATATCAATCATCTCTTTTTTGATTGCGATTTGGCCATTTATGTCTGGTGTACCTCTGCTTCTCATCTCCTCAACTCGATCCCCTACATCCCTTCCTTCTATGATTATTGGCAATACAATTCCTCTTCCTCTACCACCGACGTCTTTCTCTTAACGTTCAGTAGGGTTCTCTGGATGGAGAGGAACTCTATGTGCTTTAATAATTCTGTTCAAACTCCATTACAATTATATTTTAAGATTGCTAGCTATTTCTCTGTTGGGATAGGAGGTATGCCTCCTCCTCTTCACCTCAGGATTGGTTCTGCTACGTCAGACAACGAATCCATGAATAGCAATAACGCGCCTCCCCTATGGACTTTTGGTGGCCTAGATCGCTTGGATGTTGACTGACTGCTGCTCCTTCATGCTTTATATCGTTTTTCACACGCCTGGTGTTTATTTTTGTGTTTGGTTGGCGCTGTCTTATCTGTTTGTATATGGTAGGATTGCCTTTTGTTTTAGTTGAAACTATGATGTTGAACTATTTGCTTATTTAGTACTCCTATTTTTGCTGCTACCGATCAGTCCTATTGATCTTGAAACTGCTTCATTTTAATATCTATTTATCCTCTTCTGCCTATGTAGTCTCGCACTACACAACTGTTTCCTAAAAAAATCAGTAAAATATCGAACATGTGTAGAACATGTTATAAACGATATTGTACTATGTTATAATGTTATATTGATGTTAAGTATTTAAATATTTGGATAAATAATTAAAATTACCATCAAAGATTGATTAAATATAGTTTATAGATTATAATCTGTTTACTGAGATAATCTATTTAATATAAATCATAATACGGGATTGTAAAAACTGAGAAATTCGCATAATGTTCATCATTATAATTTTCTTCGTTCTTATACTATAATTATTGTTTCTTCAGTCATTGAATCATTTATATTACTTTTCCAAATTTTCCATATTTATAGTTTTGTCGTTTTCATTTTCACTTAGTTTATCAAGTAAGCAATGTTCATTTGATACCAATTACTACTTTAGCTCGTTCCTTATCGATTTGTCAAATATACAACTTCACCGCTCTTCCACTTTTAGTTTTGGATGCACGATAATAACTAATAAAATGAATTTTCAAAAGCTAACTTACCAACTAGAAATGGTGAACAAAAAGTAAATAGAAAGAGATAGCTCTTTCATGATTTTGTCTTTAGTGGTAAAGTTTTCAAGAGAAATAAAATATATAAAATAATGGAATAAGTAGAGTTTTCTTTATTGAAAGACTAATGAAGAAACCTAAAATTGTATGATTAAAAGTAAAAAATTAGTGCATTGAGGTTTCTAATATGGTCTACAAATTGTCACTCATCATATACAAAAAACAAATATTAATATTTATTTGTAAATATATTTTATCCAACACATACAATAATGAACGATATTCATTAAAAATGTCAGGTATTTTACACTAAATATTGGTTTGATGTTTTGGCAAATATCAAGCGATATATCGATAACGATATTTTAAGAGATATTTTGAGAAAAATATTGTCTTAGGAGGGATATGAGATATTACAGTGATATATTAACAATATTATCCGATATTAACTGCATGGCTACATAGATGCTCTATTTTTTTTATTTATTTCAAAGAAAATAACTATAGTAAATATTTTTTCTAAACAACTTTTAATATTTAATTATTTTCAAAATTAGATTTTTCTACTTTTAATTAAACCTTTGGAAAATCATTTCAAATATTATTATTTTTCAAACTTTTTATTAAATTTTTTTCATATGGGGTCGGACTCAAAGTGGATTTGGTTTGTCCTTTCTTTTGGACTTTTCTTCTTTTCCTCTTAGTTTTGACTTATCATTCTTTAGAATATGTTAAAAACCCGGCTATCATCTTAGAGTGATTCCTACACACCTTCCTTTGGGAACTTGGACAATTTTTGCTTTTAGATATCTACAACATATAGATTCTTTACTTTCCAATTATTTGGATATAATGTACATCATCAATCGGAAATCCTACAGGGATCTACAACTATTGGGCAATCCAGGCCCAACAAGGGAGTCAAGTACCATCCAGCTTCAGGGACCCTTCTGTATGCCACATTCATACTCTTCTTAAGTCAACGTCTTCCGGTACGACCTATTTTCTGTAGGGTTATTGGGATATGTATATATCTTCGTCTATTGTTCCAGCTCATATTTGCATTATCCATCTTTTAAGAATATGGTTGCAACTACTTTTATAGTCGGAATTTATAGAGTTTGGCGTATTATATATATGTATGTATGTATGTATATGTATATATATATATGTATATGTATATTATAGTAAAAATTCAAAAATATTCACTCAACGTATCCTAATTTCTATGATCAAATAACCTGACTCCGACACCAAATGTAACATCCTGCACCTTAATAGGCTCGAATTTTCACTAAATCGAAAATCCAAGTCTACTAGGGTAAGGATCGTTGGTGTTGGTATCTCGCAAATAAATAAAAGTATATCAGAGCGCTATCAATAAAAACTCATATCGGAATAGTAAAGTTGTAACAACCCATAAATTTTTAAAAATATTTTAAAATTAATTTATTTGAAAAACTTTGATTTTTAAATCATTTTTAATTGAATTTTTGAATTTTTCCAATGTATTTTTTGATTTTTGTAATAATTTATTTTCCAAATATAATTAAATAATAATTTTTGGGAAATTTTATATTTTGGTCAACTTTGGTCAAACTTTGAGTTCAGTTGAAATTTGAAATTTGAAATTTGAATTTTTAAACTTCTAATCTTTTTCTTTCAAGTTGAATTTGATTCTGATATTCATTCTGCTTTTCGTTTTGTTAAATTCTATTTTATACTTTTTAAATATGATAAATTCAGAGTTTTACAAGAAATTATTTTCAGTATTTTATTGTCTATATTTTCTATGTTATTTCTATTTTTATTTTGGTTGGACTTTGATTTTTGTTTGGGTTTTGAACTTGTTTTGTTTTGGGCTTGACAAATGGATTTGGAAATTCAAGAGACATAAGTTTTCTTTTCTTTAATGTGATATGTATCTCTTCCTTTTCTCTTTTCTTAGCCATGAGTTACTTGCCTTAGCCGTACATATCTTTTGCATTCCCATCTCTCCTTTTCATTTTCATTCTAATAAAAAAAAATTAAAGTAAGTTTTTCCATGGCTTCCTCCTTTCGTTTTCTCTTTTCTTTTTCTTTTGATGCAAGCATAGCTCGGCCATCACCATGCTCATAGCCGACCTCATCTCCTCCTCATCACCACCATGATGACCGGCCTTTAACCACCACCACCATCTCCACCTTGCTACCGTGACCATGATCCAAAACCCCACCACCAAAACATGATTCAAACCCTAGCCAAGCCTATATACATCACCACTTTCTCCTTGATAACTTCGGCCACCATCACTTCCTCCTACTCCAGCCCCTTGCCGTGACTAACTTGACCACTGGCCGCACCACCCTGATCACCAGACCACCTGACCATGCTAGGAATCCATGGGCCGAGCCATACTTGCCTAGGCCGAACCCACTTGAACCAATGACCTTCCATGTGCTTGCCTTTTTGCATTCACAACTCCTACCTCTTCACATTCCATTGCTTTTCCTTCTAGTTGTGACCATGGCTGTGAATTTTCAGGCCTAGATCTGAACATGGCCGAGCCATATGCCTTGGTGGTTGAGTCCTATGGTGATGTGGCCGAGCCACTTTATTTGTTCAAGTCATTTTGTTCCACCTTGTCTTTGTTTTTCTTTGTTTTATTCTTATATTTCTTTTGTGATTAATATATACTTATATCTATTCTATTTTGTTGTTTACAAGATTTGGATTTGGGTGCTACTTCTCCTCGAAATTGATTCATGCTTTGTCGTGCTTTGTCGGGCTTTGCGTAGTTTGGATTTGTGTTTTGAATTTGATCTCTAGCTTTAGAGGTGAGTTTATCACTCTCGACAAATCGTACTTATATAAATGTGAAACAATGTCACTTGAATTGTAGTAGTTGATATGCTATGTTATATGCTCACATCTGCCTGTTATCTGACATTATATGATGATATTACCTGATTATATACCTGTTGCATCACCTGACATCATATGATATGTTTTACTGTTTATTTATTTTCCGTTTCTCACACTGCAAGTTCCCTGTTAGTATAGAATCACTATGGGTTGAAATGATACATACCCGAACGGACTTTAGAATAGGGAAAAATCGTTATGAGCTGAAATGATAGGCTCAAGCGATTTTTATTTTATTTGACTTGGGATTGCGGGTTTGAAATGATAAAACCTGGGATTTTAATTCATTACGGATTGAAATGATATATTATCCGTATCACTTAACCTAGGTTAGAAAATATTATACAGACCCGTGGTTAATTTTAAATATAAATATTTTCTGAAAATTTTAAGTATTTGGAATTTAACTTATATGAGATTTTAACTTAAACTGGATTTAAATGATTTAAATGAAATTTTATAGTGATTTCTATAAGTTGAAATTGTATGAGTTAATAAATGATTGAAAATGTAAATAAAAATGTGATCTAACTTAATAATTGAAATTTGGATTAAAAATGGAAATTTTGGCTTAACTTGGTAATAAAATATTTTATTTATGAAATGGATATTTTTAAAAGTAAATAAAATAGCTAGTTGTTTGTTAAATTAAAAGTTAAGCAATTTAAAAGTAATTTTTGACTTAATAAATGAATTATGCTTAATTGGATATTTTATTTATAATTTTTTTATGTTATTTAAATCATAAGTGAAATGATATCCAAATAAATAATTTTGAAAAGTGATATATGTTTTATAAGTTAAAAATGGTGAAAACTGAAATTATAATGTTTCTGAAATGTTATAGTAAATCTCAAGTTTGGATTGGCAGCATTTCTGAAATGCTGTGGTTTTAGGATAGCAGTTCATAAGTGCTACTGTTTTTGTAAATGTACTGTTTTCTGAAATAATACCACTGTCTACTGTAGCATTTCCTGAGTGCTACTGTTTCTGTAAATGTACTGTTTTCTGATAATACTACTATATTCTGTAGCATTTTATAAGTGCTGCTGTTTCTGTAAATGTACTGTTTTCTGAAATAATACTACTATCTACTGTAACATTTTATAAGTGCTGCTGTTTTTGAAAAAGATAATATTTCTGAAATACTATATCTACAGTAACATTTTCAAAGTGCTATGAATGCTGAAAATACAATGTTTTAAAAATGGATAATTGAACGAATGAACTTAGAATTGCTACAACTTTGGAAATGAATATTATTTTTGAAGGATATTGACATTGAATTTAAATGGTTTAAATGAATATGTTTTGATTTGAAATATAAATCATTTTGAAATTTATAACCACGGGTTATAATAACGATTGGTTGTTAAAGAGACCGGGATCGGATATGGACATACTCTCTGTCGATACCGAAAACCACTTTAACAACTGTGTACGCGATGGAGATTCCAGAATGAAGTAGGATGGTGGCGACAATTCTATTTTGAGGTATAAACGTGGACCCGACCCCCGTGAGTTAGCATAAGGTGGCTAAAACAGGAGCAATCGACGGGCTAATGAGGTAGCACCTCTTATCAGACACATTCCATCGTATACCATTCTATTACTTTGCGATTGATTGGGTGCACCCCCTGATTCGGGAGTGTGGCTCGAGGTGGGCGATTGTTGCGGCTCTGCGTTACCACCGGCCCGGAAGTGTAATTGGTATATCTACCCTGACATTGCCTAGTTGTGCCGTGTCACCTACCCTAGCGTGCTTTACTACGAGTTTGTTTTGTACCATACCTATGGAGTGCCCTCTGACGACGCCCATTACGGGGGAGATTACGGTACTGTATAGACTATGTGAATATATAAAATGTGTTAAGGGGGATATGGGTAACGCCTTAACGCTATTTTGATAGTTTACTTTACTTTAGACATTATTATAATAGCGTATCTTACTACATAGTAGATAGTTTAACAGATCCTTAAAGGATGGGCGATCCCAAGCATCCTTTAAGTTATTGATGCATTTCTATTACAGTTCAATTGAGTTGATTTACATTTTATAAGTATGTATGTCCTGACTTAAGTGTTTTATGTTTTGCTCCACGCTCGGGTCAGCCTGAGTATTACAGCTTTGGATTCACCTTCTGGAGCTAGAGATTTCTGGAGTTTATTTGTCTATCTAGTTGTCTTTCCATTTCAGTTATTTCATTCAGCTTTGCTTATGTATTTGTGAACTTATGTATTCAGACTTCTGTTGTATCTGTTTTTCAGACTATGGTATTTTGTATCTGTTTTGAGACTATGTATTGTAGTGGCTTCATGAACCACTATGTATTTTTAATTCCGCTGCGAGTTATTCTGATATTCTGTGTCTGTGATTGGTTTTATTTGCTCCAAATTTATTTACAATCTATTGTTTTGAATTATTCAAGTCTGACATGTGTGGTTTTATTGTCGATTTGAATGGTCCAAAATAGTGGGTCGTTATAAAGGTATAATAAAAAAATATAATTACTGACCAAGGTTAATACCCCTGGTATCTAGTACCCTTGTTAGTATCGAGCATGCATAAGGAAATCTGTCCTTCCACAATTCTTTCCTTTTACCGGTACCTGTTTTTATAAATCTATCGAGTATGCTATAATGAGGAGGGGTCAGAACAACGTTCCAGTGACTGGTAATTTACATACTCCATCATAGCACTAGTTTTTGCCGATTGTCTTTCATTACATGTTATGTCTACTATTTTAACTTAGTCGTCTTGACTTCATGTACGCGTACGAAATGCCCCACTTACTTAAGGTATACAATAACTACATACATGTATATATGTATATATAAGTACCACGGTCCTCTCATGGACCAGCATACATTCTCCGCTAGTATTTGTAACTTTGTACCGCACCGGTATCCACCATCTGTGTCTAGACTGAATTGCCCGGGTACACCGAGGATCTTTCCATTAGTGCCTAATAACAACATTAAAACTGTTTAGCTATATTCTACCTCATCTTAAAGACTCATCTAGGGGTATTCTATCCTTGCCTCCTAACAACAAACAAACAAAAAACTTTGAGGCGGTGCATGTCTTACACATGATTTGCACTAGTAGGAGGTGTATTCCATCTAGGCATAACTCGAGTCATTCTACCAACCGCTCTAGGACCTATGACGCTCTCGACCTATGTGTACAGCTCTACTCCTCACATATGGTACCGACCTTGCTGACAATAGCGCCAAGCTTACACTCACCATCCTATTTAGATTGCCTAATGCAATCAAGGAAATTCCTACTTTGTTACTTAACACATACCTCCTATAAGGATTGAAGTAGATCCAACTTGGCCCTTTAACACTTCAACGGAGGTGAACACCACTTTGGTATATTCCCTTTACCTATACGCGAACGTATATTCCCATGAGTCCTACATTCAGATATGCCTCACAATCACAATGATGTATACACAACCGTCGGTAGCCCCTTTCGATGGGTAGACTTCTATTGTGCAACACTACTAATCTCGCATTCCAACACTTACTAATGGCCGCATCATTCTTAATTAATTTAAGTAATTAGCTAGGTCCAATAATACACACCCATCATAAACGCATACTTGAGGCAATATAAATTTCGTTGACTTATTACACCTCTTATATTCAATAGTTGGTACTCAGTTATTTTTGCATAACTTACTTCCTGTTTCATTAATGTCATTTAATGCTTACTTCTAATTTAATAGATTAAATATCTTTTACTGCTTAACTTCCACTTAACATTATTATGTATAGCTTACTTATTTTCAACTATTAACCATCTTTCTTTGATTACTATAACTTCTTAATTCCTCGTTGCTTTATTTATATCTCATCGCTTATTGCTTACTCTCTAACTCATCTTAAATCACGTATGTTATATAGATAGTTAAATTATGTTCTTATCTCTACTTATAATACTTTGGTTTATTCTTAGGGATTTCTAAATTTTAATGCGTTGGAATTACATCTTCCCAAAAGGCAACGTTAACACTGTAATTTTCCATAAATTATATAGAAGAGGACTTGTGTTATGCTTGGAATTACAAGGAATTATCTTTTCTCTTATTACTGAGATAGACAGTACAAAATATAGTAAACATCCGTATTTTGTACATTCTTTCTTTTATGCGTATTCCTTGTTATTTCAAACAATACACTTTTATACATAATTACAAGACTAGATAATTTATAGAAATTTACAATACAAAACACTTCATTCCAATGAATTAAAATATTACTCAAATCCCAATCTAATTTATAGCAGCTTCTAATTTATGTTTACTAACATATAATATTCAACAAACAAACCTGGAATATTATACGATAATTTTCTCATAAATTTAAGGACTACTTTCACCCTTACTTTTTAGATTTAAGTATATGGAATTTAATCAAAATTAACAATTCATACAATATGTAGGCATGGATTTCAAATTCATTACATATGTATGTTTAAGCCTACAACTCCAAAATTTACATTTAGGCATATAAGAAACAAATTTACAATGATTTAAATCCAATATTATATAAAATATATAATTTTCTACTCATCTCTAAGCTTCCAAACCTCCGGATCTAAATTCGTTATTTCTGATTGACTCCTTTCTTTCTACCAAAATATGCACCGAAAGCATGTACATATTTATTAGAATTTTAGATCGAGAAGAGATTTGAATTTAGATTTACGATTTACCTTGGCTTTGAAAATTCATTTCGATTCTACTCTTCTCCTCTATTATCCTCTGCTATCCTTCATATATATATATATCTGTATGTGTGTGTTATAGTTTATACAGATTTTAGAATTTGTAGAGAAAAGAAAATAGTGGAGCTTTGTCGTTGCTTCATAAAATCTGAGAAGAAAAGTGAGGGGCTAGGCCTTTATTTACAAAGGTTCGAATCAATGTCAACTGTTAGATTAGATTAGTTTAAATTCGGGTTGTTCGACCTTGGTTTGATACACAACCGTCGACAACCATATGTCGACTGCTATGCTACCACCGGTCGGCTGGTCCCAAGAAGGAGTTGACCGGTTGTGTCATTTTGTTTAATGTCATTTGTTTCTTTTTAAACGTTATTTAATATGATTTTATTCTAATCTGATTATCGTTAATTTTTCTTAGACATTAAGTATCCATTAACATTAATTAATTTTATTTATTTTCTTAATTACATATATAATTGTTTTCGATTCGAAATCTTCAAATGTTAATAACTTTTTTGTTTGAACTCCAATTGTAAAACTTTATATATGAAAATTGATCAGAAAATCACCATGAATGCAACTGTGCATTGTAGCCAAATTCTAACATTTGTGAAAATTCCATTTTCAGCTTTAATAATTTCTAATTAATTTATTTTTATTTAATTATTGTTCAATTTGGGGGTGTTACAATATATCTAAGTGATATAGTGAAGAAATAACCATTCGTTGAGCTCTATTTATCTACAGGCAACTAAGCCTGATATTTGCTTTAGCAAAGTCTGGACATGCTTCAATATTTAAATTGGTTAAATATTACCGAGGAATGAGTTCACATCTGGGAATCAGATAAATGCAACTCCCAGTTTTAAATCGAAAGTAATTTATTAAAATAATTTATAAACTATTATTACGGAGAAATTAATATAATTATTATATTAATTAATTATTGTCATATTATTAGAGGGCCTAATTGATTAATAAAATGTATAACCGTTATATATTTATTTAATTATTTTTGGGCTAATATCATAATTTAAATAATATATATAATTTTAGTATCAAATTATTAAAAATTGTTTTAAAATATGGTGGACCAAAATATATGTGGGTATGAATTAATTAAATGGGTTTAATTAATTAAGCGAGATAAGATCTCATTAATAATAGGTCATACCTTGAATGGTGGATCATGATAAGATATATACATAGCCCATTAGCGCTGCTTCAAATATATTTAGATATTTCATTCTCAACACCCTGAAATTCACACTCTCTTTGTACAAAAAATACATATTAATGGTGGAATTTGCAACTTCACTATTGAGTTAGAGACAAGGTCTCTCAAACGTGAAACTTATGGTTCAAGCTGTGTTTGATCGGCAGGATTATCAAGATAAGGTTTTGTAATTGTTTTTACCATAATCAATTTTTAAATTAATTCTATATGATTTTTTAAAGATTTTTTTTCAAAAATTCAACTTTCCACTATTTATGCATGAATACATGCATATCCACACACGACATCATCGGCTCAGTCCATTTGTATGGATAATTAAGGAGCATCAGATCGGACTAATGTGCGACATAGTTGACAAACATGACAACGATGACGAGCATGGCAATGAAGACTTCGACAATGAGGCGACGATGATAGGATCATTAGGAATGAGGGCTTTGCCATGGAGTGCTCAAGTTAGAAATTTGGTGTACCAAAGGGTTCAGTTCATCGAGGTGGTTGCGACGCTAAAATCCATGGAGCTTTCGATGGTCTTCGGTGGTCGGTAAAATCGAGTCAGTGAACCAACGATGGCAGCTGGGGTTTAGTTGGAAAGGAAAGGTAAAATTTATGTTTACTCTTCTTTAAATTAAAATTATATTTTAAACCTGTTTTTTTAACATAAATAACTCGCATACATGAACTCCGTTCACGTACAACTTGCGACAATGGATTCGTATTAAAATTTTGGATCTATTTATATCATTTAATTATATATCACACGTTTATATATGATATTGTTACTTGGATGTTAATATATACATTAGTTAGTTTTTAGGATATTTATAAATTTACACTTTTAACCAGAATTAATACATTAAGATATTATTTGTTTGATTCAAATATTTGACATTTTAATTAAGATGAATTATAATCATTTGAATTTATCATATCAACTTAATAAACATTGAATTTAAAATTGCTATTTGAATTTATATTGAAATATTTAATTAGTTATCATCGTTCAAATATTAATTATATGTGTACACTGTTTTAAATCTCGGCTATCTCGGCCGATATCTTAGTTGAAGGCTTAGGCGAAACAAAACATGAGATATCGGTTAATATCTCGTTTCAATTATATCGGCCAAAATTTACATATATCGATCGATATTTGGAGCGAAACGATATTCCGATATATACCTGATATATTGTTTTTTTTCAAAAAAAAGGCCCATCTCAGTCTATCAAAAAAAAAGAAATGAACAAAGCCTTTTTCTTTCTGATTCAACTTCTCAAAAGATCGAGTTCCTCATCAAAATATCAAACTCCCACTTTTAAAAAAAAACGAACTTTCTTGCAACATCCGACAGCTCGCGGTTGCTTCCAATTTTCGACTACTCGATCTCGCTTTTGATAGTCTGCAGCTTCGTCTTCGACCAATCTCTCTACTCTCTACATGTATGTAATTGAACATACAGTGCAATTTAGAGTAGATTTGCAAGTAGATTTAGTTTGTTATTCTTACTGCATAACCTTCTGCAAGTAGATTTGCACTGCCTGAAACCCTTCGATTCCTGATATCTCTTATATGCATTTGATTTTATTTGCATCAGTTCCTGATATTGTTATTATGTTATTCTTACTGCATATATGTAATTGCATAGAACTCGTTTTTTCAGTTAATTTGTCATCTTTCATCTACTTATATGTAATTGCTAAACCTGATGATGTTTTGTAACTTTTGTTGAACATATAGTTAAAGTATAATTGCATTATTTTTTTTAGTTAGAATAGTGGAGATTAGTTGCAGTAATTCGATAAATGTTAAATAAACCGATACCATGCATTTTTTGCTATAAATTATGTGATGTGCTATACTCCGATATGGTCCCGAGATGAATTTTAGGTCCAAGATGTAAATTCGATATTGGCACCCGAGATGCACTCGTCTCGTCCGAGATCTCCCCTAATACGATACCGAGTCACTAAAATCGCCGAGACGAAACATGCTCGATATCCAAGATTTAAAACCTTATATGTGTAATATACCATTATATATAAGATTACTTTATTATTAAATTTATATTTGACTAAATGTTATTTAATCTAACAATGAAATATCTTGTTAAACGTTTTAACAAATAAAACATTGTAACTTACACTAGTAATAATAATATAATGATAATATCTTGGAATTCAAATTAAATTCATCCAATAAAACATTAAAAATGATTTAATGTCGTAAACATTGTTTATAATAACACAATAAATAATCTAGTAAATAATGAGTTAAAAAGGATTTTTTAAAAAAACATTTGCCCTTTTTACCCTGTTGCTTGATGCAATTGCTCTAACAATGGTATAAGAGCCAATTGTGTTACTATGAATAATATAAAATTTGAGTTTAAAGTTGGTCTAAATTTTGATTTCAATTATAAAGGTTATGAATAAATTTAAAATTTGTTTTTTATTTTGTACTCATAAAACTTATAAATAAATTAAATTTAAAATTTATGAGGGTTATGGACAAAATTTAAAATTGTTTTAATTGTATCCATAGAGGTTATAAATGAAAATATTCATAATTTTTTAAATTTGAATTTATAAAGGTTGTAAATAGACAAATTTAAAATTGTTTAAATATGAATTTATAAAAGTTACAAATAAAGAAATTTGAAATTTTGTATGTTCAAAATTATACAAGTAATAAATGAATAAATTCAAAATAATTTTAAATTAAAATTTGAATAATAAATGTTACAATTCATAAAACAGTTACAATAAAGTTATGATATCAATTAATTGTTAATATATACATAAGTATAAGTTTTAATTTTAAATGATCAATAGTATAACTAAATAAGAGAATATTATATAATGTATATAAAATAAAATAAACGAATATAATTTTTAAAGTCAAAATCAAAATAAAACTTATAATTATTATAAGGAATGAATACATATGTTATATAATTTTGTGTGTGTATTGATAAATGATGTCATTCAGTGTAGTGAACAATTATTGTTGCTTATACATAATGCTACTAATCATTATTATTTGGGGATTAAGAATCTAAAATAATATTACATTCTATCACCTATAATATAAATAGACTATACATACTTATGGTTGTCAAGCACCCCTAAGCTATAACATATTTATAGTATTGTCCTTATATTGTTTTGTTAATTTTGTAACTTTATTGAGCACCCTCAAGGGTTATAAAATTTTCCTTAGACAATCACTAAATGATGGATCATGAGTATCTAATGTTCTTTACAATTTGTTGAGCGCCCTTAAGGTCATAAAAATGATTAAAAGCAAAAGAATGTATGGTTGGAGTTATATATGATATATAACTAATAATTTGTTATTCAACATTTACGGGGACCATAATTTCTTGAGCACCTTTATGGTTGTAGTAACATGATAAATGAATCCTGACATTCATTAGAGGAATTTAAGAAATTTGTCATCTCTTTTAGGGTTTTAAGAGATGTAAAATCTAGTGGGAATTTTACTAGGAAAATATAATAAGTTATTCCAATAAGTATAAGAACATAGGTAATACTATAGTAATCTACTTTAATAATTTTGCATAGCTAATATAATTAATAAAATAGTTTATCAATTGAAATATACTAAATGAACTGAGTTAAAAATTAGCAATGAATTGTAAAATCATACTCATTAATAAATTGAGCTTTTGGCATGTTGTTGCTTCAATACCCATGCAAGAGCCGAGTGATACAGCAATTAAAACTTTCGAGCTTTGGTCACTTAAATGTGAATTTGTCCTAAACTATTTGTTGTCTTCTATGAGTTTTAAACTCTGAAAAAATACAAGAGTGTGGGTATTCGATTCATATTCGATCACATATAAAAGTTGTATAGTGAACAATCATATTCCATAAAATATGAATTTCGATGAAATACATTCATTCGAAATGGGCAAGTAAACAATAGCATGATATTATGTGTTCAATACATTTGAATGCAATAAGGACATTGTTGTGTTGGGACAACACTAGAATAAGGACTATAGACAAACCTAAGAATTTGATCGCTGAAATGTCATTTTTTTAATCTGTTTCTTAATGCAATTTATTTGATCTGCATAACAAGTTAAGGATGACTGAATGCATTTTTTATGAAGAAATTTGGTATAGTCTTGTAGTAAAGGGTTTCTTATTTTTGATCAGTTCGATCAAAAATAGAGAGCGAAAGTCTTAGAGGGGTAATAATGTTTGGATGAACAGATAGTGAATGGTCACCCCTTCTTCATGAAGAGATATGGGAAATGGAATTGTTAAAATATTTGTAAACGCTTAACAAGGAACAAGAAATATGATTTTTACTCCAAATGTACTTTTTTTATTGAAATATTTTCTCAGTAAGATCTATTTCTTAGAGTTCGAGATTTTTAATTTTAAACTCTCGACTGTAAATTAGTTAAAGTAAAAGAAATAAATAGCCATAGCAAGTGATTGAATGAAGCTTAATATTTAAATGTTGTTATTATAACAATGAAAGTAGTGGGAGCATACCATATAACAACAACCAATGGACACATTAATTTTTGAAAATTTCATTTTATATGTACTAATTACCAAATATATTTATGAATAATAATCTGTTTTGGTTTTGATCGAAACTAGATGCAGCTTTGCTTTAATATAAATATTCGAAATAAAATAAATCTGTTTTTCTTATATCAATGATAATATTGGTTTTCTTAATAGTAATGGTGTGTTTGATATAGAAAATACAAAAGCATTAAAAATATTAACACCTATTTTTGAAATCATAGACTAAGCTAAATCTTTAAGAAATTTTATTTAATTGAATGAATCCCATGGTAACCGTGAATTATATCTCTAAGAATTAATGGGAAAGCACCCATTTAGTGAATATGATAACAAACTTTACGAATTGATACATATTCATGTATGCAGTCCAAAGTCTGATGATAATGAAAGTGGATCACCTTACTTCGTTAAATTCATGATGAATTTTAGTAGATCTAAACATGTGTATTTTATACACAAGTTAGATATTTATGAGAATTTCATATAATACAAAATAAAATTATAAAATATAAGATGCAAAGGAGTTAAAACT
Organism: Allium fistulosum; assembly: GCA_030737815.1. NCBI lineage: Eukaryota > Viridiplantae > Streptophyta > Magnoliopsida > Asparagales > Amaryllidaceae > Allium > Allium fistulosum. The sequence goes on from CM060903.1 coordinate 788,355,146, forward strand.
ATTCGATTTAATCGAATTGGTATGTGGAGAAGAGTTCCAAGGGTTACCTAAAGGATAATACAATTCACAATCAAAGTCATATCCTCCCTATTCTACAAACGATGTATCAATAAGGAGTAATCAGACACTGTTGGATAAAATACGATTGATAATAATGTAGTTTAGTAACTTCTTTTTGTAAAGATATGCACTTAGGAGTAAGCATATATGTTGAATTGGTTTCATCTAAAACTGAGATTATGATTCCATATAAGATACGAATTAGAGAGAAACCCCATCTTCAGTAATTTAAGATATATGATTGTCCGAACTACATTATAAACGTAAGTTTCAAGAACTCAAGACTAAATCTGTTTTATGTAAGTCTATAGGCGGTTCGTAAAATATTTTAAATGCCTATTCTATCCCACCAAGAAATAAAATGTTGTTTCAAGAGATACCACCTTCTCGGCGAAGGAAACTCTTTCTAAAGAATTAGTGGTACGATCTAAGATTCCAACATAGAAACTGATTACATAAATTGTACAAATTTAACCAAGCCTAAAAGGATGCACTTAACTAGAATGTATGATAAGAAATATTGCACATTGGAGAGAACTTCTCGATGTTGAGATAATGAATTGTTTATAATGACAATCTCATCGGTTGTCAACAAGCCATAGAGATTTTAGACTCTACCACATGGTGTGATGCTTTAAAATTCAAAATGGATTCCAAGTACATTGATGAAATTTGATTTTGGTAACTAGACCCGAAAAGATATGATCCATCAGTTGCAAGTGAGTCTTTAAGAAGAAGACCAATGCACTTGGAAATGTATAACGCAAAGTTGATGGGGAATGACCTCGTCGATTTCAAATGTTAAAACCGATGAAACAGTTTTGTTAGCCAACATGCTTAAGTACATTCAATTTCGACTCAAGAATTATTGCATGATATGGCTATGAATTTTGGTATATTGATGTTAAAACAGAACTTCTAAATAATGATATAGAAGAGATTGTTTGTATATCTTGGCCAAAATGTTTCAAAATCAGTCGATGTGATAACAAAACTTATGGACTTATAAGGTACAATTTTAAACAAGCATCTATGTAACATCTCCCATTTTGTGGCTCAGAAATAGATACTATTAATATGACAGTCATCCTTGGCATTATTTTCCAGTGATAAAATGAGATCAGTTATTGTATGATTAACATCAATAGCATAAGAATTTACAAATTTTAACAAAATATTTCCATTTATTAATTTGCAAATTCATTACATTCGAATTTCAATACATTACATAAACCTAAGATTCCATTATTCTGATAAAATATAATAAATACAAATATAATTCTAAAAGCGATATGTGATGATGCACCCTTGGATGATCAGAGACTTAACTACTTAGATGGTTACAATAATCGTCATTGCATGCATTCAATAATAAATAAAAGCAGTTTATACTGCACCATAGAAATAATACTCCTAGATAGTAGCTTGCCTCATACACGTCTCTAGAAGCTAATTTGTTTAAATCTGAAATACCCTACTCTCAACCTAACTAATCCAAATTTAGTACTTAAGAGTTTAGGGAGAAATCAAAAACTTTGGGTTAGACAAAAAGTCTGGCATGAATAATATTAGTCCATCTTAAACCAAAATATAATTACTTAGTGAGATCACGCCACTAAGCAAAATGGGTTTCCCCTCACTAATACCATATCGAATAGTATGCCATCCATAACATATCCTACAACCAAAATGATTAAAATATATCATAATATAAATATCACATTATACATGTATTGGTTAAAATGAACAGTCCATCATTCACTCGGGTCAAAGAGTTATACATTCCCATAATTACCTAATCCCATAAGATGGTCCATTTAATGACATAGTTTTCCTAAGGCCACTATGAACCTATATTAGTTTTCTCGGGCCAATTAAAAACCTATCGGGCTGACTCGAGCCAAGACGTACTAGATAATCCAATGATCTTCTAGTCCATTTAGAAGAAAATATTAATGGTCTCCTAAGATCGGTAGGGGAAAATATCCATGGTCTCTAAAAAACAGTAGGAGAAAATAACAATGATCTCCAAAAAATGGTAAGGGAAAACATAGGTAAACAATTTGCTACGAATTCCTTCGGATGCGTAACTCTTATTTTTAGGTTAAATATCAGCAAGGCCCTACGCATTGGAATCGTGGACCTGACCAACCGGGGGCTTAACGGTTGGAAGATAGGGCGTGACCCTACCTAGTCTCCATCCAAAAATTTGTTTTTAAAATATCCTTTAATCATTCCAAGGAATCCTAACACAATCATTCCCAATCCCCATGGTCAAAATGTTAGGTTATAGCACTTTAAGCGAGTATGTCAACAATATATCATATGAAAACAATTGATCAAGATACAAAGATGAATATATAACATATTAGCAACCATCATAATTATAGGTTCATGTGATAGCCAATTTATATACAAAATTACTTATGATAGAGTAATAATTTCCTTCTCTGAAACTCTCTAAAAATGGGCTAAACATCTTTTCTTTCTTTTGAAAACTTATAAAAACACTTAACAAAATCCTTCTTTTTGTTCAAGGAAAAACTTAGCCCGATATAGAGTTAAAATACCATGTGCCATAAAACAAGCCATCTTCCCTTTAAAAAACATATGTTATTGCACCTTGAAATATATTAAGCTGACACATGTTGAAAACATAGGCTATTGCATGTTAAAGAAAATCATAGTTATCGCATATAGACACTACACGAAGCTATCAAATATTGACATATATAGCTATCACATATCAACTAATATATGTCATTGCAAGTTTATAAAACACACATATCTATTGCAAGTTGACAAATCATAGCTGTCAAAAGTTGAAAAAATATATCTATCGCAAGTTGATAAATCACAACTATTGAAAGTTGACAAAATATAGCTATCGCTAGTTGACAATTCATAGCTATCGAAAGTTTACGAAATATAGCTATCAAAAGTTGACACTATCGAATGTGATAAAAATACAGCCATCGCAAGTTGACAAAATATAGCTGTCCCATGTTGAGAAAATTAACAACTAATGTTTGTTGAAAAATGATAGCTACTGCATGTTGGTAATCATATGTTATCACAAGTTGATAATGGTTTTTTCTTAAATATTTTCAAAATTGATTTGTTTCCTTTAAAAGAATTAAGTTTTTACCAAACTAATTTATCTATCCAAATCCCAGTGGTTACTCACAATCTTTTCAAATTTTTTTACAGTAAATCAAAGAAGGAAATTTTCGTACTTTCAAAAAGCACCATTTTTCCTTCAATTATGCCATTTATCACATTTTGCAATTAAAACCTTTTGCCAAAAACAATTTATATTAACTTGTAACTACTAGGGAAAAATCCCCAAAAATCAAATTTTACCTTCTTAACATCATATAAAATTTTCAGAGAAAATTATTATTTCCCATATTTTAAATTTATATTCTGAAACCTCCCAATTTTCCACTTGGAAAATTCATAATAACCCCAAAAATTATGAAACTAAAACCTAATCTCCAAAATATCATTCCAAACACCATATTATGTATTCAAACCATTTAGAGATAAAAACTTTGCTTTTACACCAAAAACCCTTTAGGAAAATTCTCTAAAATGAACACATGAGAGTTATACTTTGAATAATTGATTATCTATCTCATATGCATGATAAAAATCAATTAAAATTTGGGTTTACATTAGAACCCGAAACGAAAACATCAATATATAGAGATGGAAAATATTATTCACCTTTTGTTTGTTCAAATGATAAGATTTTCCTTAAGCTTCTTTCCCTTAAGTGTTTTCTTCCTCTTTTAGTTAAATAGTGGTTAATAGAGATGGTGGCCGGCCTTTCTTTCTTATGTTTTGTTTGAGAATGAAAATAAAATTAATAAAGAATATGGGGGAGAGAACGATGTACTATTTTCTCTTCGTTGTTTACCCTTCTTTAATTATGTTGGTTATAATTTTTTTTCTTTCTTTTAAACCATTCTCTTTATTACTTAATTAATATTCGAATTCATTAATTTGGCAAATGCCACATTTCCTAAAATCATCTATATTGTTTATTTTAATTATCCATAATTAAATATTCAAAATAATGTGCAATAGAAATTAGAGTTGTTACAAGCACCCTTCCTTATAGAATTTCTCCTCGAAATTATGACAAGGAAAACAACAACAAGCACATCAATCATGCAAACATGTGTCACAAGCACATAAAATAAACAACACTAGCATAACTACTAGTCAAAAGCCTGTACAACAATATAGATCATACAAGCAAAATAACTTAGGAAAAGCCCATATAATCCTATCCACGGTTTCCGAAGTACGGTCATTTTCATAGTTGCTCCACTGGACTTTCACTAACTTGATAGTCTTATTCCTTAACTCCTTCGTATCTTTATCAACGAATAGGTCACCTAATGATAGTCATATCAGGCTCCACTACTAAAACTTCCAAAACCATTGCTTTATTGTAGTCTCTGGATCACGAGTACTTCTTTAAATGAGCTACGTGAAAACATTATAGACTCCAGCCAAAGTATTCGGTAACTCGATATGATAAGCGAGTTTCTCGATTCTCTCTATGATAGAAAACATATCAACATATCTAGATGCCAATTTTTCCATCTTCCCAAATTATGTAAAACCTTTCATCAGCGATACTTTCACATAAAAATAATATCCAACCTTCTAAGTCCTTACGCCCGCCTTTCTACTCCTAAAGACGACACTTGATACATCCACGGTATTCATGTGCTGATCGTTTAGGCGTCTGAAAGACAAGCCGGTGAGGTAAAAAGAAAAGAAAAGACAAGAAGAAAGACACACAGGATCGTACAGCGCAAGGCAATAATATATAATAGAATATAAGATTGTACATATGGTCACTTCCAAAATGAAACATCAGAGTCACATAGATACCAACTTCACCCAAGGACAGTTATAACTGCCTGCCCCCACATTGTTGATACATAATATACATACACAATGGAAATAAATTAGATAACTGGGCAACGTCCAAGCCTCCTGGTCCATGCTCCTCCAAAATGCATCCGTAAGAACCTAGACTACTTGGCTACTCATACAAATTTGAGTACCCAAGAGTTTTAAGGAAAGAAAGAAAAACTTAGGGTCAGGCATGGGTCTAGTCTGAGTAAAATCAAACAATTCAATTGTTATACTTATAAAATTTCTTTAAAAGTAAAGGTATCTCGTAAGACCATGCCGTATATAAACACGGACGGGTGTTTGCCTTACAATAACCAAAAAAATTCAAAAGAAAATCCAGTGATATTATAATAATGTCTAGGGTTTAAAGTAAATATCGAATCATAGTCGAAATAGTTACATTAATTACATTCTAGCATAATAGGTATACAACTAAGTCCGTCAAGGCACTTATTGGAAATTGAGTTCCTTTAGTGACAAGGCTACTGGGTACTGCCTGTCACAGTACATCTCTAGATAAAATGTACTGAGTGCCTCACATGGAGCTCTTGCATGGCAAGATTGGCCTATCCCTTACTGGATAGTACTGAATATGTCACCACCCTGGTTGTGATCAACAACCATAACTAGGTCAGCAACATACATAACGTGGAAATATCGATCTACGTCGGATGATGACCATACCTTAATGGGTGCGATCCATATAGCCTTATGGTGTATCCCCTTATTTTAGTCATTTCCGGTTGTGAGGCTTGAGGCTACATTTTACCTTTTTATATAACAATTCCACTTGGAATGCTAACACTACCCTCCAAACAACAATGTTGTGCTAGCATTCGTCCATTCTCGAAGACTCCACTTCTACTACATCCTTTTTGGAATCACCCTTAGGATTAGTAGCAAGTAGCCCTTGCACTTCAAAGAACTTCGTCTTCGATTCCATCATCTACAGGATGTTTCCAACTCGAACGCTTCCATTGGTTCGAAGTGGTTTTCGAATAGCTCATGCTTATCCAATCCCGGTCACTCCAAATCAACATTCGATAATTTTAAACTAGTCAAAATATCGATAGTGGAAAAATCCACTATTTGAGGTGAGTATAGATTTGCATACGAAAAATAAGGCATCCTATAGTTATCCCCAATTTTCGATTTCCAACAGTACTATCCCTTGATTAATAATGAAGTAGGACAAGTTATTAAACTGTCCTTGCATCGACCTTTATTCTTACTCATCAGAATAAATATGAGTTTCCATACCTCGGAATTTGGTGTCAAGTATACAATGAAGTATATTCTATATACTTAATTAATCATGACCCATTTATCGAAATTAACCCTCTCATACTTATCACATTTTCGATATTTCGACTTCTCTAACCCTCGCCTAGAAAATCTGGTTCTAGATCTCACAGATAGAGGAAAGTATACTCATCAGCTTTTAGTGCTAAATAAAAGATGACTTACTTTCAATAAAACGTGTCAGCGTTCTAGCACCACTTATTATATTTGTTAGGCTACTTAATGACATAGACAAAGAAATCCCTTATATTTTAAAACATTCTTCAACAGACAGGTGCTTTTAAACAAAATCGATCTTTGGAAAATAAGTAATTTAAAAATAAAAACTTTTATTTAATTAATAATAAATAATTAAACCTTTTATTTAAATAATAATTAAATAATACTTTACCATTTATCAAATAATAATTAAACCTTTTATTTAAATAATAATTAGATAATAATTAATCCTTTATTTAATTAATAATAAATTAATAATTAAACCTTTGCTTAATTAATTAATAATTCATCCTTTACTTAATTAATTAATATCCTTCACTTAATTAATTAATAATTAATCCTTTACTTAATTAATCAATAATTAAACCTTTACTTAATTAATTAATAATTAAACTATTACTTAATTAATAAATTAAATAATAATTAAAACTTTACTTAACTAATTAATTAACTAATAATTATTGAAAATATTTTTAATATTATAAAATTCCCTTTTAATACTTATAATATATTTTAAAAGATTTTTCTAAAGTATTTAAAGCAGAACCTCTTTTTAGTTTACACAAAAGTTGTCGATTTACGAACTGCATCCATAGCGACTATCGCTATATGGGTTATAATCTTTAAACTAGTTTCTACATCAAAATAACCTTTACATCTCTTCCTTCTATATTTCAATTACTTAAGAAACTCTGTATAAAGATTTGAAAACAAAAGGTAAAGTTCAGAAAACCTTTTATAAATATTTCTAGAAAACAAGGAAATAAACAAGATTTAGAACAAACAGGATCTCAACGTCGAACATAAACCAATTCATATACATAAGCACACATATACACATGTGAATGTCATCCGTAAACAAGGAAAGATTTTCACTTATTCATCATACATAAGCACTTCGACTATATTCCAAGTCATCAACCAATTATCACATATACCCTTCGCTTTAAGCGGGAACAAAACCAACAACATTCAATCCAAACTTATACACATAAGTAATAAATTAACTAACATTATTACCACCACAATAAAGTTCAAATTTTTGTTTTTTTATAAAATGAGATTTACTCACCAAAATCAACCGAATTCAAATCAAACTACCACCACACTTCACACCAACACACAAACTTAGTTTTTCTTCTCAAAGACCAGATTTTTAGAAGCCTAGTGAGCTAAATAGGCTCAGCCTAGGTTGAGAAGGGCCCGACCTATGTAGAGGACGGCGGTTTTGGGCTTTCTTTTGAAAGAGAGAAGCTGTAGAGAAGAAATGAAGTATTTTTAGCTTGATTTAAGGTTTAAAAATGGAAAAGAAAGATTATTAATTAAATTTTTTAAAGAAACCATGGATATGAAGAAGGAAGATTGTAATGGAAGAAATAAAAGTTTTGAAAATGAATGAAGTGGAGTAAAATAAGAATAAAAAAAAGAAACAGTTTTTTATACAAAATGAAATATAGTAAATTACCATTTTACTCTTTGCCATTGCCCTCCTTAACTTGTTGCTACATTAGCCCTACATTTCTTACTCTACATGCAACACATCACCCTCCCCTCATCTCCATCACTTTCCCATGATTTGAAGTTAAGTTTTACATTTTTTTTTAATTTTAAAAGAAATGTCAACGTTTACTTTATTACTTAAGTAAATCATTTAAACTTATTTAACTCTAACCAAAGCATATGTTATTTATATATGAGTGCGTATATATACTCTAGTGTATACAACATGTTCCAACAAATTTTAAATGATGAAAAGTCGAAAATCCAAAAAACTATTTTCAGTCACATCTTCGATTTTTCTCTGAACTAACTATTTTTTGTAAACCAAATTTTAAAACGACTTTACCATTATTAGTTATTACTTAAAAGAGGTCTATTTAAGTTATAAAATCCATTAATTAATTATTTAAAAATATATCAAATATTCCTATTTAAAGTGATTAAATTATGGGTCGTTACATTCTCCCCCCAAAAGAATTTCGTCATGAAATTAACACACAAAAAGATAACTCAAAAATACATATATTATATATGATAAAACGCATACAAAAGATACATACTAAGCAATCATAGCAGAAATGGTGGGTACAAAATCCACACAACAACCAAACTACTATTAAAACATCAACTCGGGACAAGCCTCCCTCATGCTATCTTCCATCCCCCAAGTGCAATCTCAGGAATCTTCACTCCACTGAACCTTAACCAATCTCAATACCTGATTACTCAATTGTTACACATCTCAATAAATAATGCGAACTGTATGCTTTATCATGGTCAAATTTAGTTCCATTTCCAAATCTTCTTGAACAAATGGCTCAACAATAAGTGATGGATCATGCACATACTTCATTAAATGTGACACATAGAAAACATTATGAACTCCCAACAATCTTTTCGGCAACTCAACTCTATAGGCAAGCAGCCTAATCCTCTTAAGAATTCAAAAAGGTCCAACATATCCAGACGACAACTTTCCTGCTCTTTCAAATCAAAAAACCCCTCTAATCGGGAAATCTTCGCAAACAAAAAGTTTTCGAATGAAAATTCCAAATCTCGTCGCCTTCGATCGGCATAGCTTTCTATTGATTTTAAGCTTCCTTCATCCTCCTTTTGATCGCAGCGACCTTCTCCGTAGCCTCCAAAATCATATCAGGTCCAAGCACAATCTGATCCCCATTTTCCACCCAACACGATGGTGATTTACATGGTCGCCCATAAAAAGCTTCATAGGGTGTCATGCCAATGCTTTCTTGATAACTATTGTTGTATGAGAATTCCACAAAGTGAAGATGATCCTTCCACGATCCTCCAAAGTCTAAGATACATCCTCCAAAAAGATCTTCCAAGATTTGGTTAACTCTTTCCATTTGCCCATCCGTTTGAGGATGGTAGGCAATGCTCAAACTTAGCTTTGTTCCCAAAGCTACCTATAATGCTTCCTTGAATTAATTGGTAAAGATTGGATCCCAATCACTTATAATGCTAATGGGAACTCCATGCAATCAGACGATCCTCTTATATAAATCACTGTCAAAGTTGATGTAGTCCTCGTCGGCATTACTTGAATAAAATAGGCGCTCTTGGTTAGCCGATCCACATTGATCTAAACACTTTTATTACCTTTCCTTGATATGGGTAAAAAATTAATAAAATACATTAATATTTGCTCCCATTTCCAATTCGGGATCTCAAGTGGTTGTAGCAATCTAATAGTCCTTAGATGATTGCCCTTGATTTGCTGGCAATTCGCATATGATCGGTTAAGATGAATAGAAATATCAATATGCATTCCCTTCCACCAGAATACCCACTTCATATCATGATGCATCTTCGAAACACCAAGATGTATACTCAACTTGGATCGATGACACTCTGTTAAAACTTCATGCCCAAGACCATTGACATTAGGAACACATATCCTTCCATTCATCTGTAATATACCCAATGGTACGTCTCAAAACTTGAACAACGACCTTCCTCTACATCTTTGATGATCTCCATTAGGTGACTATCTTCCCTTTTTTTGCTTGCAATCTTCCACAGAAGAGTCAGAGTAACTTCCAAAAGAGCATAAACTACATTCTTCTCAGAGCATCCGGTACCATATTTTCCTTTCTCGACGTATATAAAATATCCAAGTCATATGCCACCAGAAATTCCAACCACCACTGCTGCCTCATATCCAAGTCCTTCTGTGTGAAAAGATACATCAATGACTTGAAATCTGTGAAGAGCTCGAACTTTTTACCCAACAAGTAGTGCCTGCATATCTTCAATGCAAACACAACAGCTAATAACTCCAAATCAAGCATTGCATAATTCCTTTCACGAGGCTTCATCAACCTACTAGCATAAGCACCCGTGCTGCATCAAAACCGCACCCAAGTCTACACCACAAGCATCGATATACACAGTCAACCCTTCACCTCTATCTGGAATAGTTAGAACTGGAGTGTTGGTCAACCTCTTCTTTAACTCAACGAACACTTCTTCACACTTTGAAGTCCAAACAAACTTCTCATCTTTCTTCATCAACTTGTCAGGTGAGAGGTGATCTTGGAGAAGTCTTGGATGAATCTCCTATAATATCCGACCAAGCCTAAGAAGCTTCAAACATCCGTGTAGAGTCTGAGATGTTTTCCACTCTTGAACAGCCGCTACCTTTGCTGGATCAACCAAAATACCATCCCCCAACACAACATGTCCAAAGATCCTTACCTCTGATTGCCAAAAATGACCCTTAGATAATTTAGCTTTTAAAACATGTTTCCATAATGTCTCCAGCACTACTTTCAAATGGTGTTTGTGTTCTTCCTCAGTCTTAGAGTAAATAAGGATATCATATATGAAAACCAGCACAAATTTATTCAACACATCTCTAAAAAGATGTACAAAATAAGCAGGCGCATTGTTTAGCCCAAAAGGATTAACCAACCACTCGAAGAAAGAATCATGTCCTCTAAATGCCGTTAAGGGCATACTATCCTCTGCTACCCTTAATTGCTGAAATCCTATAGCAAGGTCCAAGTGGGAAAATACTCAAGCACCATGGAGGTAGTCAAACATTTCGTCTATATGGGGTAAGGGATTGTTCAGCTCCCTATAATCCACAAAAATTCTTAAAGAACCATCAGACTTTGCAACAAAAACTACAGCTGCTCCTCAACTTGAGCAACTTGGCCTAATTAGTCCTCTTCTCAACAAATCATCTATCTGTTCCCTTAACTACTCCTTCTCTCTCGGAGCCATTTTATGAATAGGTTGAATAACAGATTTCCAACCAGGAATTAAGTAAATATGGAACTCAATCTCTCGATGTGGGGGTAGACTGTTAACTACTTCAAAAATATTAGGGAAATCCTTAACAGTTGCTATCGACCCTAACTCTTTTTGGGACGATTCTAAGGTATACAAAAAACTACTCATACGTTTGTCTAGATCATCGCAGGATACTTTAACATGATTCCCTCTCTTATTTTGCAATAATATTGTCTTTTAAACACAATCAAGAATAGCTTTATTTTCCACTAGCCAATTCATACCGAGTATAATGTCAAATCCCTTAAAACTAGAACAAACAGGTCGCGTGAAAATTGGTGGGTAAGGTAGGAAATTTGCACATCCTCACAAATCATGTATAGATTAGTTGTACCTATTATGGGGTTAGACACACAAATAGCGGTTTCTACAATTCTTGGGGAAGCTGCAATCCACTAGCTGATTCTAGAGAAATAAAACTATGGGAATCCTCAATATTAAACCGTACTCAAACAAAAATGCCATTAATAATTAAATACCTTCAAGAACTCCTTTCCCATTCACATCTTTTGAGGTTGATGGTTCATCCTTGACGGCATAAACCTGGATTGACCATTCTTCAATAGCGAGCAATCCTTCACCACGTGCCCTGGTCATTGACAGTAGTAGCAAAGTGTCTTCTGAACCATTAGAGAGATAGGTCTCGCCTGCTACTTTGAAGCTTCATAATTCTTTCGAAACCTTGCACGATGGCCCTTCTGCTTACACTAAAAATACTCAACATTCTTGAACTTATTCCCTTAATCTCCTCCCGACTTTCCCTTCCATTGCAAGTTGAACTTCCTCTTGTTCGGGTTGCTACTATTGTTGTTTGGTGTTGCTCCTCCTCTCAAGAACTTCATATGATAAAGCCATATCTACCAAATCCACAACAGATTCCTTCAGATGCACAGTCATCTTCTCCTGAAATTCTTTCCTCATCCTCATCACAAGCATATCATTCTTCTTAAGAGGGGTATAAATCAACTATGAGTCAAATCGCGATAACTCTTTAAACTTGGTTTCATATTCCGATATTAACAAATCCCCTTGCTTCAGATCCAAGAAATTCTATATACCTATGGGTCTTTCCTACAGCAGGCATGAACTGGTCTTCAAACACCTCCTTAAATCTAGCCCAAGGAAAATCATCCTTCGGAACATTCGCTGTAACAGAGTCCCACCATGCTGCAGCTCGACCTTGCAACTACTATGATGCTAAGAAACGCTTCTGCTCGTTTGAGATATCCAACCCGTTGAAAATTTTCTCGCAAGAATGTAGCCATGCTTAGACTTCAATAATGCATTTCATGCCCTAAAACGGCCTTCCTCCCAAATTAGTATAGTATTTGCATAGAGCTGCAAAGTTCACACAGGGCTACACTGGTGCTGCCTCTTCAACTATTCCAACTCTTCTAACATTCGAAGCTCAACCATCAGTGGTCGTGGTGCTACTAGCTCCTCTACCTTGTCTTGCCCTATTACCCATTCTTACTACCTCGATATAGTAAGATAACTTTAGAATATTTAAACGAGATAATCTCAAGGAAAAATGGTACTAAATCAAACATATCAAAGCTGATCTAAATAACTCAAATATAAATACGAATAAAAATTACAAGTATGAGCTCTCATAGACTAAACTCATTCTAGGGTATTACTAACTATATCCCTAATGAGTTGACCCCAACCAAGGCCTAGGTGTTCACTTAACCTAAGCTCTGATACCATGTGTAACAATCTGCCTTCCTTACTCATAAAGACGACACTTGATACATTCATGGTATACATGTACCGATCATCTAGGCATTCGAAAAACAAGCCGTTAGGTAAAAAGGAAAGAAAATACAAGGATAAAGAAACACAAAATCTCATAGCGCAAGGCAATCATATATAATAAAATATAAGATAGTACATATGGTCACTTCCAAAATGAAACATCAGAGTTACAACAGTTACTAACTTCAGCCAGGGACAGTTATAACTGCCTACCCTCACAATGCTGATACATAATATACATACAAAGTGGAAATAAATTATAGAACTAGAGAACGTCAAAGCCTCTTGCTCCATGCTTCTTAAAAATGCATCCGTAAGAACCTGGACTATTTGGCTACTCATACAAATTTGAGTACCCAAGAGTTTTAAGGAAAGAAAGAAAAACTCTGGATCAGACATGGGTCTGGTGTGAGTAAACTTCAAACAACTGAATTGTTATACTTATAAAACTCCTTTAAAAGTAAAGGTATCTCATAAGCTCACGCCGTACATAAACACGGATGGGTTTTTACATTACAATAACAAAAACATTTCAATAGACAATCTAGTGATATTATAATAATGTCTAGGGTTTAAAGTAAATATCGAATCATAATCGAAATGGTTATATTAATTACATTCCAACATAATAGGTATACAACTAAGTCCATAGAGGCACTTATTGGAAATTGGATTCCTTTAATAACAAAGCTACTGAGGTACCGCCTGTCATAGTACACCTCTAGATAAAATGTACCGAGGGCCTCGCATGGACCCCCTACATGGCAAGACCGCCCTACCCGTTGCTGGATAGTATCGAATATGTCTCCACCCGGTTGAGATCAACAACCGAACTCGGGTCACTAACATACATAATATAGAAATATCGATCTTGATGGGGTGATGACCATACCCTAATAGGTGCAACACATAGAGCCTTACGGGCATATCCCCCGTTTTAGTCATTCCCAGTCGTGAGGCTTGAGGCTACGTTTTACCTTTTTATATAGAAATCCTATTTGGAATGCTAACACTGCCCTCCAAGCAACAATGCAATGCTAGCATTCGACCTTACATGTTGTTCAAGATATAAACAAATCGAAGGCACTAATTTTACTACATTCTTTTTTGGAATCATCCTCAGGATTTATAGCAAGTAGCCCTTGCACTTTAAAGATCTTTGTCTTCGATTCCATCATCTTCAAGATGTTTCCAATTCGAACACTTCCGTTGGTTTGAAGTGGTTTTTAGATAACTCATGCTTATCTGATTCCGGTCTCTCCAAACCAACATTCGGCAATTTTAAACTGGTTTAGTTATCAATAGTGGACAAATCCACTATCTGGGGTGAGTATAGATTTGCATATGAAAAATAAGACATCCTATACTTATCCTCACTTTTTGATTCAAACAGTATAATCCATTGATTAACAATGAAGTCGGACAAGTTAGAAAACTATCCTTGCCTCGACATTCATTCTTACTCCTAGTGATAGAGACAAGTTTTCATACCTTAGGATTTGGTTTCAAGTATGCAATGATATATCTTCCATACACATAATTAATCATCGATCATTTATTGAAATTAACCCTCTCATACTTATCACGTTTTTAACATTTCGAGTTCTCTATCCCTTACCTAGAAAATCTGGTTCTAGATCTCATAGATAGAGGAAAGTATACTCATCGCCTTTTAGTGCTAAATAAAAGATGACTTACTTTGAATAAAACGTATCAATGTTTTAGCACTACTTATTATATTTGTTAGGCTACTTAATGCCATAGACAAAGAAATCCCATATATTTCAAAACATTCTTCAACGGACATTTACATTTAAACAAAATCGACCTTTGAAAAATAAGTTATTTAAAATTAAAAACTTTAATTTAATTAATTAATAATAAATAATTTAACCTTTTATTTAAATAATAATTAAATAATACTTTACCTTTTATTTAAATAATAATTAAACCTTTTATTTATTTAATAATTAGATAATAATTAGTCCTTTATTTAATTAATAATTAAATAATAATTAAACCTTTACTTAATTAATCAATAATTAACCTTTACTTAATTAATTAATAATTAAACTATTACTTAATTAATAAATTAAATAATAATTAAACCTTTAATTAATTAATTAATTAACTAGTAATTACTGAAAATATTTTTAATATTCTAAAATTCATTTTAGTACTTATAATATATTTTAAAATGTTTTTCAAAAGTATTTAAAGTAGAAACTCTTCTTAGTTTACACAAAAGTTGTCGATTTATGACCTACATCCATAGCGACATGGACTATAGTCTTTAAATCTCTATTTCAATTACTTATATAACTTTTGTATAAAGATTTGAAAACAAAAAGTAAATTTTGGAAAACCTTTTATAAATATTTCTACAAAACAAGAAAATAAAGAAGTTATAAAACACATGGGATCTCAATGTCGAACATAAACCAATTCACACACATAAGTTCACATATACACATGTAAATGTCATCCATAAACAAGGAAATATTATCACTTATACATCATACATAAGCACTTCAACTATATTACAAGTCATCAATCAATCATCATATATACCCTCCACTTTAAGCGGGAACCAAACCAACAACATTCAGTCCAAACTTATACACATAAGTAATAAACTAACTAACATTATTATCACGATAATAAAGTTCAAAACTTGGTTTTTTTAAAAGTGAGATTTACTCCTCAGAATCAACTGAATTCAAATCAAACTACCACCACATTTTGCACCAGCACGCGAACTTAATTTTTCTTCTCAAAGACCTGATTTTAGGAGCCTAAGGAGCTAAATGGGCTCAGCCTAGGTTGAGGAGGGCTCGACCAATGTGAAGGAGGGTGGTTTTGGGCTTTGTTTTGATAGAGAGAAGATCTAGGGAAAAAAAGAAGTATTTTTAGCTTGGTTTAAGGTTTAAAAATGGAAAAAAAAAAGATTTTTAATTTAAAAATTATGAAGAAGCCATGGACATGAATAAGGAAGCTTGTAATGGAAGAAATAATTTTTTTGAAATTGAATGAAGTGGAGTAAAATGAGAATTGAAAAAAAGAATTTTTTTTATATAAAATGAAATATAGTAATTACCTTTTCACGCTTTGCCATTACCCTCCTTAACTTGTTGTCACATCCCCTCTATATTCCTTATTCTACATGAAACACATCACCCTCCCCTCATCTCCATCACTTCATCACTTTCCCATGATTTGAAGTTACCTTTTCTTTTTTAAAATTTTAAAAGAAAAGTTAACATTTACTTCATTAGTTAAGTAAATAGTTTAAAATTATTTAACCCTAACCAAACCATATGTTATATATATATATATATATATGTATGTAAACATATACTCTAGTTATACAACATGTTCTGAAAACTTTTAAACGATGAAAAGTCAAAAATTCGAAAAACAATTTTCGATCACATCTTTGATTTTTCCCTAAACTAACTACTTTTGTAAACCAAATTTTAAAATGAGTTTACCATCATTGGTTATTACTTAAAAGAGGTCTATTTGTGTTATAAAATCTATTAATTAATTATTTAAAACTATACCAAATATTCTTATTTAAAGTGATTAAATTATGGGTCGTTACACCTTCTATCTGCATAACTTTTCTTCCTTGATTAACTTCCTTCATTCTTGCTCGGATTAACTTTATCTTTTCCGTGGCTTCTTTCACCAAATTCAGGCCAAGCATTGGTCGACCATCGATCACCAACCGACATGCAGGTGATTTACATGGCCTTTCATAAAGTGCTTGGACCGTTGTCATTCCTATACTAGTTGATAACTATTATTATAGGAGAACTTGACCAAGTGCAAATGGTCTTCCCATAACCCTCCAAAGTTTGATACACAAGCTCTTAATAAATATTCGATTACCTTGTTAACACTTTCTGTTTCCCCATTAGTTTGCGAATGGTAAGTGGTACTCATTTTAAGCTCTCCCAAAATTCACTAGTAAATAAAGGATCTTTATCACTTATAATGCTACTAGGTATTTCGTGAAATTTCACAACATTCTTCATAAATAAATTTTCCAAACTATGTGTCGTCCGTTCATTTAACATGGATAAGGTGCGCCCATGTGGTCAGTCTACCAACCGCGATCCAACTGCTTTCATTTCCCATATTCAACATTAGAAACCTATCGATAAGATCCATAGATATAGAATGCTATTTCCATAGTGGCACTTCTAAAGGTTGAAGTAATCCACTTAGCTTTTGATGCAATGCTTTTACTTATTGGCATTCATACATTTCTTCATCCACAAGCCTACATCTATCTTCATTCCTTCCTAGAAGAAACACCTCTTCATATCTTGGTACATCTTCATACCTCTGGTATAGATAGTAAACTTCGATCGATGACATTCTTTAAGAACTTATTTTCTCAAATTATCGACATCTAGAACACACAGCCGTCCCTTCTTTATCAACCATCCTCTTTCATCAAGTACAAAATCTTTCAGATCATCAATCTCGTTTCTTACTTCTAGTGTCTTAATCCTCTCGGCTAGTATTGTATCATCCTTTTGGTTTGGTACAATTCTTTCGATCAATCATGGTCAGACTTCTAGATAAGATATCATTGCATTATTATGTCTAGAACTGGTCATCGACCTCATTCTAACTCCATATGAAGCCAATGCCTCTAAATTGTTTTATTTAGACAACACCAATACCACATTCTAAAGTTTCGCACTAAGTTCGTCCGCAACTTTATTTCCTTTCCTCATTTATATGTAATCCCAAAGCCATACGCTGCTAAAAACTCTATCCATCTTTGTTGTCTCAAATTTAGCTCCTCTTAAGAGAATAAATACTTCAAAGACTTACTTTCCGTAAACATCTCGAATTAGTTGCTTAAAAATAGTGTCTCCACATCTTTAGTGAGAAAATCACCTTTCCTAATTCCAAATTATGAGTATGATATCTAACTTCACGCAGTCAAAGTTGTCGTGAAGCAAGGGCAATATCTCTACCTTTCTGCATCAATATAGCTCCTAAACTAGATCCATGTGCATCAATATACACCATCAAATATTGATTCCCATCTGGAACAACTACCACGGGTGCATTGGTCAATAAATGCTTTAGCTTTTGAAACACTTCTTCACATTTATCGGTCCAAACAAACTCTACGTACTTCCTTGTTAGCTTAGTCATCGATGCTACTATATGAGCGAAATATTCAATAAATCTTCAATAGCAGCCAGCCAATCCTAAGAAACTTCTAATCTCAGTCAGGCCTCGAGTCTCTTCTAACTTTTAATAGCTTCGACCTACGATGGATCCACAGGTAACCCATTCTTCCAAACTACATATCCAAGAAACTTCACTTCTTTTTCCCAAATCTGATATTTTGAAAACTTCACCTTCAGCTGATGCTTACTCATCATGTCTAGCACTATTCTGAGATGAACCTTATGCTCTTGTTCATTCTTAGAAAACACCAAAATGCTGTCAATAAACACCAACACAAATCTATCCAAATGCTCTAGGAAAATTTGGTTCGTTGAGTTTTCAAAGAAATAGGTGCATTGTTAGTCTGAAGGGCATGACTAACCGTTCATACGAACCATACCTTGTTCGAGATGTCGTTAATGACATACTTTCCTCCGCCACTCTCAATTAATGGAAAACCATTGCAAAATCTAAATATGAGAACACCTTGGCTAAACTTAATTAATCAAACAAATCATCTATTCTAGGCAAAGGATACCATTCTTCATTGTCTTCTCATTCAACTTCCTATAATCGATACGCAACTCAATGACCCATCTGGCTTCTTATTGAATACCATCGCATCTCCCTAAGGAAAACTACTTGCCTAATAAAATTCTTCCATTCAAATCGACTAGATGCACCTTTACTCCTTCATCTTGGTATATGTCATTCTACTAGGAGGTATACTTACAAGTTCAGCTCTAGGTACAAGACCTTTTTGAAATCTAGCACTTTTCAGTGGTAGTCCCTTAAAAGGATCAAAAAATCAACATACTTTCTAACTATGAAAACCCGATGAATTTCATGCTCTATGCCTTCCATAGCACCCAACATTGCATAGACATCGAAACTCGACTCTTCAAATGAATATATAATTCGGTCATGGTAATCAAGGTGTTTTAAGGATATTACTCTATCTCAGTGAAATACCTTAGCATTATATCATCTTAACCAACCCATACCCAGAAGTATCACAAAACCCACAAAATCAAACATACACAAATTATAGGCAAACGTATGACCTAATAAATCAAACTCTACATTATTACGTCTCATTCCAAGAGTTGTATAGCTGGCTATCGGATTCGCAATCCTTAAGAAGTAATAATGTTTGTCGGTTCAAGGTTTAACTTATCTACTAAACATCTAGAGATAAAAGAATGTGATGCTCCAGTTTCGAACAATACAGTAACAGGAATTCCATGAATAAAAAGTGTAACTCCTAACATAGCCTTTCACTTATCCTCTATAGTCGGTCTAGAAGTTGTAGGTTCCAAAGTGAAAACCTTTCCCTCCCTACCTTTGTCCGGTTTAGGACATTTGTCATTGAAATTTCCTTTCTTATCACATTTGTAGAAAGTTAGTTTAGCTTTCCCCTTTTAGAAGCCCCTCTCTTCTGAGCTTCCTTGTTGCCAAAGAACTTTCTTTTCTTGCCTTGGAAACTTGTAGTCTCTATAGACTTATTCTTTCTTGGAAATGTAAGTAAATCTTCATTCCTTTGAGCTATATCCATCATGACATTAAATGGGTCTCTAAGATATGACATAATTGCCCTAGAAATCTTTCGCTTCAATCCCCAAATGAACTTCTCGTTTTTCTTAAATGGAGTGTTAATGATGGTATGTACATGCCTTGACAGCTCATCAAACTTCAGGACATAATCCAATACGGTCATCTCACCCTATTCCAACACCAAAAACTTTCGAAACAGAGTTGACTTAGCTGCTTTCGATATAAACTTCTCCTCAAACCACTCTCTAAAGTAAGCCTAAGTAAGATCCTCCTTCGGAACCCCTATGGTAACACCATTCCACCAGTAGAGAGCATCTGCTTGCAAGTGACTCGATGCCAACCACCTTTTCTGATCATAGTTCAACCCTAGATCTAAAAAGATCCTCTCACACTGAAGAAGCAAATCCTTCATTTTAATGGCATTCTTCATACCCAAGTATGGTTTTCCTCCTAAGCTAGTATAATACTGACTTAACATAGCATAGTTATTACGGGCACCCACTTCTGGTGTGGTAGCTCCCACGTTACTAGCATTACCTCTAGTCAGTCCACCCACTACTCCGGCTAGCATTATATTGGCAAAGAACTGATACATCATCCCCATATCAACTGGTGCAACTTTAGCACCCACATTAGCATTAGTAGTAGTGTCGGTAGTTCAGTTAGCATTCCTAGCATTAGCCTTGAACGTTTCCATTCTTTATCATGCTTCTGCCTCCTAAGTTCGGTCCTCTACTTTTAGTATCCATTTCTTGTAATCTGCATATGAGTCTTTATGAGATACAGAAGAATGGTGTAAGATAGAAGGGAGAGTATAGATAGATATACGTACTTATGTATAGCAAATAACAAGTACTTTAATATAACATTATCCCATACCTTAATGTATTCTTTCTTTCTTCATTTGGGTTATGTTTTTCACTAAATCTTATTAAGTTTTATATATACCTATGTTCTGATACTAAGCCATATAAAGACTCGAAAATAGATAGTATTTATGTTGTACTCATCCATAGCAGTATTTTCCAGTGACAAAATAAGATCGGCCATTGTATCAATAATATCAAGAGCATAAGAATTTAATTTTTTTTATTAATTTGCACATTCATTACATTCGAATTTTAATACATTACATAACCCTACGTGTTGGCATCAAAAATGGCCACCAACACCCGTTGTATGTGAAAGTACCAGTATCCAATCCAATCATAGAAATATGAAGAACAAAATTAAAACAGTAAGAAAGCAAGTAAAGAAAGACACAAATTTATAGTGGTTCGGCTAACTCCGGCCTACATCCACTCTAAAGATTATCCTTTTATTAGTTTATACTGCTGATCATAGTTACAAATCGGTGGAATCCAGAAATGAAAATGGCAGAGCATATCCTAGGTAGAAGATAAAGTGAAACCGAAAGAAGATCCTCCATAATGAGCCATGTCCATTGTATTTATAGGTGAAGCCGTGCATGAATCGAGCCGAAATTTTGCCAGAAGAACCTCTAGAGCCAAATGACCCGACCCACAAAATTTGGAGTCGATCACGCACCATAAGAACAATCGATGCCGATCGTTTTTAATTGCACGTTGGGGCCAGCAATCGATATGGTGGGTCCCCCATGTCCTCTACTTCCTATTTCGGAAGTTGTTTTATCGATTTCCTTTGTGGTTGTTGAGTTATGGAACAATCATTATTGATTTGTACTACTAATCAGAGTGATCCGTACCACGCTGATCCACAATGAAGATGTTCCATATCCGATGCATATTGGAGATGGATCATAACCAATCCATTTTGGAGATGGATCAAAGCCGATCAATAGTGAATAATGATCGCACCCGATTGATTTTTCAATTGAAGTGTGAAATTCATACTTAGCCAATTCTATAGTGTTATCCGTCCGAATCCATTTGACCGTCGTCCATAGTCTTGTTTATAACCGATCTCCAATCCCGGTAACCATCTCTTCAGGCTTTCTACCTTGATTATGAAGACTGTTGGGTTAAATCTGCATGTATACCGCCTTGCCAAAAGGGGGGTTAACACTTTGCCTCCTAAAACATGCCTTGCGATAGGAAGGTGTGTTTTGAATTGCTATAAACCCAAAATCAGAAGTCCATAATCCATCAATAGCCATATTATCCAATCTGAATCTAATCTGTTGCCAATCCAAATCCACGATCTCTCCGGATCATTAGTGAAATCCATGACATTCCAAGTCGATATCAAATTCCGAATCCATGGTCTCTTCGGATCATTTTATCTAAATCTGTATCCATCTGAAGCCAAATCCATTGCCGTTTGAGGCTGATATCCAAATCCATGACCTCCCCGGGTCGTTAGCTAAATTCGGGACCACTCCGGGCCCATATCCAAGTTCACGGCCGCTTTGAGTCAATGTCCAAATCCATGACCTCTTCGGGTCCTTGTCGAGCACAATCCATACCCGAGGACCAAGTAAGCCGATCCTATCACTCTTCGGTGAAGCGGCGTTACTTCCTGTACTCCGGTTCAGTATCCCTGAACATTAAGTGATGTCTTGGCCTACGTCCTAGGCCGATCGTGGTCTCTTCGGACCCTTGCTGAGCATAATCCATACTCGACGACCTAAGTAGGACGATCATGTCGCTCTTTAGCAAAGCTACCTACTCCTTGCTAGGCATAATCCATACCTGACGTCCTGGTGGGTTTTATTCTCCAACCTCGACTCTCCGATTGAGGACTTGATCCATGTACGAGTCCATTATATCGCTCTCCAAAGAAGGGACTCGCACCTTGCAGTTATTGCACTGTCACTCCGGTTGGGACAATAATCGCACCTTGTTTTATTTATCACAGTAATGTGGATCATAAATAAGAGTTCACACATCTAGAGATCCAAAAAGCTAAAAAACGCCTAAGGGTGCCTCTTCGGGCACGACGGTTAATCACCATCTCAGAGCATGCCTAGGAACCGTTCTCGATCCCGTATATGTATAAGTGACTTCGCCGCCTTATTATGGAGTTTATTATTATTATTATTATTATTATTATTACTATTATTATTATGGCCGGAGTCCAAGCCCTAAACTCGACCCTTACCATCATGAATAGTTGATGACGATCCATGACCCTAATCTAGGGCCATTCCTATTTTCATTCAACGCGGACCGTGGCTGCTCCTGTTCCACTGTCGTTGTCCGATTCCTCACAACTGCGGTAGTCTGTCGTTCTTGACATGCTCCTCAATCATATCCTTTAAGTATATGCATTCATTTGTGGTGTGCCCGTTTAATTCATG
Organism: Allium fistulosum; assembly: GCA_030737815.1. Classification (NCBI taxonomy): domain Eukaryota; kingdom Viridiplantae; phylum Streptophyta; class Magnoliopsida; order Asparagales; family Amaryllidaceae; genus Allium; species Allium fistulosum. Next base: position 788,378,277 of record CM060903.1, read on the forward strand.
GAATAGGAAGTACTTTCCAGACATTCGCTCCCGCTCCGTGGGATCTCTCCTTACTAGTTTCCGATAGGGGAGTTGACCCCTAGTGTCTAGATAAATCCATTCTAGGCTTTCCAACAAATCAAAGTAGGAGGAGAACTTTGGCTCCCGCTCTTTCCATCGCCTTTTCGTCCCATCATATCCATCATCCAGTTTTTGTTTGCCTTTATCATTCTATTTTGCATCACCTGATGATCCTCTGCTTTGCACAGTTCACCTCCGGTTTGTTGGCCAGTGCATTTTCCTGCTGTAGGAACTTTCTTATTCATGATAAAACTCCCTAAGATCCATAAGTGGATCCTGCGCCAATGAATCATTGGAATCCATGCCTTCGGCAATTCCTGATACAGCAACCGCCAAAACCATGGATGGATCTGGCTGATCCACCGATGTCGCCATGGCATTAAATCGTGTTAGAAAACTCCTTAGAGACTCTTCGGTCTTCTGTTTCAGTGTTGCCAGATTCATTACATTTTTTGGGTCTCGAAATGTGAACCCTGAACTGCCTTATAAATATTTCAACCAATTTCGTCCATGTGCCAATAGAACCGCTCTCCAACTTCCTAAACCATAGTGCAGCTATATCTGTTAGATAGAGGGGAAAGCATTATGCCATGACTTCCTCTGATGCCCCTAGTACTTCCATATGCCGTATATATCTCATCATATGCATAGTTGGGTCCGACTTTCCATCATATACTTCCAGTGTTGGTAGTCTAAACTCTGGTGGATTCCTAGTATTCCTAATATTAGGAGTGAATGGACTTCCATTTACATCCTCCAGATCCCTGTTCACCAATTCTCCATGCATAGCTTGCCTGATCATCTCTGCAAACCTGTCATTTTCATCTAGTGATAGTCTCCTATCATCATTTCTAAACTGCCCCCTGAGTCTACGAGGGAATTCCAAAACGTACTCCTCCGAATGAAAATCCAAATTCCGATTAGCACCAAACTACACAGCACCGTCCAACACCATGCCTGGATTGATCTAGCCTGACCCGGGGCATGCCACAGAGACTAGATCGATCAATACCGATCCTTATGGAAAGATCAGGGTCGATCGTTCTTCGTCGACCAGGAGGTGCTCCTGGTTGCTCCACTTCATTCCTTAGTCCAACCACTCCATTTCCATGATCCTGATTTTGGTTTTCTACAGCTCCTGTTGATCCAATTTCATGATCCATATTTCCTACGTTTCCTACTACTCCAATCCCTTAGTTTTATGCTCCAACTTGTCCAATTTGCTGAGTAGATTATGCACTATCTCCTCCTGTCTCTTCAGCATACTTTTCTGCATAACATCCATCATTGCTTCCACTTCATCCCTGGTGATATAGATAGATGCTTGATTAGCTTCAGCTCCAGAGGAAACCTCCTGACTCTCTCCATGACGGCTCCTTTCCAGTAGCACTCTCCTTGTTGCTTGTCTCACTATTGCTCCAAATCTAAGCGCAAAATCTTTTCCAAACTCTAAATCCGAATTCCAAATCTACGGGGGCTAGCTCTTTTAAGGAAAGCACCAAGATGTTGGCATCAAAAATGGCTACCAACACCTAGTTGTATGTGAAAGCACCAATATCCAATCCAATTACAAAAATATAAAGAACAAAACTAAAATAATAAGAAAGCAAGTAAAGAAAGACACAGATTTATAGTGGTTCAGCTAACTTCGGCCTACGTCCACTCCAAAGATTTTCCTTTTATTAGTTTATACTACCGATTATAGTTAAAAATCCATGAAGTCCTAGAATGAAAATGGCAGAGTATATCCTAGGTAGAAGATGAAGTGAAGCCGAAAGAAGATGTTCCATAATGAACCATGTCCGCTGTATTTATAGGTGAAGCCATGCATGGATCGGGCTAAAATTTCACCAGAAGAACCTCCAGAGCCAAACGACCTGACCCACAAAATTTGGGGTCGATCAATGCCGATCTTTTTTATTTGTATGTAGGGCCCAACAATCAATATGGTGGGTCCCACGTGTCCTCTAATTCTTGTTTCTGAAGGTGTTTCGATCGCCCTTATGGTTGTTAAGTTATCGATCGATCATTGTTGATTTGTACTACTAGTCCGAGTGATCTATAGCCATATTGATTCAAGCTAATCCATAATGAAGATGATCCATATCTGATCCATATTAGGGATGGATCATAGCTGATCCATTTTAGAGGTGGATCGGAACCGATCCATAGCGAAAAACAATCGTACCCGATCATTTTTTCAGTTAAAGTGTGAAATTTATACTTAACTAATTCTAGAATGCTATCCGTCTGAATCCATTCGACCATCGTCCATAATCTTGTTTATAACCGATCTCCAATCCCGATAACCATCTCTTCGGGCTTTCTGCCTTGATGATCATGAAGTCCATTGGGTTAAATCCGCCTATGTACTGCCTTGCCAAAAGGCAGGTTAACACTATGAATCCATCATTTTCATAAAATATAATGTATACAATATAATTCCAAGAGCAACGTATAATGATGCCTCTTTGAATGATCAGAGTCTTAACGATTTAGATGGTTACATACCCATCATTACATACATTCAACAATTAAGAAAAGCAATTAACACTGCATAATGAAAATAATACTCCTAGATAGTAGCTTGCCTCCTACATGTCTCCAGAAACTTATTTGTTTAAACTTGAAATACCCTACTCTTGGCCTACCCAATCCAGTTGAAGTACCCGAGAGTTTAAAGGGAAATCAAAAACTTCAGCTCAGACAAAACGTAGGTGAAAATAATATTAACCCGTCTCAAACCAAAATATAGGTACTTAATGAGAACACACCACTGAGCGGAGCAAGTTTCCCATATAAATACCCTATCAGACAATATGTCATCCATAACATATCATGCAACTAGAATGATTAGAACATAATCATAACATCAATATCATATCATGCATGGGTAAAATGAATAGTCTAACAATCACTAGGGTCAAAGGGTTATACATTCCCATAATTACCCAATCCTATAAAATGGTTTCAATGGCATAGTTTTTCTAGGATCATTATGAACCTATATTAGTTTCCTCAGGCTAACTAAAATTTTATCAAGCCAGCTAACTTGGGCAGAGATGTACCTGATAATCCAATGGTCTTCTAGTCCATTTCGAAGAAAATATTAATAGTCTCCTAATATCTGTAGGAGAAAATATCCATGGTCTCATAAAAATAGTAGGAGAAAATAATAGTTTTCTCCTAAAAATGGTAGGAGAAAACCATAGATGAGCAATTTGCTACGAGTTCCTTTGGGCACGTAACGCCTATTTTTAGCTCCAATATTAGCAAAGCCCTACGCATTGGATTTGCAGACCTGACCAACCTGGAGCTTAATGGTTCGAGGATAGGGCGCGACCTTACCCCAGTTACCATCTGTGAGTTAGGTTTTAAAATATCCATGAGTCGTGTCATTTGATTAGTCCAAGGCATCCTAACACAATTTGATCTTTCTAATCTCCTGGATTTAATTCTACCCACTCAGGAGTTTAAGTCTAATCATACCCACTACTGGAACAACCCTAACTGGTTATCTGTTCCTAATCCCCAATATCAAAATGATAGCACTTTACACATAAGTGAGTATGTCAACAATCTATCATATGCAAAATATATGATCAATATACAAAGATGAACATATAACACATCAGCAACCATCATAATTATATGTTCATGTGATAGTCGATTTATATGCAAAATTACTTACAACAAAGTAATAATTTCCTTCTTTAAAACTCTTAAAAAATGGGTTAAATCTCTTTTCTTTCTTTTGAAAGCTTGTAGAAACACTTCCTTTTGTTTAAGGAAAACTTGGCCTAACATAGAGTTCAAATATCAAGTGTCATAAAACTAGCTATCTTCCCTCTAAAAAACATGTGTTATCGCATATCAACCAATATCAGTTAACGCAAGTTAACAAAACATAAATAGCTATAGTAAGTTGATAAATCATAGCTATCAAAAGTTGACAATATAGCTATTGAAAGTTGGAAAATCCTAACTATCAAAAGTTGGTAAAAATACAGTTACCACAAATTGACAAAATAGTAGTATCGCGCATTGAGAAAGCAAATAACTATCGCATATTGAAAAATGATGGCTATCGCATATTGATAACAATATGCTATCGTAAGTTGATAATGCCTTTTTTGTAAATATCTGCAAAACCTTTTTTTCCTTTAAAAAAATTTAACTTTTTACCAAACCAATTTATTTGTCAAAATCCCATTGGTTACTCACAATATTATCAAAATTTTCTACAGTAAATCAAAGAAGGAAATTTTCTTACTTTCCAAAAATATAATTTTTCATTCAACTGTGCCATTTATCCCAATTTACAATTAATACATTTTGCCAAAAATAATATATATTAACTATAAAATACTAGGGAAAAATCCCCAAAATTTCCTAAAAATTAGAATTTAACTTCTTAACATCGTATGAAAATTTTGGTTTAAAAATATTATTTTTTATATTTTAAATAATCAAATTATGAAATCACCGTTTATTTAGTTAGAAAAATAATATTAAATTTCATAATAATTATGAAAATTATGAAACTAAAAACCCATCTCCAAAATATCATTCCAAACACTATATCAAAAATTCAAATCATTTGGAGATAATACAAACTTTGCGTTTACACCAAAAGCCCTTTAGGAAAATTCCCTAAGTTTTATTGAAATTCATCTTTTGTTTATTGAAATGATGAGATTTGTTTTAAGCTTATTTTCCTTAAGTTTTTCTTCCACTTTTTAGTTAAATAGTGGTTAATAGTGATGGTTGCCAACCTTTCTTTCTTATGTTTAGTTTAAGAATGAAAATATACTGAACAAAGAATGATCGGGGAGAAATGATATATTATTTTCCCTTTTTTATTTACCCTTCTTAATTACATTTGCGTTATCCAATTTATTAGACCAAACAGCTTTCAAATGAATCTTAACATCAAGTTGAAGACAAATTGGTTCAAAAACTTGGTGGCAAGCTTTGAATGGTAGTGGAAAGAGCTATATGGAGTTTAGAGTCCTATTTCACTTGGAAAAGGAGGTCGGTACCGACATGAATTCATGTCGGTACCAAGTTCATTTCATGAGCTATATTGATCTTTTGTGTATTAGTCATGGCAAAGATGGCTACATCGGTCATCCTAGGGCCCATCTCTAAAAAGTAGTTGAGTAAATCCAAAAAGCCGTGCTGGAAAGGACAGGTACTAGATGAGTCAGATAATCTAAATATTATGAAAAATTACCAGGCAAAAGAACTCCTAACAAGAAGATTTGAAGATATAAGGTGAAGTGAAGGAGAAGCAAGTGATTTGCAGTAGGAAAATCATGTCAATATGGTTTTATTGTAGAGGGACTCTATTTTTCCTTCTACTTTATCAGATCTGGAGTTTTGCCTAGTCTTCAACGATCTGGCGGCTCTAGTGGGCAATTCTCCTATAAATAGCAAGCTTGGAGCAACCTTTAGAGTATTTTGGCCATTTTCTTCTTCATTCTCTTATCTCTACTCAAATTTTATTACCTAGGGGCTGCTTAGATGTATTATAATCATAAAATCTCTTGTACTTATGATAAACTCAATCTAAATAAGATTAAAGTGGACATATGCCATAGAATTCACTGAACCACTGTAAAAATCCATGTGTTCTTACTGTTTTCTTACTATTTCCTACTAGATATACTCGTTTTCATAGACTTTGTGGTGTTGTACCACTTTTTATCCCAACTTTTTTGGTGCTTTTATTGAGAACAGAGATCCTCAGGAGTAGATCTTACTTTTATTTTGGATTGGAATGTCCAGAAGTTGGATCTAAATCTTCTCATTGGTGATTTGGATGTTGGACTGCTAAACTAATGACCCCTAGGATATCTGGTAGATCTGGAACTATGGATGGTGGATAAGATGATGCTTCTCAGCACAACGAGGAGACTAACTAACCAATAGCCACTTTGTTATGACCATCTGCCTCTCAAGGGATGGTGTGAGGGTCGAGTTCGATAAGATGATGGCAAAGCTGAATCAAAGAAAAGCGGATAGCTAGAAGGAATTTATTGAGAAGATGGATGTTATCATTGCCTTCTTGATCTAGCAATCTCAATGGCCTAGGAGAAGCAGTAGAGATGCATCACCTCTTGTTTCTCAAGAGGAGAATTCATCTGCTTCTGACCAGAACATGATGGATGGGAACCTAAAGATGAAAGCAAGAATCGCTGGAGCACTTGTGAAGACTGTTGGAGGAGTTGGCTAAGAAGTGGCCACAGGAATTCATCTTGGTACCAACCAAAATCAGGCCGATACAGACATGAATTTGGAAAGCTCTAGGGGCTACGGCACAATGTCGTCAATCTGTTTGATAGCGAGGATGATTTGTAATACACTGGCAATGAGGTTAGACCAAATGTTGCAGCATAGGATGTTGGTGCTCAGACAACTACCGCGAAGCATGCTAGGCATCAAAGAAGATTCGAAGAAGTGGCTCTTCTAGAGACAGGAGTGCCCAAATGTCATCGAGCTAGACAAGACTGTTCGGAGTCAAACAATCGGTGCTGCTCTCGGTAGTCATTTTTTGGTCACAAGGCTAGTGAGGAGCATATTGCAGATAGTCGTTTTGCTGGACATTCGGTTGAAGGAAGAAAACTAATAGAGAAAGAACGAAGACTGGGATTCCATGCTGAGCGGAACTCCATTCATAGAGAATATCTTATAGGAGGAATACCTCAGGAAATTTATAATGCCTTTGATGCCATCATGCAACAGAACAACTGATCCTAGGTAGCATCTATTCAAGTATGAGTGGCACATGGATGGTGCCAGAGCGATGGATGCAGTTCGATATAGGTGTTTCCCTATTTTTTATATGGAGTTACATTGATGTGGTTCACTTAACTCCTACTGAAGTCCATTTTGGCTCTTGATGAATTGGCTAATAAATTTTACAGCAGTTCAAGCTTCATGCTGCTTCACCCAAGGATGTGATGTTTTTGTCGAGCATTTTTTAAAGGATTTAAAGAGTTGTTGAAAGGCTTTCTAACTAAATTTAATATTGCGGTTACAGAGGTAGACAATCCAAATGAGGATGTGGTGTCTATGGTTTTAGTATTGGGGATACACTCAAATACAGATTTAGGAAAAAGGCCGAGGATGAAATAACCGACCACTATCGAGTGTTAGTCCATAGGATAGTGGTTTTGATGACAACAACTATAGAAGTGTTATAAAATATATATGTGCAGGAAATCTATATGCAGGTATCAACAAAAGAAGACTGTACAGTAAAGAAAACAAAATTGATGAAGACAAAGATCAAGAGTTCAAGATTGAAGACTCATGAGATTCAAGATATTCAAGAGTTCAAGACAAATAATATAGTTAGGTTAGATATTTGTTAAAACTCCTTGAAAGCACTATCATTCTTTTTTATCCAATTTACTCGTGGAATGGAATCCACTTCGTTCTTGTTAAAGGGATGGAACCCTAGTGAGATGGAACTCACGAAATATCTAGTGGAACGGATAGTAGCCCTATTTTGTTATCCACTAATTTTGATTCAAAATGATTTTCAAAATTATCTCTTGTTTTATAAAATGATTTTCAAATATTCCTTTTCAAAAGAAAAACCTTCGTTCACATTTCCAAAAATGTTTTAGCCTCAAAATCATATTTATCATTTTGTTATATTTTGATTTCAAAATTGTCCTTGATATTTTAGCCTCAAAATCTATTTTAATATTATATTTACTTTAGTTTATTTACTTTGATTTTAAATATATTTTAGTATATATACATATATACATTCATAAGTATTTCTACTTCTAAATACCTTCTACGAATACATAGAGTCCATTTGAATAAAGTTGCATATGTTTTAAATCATCATTTTCAAAGTAAAGCAAATCATCACTTTTTACTAGACCATGTCGACATCCTATTTACCTGTCATGTCGACATGCTTCCCGTTACAGCAAAGGTTGTTTTCAAAAGAAGTGTCTATTCGCTTAAACCTCTTCGGATGGACACATCCATTCATTCTCTATAAATAGAGACTGTTATGGACGTTTTCCAGTAACTACTTCTTTATTTTTCTCTCCTCTTTACTCTCTTATCTTATTTTCTAATCATCCTATCCATATTCTGCCAAAATCTTAAGTGAATCAAAACCAGAATATCTCTAGTTTGATTCTCTGCCACTCTCTTCAAAGAATCTCAGTGCTTATCAGAGTTATAGATATATTTGTACTCAAAGAAACTTGTGTGGGGTTATAAAGGTGTGATCGTGTCCTTGGAAATCGATCGGGTGAACTTGTGTCCTGTGAATCAAGTGGTTCTACCCCGAGACCTGAGAATCTGGAGGGTGTACCTCGTTGCCTTGGAATCGAGGGATTGTAATCTAGATTATTGTTGAATAGAAAGCCGTACGGGTTGTGCGGGACTGGATGTAGGGTAACACCGAACCAGTATAAAATTCCTGGTGTGTTCTTTCCTTTACTTGCTTTTTATTTATATTTGCATTTGTTTGTGATTCTGTGATTTGATCTGTGATTGTGTATTTGCATTAAGTTAGTTAATTCAATTTAAATCAAAGAAGTTTTAAAGAAATTCTTAAAACACTATTCACCCCCCCTCTAGTGTTAAATAGCCTTAAGATCATCTTCCGCGTCCCTTTCATTTGGTATCAGAGCAAGTTTTTCAAAGTATTCATAACCTGATTTTTGAAAAGTAACAATGGCTACCAACACTGGTATTTCTAGTTCATTTGTAGAGGGTCAGTTCACTGCCAGACCACCACTTTTCAATGGCAGTAACTATGCATATTGGGCATGTAGAATGAAGATATATTTACAATCCATTAGTTTAGAAACATGGAATATGACACAAACTGAATACACTGAGCCCACAACTGATTTTGCTCAATGGACGACCGTTCAAAGAGAAGTGGCTCAAAACAATTCAAAAGCCATGAATATTTTATTTTGTTCACTAGATAGAAATGAATTTAATAGGGTATCTGTTTGTAAAACTGCATATGAAACCTGGAAAACTCTGCAAGTTACTCATGAAGGAACAAGCAAAGTTAAACAGACCAAAATTTCTATTCTTACTAATCAATTTCAATTATTTAAGATGTTGCCTAGTGAATCTATTCCAGATATGTATAGTTGTTTTCAGGATATTGTTCATTCACTAGTATCTCTGGGAAAAGCAATCTCCGAAGAAGATCAAGTCAGGAAAATTCTGAATTCACTCACTCCAGAATGGGATTTGAAGACACTGGCAATTGAAGAAGCAAATAACATCAGTACCTTGAAGATTGATGAATTAATTGGAAATCTGATGTCATATGAAGTTCAAATTCAGGGAAGAAGGGAGAATAAGTCATCAGAAAAAAATTCCATTGCCTTCAATGCACTAACTGGTGAATCAGACTCTAGTGATGATGATGAAGAAATAGCCTTCATGACAAGAAACTTTCGAAAATTCTTGAAGTATAGAAAAATGAATAATCACAAGAGAAAAAGTTTTGGAAATAACACTGAATCACTCAACAACATCAAATGCTTCAATTGCAATGAGTTTGGTCATTATCAAAGAGACTGTCCACATCTAGAAAAGCAAACTCCTCAATCAAACAAAGAATATTCAAAGAAAAGAAAGAAAGCATTTGCAGCAACACTGGATGATTCAGATACGTCCTCAAGTGATGATGAACAGAAAACAGAATTGGCAAATATGTGTTTTATGACAACTCAGAATTCAGATAATCAGGATGATATGGAACTCAAACAAGGTACACGTTTACTATTTTAATTGGTTGAAAATTGGTTGCTTAGAATAGTTTATTAGTTAAGTATATAATTGATTTTATTAACTTAAATTTTTTTAAATATCTTTCAAAAAATTTATAAAATATTATTTTTATATATTTTCTGTATAATATATTTTCAAAATATATTCAGACAATAATCATAATATATATCAGTATATATATATATATATAAATCTTGTACATGCTTGAAATCATTTTTGCAAAATCTGATGTGCATGTCGACATGGCACTTATTGGTAATGTCGACATACCTGTAGCAAATCAGATTTCTAAATTTGAATTCAAAATTCAAATTTCCCTCCACCTTTTCACTAACTCCTATGTTCTAAATAGTTATGACTCTTTGACCAGAGAATCCACCTATTCAACCTCTTTATATCTATCTTCTATCAACACTTATCTCCATCTTCAATTCAAATTCAAAACAACTTTTATCTTCAAACACTCTTATCTCTTCAAAAATGGCATCCACTAGCAACATAGCCGGAATGAGGCTGTCAAGAGCCACCAAAGATCATCTCTACAATAATAGAGATGCCATACTTGCATACATTAATTATGCAACTTATGGAAAAGTTCATTCGGGTAATTTTGCTATTTTTAATGACTTCGCTTCTTATGAAATTGATGCTCTCTTTCAAAACAATGGTATTCTAAGCCTGGTTGACAATAACCAAAATGATTTTGTTTGCTATCCAAACCTTGTCAAAATGTTTTATGCAAATTTAAATCGTGGTTTTTATAATGGAAGGGATGATGAAGTGTGGAGTAGTGTCAAGGGGACACAAATTGTTTTGGATACCGATGTTTTAGGAACCATACTTGAGTGTAAAAGTACCGGTTCCAATCTTTCTTCTTTTGAAATCGAGGAAACCGATCGTGAAACTTTTCACAATATTTTTGAGGAAGAAATGGATTTCAAAAAAAAAATTTTCGACCAAAAGCTCGTATTGTTAATCTTCTCCTTCAACGCACTATTACTCCGAGATCGGGAAATTACAATAACCCGACTCAAAAAGTGTGTAAGGCTCTTTTTGCAATTTTTGGAAATTATGATATTAATTGGGCACAAGTTATCTTGGATGAATTTCGACACAAAAACTTGGATTCGGGAGAGAATGCATTATATCATGGAATATACCTCACTAGAATTTTTAATTACTTTGGAGTGGATATGAGAGGTGAAGAATTCTTTCCACGAAAGGTTTTTAATCATTCTAATATTTCACTTATGAAAATTCTGCACGTGTTTCAACCATACGAAACACTAACGGAAAAAGAAGCACGATTGGGGTATGAGGAAATGCAAGAAGATGAGGAGGAAGAAGAAGAAGAGGAAGAGGAGGAAGAAGAAGGTGAGGAAGAAGAAGGTGAGGAAGAAGAAGAGGAAGAAAGTGAAGAAACTTCCTTAGAGAGTATTGATTTTCCCACACGACCATCAAACAAGACTCTCCTTCACAATCAACGAGTGATTGTGAAAAATCAAAAAGCTCTCAAACACTCCGTAAACAAAAAATTGGACAAAATGTCCAATACTATGAACAAGTTCTTCTCCAAAGTCAACAAGAAGCTCAATATCTCATCATCTTCATCCTCATCTACTAGTTTCTAGAGTTTACTTTTTGTATATCAATGAAATTTGGTGTATTAAAAGTTGTATCTTTATGTTTTCTTTATGAAATTCATGTACTTCTCTGTTCTAGTATAAAATGAAGCTTATTCTCTGTTTATCTTGCTGTTACTCTTATTTATATCAAGTAATATATATAAATCATATATATATACACTGAAAATTCAAAAATAAGATGTGCAAAATCTGCTATGTATGTCGACATACTGAATAGAGGTCATGTCGACATATACTGGTAATATTCTGAATGGACATTTCAATTTGAAATTCAAAATAACTCCTTATGTCTATTCATTTCAAACGACTTTCCTGTCTATTTAAGTCCTATTTTCTTCAAGAAAACTTCTCATAACTTTTCTCTACTCTTATCTACTTATTTCCTTCTTACTTATCATCAAAATGGCTTCATCCTCTTCAAATCTAAGTGATAATCTTGAAGAAACTCTCAAATCCTTCAAAGATATTCTTACTTTTATTCTATGAAATCAGAGGCACTTAGAACTGAGTCAAATGCAGATGATAAAGGAACAAGAAAGGCATTTCGCTGCACTATGATGGATGATCTCCGCTCTCAACAAAGAGGATCTCCAAGTAAATCCACCGAAGACATTGCTCCAGGACGATGAAGATTGGGAAGTAATCAAAGCGGATCCTATCTTTGGAAAAGAGGGATGGGTTGAAGTTCCACGTAACATTTAACTTGTTTGATTTGGTTTAAAATTGATTTGATTTGAAATACTTGATTTGGTTTGGTTTTAAACATGGTTGATTTATGATAACTTACTATATTGATTATGTAATAAGACATAAATAGGTGTGCTTATGTTTGATTGATTTGTCTACTTATTGTATGCATTTTCTTTTCATTTAACAGTTATGTATATAGTGATATGAATAAAATAATTTGTGGTTACACTTATTATTCTCATTCTTATATTACTCATATATATCATTCTGAGTATACAATATTTAGCATTGTTATATCTAGTTTCAGTATTATTAATGATAACACTATCATTAATATCATAGATTTAGGGGGAGTTAGTGTCATTTTTTTGTTGATGACAAAGGGGGAGAAGTATAAAATAGGTTAGTGAGGCATAGATTAAGGGGGAGTTATTAGATTTAGGGGGAGTTATAAGGAGAATATAAATATTTTATAAACAAAGGTTGTCATCATCAAAAAGGGGGAGAATGTTAGTCCATAGGATAGTGGTTTTGATGACAACAACTATAGAAGTGTTATAAAATATATATGTGCAGGAAATCTATATGCAGGTATCAACAAAAGAAGACTGTACAGTAAAGAAAACAAAATTGATGAAGACAAAGATCAAGAGTTCAAGATTGAAGACTCATGAGATTCAAGATATTCAAGAGTTCAAGACAAATAATATAGTTAGGTTAGATATTTGTTAAAACTCCTTGAAAGCACTATCATTCTTTTTTATCCAATTTACTCGTGGAATGGAATCCACTTCGTTCTTGTTAAAGGGATGGAACCCTAGTGAGATGGAACTCACGAAATATCTAGTGGAACGGATAGTAGCCCTATTTTGTTATCCACTAATTTTGATTCAAAATGATTTTCAAAATTATCTCTTGTTTTATAAAATGATTTTCAAATATTCCTTTTCAAAAGAAAAACCTTCGTTCACATTTCCAAAAATGTTTTAGCCTCAAAATCATATTTATCATTTTGTTATATTTTGATTTCAAAATTGTCCTTGATGTTTTAGCCTCAAAATCTATTTTAATATTATATTTACTTTAGTTTATTTACTTTGATTTTAAATATATTTTAGTATATATACATATATACATTCATAAGTATTTCTACTTCTAAATACCTTCTACGAATACATAGAGTCCATTTGAATAAAGTTGCATATGTTTTAAATCATCATTTTCAAAGTAAAGCAAATCATCACTTTTTACTAGACCATGTCGACATCCTATTTACCTGTCATGTCGACATGCTTCCCGTTACAGCAAAGGTTGTTTTCAAAAGAAGTGTCTATTCGCTTAAACCTCTTCGGATGGACACATCCATTCATTCTCTATAAATAGAGACTGTTATGGACGTTTTCCAGTAACTACTTCTTTATTTTTCTCTCCTCTTTACTCTCTTATCTTATTTTCTAATCATCCTATCCATATTCTGCCAAAATCTTAAGTGAATCAAAACCAGAATATCTCTAGTTTGATTCTCTGCCACTCTCTTCAAAGAATCTCAGTGCTTATCAGAGTTATAGATATATTTGTACTCAAAGAAACTTGTGTGGGGTTATAAAGGTGTGATCGTGTCCTTGGAAATCGATCGGGTGAACTTGTGTCCTGTGAATCAAGTGGTTCTACCCCGAGACCTGAGAATCTGGAGGGTGTACCTCGTTGCCTTGGAATCGAGGGATTGTAATCTAGATTATTGTTGAATAGAAAGCCGTACGGGTTGTGCGGGACTGGATGTAGGGTAACACCGAACCAGTATAAAATTCCTGGTGTGTTCTTTCCTTTACTTGCTTTTTATTTATATTTGCATTTGTTTGTGATTCTGTGATTTGATCTGTGATTGTGTATTTGCATTAAGTTAGTTAATTCAATTTAAATCAAAGAAGTTTTAAAGAAATTCTTAAAACACTATTCACCCCCCCTCTAGTGTTAAATAGCCTTAAGATCATCTTCCGCGTCCCTTTCATCGAGGAGTTCCATCGAAAGGCTAACCGGTTCTTACACTTGGAAAAGGCAAACTTGGCTGCCGGATTAATTGGCAGAGGACAGCTGAAAGAAGTTATTCAAAGTAATATGGTTATTAAACAGACTGGTGAGAGCATCAGTAATATAGCCATGAATGTTGGGAATTATGATAACCATAAAAGGAGGAATTAGGGCACTAGGGGCAGGAGGAATGATGCCAAAAAGCCTCCAAGAACTATGAGACTAGACACCTCTAAATAATACACTCAAAAATATATACCTTGCTATGTAAGCTATGTAGTTAAAGCACTTAGAGTCCATAGCGATGAAGGTGCAAAAAGTTATAGTGGGGAAAAGCGAGGATAATGTAAGGATATTACGAAGGTGCAAAAAGCTTCATTAAATATAAAATCAAATACTTAAAGTTAATTTATCATCATTCCAACATCGTTTGTATAGAAAATAGAATTACTGTTTAATCTTATACAACAAAATCGAAGAATATCATGATTTATGCGATTCAAATTTGGTGACACAATAGATTTCTAACTTTTATTGAGCACTAATACCTTAAAATTAGGTCTTTACCCTAACTTTGTTGATTTTTGTTCAAAGAAGAACTAGTCAAATCAAACTTTTTATATTAATATTGCTAAAGTGGATGCTAAAATGCCTTGATTTAGTGGGTATAGCGGAAAATAGCGGGGCTTAAAGTGGATCTCTGTTTAATAGTGCTATATTAAAATAGCGTAGCGGTCAAAGAGTGCTATGCACTATAGTGGGGATTTTGCAGGGCATTAACTGTACAGTATGCAAGGGACTGAGAAATATGGAAAGCCACCCCGAAGGGAGGCGATAAAAGCTAAGAGATGCTCCATCAATTCCTTGAGACCGATGGACATAATATGAATGAGTATCGTCACTTGAAGGATACCATTAAGGAGTTAATCAACAAAAACAAATTATAGCAATACGTTAGAGAGTTGAGGAATAGCAGATAAAATGTTAAACCCTAAGGGCCAAACATCTAAGGGAACCAACCTGGACCTATTGGAAGAATCGTTATTAACATAATAACCGGAGGACCTCATCTAATGGAGAAAAGCTGGAATGAGATGGAGCAGTACATGAATTCTTTGAAGCATGTACCGGAGGATAGCTGCTTTGCTATTGAGGATGGTTCTTTAGCTAAGCAGCAAATATTGATGACCGACGATATAGTCTTTCGTAACAGGGATTCTGATAGGATTGATGCGCTAACCTTTGATCCAATGGTAATAATGGCCATTGTGGATCCAGCTACCATCCACCAAGTCTTAGTGGATTACAGAAGCCTGATGAATATTTTGTTCAAAAGGACTTTTCACCAAATGAAAATTAGTTCGAAGGATATCAAACCTTGTAAGTCCAAAATTAAGGATTTGCTACAGAGGCGAAGGAGCCTACCAGGACTTGATTTGTCTAGAGTTGGAACAAAGAGACCGTAAGATTGTGCAGTTCAAAAGTTTGTAATTGTTGATGAATTTTCGGTGTATAATGCTTTTTTCGATTGATCGACCATAGCTAGTTTTAGAGTAGCACTAGCTCCTTTGTGCTTGATGATGAAGTTTCCTACGAGAATGGGGTCAGATTAGTTCAAGGTGACCAGAGCGCTGGTTAGGAATGTTACTTGCTGAGCTACGAGAGGCAAAGCAATGGGAGAAAAAGAAAGGTATAGAGAAAGCTCTCTGCATCATGTACACGGATGCATCACAACCAATGCCCAAGTCCTCATTTGGGAACCATAGCAAGTTCTTTAAATATAAGAATCCCAGGTAGCAGTCAGGGAAAGTACGGGTAGCACCAGCTGAGCTGACAATCAACGTTCCAATGGATATGGATGATCCTACTTAGGTCCTTAAGATCGGATCTCAGCTTAGCACTGAACTGAAAAAGGAGTTGGTTGGTTTTCACTGAGCAAACTTAGATGTTTTTGCTTGGAGGCATTCAGATATATGCAGGGTATTGTCGAAGATAGCATGCCATGCACTAAATGCGGTCCCGAAATGTCCCCTTCAAAACATAAAAAAAGACGCAGCCTACGTCCGGAGTGATCCGCTACGTTGAGGGAGGAAGTGCATAAGCTGAAGGAAAATGGCTTTATCCGTTGCTTTATACCTTGAATGGGCATCGAACCCCGTGTTAGTTAAGAAAACAAATGGGAAGTGGTGGACATGCATAGATTTCTTGGACCTAATTAAAGCATGCTCGAGGGACTTCCTATAGCCCAAAATCGACTTGCTGGAAGACGGGACCATCGGACACGAGCTGCTTTCTTTCATGGATGCTTACTCTAGCTACAACCAGATACCAATGCATGTTCCAGATCATGAGAACATAAGTTTTATAATATATTTTAGATTGTACCACTGCCGAGTGAAGTCGTTTGGTTTGAAGAATGCTGGAACTACTAACCAAATATTGGTGAATTCCTTGTTCAAGGACCAGATCATACAGATAATCGAAGTGTATGTGGATGATATGCTCATGAAGTCATGACTATCAATGAACCACATAGAAGATCTTTCGAAAATGTTTGATGTGCTATGGAGGTACAAAATGAAATTAAATCCATTGAAATGCTCTTTGGAGTTGGATCGGGCAAGTTTTTGAGATTCATGAATTTAAGAGGCATTGAGACTAATCAAAGTAGATTGACACCTTGAACCATGTAACTCCTCCAAGCATAAGGAGGGAAATGCAGAGCTTGAACGAGAAGCTTGTCATGTTAAGTAGGTTTATCTCAAAATCAATTGATAAATGCATACCGTTCTTTGACGCCCTCAAAAACAAGAATGGATATTTTGTTTGGATGAAGGAATGTTAGGACGCTTTCGAGGAATTCCCAAGGCATATGGAAAGACCACTAGTCCTATCCAAGCCTTTGGACAAAGAAGATCTGTTCATATTATTGGTGGTGTTTTCTCACGCACTAAGTGCAGCATTGGTACCTAAGGAGGCAAGGGTCCAAAAGGCCAGTATACTACATCAGCAAGCAGTTTACCAGAGCTGAAAAGAACTATCTGAAGCTATAAAAGCTTAACTTGTGACCATACTTCCAAGCTCAACCAATAAAGATGCTGGTGGGTCAGCCCTTAAAGCAAGTACTAAACCGACCCAAGACTTTGGAAAAGTAATTAAAATGGAACATTGAGCTGAGCTAGTATGATATCACTTACCATCCAAGAAGAGTGATAGGAGGACAAACGTTGGCTGATTTCATTATTAAATTTACCATTTGGGATGGAGAAGAGGAAGATATGGTCCTACTTTCCCAATGGAAATTATATGTAGACAGAGCTCCTTATGTAAATCTAAGGTAGGAGTGGTACTCGTGACCACAGAAGGTTGGTCGATTAGCAACGCATTGAAGCTAGAGTTCCCAGCGATAAACAATGAGGTTGTATGAAGTATTGATAGAAGGACTTGGGATGGTGAAAGAAGTAGGGGTAAGGACTCTGCATGTATTTAGTGACTCCCAGTTGGTGGCTTGTCAGGTAAAAATGGAATTCTAAGTTAAGGGTGCGAGACTTGCCCCTTACCTGATGAAGACACTGGAACTATTGAACAATATAGAGCATTACACTATTATGAACATCCCCAGGGAAGAAAATACGAAGGTCGATTCACTGGCCAAATTAGCTAGCTCTAGGGAGCACAATTGATGGGATTTGTTACTAAGGATGTTTTATCGGCTCCGAGTATCAACTAGATGGATGTCGACTAGATCTTAGAGGCCAAGAAGGAAAATGAGGCATGGATGACTCCAATCAAGGACTATTTGCTAAAGGGAACTCTCCCGAAAGGAAAGAATGAACGGCGAAAACTCTTTCATAAAGTGCAGAAATTCATAATGTAAGAAAGAGTTGTATAGGAGAGGTTTCTTGACTCAAAGCTTCATTGTGTAACCAAGGATGAGGTTAGGAAAATCCTCATGGAAATCTATGTGGATAGCTATGGTGATCACATCAGATGGCAAACCTTAGCAAAGATGATCCTTCACTACAAATACTTTTGACCAACAATAAATCATGATGTTGTTGATTATACCAGATGGTGCGACCGATGCCTGATCTTTATGAAAATTCTAAGAGCCCCATCCATAGAGCTTATGCAAGTGGTTAGCACATGGTCATTTGCGGTTTTGGGAACTGATACAATTGGTGTACTACCGATGTAGAAAGGAGGACATAAGTACGTTATTATTGTGATAGATTACTTCACAAATTGGGCTAAAGTCGAACCACTTGCCACAATCACAACGTGGAAAGTGATTAGCTTTGTGACAAAGAATATTACCTGAAGATTCAGATTTCCCTAAAAAGTTATAACTGAGAATGGAACTCAATTCAAGAGTATCATTTAAATATTTTTAAAACAGATACAAAATTGAGAAAAGCTATTTGGTAGTAGCACACCTGTAGGCGAATGAACAAGTAGAGACGGTGAATAAAATAATCAAGTCCAACTTGAAGATATGGTTAACCAAACCCAAGGGAAACTGGGTCGATGAGCTTCCACTTAAATTGTGGGCTTATAGGATAACCCACAAGTCCACGACTAAGCATACTCCATTCGCTCTGGCCTACAGAGCTGAGGCCATGATTCTGGTAGAACTAAAAGTACCTTATCATCGGAAAAAAGCACTATGACCCCAAGGTAAACGAGAAGAGGCTTAATTAAGGGTAGTTGCTCACTAGAAAAGGGTAGCATGGAATTTCAACACCAAGATCTAAAGTCATACCTTTGAAGTAGGGGACCTCATTTTGAAACGAGTTCTCCTAGGTATGGGGCACTTGGTCCAAATTGGAAAGGTCCCTATGCGATTCAACAAAGGCTTGAAGTTGGAACTTTCAAGCTGGCCACTATTGATGGAATCCTGATTCCATGGGTATGGAATAGTGACCTGCTGTGATGCTATTTCACTTAGATTTATTTACTTTATTTTCTGCAAATAAGCCACCTAAATGAATTGGGAGGCAATGCAACAAGGTAGACTTTTTATTCTATTTGTTTAAAAAAGTTAGCTTCTTAAACCAATGAAACTGTATTTTTATAAGAAAATTTTTGTACTATGTTATTGACAGTGCAATCAATTACCCGAAGATAGGTACCGACCAACTCCTTTGATCCAAGATCAGGACAAAGGAGTATAATCACAAGGGTCTATCAGATTATTCGCCATTAGCCCTTGGGCCTTGAGTAATGCCTAAAGATAAGCAAAGTTAGTGAGGGATGCCTAAAGTCGGGCACCCAAAGCGTCGTTTCCTAAAGATAGGAGCCGGTGTACAACTAAGACTTTCATGACCATGCTGGCGGCTCGACAAGACATGCTCGGCCGAGGATAAGTGAAGATGATCGATGGATGTTCTCGATTAACACCTGGAGATAGGAGAGACGAGTGGGAGCCAGAAGATAGGCACTTGAAACACTGATTCTTGGGGATAGGAATCAGTGTATAATTTAATTTCCACGACTACATTTGTGGCTCAACGGGGCAGGCCCATCCAAGGATAAAACGATAATGATTGAGGAGCTATTTCAACCGACACCCGGAGATTGGCAAGGTCGAACATTGATGCTCAGAGATAAGCATCTGAACCATTGACCATCAGAGATAGGGATCCATGGGTGACTAGATTATCTATCACTTGTGGCCCAATAAGACACGCCTAGCTAATGGCGAGTGATGAGGATCAATGAATGAATTCGATCGACATTCGAAGATAGGAGAGATTGAAGTTGATGTCCAAAGACAGACACTTAGAATATTGCTTCCCAGAGATAGAAAACGAGAATAAGTTGAACACTTCTTTGACTATGGTTTTTTCCGTAGCCAAACGAAACTCGATCGAGAATAAATAAGGACTTCCATGGATATGGCCAAACGAATAACAAGTTATGTTGTCCAAAACGAAGTACCTTGGCAATGGCAAATAGAACTATGCAATGGCATATGACTGAGCAATCACATAAATTTACTTATGTATACAGAGCTGCTGTAAGTAATATAATTGCATAGATGCAAGCATGTAAAATATAAGTAAATCACATTACAGGTAGTTATATTATATATGCAGGCAGTTGTATATATGCAAGTAAAATAAAAGTGCACAAATGTAAATACGAACAATAGTTGTACAGAACAACAATCTTTATTTACAATCATATTTTATACAAGTGATGCGGGGCCAGTCCCATACAAACTCGGCCTATATGCAAAAAGAAACAAAATACATCAAAAGAAGACCAAATGAACCAGTCTTCAAAGTTCGTCAAAAAGCGCTGAAGTTTCTTTTACAAAATCCAAATCAAAGGCCTGCTTCTTCTTTCCTCGCTTGCTTCCACCCTTTGGATCATCCTTCATAGGGCGCTTGTGATGCCCCACCCCGAGAGCCACACTAACAGAAAATATTAGAAAGTAATATTGTTGACTAGTGCGGAGAATATGGCTGGTTAGGAGCGACCGACCATGAATTTTACGTTAAGCAAGCATTGACAAGTCGATTAATATGCTATACATTTCCTGAATCAAGTGGAATCTACGTATATATTTTTGGATTAAAACAAACTACGATAGCTATGATAAAAAATTCAGAACAACATATAATAATTTATAGATCATAGAATATCAATCCAGTCACAGCGGAATATAATAGTTACAAGTCTAAATCGACACATAATAGATACATGATGTAGACTACACAAATACAAAGTGCTACATCTTAAAATGAATATGTATACAAAAAGTTCTAATCTCAACATAAGATACTACATAATGTCAAATATATACATATGATGAAAAAAGAGAACTAGTAGCTAACAGGTAAGATATCCATTCTAAAATCTCAAGCTGAAGGACCTAAAACATCTCAGTCCGACCCGAGTATTATAAAAATAATAAATGGGTCGGTCTAGACTAAGACAAATGTGTTAGCAAAACTGAATGATAGATAAAGTAATCTAGATCTCAATTATAAGCATTGATGTGCACGTAAATGTGCATATATTTACATCCATATTTTATATATTTTTATTTAAATAAATGTCATATTTGGGCATTTTAACATGTTTAAAACCAAAATTCAATTATTTTCAAATCATCATATATTCATCTTCATTCAGGGGCAAAATGGCCATTTTTGTGCATGTGTCAATTTGAGAATTTTTACTTTGACATTTTTTTATGATTTTTATAGGAATTTGGATGCATATGGAAGAAGGTTTTATGAAGATACATGCATGCACAAATGAATACAAAAGAAGGATAATGGAAATAATTCAAATGCATGATCATGGAGGACTTCACCCACTTACATAAATCTACAATTAAAAGCTAATGGACAACTAAGTGGAGGTTAAAGCATCATGCAAATTTAATGATGGATTAATTAGTGGCTAATGGATACTTTGAGGCCACACTTCCTAAAGGGCATTTTGGAAGCACCCTAAAAATTAAATTAGGGTTTTATGCATGTATAAATAGCCCTCTTATGTACATGTAAATATCTTCTACTCTTTCAAATTATTTAGGAAATTAAGAAAACAAGTTGTAATGTCAAAGTTTCATGAAATAAAAATGGCTTCCTAGCCTCTTTCTCTTTTCTTTTCTACATGCTTTTATTTACTTTTATGCTTATTTCTATTTTTATGCTCTCTTTCATTTCATGTTCATAGCTTAGATTTACATTCATGCAAGTAGTGTAGTTTTATTTTATTTCTTTTATGCAAGTAGTTTAGTAGTTAATCTCATTTTCCTCCTTTGTTTAGTTTCTATTTATTTTGCTTTTAATGTTGAAACTTGCATGTGTTGATATGATAACACATATGAGTAGCTAAACCCCTTCAATTTAGAGGTAATGAAGCTCTCAAATATTATGTCATTTCAACATTTCTATGATTTATGGTCTCTCTTATTTGTGCTTCAAGAAAGTAGATTTTGATGTAAGTTTATACAAGTGGGTTTGATAGCTTATGTTGCATTTGCAAATGAGCTATTCTTATTCAACATAAACACAATTTCCATCATCATTTGCTAATTGATTTTTGATTTTTAAATGAAAGTAAAAACAAAATTTGATGATCTATATTACTAATTGCAATAGTAAATAGATCATACTTAAAATAGCTTTTGCTTTGGCTTCATTTTCATGAGAATTTATAAGTGGTATATTTGTTGTATTATAGTTTGATGGTTTAAGTTATGTTAATTGATAACATAAATAAACCATACTTATGATAAATGCAACAATTATTTCACTTAATATCAAAACTAGAGATCATAAATTATTTGTTTGTTGATTTACAAAAATATGAGAGTGGATTTGCCTCTAAATTGTTCTCTAATCTCATAGTTTTTAAATCTCATTTTAATTCTAGTTTAGCTCCATTTTGCTTATAGTTAACAATTTCCTCTCCATTTGGTATAATTTGATTGAATTGATTTTTAAAATCTAACAATTCCCTGCGGATCGACCCATACTCGCCACGTACTAACTTTTGTACGTCGTGCGCTTGCGGTAAATTTTAATTTGAAATTTATCGGCGATTTTCTAATTCGATAGAAAATTCGTCGTTAAACAAGCATATATCGACAAATATCAAGCATGCATTAATAACTTCAAATTACCAAATACAAAAACTCATAATAGCTTCTTAAAAGCAAAAACCTCAAAAATGATTTAGTGATAATTCAACAACATTAAATCTAGAAATCTCACAAATAGATATCCAGAAATCTCATATATATGGGGACGCCAAACGTCAAGATTGGTGAAATAAATTCACCTACGTGCATGTAACTCCAAAATAAACGTATAAGTCTATAAACATCAAGATAGATGCGAGACCTATAAACATCGAAATAGGTATAACACCTACGAACTTCAAGACAGGTACGAAACCTATAAACATCGAATAAGAACAAGTCCTATAAACATCAAGATAGGTACAAAACCTATAAATATCAAATAGGAACAAGTCCTATAAACATCAAAGGAGAGTCAGAAACTCATTGAAAAGTGTTAAATACTTTTATATAGAAATCGAATAGATAATAACCATGTGTCCCATACCACACGGGTTTACCCAAATGTTTACTATACAATAGTAGGCTCCACTCGTGTGTAACAATGGTTCGGTCGAACAAGTCCAGGAGTTAATCGGTAAAACAAACGCGAGCATTCCATACCACTTGTTTTTTAACCGTTTAAATCAATTTCTCATTTGATCGATAATGTGCAATTTTATGAAAATATTTCTCTTTTAAAACCACTTTTAAAATATTTGTTTATAATGGAAATATATATAAGTAAGCTTTTCAAACTGTAGTTCCAAAATATTTCTAAAACTATTGCATAGAAAAGAGATAGTATATATATTACTAAAATTCTTTGTACGGATATATATATATATATATTTAGATTGGTACAGAAATAGCCTTGTATAAAACGATTGGATTTAGAAATCAATCATTTGTAAATATGGGTGGCATATGTGCATCAAAAGTGTGTAATTCTCCCAAGATCCATAGAACAATCTTTATGGTATAAAACATCAAAATGAATTCAACAATTTATAAGTCACGAATCCAGAAAATATCAATGAAATTCATATGAAATGCAGTATTAAAATTAAGAAATCAACTTTTGGAAATTAACTGGGCAAACAAGTGATAGACGGGACAATCGAGAAATACCGAAACGTAGTCGGAATGTCAGGTTCAGGCTACAACCGGTGCACTAGTTCGACCAATAGGCCCACCGATTAGCTCTTCTAGGCTGATGTCCAGGCAATTTCGATGACCTTTCATCGAACCCTTTTTCCTCATTCTTCCTATGTTGCTTCTATGATGATCTAAGGTACTGAATCGGCAGTTAGGCATGCATATATACATGTATAATTAGATGAAATTCATGATTTCATATGGTGGTTTTTAGTAAACAGCAAATTCAATTCAGTTAGACAATGAATCCACCAACATATTGAGATCATATACACTTTAAATTCAACCATACTCATATAACAACAACAACCATTTATCTAAGGCTAAAAATCATGAGATAAACTCACCTAAACAAACCCATAATGGAAGGTTAGAGCTTAGAATCTCCTATTCCCTCCTATGAGAATATCAACCTAGGCTATGAATAAAGATTGGATAGGAATGATCGATTTCAGAAACCAGAACTGAAATAAATCATTAAATTGATGCATATATAAATAGAGGAGATTGCCTTTTATCAAAACACGCTAAAATAGATTGAAAGTACTTTGATTTCACTCTTTGATTTGCAAATTGAGGATTTAGGGTTTTTGTACTTAGAGTATATTTGAGTTTCTGGTTTGGAGATAAAAATGTGAAATGGGTAACGATATACGTACGTTTTATCATTTCCAGTTCTTTGATTTTGGGCTGTGGGTAAAGAATGTGGATCCATTAGCCAAGTGTTGCTAATTCTTTCAAAACCAAAGTGTTGCTAATTTGTTGTGTTTTATTTTAACACTTTATCAATACTAATTTAATTAAAACAATGTTCTAATTTAAATAAATTTATTTCTAAAATTTCCACAATATAAATAAAAAGGTCAAAATCTCTTTTTTTTATTAATATTGAAATATTTTATCAAAAATTAACTACAACTTATAAAATAAAAATTCATTCTCCATATTTTTAATAAAATGAACCGTTAATATAGAAACCATACTTCAACCAATGAAATTGTTTTAATACAATTTATTTATTCATTTCCTCCAAAATTATTCTTATATAACTAAATATAAGAGTTAAATAGCATAAAAAGAAAATTCATTAAATTCCTAATTTATTAAACTCAAAATCCATTTTAATTTTGAAATACAATAATTTACAAATTCCCCAAATTAATTAATTAATTAATTAAATCATATTTTAAATTTAGATTCTAGGTAACTGTTATCCCGCCTTTTGGCAAGGCCGTGACACCAAGAAACTGACTAGTAACAATGACGGACCGTCCTAGAGATCGGTTATATACAGGCTCACTATGGAATTCGATGAATTTTGTCCGAGTTCGGATCGAGCTAAAACTGGTTTGACACGACAAGCGAAGCTATGAGAGCCAACGTTCCAAATCTCAAGTCAATCCGAGTTCGTATGCTCAAGTTACAACCGATACAAAATTGAATAAAAACAGCCTCGCGTTCGACTCGCTCAGTTCGAATCCATCAGGAGTACCCACTTCGACTCGCTCCACTTCGACTCGCTCCACTTCACGTCCATCTCAGAACCTCTGTTTGACCCGCTCCGCGTCCTTCAGAGAACCTCTGATCGACACCATCCAGTTCAACTCCTTCGCAGGACCACTGTTCGACTCCATTTGTTTTGACTCCATCGGAGAGCCACATTTCGACTCGCTCCACTTCGTATCCATCCGAAGACTTCTACCTCCATCGATGTGAACTGCACATCTTTTATCGATGCAAACAAAACAATACCATCGATACGAGCAAGGCAAAAATCCTAGAACGACTCGATCAAAACAGCATCAAAGGCGGAGTGACCCAGAGTTTCAAGCGCCACGTCACCGAGTCGAATGAAAGCGAGTCGAAGTGAACGAGTCGAACGAAACAACCAACCGAGAATCCCATTTCGTATCGATCATATCTCCTGATCTACAAGTCCAAATGCTATGAAATTTTCACAGAAGACTACATGCATGCTAAAGAATGTCCACGACAAATTTCGACTCCATTGGATGAAATCTTGATCGATACGAAATCCGTTCGTATCGATCACGGATTGGACCGAAACTTCACGGGCTTGGGCGCGCGGGCCAAGTCACGTACCAGAGAGGGTCTCCCGAGATCTGAGCGAAATACCAGCCTCCTACACCTATAAATAGACCCCCAAAGCCAACAGAAAAGGGGTTCTTCTTTGAGATCTCCAACGCCCAGACTCTGCCGGATCCAGATATAAACTCCATTGCCGCTGCTCCCAACGAATTTCACTACTGCAAATCATTGTTGTTCGCTGTAATTCATTGAAATCAAGTGTAAACATCAAAGAAAGATCAATAAAGCAAACTACTTCATAGTGGACGTAGGCAATACACCGAACCACTCTAAATTCTTGTGTCTCCTTACATTTTAATTATTGTCATATCTGAGATTTGGAGTTTTTGTTAGATAATTCCTTTTTTTTCATTTAATTTCTTCAATTTATCTCTTCAAAAACTTCCGAAGAGTGTTGCGCCCAATTTTGGTACAAACACTTTGGTGCTTTCACTGAGAAAACCGAATTTTTCTCCTGCTCTTTGGATCTCCTATCTATATCGGATTGCATAAATCCAAGAAGAAGATCCAGATCTAGAACTTTGAAGCCCTTCCATTCTATTCAGATTTGCATCAGATCTAGGAAAGGACTTTCATCAATTGACTATGGTAAGTACGCGAACTACCTCTACAGCTGCTGATTAGGGAGGACGGGATAGGCAGAATCCCGTGCAATTGCCTCCATCAAACCAAGATGCCGCCGGGCCTTCAGGTCCAACAGGCCCGGTTACCAGACAAGAGTTTCAGATGCTGCTTCAAGAATTGACCCAGAGTCGCCAACAGCTAACTGAACAACTACGCGCCAACACAGAGTTGTCCAACCAGCTGAATCGCCAAAGGCGTAGAAGATCCAGAAGAGACCAAGGTTCTTATTCTTCCACAGAGAGTTCAACCTCATCTGACGGTCATCACCGATCCACGCGCCCACGGTTGGATGTAAGCTACACCCAGGCCATAGGGCACCCACCTGCTTTGAATCTTGGACAACCCAGAACTGGACCATCCACTAGTCATCATATCGGACCTTCATCCCGAGGAGGTGCTGCTCCTTATCATGTCACAGGAAACATTGCTACTACCACCACCACCGAGCAAGGCGCTGATGCTAGAAACCAGACCGATCCTCAACGTAACCAACGAGAGCAGACTACAGAGCCTTATGTCCTAGAAAATGTTGAACCAAGGAGGCGAGGCACGGACCGTCGACCGCGTTTGGTCCAGACTCGCGCTGTGGAACCTGACCACACCTTGGCACAGCATGCTCCAAGTATCCGAATGCCGGATATACCAACGATGATTCATCAAATGATCCGTGAAAGTCAGGGTCTCAATAACGACGACTGGGGAATCTCTTGGAGTCATACCCCTTTCACCGATGACATATTGTATGCTGAACCACCTTGGTGCTTCAGGATGCCAACTTTGCCAGTTTATAAAGGAATTTCCGATCCCAATCAACACATCCTGAAGTATGAATGGCTAATGAATGCTACGAGAGCTGATGATGCAGTAAAGTGCCTTAGTTTCCCTATTTCCCTAGGAGGCATTGCAACCATGTGGTTTACTCGTTTGCCACCACGATCCATCTCTAGCTTTGACCAGATGGCCACCAAGTTTGTTGAACAATTCTGTATGCACGTGGCAAGGCCTAAAGACGTTAACACTTTGTCTAGTGTTACACAAGCTCCCGGAGAAACACTTAGGCGTTACTTGGAGCGATTCCATGCTGCGTGTGCAAAAATAAGCAATCCCAATGATAACTCTATCCTGATGGCATTGACTAAGGGGATTGACGCTGATTCCGAGTTCGGAAATTGGTTAGCTGGAAAACCACCTGCGTCATTGGACCGTTTCTATTCCAAGACAGCCCAATTCTTGAGAAGGGAGGATGCAAAACAGTCTAGGAAGCAAGATGACGCGGGACCCAACATCGAAGGGATCCAGAGTAACATCACTGTTAAACAGTCCGGAGATAGTTCTGGAAAAGTTCAGTTGAACATCCAAAATAAACAGAATCAGCAGAGGGACAATGGAAATCAGGGAAAGAAGCGACATCAGAACCGTGGTCCATGACGTAGAGCTCCCATGTTTGACAATTATACTCCATTGAATACGTCGTTGGAAAATGTGTATTTGCAGACCTGCAATACCATGCAATACAAAAAACCTTCTCCGAAGCCACCAACGGAAATACAAATCCAAACAGGAAAATTTTGTAGATTCCATGAGAGTTATGGCCACAACACCAATGAGTGTCGTCACTTACAAGACCTCATTGAGAAACTGATACGTGAATGGAAGTTAGACCAGTATGTGCGGGCGTCGCAGTCTGGTGGAGCGGGCCCATCAAATCAAAATCGTGCGCCAAATCAAGAAAGGTAAGAGGAACCCGCTCGTACAGGCGGGAGATTGGTTATCAATACAATAAGTGGTGGTCCTCACCCAGCAGATCGAAGCTGGAAGGAAATGGAGTCGCATGCCAGTTCTGTCAGGCATGCGGACTTCGAGTGTTATAGTAGTTTTGACGAAGGGGCTCCGGCCAAGCAACAGAAGACGATGCCAGATGACATCGTGTTCAGGAACAGGGACGCTGATAAAGTCGAAGCCCCCACTATCGATCCAGTACTGGTCATTTTAGCTCAAACAGGTCCCGCTTGGATGAAGAGGATCTTAGTTGACAGTGGAAGCTCTATGAACATTTTGTTTAAATGAGCCTATGATCAAATGAGAATGGAAGCCACGGACTTGAAACCTTGTCAATCCCGAATCCATGGTTTCAACGCAAGTGCTACTATACCCACTGGAATGGTGGAACTGCCAGTAGAGTTGGGAGTTGGAGAAGTCGGAGAGTACGGATGTTACAGTTCACTGTTTTGGACATATACTCCCCTTACAATGCTCTCTTGGGCCGGCCGGCTCTCGCCGAATTCAGGGCAGCCATCGCCCCGTGGTGTTTGACTTTAAAGTTCCCCACTGACCATGGAGTGGGAATCATTCAGGGAGATCAGGCTGCTGCCAAAGCCTGTTATGTTGCTGAGCTGCGGGAGGCGCAACGAAAGGAGAAAGGAAAGGGCGTAGAGGAATCTCTCTGCGTCCGTTTTACCGATAATTGACAATTAACGCCCGGGCCTAGGCCCGGGCACCCCAGCCAATTCCTCAAGGATCTTGACCCAAGAGAAACTGAAGACGAAGGAGAATCTAAAGAAAGTCAAGCATCCCCGGCCGAACTGACGATTGATGTCCCAATTGACAATGACGATGATTCAAAAATGATAAAGATTGGGTCTCAGCTAAGCCAGCAAACTCAAGAGGAATTGGTTGAATTTCTACGAGCGAATCTTGACGTATTCGCCTGGACACATTCCGACATGTGTGGGATCTCGCCGGACATCGCGAGCCACACTTTGAATATTGACCTGCGACACGTCCCGGTCAAGCAGAAAAGGCGTGGTATGGATCCAGAGAGATCTGCCGCCCTTAAAGAAGTAGAAAATCTTAAAGCGAACGGGTTCATTCGAGATGCACTATATCCTGAATGGGTGTCGAATCCCGTGCTCGTCCGAAAGCCGAACGGAAAGTGGAGAACATGTGTCGATTATTCCAATCTGAATAAAGCATGTCCCAAAGACAGTTTCCCGCTTCCCAGAATTGATCAGCTAGTAGATTCGACAGTTGGGCATGAACTCTTATCCTTCATGGACGCGTATTCTGGCTACAATCAGATACCGATGCATTTACCCGATCAAGAACATACCAGCTTCGTAACCAATCTGGGACTTTACTGTTACAAAGTTATGTCGTTCGGACTCAAGAATGCCGGAGCTACTTATCAACGATTGGTCAATCGGATGTTTGCCAATCAGATCGGTAAAACAATGGAAGTATATGTAGACGACATGCCTGTGAAGTCACGACTCTCCACCGACCATGTTAAAGACCTGGAAACTATGTTCAACATACTTCGAGAATACAAAATGAAGCTTAACCTACTGAAATGTCACTTTGGAGTTGCATCCGAAAAATTCCTTGGGGTCATTGTCAACGCTCAAGGGATCGAAGCTAATCCTAAAAAGATCCAGGCTATCAGAAATCTTGAAACTCCGAAAACCATAAAGCAAGTCCAGAATCTCAACGGGAAAGTAGCAGCATTGAGCAGGTTCATTTCAAAGTCCACTGACAAATGCATCCCCTTCTTCGATCTGATCCGAAAAGGGAAACGAAACTTTGAATGGACCACGGAGTGTGAAGGCGCTTTCCAAGCACTAGTTCAACACCTATCCACACCACCTATCCCGTCGAAGCCTATTGATCATGAGAAGTTGTTTGTATATTTGGCTATATCAGAAAACGCTATCAGCGCTGCATTAATTCGAGAAGAAGACAAGATACAGAAGCCAGTATACTACGCCAGCAAGTGATTGACTGGGGCTGAGAGGAATTATCCGAAGCTAGAAAAGTTGGCTTATTGCCTGGTTATTGCATCAAGAAAACTCCGACCGTATTTCCAGGCACATCCCATTATTGTTTACACCGACCAGCCATTATGACAGGTCCTTTCGCGACCTGAGACGTCTGGTAGGTTACTCAAGTGGAACATCGAATTGAGCCAGTTTGACATTACTTACACTCCAAGATAAGCCATTCAAGGACAAGTCCTGGCCGATTTTATAGCTGAATTTACCATTCCAGAGGACTTGCCCGAAACCAGTGAATCCCCTGAATACGTCTGGAAGCTTTATACCGACGGCGCATCAAACGACCGGTGTTCGGGCGCTGGTGTTGTACTTGAAACTCCCGAAGGCCGATCCATATGTTATGCTTTGAAGTTCGATTTTCATGCGACTAATAATGAAGCTGAGTATGAAGCCCTCTTAGCTGGCTTGAAACTTGCTAGAGATTTGAGAATTACAGTAGTGGAAATCTATTGTGATTCTCAATTAGTTGTGTGTCAAGTACGGGGAGAGTATCAAGCAAGAGATCGAAGGTTGGCTGCTTACTTAGCTCGGGTTCAGGAAGTACTAAATCAGTTTGATTATTACGCCATTTATTGTATACCTCGAGAACGCAACCAAAAAGCCGATTCATTGGCGAAGCTAGCCAGCACAGGTGAAGCTCAGCAAATGGGACTCGTTCCCGTAGAAGCGCTATCCTCCCCAAGCATTGACCGGGCAGAAATAGACTGGGTATGCGAAACCGTCCTCGAAAAGGATTCATGGATGACTCCACTCAGAAATTACATTGAACACGGAACCCTACCGGAGCGCAGGAGTGAAAAGAGACAAGTCCTTCGGAAGGCCTCACGATTTACCATCCATAATGGAATCATGTACAGAAGAGGGTACTCAGTCCCTCTACTCCGATGTATCACTCACGATGAAATCAAACGAGTATTGCACGATGTACACGAGGGAGAATGTGGCGATCACACTGGGGGGCAAGCACTTGCCAAGAAAATACTTCGATACGGATATTACTGGCCGACCGTGAATCGCGATGCGTTCGGATTATGCAAAGAAATGTGATAGGTGCCAGAAATATGCCCGAATTCCTAGAGCTCCTCCTACTGAGATAACGCAAATGGCCAGCCCATGGCCGTTTGCAATGTGGGGCATCGACATCATTGGTGCTCTACCTCTGGCAAAAGGTGGTGCGAAATACGCCATCGTCGCAGTTGATTACTTTACAAAGTGGGCTGAAGCCGAAGCTCTTGCTACCATAACAACAAAGAAAGTAATCAACTTTGTAGTTCGCAACATCATTTGTCAATTCGGTCTCCCACACACCATCATTACGGACAACGGAACCCAATTCGACAGTGCTGAATTTAAAGATTTCTGCAAACGATTCCGCATCCAAAAGAAATTCTCTACAGTTGCACACCCTCAGGCGAACGGACAGGTCGAAGCAGTTAATAAAGTTATAAAATCCATTCTGAAAAAACGACTGGAAAAGGTCGGGGGCAAGTGGTCGATGAACTTCCTATGGCTTTATGGGCTTACCGAATAACCCACAAGACCGCGACCGGCCACACTCCATTCTCTCTCTCTTATGGCTCAGAAGCCGTTATTCCAGTTGAACTAGAAGTACCTTCCCATCATGTGACATACTATGATCCAAAGACAAATGCTATATTACTTGCTGAATCTCTCGATCTACTAGATGAGAAGCGTGAAGAGGATGATTTGAGGGCAGCCTCGCATCGAAGTCGAGTCGCCCGATTGTATAACGCCAAGGTCCGCCCGCGAACCTTTGAACTAGGCGATCTCATCCTAAAGAGAATTTATCCGGTTCCTTCGCATATGAAGCCGACATGGGAAGGACCGTATGTTATTGAACGAAGGCTCGAAGATGGCACATTCAAATTGTCAACCGTTGACGGTCTTACTTTGCCAAGAGCCTGGAATAGAGAGAGTCTTCGCCGCTACTACACAAAACAGGCTATGTTTATCCATTTAGTTTATTTTCCATTTCGCAATTTGTTTCTTCATTTCGAAATTAGAATTTGTAATAAGGCAACTGACTTTGCCATATTTTCTTATTTCAGCAATAAAATGCAATCTCTTCGAGCCAGAGCTGTGATTTACTTGAAATGCTTCATATGATCACCACTATGCACGGAGAGCTAAGTTTCACCATACGGTGGAATTTATTCAAATAGAGAGTGACTATGATGCAACGGTCACTCGCTAAGCGAAACCCGAGCTCGGGGACAAGCCATCACATCAAAGTCAAAACCAGATTGATACACGACAATCCCTCACTTAACTCCTGGTTCCCAGAGTGCAAACTGGAGTATTGAAAATACATCTACGAAGAGGGTGGATCCGTCCGCCTAATGACTTCGTCCATATCTGAACCAAGTTTGAGGAGGGTGGACCCGTCCATCTAACGACCTCACTTGTTAACTCAGGGTGGATGTGATCCGACCATCCATGATCCTGATACAACTCCGAACTCCCAGAGTGTGAGTCGGAGTATAAACATCAACTCCGGATTCCCAGAGCGCGAAATGGAGTATAAACAACAACTCCGAACTCCCAGAGTGTGAGTCGGAGTATAAACATCAACTCTGAGTTCCCAGAGCGTGAAGCGGAGTATAAACATCAACTCCGAGTTCCCAGAGCATGAAGCGGAGTATAAACATCAACTCCGAACTCCCAGAGTGTGAGTCGGATTATAAACATCAACTCCGAGTTCCCAGAGCGTGAAGCGGAGTATAAACATCAACTCCGAACTCCCAGAGTGCGAGTCAGAGTATAAACATCAACTCCAAGTTCCCAGAGCGCGAAGCGGAGTATAAATATCAACTCCGAGTTCCCAGAGCGTGAAGCGGAGTATAAACATCAACTCCGAACTCCCAGAGCGCGAGTCGTAGTATAAATATCAACTCCGAACTCCCAGAGTGCGAGTTGAAGTATAAACGTCGGTTCCAAGTCCCCAGATCACGGACGTATGATTAAAACTTAAGCCGGCGTGACCGACCGCCAGTAAACAAATGAGAATCCCCGAAGTGCGGATATGATCATCAATAATCAAACCAATGTGGAAGAGCCACTCGGTCTCTACTTGACTCAAACATCCGTTCAGTGGCACTAGACCCAACATGATATAAACGAGAAGCAACCGCCAACCGATGTTCAACTACTCATCCCCGAGACTGGGGGGCAGGACTTAAGCATCAACCATTGACTGAAGCTATGCGACGTCAAAATTCAACTCGCTTCCCGGTAGCAAGCCATGTCCACAGTTTCCGAACTTGGCGAACAAAAACAAACTTGATTCAAGAGCTGAAACTTCACAAGTACACTTCAGACATTGAAACACTTAGGCGAATACACAATGACAGAAAAGAAGCTCAAAAAGAAAAGGTTTCATTTCTACTATTCATGAAAGAAATTCGTGTACAAGTTTGTCCCAAAAAATTCTAACTAGCAGGGGCCGAACCCGCATCTATACATGGCCAACAAAATGCAAGTAAAAATAAACCAGGGAAGCATGTCTAATCTTTCTTCTTCCTTGGCTTCCTCTTCGGAGTAGACCCGTTGGAGCCACCGCTAACCTTCCTCTTTGAGCCTTTGCTTTTCGGTGGTTGGTCTCCAGGCGGGGGCATTATATCAACATCCTCCTCCGAACTCGAGTGGATAGGAATGCTGCCTGCCGGCGGAGTTGGAGGGACAGTATCATATGTGGAAGATGGAATGGCCGCACTAGTGTCGGAAAATGTACCGCCAGGCGATATCATTCTAAGCGAAGCCGGACCAAGCGCCGCCGTTCCACCTCCAAAAATGCCACCATGTGCTACTACATCCATTTCAGCGGCGATTTGTGCCAAGATTTCCTCTTCATTAACCGCTCGGACCGCGCTGGGAGCATCAACAGACGGCATCGAGAAGCTTGTAGCAGGAACGCCTCCGCCCATGACAAATGGTAAGTCAGCTAAAGGGTCGCCATGACGGCGAAAGAGTTCCTCCATCAACTACTCGTCAAAAACAAGTGAGCCTCCCTGCATATTGTCAAGAGACGCGGCAGTAGTCACGACAGTCGCTTCAGTAGCGATAACCCCCTAAGTTTGATATGATCCTTGAGTAGCAGGGGGCACGGCCGGTGCAGCATCAATCACTGGACAAAGAATAAAGAGAACTGTTAAAACTTGACTCGAGCGAAGATTTCGGCTTAAGAAAGATATGTGGAATGTTCAGAATACCTTCCTCAGTTTGACTCGTAGGCGGCAGAGCGGCATCAGTAACTTGCGCCGTGGTCGAAGACATATGCGGCTGATCCGGATTGTAAGCAAGAACAGCTTAGGGATCGACCGCGGACGAGGATTCGGGCTGGGTTGACACTGGAATTTCAAGACTCGCTTCATGATGTTCAACCCCTGAACCCTCTCCTATTTTGAAGTGCTGGGCGCCGAGTCTCTCCTTCTCATGCAGAATCACTGACTCGTGGAGAATCTTCCTTTCATCTTCAGTCAGAATGTGATTCTCAAGTTCAAATTCATCTACAGACTCGCCCAGATGCGCCTCTTTCTCTTCCTCAACCAGTCGGCCCCAAGCGTTGTAAAGATGCGCCGGATAATCATCGAGCCAGGCTAGACCCCTATGCCTCAGCACATTTGCATTGTAAACAACGAGAAGGTCTTCGATGTCAGCCTCTAGCCTGGACTCGGCCGACTTTACTTTTTCCTCGACCTCAGTCTCCACTTTGTGGACTTTAGCCACAGCTGCATCCCGCTCACCCCTAAGCAGAACAGTTTGTTCGCACGTCTCCTAGGCTGCGTTGTTTGCGTCATCCCTTTCCTTGGCCATATCGGAAAATTTAGCCTTGAGCTCGTTAAGTTCCTTGACCGTCGCATCCCACTCGGCGGTAACTGTAGTATTCCGATGGCCCATCTCCTCCACCAAGGCAACATGTGTCTGCCACAACCTCTCTATGGCCACGTTCGCTTCATCAGCTTTTTTGGTGGCCGCAATCTCAGATTTCCAAGAAGACTCGGCCTCAGCAGTGAGCACCTGAATGATCCGATCCCTTAGAGCAAGATCGGTCTCCATTTTCTCAAGTGATTTGGCTCGCTCAAAGGCTACCTTAGAAGCTTTCTCTGCAGCCTTTACCCACTCTTTGTACCGGGTGTAGATGTCATGAACGTAATCATGCATCGTGCCTTCCACTCCAGATGGAATTCTTTTTAAGTATGGTGGGAAGACATAGCCATCGAAGCAAATGTTCAGAAAGTCCTTCCTCATATGAGCTAATTTAAGGGCCCCTTCTCCTGTGGGCTCAGTGGGGACCTGCTCTGCAATTATGGAGGCTGTGGTCTCAACTCTTTGAAGATGAGTCTTGGATCTAGAAGTATGAGAAGATGGCCTGTGACGAGGAGGCTCTGGTGGATGTGGAACAAGAATGGGAGGTGGAGATAGAAGTCTAGGAGGAGGAGAGCGTGATCTAGACCTATGTATGTATTCCCTGTCCCTATCACGCCCGTACCTACCTTGGTTAGAGTACTCGCGATCACGATCTCTAACCGAGTCTCTCCTATGGGAATTGTAATAAGAAGAAGCTTTTCGGGCCGAGCGAAGATTCCCGAGCATCAATCCTTTCCCAGACATAGTACCTGAAAATGAGAGGCGAAGGAAGAGTTAGAGATTTCCTAAGTTGGACGATTTACAGTTATGAATCATGTAGTGTAGTGAAGTGTATGCATGTACAACCCCCCGACCAACCGGAAATGTCGGCCGCACTCATAGGAAGCGACCCACTCAAGTCAAGAGCGCTATCAAGCTCCTTCATCCCGGTGTCGTGTTGAGACGACACATAATCCGAAACGGAATATCAGCAAGCCCTTCAAAAGGATTCTCTACTGGCAGGGGAGGAGCCTCAGAAATTCTAACCCCCGGAACGGGCAAAGACACAACCACGGATTTTAATCTCATAGATTTAGAATGCTTGTAAGCAGCTGCCTTGCCTTTTCTCCTTCCTCCCGAATCCTGGACATCGGAAGAAGGCCCAGCTGGGAGCTCGGTATCGGTAGGCATTCTCTCCGAATCAACTTCTTCGGTTATCACGACTGCGGGCGCTTTGCGCTTCGCCCGTGTCTTCGAGACCACTCTAAGTGTCCCTTCCAGCCGTATGCTCTGCCTCCATTCTATAAGCCCGACGGTCCTCAAATTTCTGTTGGTTAGAACCAAGTCGATATGCCTCTCTTCGCCCGGAAACGCTTGGAGAATCCGAACTAGCTCTCTGAAGTATGCACCGTCAGGTCGAGAGATTGCAGCTATAAAAGAGGAAAAGTATGTCAGTTTTGAAGTCAGTTACTAATATCTCGATGATTCAAGGGAAAACGCTTACGTCTATCCAACCACCGCCTAGCAAACCCAAGGGGGCACCGAATGTAGAACCATTCGGCCTTGAAGTACTTAGCCTTCCCCAGGAGCCCATTACAATGTGACAGTTTCTGACCGCTTCCAAGAAGGTGAAAGAGGGGCTGTCTCCACGGCTCTTGACGTTAAATAAATATCTGATCTCGATCGGCTTTGGTGGTCAAATGAGGATCTCCATAAACAGAATGAAGGTGCTGTTCAACAAAGCATACCCGTTGGGATGTAGCTGGGATGGAGCTATTCCAAGGAATGATAACATCTCCCTTATATATTGGTTGAAAGGAGGAAGCGTTCCCGCCGTACAGGCATGACGGTTAAAAGCAGTAAACCCCTCCGGGGGATCATGCGGCCTGTCATTTGGCCCGGGCAGTAGCATGTCATCAAGCGAAAAGCCGTGCCTTAAACAAATCCGTCCCAGCATATCTTCAGAGATACCGGACGACACAACATCTTGTGGACGACAAATGAACCGGGCACCTAGACGCTCGTCCGGAGCTAGGTCAATAACTT
The DNA here is from genome assembly GCA_030737815.1 of Allium fistulosum. Lineage (NCBI taxonomy): Eukaryota > Viridiplantae > Streptophyta > Magnoliopsida > Asparagales > Amaryllidaceae > Allium > Allium fistulosum. Next base: position 788,415,713 of record CM060903.1, read on the forward strand.
CGGCTTCAATAACCGTTATTTCGATGGTTGAAGGAATTGAACTCGGGAGTTTCTGCTGCTGAGAACTTGAAGGTTCCATGACTGGCTAGCTTATGAAAAATCATTGTTAAACAGACAATAACGCTCGTGCATCCCCCAGTGTAAAGTGTGTGAGTGTGTTGTGCAGTGCGGTACTGTATATCATTTAAGAAGTTCTACAAAATTGGACGAAGCATGTAAACGACGAGACTTCGGAATTCGGTCGGAAGGACCGTCATCGCTGACCGTCACAACCGTGCCATCCAGTTATTAGCAATCAGTCCAAGTTAAGGTTTGTTGAAATTTTGTCAGAGTTGCAGTTCCATCGACGAGCTTCGAAGGGAAATCAAATATGCAGTCCGAAGGCCAAGTCTAATTATGCCAAAAATGAAGCTCGTCGGAGTTAGATGTTTAGATGCACAAGGTTTTTTCAATATCATCGAAGTTAGGTTCATTGTCAATCATCAAAGATTCAAGTTTGAGTCGATCGCTCGGGTTCAAGTTCGAATCGCTCGCTAAGGTTCAAGTTCGAATCGATCGCTCAAGGACACGTTCGTATCGGTCCCAGGGCTGCACAGTTCGACTCGATTCAAAGCCTCCAGTTCGACTCGATCCAAAGCCACCCACTTCGACTCGACCCAAGGGCAACGCCGTTCGAATCGGTCCAAGGCCTCCACTTCGACTCAATCCAAGACCTCCACTTCGACTCGATCCAAGACCGCCGCTTCGACTCGATCCAAAGCCATCCACTTCGACTCGATCGAAGGCCATCACTTTGAATCGATCAGACGCAACCCCTTCGTATCAATCTATGTATTCAAAGCACTCGATTCGATGAAAAGCTCAACCATCGATCGATACGAAGGCCTCCATCTCATCATCTCGATGCCCCTACTCTAGATCGACGCGAAGCTGAGGCCAAGGAATCTTCGATCGATCACAACTCCGGTTGATTTGGTGTTAAAGATCGAGTCTCATCGTTTACGCATTGGATTCTCTTAGTGGAGTACCTAAAACTGGCAGTTAGTTCGAGTGATTAAGGATCTGAATCGGTTCGAAGGAATGTTTTTCTTTTCTTTTCTCGAGTCTCTGAACGATACGAAAGCAAAGCAGGAAAGCGAAAGGTAAAAAGTGAAAAAATGGCTAAGTACAGAGTATTTATATGGACTCGAAAGCAAAAGGAATAAACGATTCGCATCCCGGTGGATTCGACCGGTTACGAGACATCACCTCGGGATCGATTCGAACAAGCTTTTCGACTCCATCTCCGGTGCAGCAATACGAGCAATCAGTTCGACTCCATCGATACGAAACCACACTTCGTATCGACCACCTTCGACTCCGTCTCCTGTGCATTTCGACTCCGTCTCCTGTGCAGTTCGACTCCATCAAATCACGGCTCTCAGAAGCCAACTCCATCGATACGAATTGTCTGTTCGTACCCAATGACTCCAAATCAATCGATTCGAAGTGCACGGCAGGAGTTGTTCAGAAGGAATTGAACTCTATCGATACAAACGATCATTTCATATCCATCAATGCAACGAGTACTGATGCAAAAACAATGTTTTAACCTTCTACATTGATTCAGGAGAGGATCGATATGTAATTCAATATAAAATAAACTGACAACGACTCGTGAACGTCAGCGAGAGTCAGATTAACCTATATGCATATATGACGGACTAATATTCAATATTCTAGATGTACAGGAATTGGAAACTTGTCTGATAACAATAACAAAAAAAAACGGCTAATCACTAGCATACAGCAATCAGTTGCAACAATACAGGGTACAGTAGTTGACAGTCAACAGTTTACATTATCAAGAAAATCAGTCGAAGATTACAGCTTTCATCGAAAAGATGATAACTAGTCAAAATGAAGACTGCAGCACTTCAAAGCACATCATGTTTCCACAAGACGTACTTTGGGGGGCAAATGTTATCCCGCCTTTTGGCAAGACCGTGACACCAAGGAACTGACTAGTAACCAATGACGGACCGTCCTAGAGATCGGTTATACACAGGCTCACTATGGAATTCGATGAATTTTGCCCGAGTCTGGATCGAGCTAAAACTGGTTTGACACGACAAGCGAAGCTATGAGAGCCAACGTTCCAAATCTCAAGTCAATCCGAGTTCGTATGCTCAAGTTACAACCGATACAAAATTGAATAAAAACAGCCTCGCGTTCGACTCGCTCAGTTCGAATCCATCAGGAGTACCCACTTCGACTCGCTCCACTTCGCGTCCATCTCAGAACCTCTGTTCGACCCGCTCCGCATCCTTCAGAGAACCTCTGTTCGACTCATCCAGTTCAACTCCTTCGCAGGACCACTGTTCGACTCCATCAGAGAGCCACATTTCGACTCGCTCCACTTCGTATCCATCTGAAGACTTCTACCTCCATCGATGCGAACTGCACATCTTTTATCGATGCAAACAAAACAATACCATCGATATGAGCAGGTCGAAAATCCTAGAACGACTCGATCAAAACAGCATCAAAGGCGGAGTGATCCAGAGTTTCAAGCGCCACGTCACCGAGTCGAACGAAAGCGAGTCGAAGTGAACGAGTCGAACGAAACAGCCAACCGAGAATCCCATTTCGTATCGATCATATCTCCTGATCTACAAGTCCAAATGCTATGAAATTTTTACAGAAGACTACATGCATGCTAAAGAATGTCCACGCCAAATTTCGACTCCATTGGATGAAATCTTGATCGATACGAAATCCGTTCGTATCGATCACGGATCGGACCGAAACTTCACGGGCTTGGGCGCGCGGGCCAAGTCACGTGCCAAAGAGGGTCTCCCGAGATCTGAGCGAAATACCAGCCTCCTACACCTATAAATAGACCCCCAAAGCCAACAGAAAAGGGGTTATTCTTTTTCTTTGAGATCTCCAACGCCCAGACTCTGCCGGATCTAGATCTAAACTCCATTACTGCTGCTACCAATGAATTTCACTGCTGTAAATCATTGTTGTTCGCTGTAATTCATTGAAATCAATTGTAAACATCAAAGAAAGATCAATAAAGCAAACTACTTCATAGTGGACATAGGAAATACGCCGAACCACTCTAAATTCTTGTGTCTCCTTACATTTTAATTATTGTCATATCTGAGATTTGGAGTTTTTGTTAGATAATTCTTCTTTTTTCATTTAATTTCTTCACTTTATCTCTTCAAAAACTTCCGAAGAGTGTTGTGCCCAATTTTGGTACAAATAGTAACCTCGATCGGGGTTGTTGTAGACACCCCTTATAAAAATCGCATCTTCGCAATTTCTTAAGGAAAAGTCAATACAATTCAGTGATGCATCTAAAGAGGATAAAATCACAAGCATGAAATAATTCAAAACAAGAGTGTCACTACTAATGAGCATGAGAAAGGATTTATGGATGCATTTGCTCGATGAATTCTCTAGTTTCCCATGAACAGTCCTTTGGATTGCTAGACCATTGGACTTAAACGAGTGGAACGTCTTTATTTCAAAGGCACTTAACCTCTGATGTAACAATATGAATAGGTCTCTGCTCATAAGTAAGGTCACGTGAAATCTCAAGCTTCTCAAGAATTCTCGGCTCAAAGCTAGAATCTGAATCACAAAGACACTTCTGAAGTCGAGAAACATGGAATACATCATGAATACCGGAGAATTGGGTAGGAAGAGATACCCGGTAAGCAATAGGGCCGTTATGCTTGGTGATAGTGTATGGTCCAATATATGTCGGAGCCAATTTTCACAAATGACTGAACCGCATCATACCCTTAAATGGAGATATACCAATAAAGACTCGATCTACTACAGAGAATTCCAAGGCCTTTCTCCTTTTATCCGCATAGGATTTCTTCCTGCTCGGTGCCTCTTTCATTCTCTATCGAATGAGGTCGATCTTCTCAAAAGCTTAACAAGTAGAGTTGGGGCCTAAAATAAGCTTCTCCCTGGATAAGAAAGTGATCGGTACGATCTTCCATAAAGGGCCACGGAAGGAGCCATGCCAATACGAGACTGAAAACTGTTGTTGTAAGAAAACTCAACAAGGTAGATATGATTTTCCCAACTTGCACCGAAGTCGAAAATATAATCACAAAGTAAGTCTTCCAATTTAATATTCACTCGCTCCATGTGCCCATCTGTCTAGGGATGATAGGCAATGCTGAAATTATGCTTTGAACCTAAAGCTTTCTTGAGACCTTTCCAGAATCTGCTTGTAAACAAGGGATTCCAGTCACATACGATGGAACTATGAACGCCATGAAGTCTTACGATCTTCATAACATAGATCTTAGCAATCTAAGAAGCAATTTGATTGGACTTAACATGAATAAAGTGGACTAATTTGGTCAAACGATCAACAATCACCCATAAGCTATCATGGCCAGCCCTCGAACGAGGAAGACCATCGATGAAATCCATAGAAACCTAGTCCCATTTCCACACCGGGACCTCCAACGGTTACAAAAGACCACTAGGACATTGATGCTCGGCTTTAACAAGCTGACAAGTCAAGCAATGCTTCACAAACTCTACCACATCCCGCTTCATGCCTTCCTAATAATAAAGATGCTTCATATCGGCATACATCTTACTACTACCGGGATGAATAGTATACTTGGAGCGATGACACTCCTCAAGAATATCTCTCCTAAGATCATCATCATCGGGAACTAAAAGCCGACCACTTCTATGAATACAACCACGAGCATCAATAACAAAATCCTTTAACTCATCACTTCGAAAAACACCACTACACTGCTGAAAAAATGAGACAGATTGGCATCACGCTTTTGGGCTTCCGCGATCCGATCCAAAAGACAAGGATGAACCTCCAAGCTAAACAACAAGATGGAAGAACTAGAATTCAGAATACGATACCTAATCTCACAAGAAGATAGAATTTCAAGATCCTTCCACTCGGCCAACATCAAAGAAACAACAGCCTACTGGTTATGACTAAGAGCATCTACTACTCAATCCCCCTTCCCTGGAGTGTACTGAATATCAATATCGTAGGGAGCGAGGAATTCGAACCATCTTTGTTGTCTCATATTAAGCTCCTTCTAAGTTAATAAGTACTTCAACGACTTTTGATCGATATAAAGCACAAATCTCTCACCCAACAAATAATGATGCCAAATCTTTAAAGCAAAACTATAGCCACGAGCTCCAAATCATGAGTGGCGCATCTCACCTCATTCTGCTTCAATTGCCTCAAATAAAAAGCAACAACACGGTCTTTCTGCATAAGAACATCGCCCAAACCAAACCTACTAGCATCCGTGTAGACCACAAGGTCTTAATTCTCATCCGGAACTACAAGAAGAAGAGCGTTGGAAAGGAGTTTCTTCAATTTCTAAAAAGAAGCTTCACACTTATCCGACTAAATATACTTAATTCCTTTTCTAGTCAAAGAAGTGAGAGGTAAGTCGATCTAGGAAAATCCTTTATGAATCGATGGTAATAACCTGCCAATCCAAGGAAAATACGAATCTATAATACATTCTTAGGCCTCTTTCAATTCTGAATAGCTTCAATCTTCGACAGATCAACAGAAATACCTTCTTCGAAAACTACATGCCCCAAGAACTTCACTTGCCTTTGGTAAAAGTGGCACTTAGAAAATTTGGCTTTCAACTGATTCTTTCTAGGTGTCTCCCAAACAATCCTAAGATGTTCCATATGTTCTTCCTTAGATTTAGAATAGGCAAAATATCTTCAATGAATATAAGAATAAATCAATCGAGAAATTCCCGAAAAACATGATTCATGAGATCGACAAAATAAGCTGGAGCATTCATTAATCCGAAGGGCATAACGAGCCACTCATAAGATCCATATGGGTATGGAATGAAGTAAGAGGAATGTTATCCTTAGCCACACGAAGCTAATGAAATTCGGTCGCTAAGTCTAACTGGGAAAAGACTTTAACGTCACAAAGCTGATCGAAAAGATCATCGATTCTAGGCAAGGGATACTTGTTCTTAATGGTAAGCTCGTTAAGCTTGCAGTAATTAAGACAAAGCCTAAGAGTACCATCATCCTTCTTCACAAACATAATAGAAGCTCACCGAGGAGAAGAAATAGACTGGATAAACTACTACGCCTCCAACTCCAACAACTACTTCCTCAACTCCTCATTCTTCTTAGTAGACATTCGATAGGGAGGACGACTAACTAAATGAGCACCAAGGATAAGATCAATTCGAAACTCAATCGCTCGCTTGGGAGGAAACCCCAAAATGGGTTCAAAAATATCAGGATAATCACAAACAACAGGAATTCAAGAAATGTCATCGTCTTCCCGAGCCTTAAGAGAAAATAAGGATGCTTCCGAATTAGAATCAACATTATGAAGAATAATAGAAATCTGCTTAACGGATTCTAGATGTCTAAGATAAATAGTTCTTTTGAGACATAGGATATGGGCTTCATAATGGTTAAGCCAATGCATTCCCAACATCATTCCAAACCTAAGATAATGCATAACATGAAGCTGGCACGAAAAGAATGACCGCATAAGATAAGTTTGACATCTCTACAAAGCTTACTGAGGGTTGCGGACCTGCCGAGCAGGTTCACAATTCTCAGTGAAGTCACTAAGCACACAACATCCAAAGCTAAAGCATCGACAAGTTCATTCGATATGAATGAGTGAGATGCACCTGTATCGAAGAGAACCCAAATAGAAAGGTTCCAAAAACAATTATACCTTCAAGAACAGAAGGTGATATACCTCGACGCTGAGAAGATCCACCAGAAGCCTGCACAACACTAAGCTTCCCAGAAGTGAGGCCTTTAGCTGCTCGGGGACAAGATGCTACAAGATGACCTTCCTTTTGCAATAAAGACAAATAGGAGCTTTAGGACAATTCTTAATGAAATGCTCCTTAGAACCACAATTAAAGCACTCTCCTTTAGTTGGTTGTGATGGAGTGGAACTAGAACCTTGCTTCTTGATCTTCATATTAGGATGAAAGGGCTTTGACTTGTTGAATGGTTGCTTCTTCATTGGACGAAAGCTCTTCTCCGCTACATCTTCCTTACTACTATCCTTTTTGACCGCTTCAAACTTAAAGGCCAATGTTAACCCGCCTTTTGGCAAGGCTGCAGATAGGTGGATTTAATTCAAACAACTGCTTGGTTATCGAGGCTGGAATATGATGGTATTGGTTTAGACGATGGACAAACGATCAATCACGGATGATAAACATGAATATGTGGTCAGGATTCAACATAGTCGATGGACAGAAACTGCAGGATTCTTGGAATATGGGTTTCGACAAAAGTCGAGTCGCTTTGGATTGCTTGGAGTTTGCTTTGAGTCACACTTGGATTTACTTCGGGTTTTCATGATGGTTGCTTCGAGTCAGGCAAGGGAATGCTTCGGGTCACTGAGTGATTAGCATAATTTAGAGGGGTCGGTGCTGCATGGGGTCAACAGAGCCTTGGCTTCGGGTCAACATCAACATATCTTCGGGTCTACATAAATTTCTAGGGTCGACATCACGTTGGGGTCGGCATGTTTGAAGGACTTCAGGTCGACATCATTCCTACTTCGGGTCAGCATTGACATTAAAGGGTCAGCAAAGTATAGGGTCGGCGTTTTGGAGAGAGGTCGGCATAGATGGTACTGCTTTGGGTCAGTGCTTACATGACTTCGGGTCGGCATTAGGGAAATGGGATCGACATGTTTTGACACTTTAAGTGGATCGACATTACTAGTTTGCTCCGGGTCAGCATGCTTGCTTCTTCGGGTCGGCATGCTTGTTTCTTCGGGTCGGGAATGAGAAAATGGTGAGATGGATCGACATCATTCTACTTCGAGTCATAGTGCAGTTTACTTCGGGTCATTTGTGAATCTGCTTCGGGTCATCTTTGAGGCGACTTCGGGTCGGCATATAAACAACATGGGATCAGCAGTGGTGAAGGATATGGGCTCGACTATGGTTCTGGTGGCCCGTATCAGTAAGGAAGCCCAACAACTAGGATTTTGCCTAAAAATATAGCAGGCGGGCCTTCAGAAAAGGGGATTCTCATTATGTTCTTCCTTAACTTCTTCTACAAAGGCTGTGAAAGTTACTCTGCCATTTTTTATTTTAAAAACTCTGGATTGTAACTGCAATCGATTCTTTGATCAATAAAAAAGGAAATTTCTGGAGTGGACGTAGGCTAGAGTCAGCCGAACCACTATAAATCTCGTCTTTTTACCGCTTTGTTTTTAATTTTTGTTGTTCTTTATATTTATATCCTCTTTATATATTCAATCTGTGATCTGTGACTGTGAATTGGTGTTTTCATCTGCGATTGGGTGTTTGTGACCATTTTTGGTGCAAACAACTGAATCAACTAACTCCTCAAATGAAACCTTCAATTGCAACATCAACGGCTTCTTAAGATGCTTCTTCAAACCATCCACAAACCTTTAATTCTTCTTTACTGGGGTACTTATGTGCTCGACCCCGTATTTGGAAAGGGCTTCGAAGGTTGATACATGCTCTACTATAGAAGACTTCCCTTACTTCAACTCAATAAACCTCTTAGCTAACTAGGCTTTCTCCGAATCGAGAATGAATTTCAACTCAAATCATCCCTTAAACTGGTCCTAAGAAAAAGTGGACTCATCCACCTCCGCTATAAAAAGCTCATACCAATAAAGACCTCACTCTTGGAGCTAACTAGAAGCAACCTGAACCCTCTGTTGATCGTCAAGACCCATGCGAGAAAATATCTGCTCGCATGTCCTGAGCCATGTTTGCACCTCAGTCACACTCTCAGAACCTCTAAAGGGCTTGCCACCAAGATGTGCAAAGTCGTTGCACATACGTGCAAAACTCGACTTGCGAGATGAAGAATCCGGAGGAGGTCAGATAGGCTAAGTATTCCTAACAAGTTCAATAATCTACTTGGCGGACATAAACACTCCGTCCAGAGGAGGGCCACTGGACTGCCTACCAATAGAATGAGCAGGGAGTCTACCGCCAGCGATCTAAGATTTTGAAAGGAATAAGATAAGATAAAAGATTACTCAAGATCCATACTATTCGATATTAGGAATTTTAAAGATAGACACTAAGGAATATACTCCATAAGAACCTAAGGGACGATTCCTAAGACTTTCCTAATCCACGATTCATATCTGTAATATCATAATTTGTCCTGAACTCGGCTCTGATACCAAGTTGTGACGTCCCACCCCAAGACCCACACTAATAGAGAATATTACAAAGTAATATTATCGGCTAGTGCAGAGAATAGGGTTGGTTAGAAGCGACCATCCGTGAATTTTACTTTAAGCGAGCATTGACACATCGATTAATATGTTATACATTTCCTTAATAACGTATACGATTCAAGCTTAAAACAAAACTACGATGGCTATAATAAAAAATTTAGAACAACATATAATAATATATAGATCATGGAATATCAGATCAGCCACATCGGAATATATGGATACAAGTCTGAACCGACACATAATAGATACATGATGTAGACTACACATAAACAAGGTGTTACATCTCAAAATGAATATGTACACAAAAGGAGTCTAATCTTAACATAAGATACTAAATAATGTCAAATATATACATATGATGACAAAAGAGAACTACTAGCTAACAGGTAAGATATCCACTCTAAAGTCTCAAACAAAAGGACCTGAAACATCTCAATTTGACCTAGTATTATAAAAATAATAAATAGATCAGTCTAGACTAAGATAAATGCGTCAATAAAACTGTAGATAAAGTAATCTAGATCTCAATTATAAGCAAATATCGACAAATATCAAACAAGCGTCAATAACTTCAAATCACTAAATATAAAAACTCATAATAGCTTCTTAAAACCAAAAACCTCAAAAATGATTTGCTGATAATCCAACAGCATTAAATCTAGAAATCTCACAAATAGAAATCCAGAAAGCTCATAAATAAAGGGGGGCACCAAACTTCAAAATTGGTGAAATAAATTCACATACATTCATGTAACTCCAAGATAGATGTATAAGTCTATAAACATCAAGATAGGTACGAGACCTATAAACATGGAAATAGGTATAACACCTATAAATTCCAAGATAGGTAGAAACCTATAAACATCGAATAGGAACAAGTCCTATAAACATCTGATAGGTACAAAACCTATAAACATCAGATAGGAACGAATCCCATAAACATCAAAGGCGAGTCATAAACTCGTCGAAAAGTGTTAAATACTTTTATATAGCAATCGAATAGATAACAACCATGTGTTCCAGACCACACGGGTTTACCTAAATGCTTACTATACAATAGTAAACTTCACTCATGTATAACAATGGTTTGGACAAACAAGTCTAGGAGTTAATTGGTAAAAAAAACGCGAGCGTTCTGTACCACTCATTTTATTTATCTATTTAAATCGATTTCTCTTTCAATCGATAACGTCCAATTTTATGAGAATATTTCTTTTTTAAAACCACTTTTAAAATATATTTTATAATGGACATATATATATATATAAGTAAGCTTTTCTAACTATCTTCCCAAAACATTTCTAAAACCACTGCTTATGAAATTAGATAGTATACATATTACTAAAATTCTTTGTGTGTGTGTGTATTGGTACATAAATAGTCTTGTATAAAACGATTGGATTTAGAAATCAATCATTTGTAAATACGAGTTGCAAATGTGCATCAAATGTGTATAATTTTCCCAAGATCCATAGAACAATCTTTATGGTATAAAACTTCAAAATGAATTCAACAATTCATAAGTATGAATTTGAAAAACATCGATGAAATTGATATGAAATGCAGTATTAAAATTAAGCAATCAAATGGTGGAAATCAACTGGGCAAACAAGTGACAAATAAGTCAATCGGGAAATACTGGAGCGTAGCCTGGATGTCAAGTTCAGGCTACAACTAGTGCACTTGTTCGACCAATCGGCCCAGCGGTTGCCTCGTTTGGGCTGATGTCTAGGCGATTCCAACGACCTTTCATCGATCCGTTTTCGCTCATTCTTCCTGTGTTGCTTCTCCAATGATCTAAGGTGCTGAATAGGCAGCCAAGGATGCATATAAACATGTATAATTAGATGAAATTCATGCTTTCATATGGTGGTTTTTAGTAAACAGCAATTTCAATTCAATTAGACAATGAATCGATCAATATACTAAGATCGTATATACTTTAAATTCAAACATAATCATATAACAGCAGCAACCATTTATCTAAGACTAGAAATTGTGAGATAAACTCACCTAGGCAAACCCGAAATGGAAGATTAGAGCATAGAATCTCCTATTCCCTCCTATGACAATATCAACCTAGGCTACGAACAAAGATTGGATAGGAAAGATCAATTTCAAAAATCAAAAATGAAATAAATCATTAAGTTGATGCATAGATAGATAGAGGAGATTACCTTTTATCAAAACACACTAAAACAGATTGAAAGCTCTTTGATTTGCAAATTTGGGGATTTAGGGTTTATACTTAGAGTACATTTGAGTTTATGGTTTGGAGATAAAAATGAGAAGTGAGAAATGATATACATACGTTTTCTCATTTCTATTTCTTTTGTTTTGGGCTAAGTGGGTAAAGAATGTGGATCCATTAGCCAAGTGTTGCTAATTCTTTCAAAACCAAAGTGTTGCTAATTTGTTGTGTTTCGTTTTAACACTTTATAAATACTAATTTAATTAAAACAATGTTTTAATTTAACAACATTTATTTCTAAAATTTCCACGATATAAATAACATGTCAAAATCTCACTTTTCATTAATATTGAAATATTTTATCAAAATTAACTACAACTTATAAAATGAAAAGTCATTCTCCATATTTTTCATAAAATGAACCATTAATATAGAAACCATATTTCAACCAATGAAATTGTTTCATACAATTTGTTTATTCATTTCCTCCAAAATTATTCTTATTAGAGTTAAAAAACATAAAAAGAAAATTCATTGAATTCCCAATTTATTAAAATCCAAATCCATTTTAATTTTGACATAAAATAATTTACAAATTCCACAAATTAATTCAATTAATTTATTAAAATTAATTACATAATATTTTAAATTTAGATTCTAGGTAATCTCGATCAGGGTTGTTACAACGCATCTTAGAATCCTTCCCATCCTTGGACTTCCTCCTCCCATGGGTGCTGTCATTTGAGTGAGTGGTCTCTCCCTCAGTTGTAATGACAATAGGATCTTAAGGTTTGTTGACAAGAGCGTAAGAGTACTTAGAGGATCCACCAATGCCACTACCTTTTGAAGGCATGATTTTAACTGGTGGAATTTTGGGAGTGGAGCTTTTTGTCTCTGAACCAGCAAGTATCTCAACTCTTGGCTACCTTTTATCCTTGAAGTTGCTAAGTTCAAGCTTCAATCTCTCCATCATTAAAATGCAATTGGTTAGGCCCATAGTACTGCTAATAGTAATGTCTTCCTCCAGAGACTATGAGTTGTAGTCCAATCCCTTTAGAGCCTTGACCTTCTATGAATCTGAACCAAGGCTGGAACTATGGAAAGGAATTGGAGTGATAAGTCATGTAGTGATAGAGGTTGATCGGTGGAAATAGCATTAGGACCCAAACTCTTAGTAATAGGTGGAGGAGGAGCAGGAAGCTACTGATGACCTGTAAGTTCACAAACAGTGAAGTAAAGATTAGTAATGACCTCTAGCGAGAACTAAAGCTTCTCAAATATGGGGATATGAGAGAAATACCTTCTCTAGTTGGAGTTTATATGATGTGGAATTTAGTGACTTCACCCTCTTCAATTGTTAACTGCATTGGTTGAGAAACAGGATCGAGAATATTAGGCTCGTCAGTAGTCATGGTAGTAGAAGTAGGAGTCATAGTAAGGGTGGCATCGAAGCTGGCCCCTACAAAAAATTAGAGTCACTATTGTAGGCTCCTTGTAATGGGCATCGATAGTTTTGCTTGATCTAATGCAGTAGGATCAACAGAAGCCTCAACCGACGACTTGCTTGCAGCCGAATCCTATTTAACAAGGATCGCGTTTCCTTTCTCCAAGGCTATAAGGTCATCTAGATCAAAGAATTTGGCTTTTAATTAATCTTCGATGAGGCCTTCAACAGATGTAGGTACATGACAATAGATTTCCTCCCAAGCGTCTACCAAAGTAATGTGATAACTATTCCCCAACAACTTCATATTCTTATCTTTAATAACATTTGCAAAGGATTGCTAAAGGGTATAATTCATTTCTTCTTTATCCTTAGTCACTTGGTCCTTGAGTTGGTTTATTTTAGCTACAGACTCACCAAGGTTGACTTGAGCCTCTATTTTTGCTTCTGTCTTGGCCTTCAAACCGGCCTGAGTTTTTCAACTTCATCCTAAAGTGTTTGGAGTACCAAGTCCTTGGCCTGAAGCGTCGTGTCTTTCTCTTTAATTGCTTTGCCTTGGCATTGACCTAGTTTATTATATGTTTGTTCTCACAATGTGTCGTTCCGAGCTGGTCATTTACTACGTTAAGGGCTTGAGTATGTGTGTGGGACATCTCACTGCCTAATTGTTTGGAGTCCTTAGCTGACTTTTGAGCCTCATCTCTTTTCTTTGTGAGTTCGGCTAACTCGGTTCTATAGTCAGCTATCATCCTATCGTATGCCTTCCTCTCAAATGATTGAATATATGTCCGTTTAATTCTGTTGACGTCGAAGAGGGAAAAAGTTAGTTTGCTTCACTCAAAAAGTTGGTATACATGCTTAATAACCCCTCAAAATCTATGATTAGCTTCTTCATGGCGATATTCCTTAATATTGTGGTCACTTTATCCTTATCAGGCAAAAGATAGGAAAGGCAGCGTGCATCTTAGTCATCACGACCATGGATGAGCCTGAAGGAAGTGGTGGTGGAGCTAGACGAGTAGAAATTGTGATGGCCATAAGAATCGTGGAACTTCTTCCCCTAGTCGTAGTATTCTCCTTTTCATCTTAACGCTTCTTCCTGTCCTTATCCTCGTAATACACCCACTCCTTTTTTAGTCTCTCTTCTCCGATCTCTCGCTGCGAAGAAGAGCGATGAGGATAAGCCTCTAGAGTGGTTCCTCGGTGCTCGTCGACGCCTAAGTGTAGACAGTGGAAGTAGTCCCTTCCCATTATACCAAAAATGAAAAAAAAAAGGTTGTATCAGCCTTAAAACACTAAAGTAAGGGCGAATGTAGGATATGAATGTTCGTGAACTTAGAAGTGTGTGGAGTGCTGGTGTTGTCCTAAGTGCTCTACAGACCATGTTCGAAGGGTTGTAAAGATGGGTTTTCATCTCCCTTGGCTAGGAGGTCCCTAGATGAAAAAATTAAACCCGAAGGATACTCCTTAAGAAGGTCATCAATCAAGATGTTAAGGTCATTAAGTGAGCCAAAGATGTTTTCAGAAGATCCTATATAAGGAGTCGCCTTGACAACTGGTGTTAAACTCGGATCAAAAGATAGTTGGGAGGATTTAATGATTAATCTCTTTGGACATGACGAAGTAGGAATTTCTATGCCTTCGGGAGAGTTCTCCCCATATGACTCGCTCACACCGTAATCTTCATCGTCATTGTCATCTCCCTCTTCCTCCTTGCCTCTGCCTTCTCCTTTCTTACCTTTATCTCCTTCTTCCACTCTTTCCAAACTCTTCTCTCTTCCATTCCCTCTTCATGTACTTTCTTGATGACGTTCTTTTCCATCACTCTATTTGCACCTTCATCGGCATTCCCTTACCCGATGGACCTTCAATGGCCCATTGGAAGTCATCACCGAAGTCGTGAGTAGGGACAGGAGCTCAAGCGACATCTCTAGCTCTCCTAGGTAGAGGTTCAACTAGAACGACAAATAGCTCAGGATGTAGAAGGCCGTATTAATGAAGCCTTTCATTCGTAAGAAGATAGGTGGTGGTGCGATACTGGAAGTTAACTCTTTTCAAAGTTCAAAAAGTGCTAGAATGCACATTGCTGGTATCTCATTTGGGAAGATCTGCGAAGTGAACGAAAATGAAGTTGGGAACTTGGATGAATTGAATCAAATGCAGAAAGGAAACCAAGGGAGAAGCCTTATGTTCGGACAAGCAGAGCCAATTGAAGCCGAAAGGGCATCGAATGAAGAAATATTCATTTTTGAAGTAAGAACGGTTATTGTGAAGCACATAGATAACTTTGCAGCGACACAAAGCTTCACTGATGAACAAAGGAGGACAAGTCGGATCACTTCTTGAAGCTCAAAAAATGTGTTAGTTCTACAAAGGTCAGTGGTCGCTATAATTGCATCATGAACGAAACATATAGAGAGTTAAGATAGGCTATCTAATGGGATGTACTTAAATTGAAGCAAGCCCGATCTATTGTAGGAAAAATTAAAGGAAGTTATTAAAAGGTGGGACGGCTCCACTCGGGCATATGTACTTGTTGCAGGTGGCATATCCCTAAGGAGGATTGTGCACTTATTTGTTAATTCTTTATAATAAAACGTCGCCCTCGAAATCCCATGACAAAGGCAGATTGTCTAAAGTGATTGAACAATTAGTATTAACGGTGTTTGATCCGGAGGGTTTCTAGCACTCTTAATCCAAGTTTTTCATTCAGCGGAGGAGCTTGGTTTCAAAGAGGAACCATCGAAACTATTTGCCCTTGAAAATCAACCTTTATTGAACGTCTGGCTTCGGATGGAGTAGAGATAAATGCCTTAGCAATAGAAGAGCCAACTTCGGGAGGAGTAGAAGGTTCAGAAGTGCCTTTGGAACGTGGGGATCGATGAGTCATTCTGGACTGGAAAGCTTTACGGTGAACACGGTCGGATGTGTTTTATTTTGAATGCCTACTTTAATAGTGCCTATGTAGCCAGCATACAGAATCCAATGGATATCAAAGTGTGTTGACTAATCGGATTTTGAATGTCGACCGGGGCAATTTGAAGTGTCAATCTATGCAGTGTGTGTCATGTGTCCAATATATGATGAACGGAACATTCTATCTAGATAGCCCGCTTATTATGCTAGCAAACGAGCTCCGTCGCATGATGGAATTGTATTGGATCTTGCCCCTTATCGTCGGATAATCGATAACGGAACCGTTGTCCAGATCGATGTGGAGCTTTCTGTGCAAGTGCATAGGATTGTGCAGTAAGTAGAAGTGTTGTATGATGGAATTATTTAAATGTCGGAGTGAGTTCAATGCAAACGTTCTTCGAAAAGAACAGTCACATTGAAGCTTGCCCATCAATCTATACCTAACAACAACTCAACATGGCTTTGGACAGTATGACACATATGCGGAAAGTTGTTGCATGTTTGTGAATCGATCCTAATCATGAGAAACCTAGGGAGGATCAAGCATAACTCAATTCCGACACCAAGTAGGGAATAGAGCATGGTGAACTCGGGACATTCCTAATATCGGCTTTAAATCTAGCCCGGGGTTTCTCTAAGGTAACATTGTAGATAAATTAAGGCATGACAATTTTAGCCACGAATTGAAGACATCACTTGGCCCCAAATAAGTGAACGACCATCAATGACGACCTCGATCCAGACCATCATGGCACCTAGCTTCAACAACACACCTTTCTATAAATCTAGATTTGAACTTAAACTTTTGGGTCTGAGATCTTTAGGGTAAGGCAATTTAATTGGGAGTGGTGGGGGTTGCTAAGGAGTGATGGCAGCTATTGAAGGCAAGGTGGCGGTGGCTTGCCTTGGTTGGAATCGAGATAGAGGTGATGGTTGCTTGAGATTGCCTAAGGAAGGATGTTGAGGCTGAACGAAGTAAGGGAAGTAAAATTGAAAGTGAGGGTAAAAAACTCTAAGTGTTAAAACTTCTACTGTCACCATGACTTGGTGATTCATGTCGGAACAAACATGAAGTGGTTTGTACCGACATGATTTGTTTGTAAAAAAAAGGAGAAAATAAAAGAGAAGGAATTCTCACCTGGCCAAGACGAGGAATGGTGTTCAAAGTGATGTAGGTATGGATCTTAGCACAGAAAGTAGCACGACTGCTATTTAAAGTGGTTGAACAGAAGCTCTAGTTAGTCTTGGATGATTGATGGACTTATGTAGATGGTTATATACACTTGTCTTGATCCCAAGCATGTCTCGTTTTTAACAAAAACGAACTTTGATGGGCAAGTGTTATCCAACATTTTAGACTAAGCAACTTCCAAACGTATCTAGATGTCAAAACGAAGATGAAGATGAAATGATTCAAATACTTGGTGGAAAGCTTGGAATGCTAGTGGAAAGGGCCACATGGAGTTTGGAGTCCAAGTTCAATTGGAAAAGGAGGTCAGTATCGGCATGAATTCATGTCGGTACCGAGTTCATTTCGCGGGCTGTATTGATCTCTTGTGTATTGGTCAACACATAGATAGCTACACTTATCATCCTGGCCCATCTCTAGAGAAGTAGTTTAGTAACTCCAAAAAGATGTGTAGAAAAGAACAAGTACCAGATGAGTTAGATCATCTCGGTATCAAGCAGAATTACTAAACAGAAGTGCTCATAGCTGGAAGATTTGAAGATACAAGGTGAAGTGAAGGAGAAGCAAGTGACTTGCGCTAGAAAAATCATGTTGGTACCTACATAGTCATGTCGGCACCAACATGATTTTTTGACATGAGGACTCCGTCTTCTCTCCTACTTTCTCGGATCTAGAGTTTTATCTGGTCTTCAATGATCCGACGACTCTAAGGGGGTAATTCTCCTATAAATAGCAAGCCTATAGTAACCTTTAGAGGACTTTTGGCCATTCTCTTCATCATTCTCTTTTCTTCACTCAAGTTTTATCATCTAGGAGCTATTTAGATCTTTTCTAATCGGAAAGCTCTTGTACTTGTGATAAACTCAATCTAAATAAGACTAAAGTGGATAGAGGCCATATAATTTGTCGAACCATTGTAAAAAGCTGTGTGTTCTTACTGTTTCCTACAAGATCTACTCGTTTTCATAGAATTTGTTGTGCCACTTTTTGGCCCAATGGTTTGTTTTAATTTTTTCTTTCTTTTAAAACATTCTCTTTATTACTTAATTAACGGACGAATTGATTAACTTAGAAAATCCCACATTTCCTAACTCTTTTATATCATTAATTTAATTATCCATAATTAAATATTCAAAACAGCTTGCAATAGAAATTAGGGGTATTACAATATAAAGGTTGAGGAAATATTACGATAGACCAATCAAATAGCTTGATTTCAGTCAAAATGCAAAGGAAACATGTGTTTATAAGAAATGAAATCCAAGGTACAAAGACATTTATAATACTATAAATAAACAACATGCTACTAGTTGACAATGATGTGATCGTGTTAAAATCAGTTAAAGCTTTGTTGTTTAATTCTCGATGAAAGTTTTGAAATAGGAGTCCTTTATACTCAATATAAGAAGATGTTAGGATTGTCCCATCAACATACATAGACAGCATATTAAAATGTTTAATATGAAGAATATGGGATAAATTACTTATGCATTGGCAACATGAACCATCATGTAGGTAATGTTATGCATTAGATCGAAATTTGCTTCTGCACTTAGTGCACTGAGAGAATATCAAATCTAAGTTAACATCACTGAATGGAAATTAACAGTATTCTCGAGCATTTATGAAATATTATAGAATTATTTATGGAAACAATGAACTCCTTATGAAGGAGTGTTTGGACTTGAACTTCATAAGTAATGTCATGTATAGTAAGTCAATTTTAAATTCATGTTTACCTATAATAAATAGGATTTAAGTTGAAAGCATTCCAAACGAGAGGTTGTGAAAGATTCAACCACTAAGGCTAAGGAAATCACCTTTAACATTTCCATATTGGAAGTAGTATATGTGTGCTAATTTATTAGAAAGTTAGGGATGGTTCCAACTATTGAAAATCCAATAGCATATTGTGATAGCAATAATGCAATACAGATTGCAATAGGAACCGATAGCCTGATAGGAGGTCGAGATATGTTCTCCGTAATTAATGCATGATAAAAGAGTTTATCGATAATAGGGAAGTATAATCGAAAAGTATAGTAATATTATAGATCCACCCTCTAAGGCCATTTCTCAGTTTCGTCTAGGAAAACTGATTCGATTATGACTATGAGTCACCATAATTGGCTCCAAGTGCAGATGGGAGAAAGATAGAGATAAAGGTGTGCCCTAGGGGAAATTATGTGATTTGACTATATTTCTTAACTCTTACCGTGAATCTTATTTGAAATAAAATAAGCTTTTGGTTTTATTTTCCATTGCATATATTGGGATATAATTAATGTTTTTAACATATTAAATATATACAAGTAGGAAATCCTTAGGTAAATTTGTAAGTAATTGTATTTACGAATGTTTTGTTTACCATGAGTATTGAATCGAGTAAAATATACATTTGTCATGGAATGTTCCTAGTCAAGATGTATCGTGAATGGCGTATCATATATTCATTTGATACTAGTGTACGTAACGCTCAGGATGAATGGTGAATAACTCATGACCATTGGGGCATCAAGGGGTTACATACGTGTAGTCGTTTGGAACAATTACAAAATGACTTTTCTGGAATTTCTATAGGTTAAAACTCAAATAGAAGATCTCATGTGACGATGTGTAGTAGTCTATCGATCTGAGAATACTGCGAATCTCAAGTGTATAAACTATACTTTGATTATGGTTAATCTCATAACAACATAGTTGTGTTAAGGCCTTAGTAGGAGGGTATAAGTTGAACCACATGACGTGAAACACTATTTAAGAGAGGATTTGTCTTCTTCGAATGAAAGGTTATTATCACTGTAATTAGTAGTCAGCAGAAAGTCAAAGTCTTTGGCTAAGGTAAATAGGTTAATCGATAATTATTATCTGATTGAACCATGTACTTTAATGTTGGACGTCGTAATTAACGATGGCTGTTAATGGAGTTCTGGCTATTGATTGAGCTCTAAATATCTAAGTGATATAATGATGACAAGGAAAAAATGTGCACAATATATCATTAATTAAGGGCGTCTCTTTAATATATAAGAAATTAGATTTCACCTAGATAGTTTATAAAAAACTGAACCCGTGTCCGATATTGTACTTCCGCAACGTCCATACAAGCTTTAGTATTTGAACTATTAAAATATTATCAAGGGATGAGTTCACAATTGGGAGTCACACAACCACAACTCTCAGTTTTCAATCGAAAATAATGTATTGAAATAATTTATAAATGTTATAAATTATTATTATGAAGTAATTGATATAATTTATCATAATTTTTAATTATTATAAGAGGTCCTAAAATTAATTAACAAACTATATAACGGTTATATATTTATTTAATTATTTTTGGGCCAATATAATAAATACACACTTTTTATTTTGGCAGTCAGAATTTTTGAAATTGTTTTTAAAATAAGATAGATCAAAATATACGTGGTATGAATAATTAAGTGAGTTTAATAAATTACGTGAGATAAGATTCCATTTATAACGGGTCATAACCTGAATGATGGGTAATATATTTACATAACCCATTTGTGCTGCTACAACTATTGCGAAATGCCTCATTCTCAACACATTGAACTTCATTCTCTTTTCATATAATAAACAACATCTTAATGGTGGACTTTGCAACTCCACCACTGAGTTAGAGATGGGATTTCTCCAAGGCAAAATAGATGGTTCACGGTATGTTCGACTGACAGGATTTTTGTAAAAACCCGCCCCAAAATAAGCCTAAATCCCAACCCAAAAAGGCCAATCAAAATTTAGACTCATTCCAAAGCTGGCTATTAGTTGGTAAAAATAATAATATAGAGCTATTTATCTATTCATTCATAACTCACAGTGGAAGGATAAAATATAATGGAATAAATGGTACCCATTTTATTTCAAGTTTCAAATGTCATAAAACAAAACCATAACATAATGTCAATAATAACGGTTATATCATCTTGTTCAAAGATACATTTTTAACTTCAAATAGGTATATTAGGAAATAGCATAAATAGTAAATAGACAACTGCCACAAGCTCATCTCATCATCGTCTTCATCTTGATCACCTTCTCCTTCCCTAATGTGTGTTGTAATGGAGAGGGAGTTAGAACGACAATGTCTGGTGAATAGAAAACCTTGAGCCTTTCTATATCAGTACTTGGGTAGTATAATTGAAATAAGGAAATGACTTTTGCATTTTAATCTATATTCAAAACCATTTAATACTTCATATAAGGGAAAGAGGAGGGCCCTCAAACAACCACTTAATACTTTCAATCCCCAAAGCAGGTTTTCCCATAATAAATAACTCATAGCCAACGTTATTAATGTCTACTAATACGAGAGATAGAACCCAAGCCACTTAATACCATTTAATGGAAAATAGGCAGACTCTGACCATTTAAGATCTCAATTGAGATAGGCCCCATTCATTTAATACCTATACACAAGGTGGACTCCACACAGGTCTCTATCTAGCTGACATTGCATGGAAATCTCTTCGGATACTTAATACTTCCTATTAAAGCGGACCTTTTTGAGATATTATCTACCGTGCCTAAACTCATTCTTGACCATTTATATTTTATATAAGGAAAAGAGGTGGGCCCTCAAACAATCAGTTAATACCTTTAGTTCCCCAAGGCAGGTCCTTCTTATTGTGACACATACCCCATGGAGACGTTTCATATTACTCCGACTATTCGTAGGAACTGGTAGCCGGATTAGCTAGGCAGATTTACCCTACAGAGTCGAGACTAATCTCGCGTCATCCATGGTTACTTACTATAGATGATGTCTTACATCAGCCTCAAAGTCGCACTGTTAGTGGCCAGATTAACTGGGTAGACTTCTGTGTGCTTTGACTGACCTCGGATCCCTATAACTTGGTCGTATTTCATAACACTCTCTAAGTGTATAATCACACATCTCGCTGTATTTATTAATTAGTCCTTATAAGAAATCCTTCTTATTTCGCCTCGCAAATTACTTTTTAAGGGGGATTTAAATGAAAATTATTAAGCTAATTAACTACACAATTAATACGTTACAATTGTACGTTATTTACACTAGATTGTATATATATAAGTACGTATTTATTATACATGCAGAGATTACTCCCTAAACCAATGTTCAAACGTTAAATTTTCCAAATATATACGATTCTCATTTCCACAATAGCATTAATAGCATTTTTCTTACCATAAATCCAATATTCCAAAATCAAATCAATAGACTTGTACTTAGAATCCAATTCCAACTTATTTTAAATTAAAAATAATGGAATAAAACAATAATAATGGAAAGTTATAAGTTAATAGGTTTTACGCTTTATTCAACTAGTTACATAAAATTAGACAAGAGAAATTTTATTCAATTTGTAGAAATAAGCAGTGTAAACTATGAGTAAGAATTCGTATCTTACACACCATTTTTAAATCAAATCCCTTAATCAAATCTAAAGAAAAGGAATAGGTAGTGGACTAGAAGGTAAATACAGATATTGCAAAATCCACAAAAACTTAATTATTTTAAGTCAAAACAATTAAGGTTCCAACTTAAGAATTGATATTTCACTTTGTGAGAATTTTGTGGATTTTTAATATGATGTTTTCGTAATTTGAAAATACCTAAGGCGTATATCGAATCCAAACTATATTATTCAACTACTAAAATAGAAAAACTAGGATTTCCACTCACAGAGGTTTTTAGCTTTGCTTCTTTTGGATTTGAAACGCCTTCAATAAATCCTTTCGGATCTCTTATTTTTTATTTATTCACACATACATACGTACATATACATACATACATACATATAGCAAAGGATTTGTAATATACGTTAGATTTAGAAAAATAAGGGTTTGGAGAAGAGATTGAGAAAATAAACAATAAACGAAGATAGATGTATAGGATTTCTTACTTGAAACTCTAATGGAGTTTTCTGAATCAATAAAGAGATGAACTGACAGAGCTTCGTAATGTTCCAAAAATATTGTGTGAATAAAATTAAGGGGGCTAGGCTCTTATTTATAGTGATTGGAACACACCAGAACTGTCAGATGAAGGTCGATTTAAAATACCAAAACCTAGTACGTTAAAATAGCCAAAACCCTAACCGCCATCAAAAAGCAGCAGTCGACTGCCGCCTTCCCATGGGTCGACCACTAGCGGTCGACCGGTCATGGGTAAGTGATCGACCACCCTCTTATTCTAGGAATATTTTGATTGTCGTTGATTTGTTTTTATTTAATTCCTTAATTATAATTTAACGTTGACGTAAATATTAACGCGTATTTAAACCCCAACTATATTTACGGTTAACTTTTGAATTTCAAATTTGAGAATTAATTATTTATTTGAATTTTAATTCTATTTAAATTATTTTGAACCTGAAAACTTCAAACGTCCATAAATTCTTCGTTTGAGCTCCATTTTCAGCATATTATATATGGAAATTGATTAGAATTTTGCCAGGATCGCAACGTCATAACTTTTATGGTCAAATTCCAACTTTTGCAAAATTTCTATTTTTACTCTTATATTATTTAAATTAATTAATTTAATTAATTAATTTATGGTTGATTTTATGGGGTGTTACATTCTTATCTTTAAAGGATTTCATCGCCGAAATTCTTCCAAGGGATGAACAACGTAACGTGCAATAAACATCCATGTTATATAACCAAGTTATCTATGCAACCATCTACTCTAACAAAAGTGCAATGTGATTATGTATTGCAAACATACTATAAGTGAGCTCAATCCTAGCGTGAGTGTGTGATCGTGACATATAAGTATATATGCAAATACCCTGAACATGCATAAAGATTTCTACTTGAGTGCCAAGTGATACTGAAAAGTGTAGTAACAATTTTCTACCATCTAATCTAGCAACCATGATGCAACCAAAAATACTAATTTTAGAGAGAAAAGTTTACCAGTGAAAAGCTTAGAAGGAGAGATCATCATCTTTTCTTCAGTTTCCAATGTGCTTTCCATCGGGTTACCTCTCCATTGTACTTGGACCAGCCTAATTTCTTTGTTACAGAGCTACCTAGTTCTGTGCCTCACAATGTGTGTGGTGGCACGTGTTGCTATCGACTCTATCTCATTATCCTCTAACTAATCAGCTCTACCACAACAGCTATGTCATGAAGGCATTTCTTCAAATGTGATGTTATCCCACCATTTGGTAAGGCCGTGATACCAAGGACTTGACTAGAGACTAAAGACAATCCGCTCCGGAGATCGGTTATCTACAAGTTCACAATGGATACGGGCAAATTTAGCCCGAGTGCAGATCGAGCTACAATTAGCATGGTATGACAAGCAAAGCTATGAAAGGCAACATTCCAAATTTTAGGTCAATCGGAGTTTGTATGCTCAAGTTATGAATCGATCAAGATCCATGTGAAACATGTCCATTTCGTATCCATCCATCTGTATCCATCATTTTGTATCCATCACCATCGATACGAAGTGAACATAACTCCATCACTTGGCATCTATCATTCGTATCCATAAGGTTCGAAAAAATATCGATGGACTTCAACACTTCCCGATCGATCACACTCCATTTGACCAGCAGCCGCATGTTTCGTATCGATTACCTACTTGATCGATACGAAGAGTAGAGCTGGTGATCGATACGAAGGAGGGATTAAAGCATCGATATGAAAAGCAGAGCATCGATTAGATACGAGGGGAGCAGTCAACCTAAAGGAAACGGTCCTTATGCATGAATTTAGGATCTCCACAAAGCACGCACGCCACGTCATCGATACGAGAGGATCGATATGAATCGATTGATAAGAAGGCTTCAGCTTCACTAGTAAACTCAATCTTTGATCGATCATATCTCTCAAACCACCAATCCAAATGCCATGAAATTTTCGCTGAAGGTTGCATATCATCTCAGGAACGTCCATGATCAATCGCAGCTCAATTGGAGCATTTCTTGATCAATACGAAAGTGACATGGATCAATTAAGAATCGATCCTAAACAACTCCAGATCAATTATGTGGAACGACCTACGCATAAGAAAGAGTATTCCGAGATTCAGGGTAGATATATTCAGCTTCAGACCTATAAATAGTACCTCCATTGCAACTAAAAAAGGACTTTTTTATGCTGCTGTTCGGGTTGAACTCCATTGTAATTCGAGTGTTAGTCATTGTACTGTTGTAATTCAGTTTATAATCAGAAATAAACAGCAAATCCTTCAAAGTGGACATAGGCCACAGTGCCGAACCACTATAAATTCTTGTCTTCTTTCTGCTATTGCTTGTTTTCTTGGTATGATTGTTAGATTAGCCTCATTTTACATTTTATTTCTTCATTCTAATCTCTTCACTCATATACCACCCCAGATCTATTTCCTGTTTTGACCAGTTAGCAACTAAGTTCGTTGAACGGTTTCGTATGCATGCTGCAAGACCGAAGGATGTTAATACCCTATCCAGTGTTACTCAAGCTCCAGGAGAGACTCTAAGGCGTTATCTGGAAAGGTTCCACGCTGTCGAAGTCAGCAATCCCAATGACAACTCTATTCTGATGGCATTGACTAAAGGGATCGATCCTGACTCCGAATTTGGTGATTGGTTGGCTGGGGAAACCCCCCGCTTCGTTGGACCGTTTCTATGCAAAGGCGGCCCAGTTTTTGAGGAGAGAAGATGCTAGACGGTCTAGGAAGTAGGACGTCGCGGGACCCAGTAGTGAAGGTATCCAGAGTAATGTTGTAGTGAAGCAGACCAGAGAGAGCTCCAGTAAAGTACAGTTAAATATTCAGAATAAGCAAAGTCAGCAGAAAGGTAATGGAGGTCAAGGAAAGAAGAGAGACCCTCACCATGGAAGACCAAGAGCTCCTATGTTCGATTGATATACCCCTTTGAACACGTCGCTAGAGAATGTTTATCTTCAAACCTGTAATACAGGGCAGTACAAGAAGCCGGCTTCGAAACCATCGTCAGAGAAGCAGATTCAAACCGGAAAGTTTTGTAGATTCCATGACTGTTACGGCCATAACACTAATGAATGTCGTCATCTGCAGGATATTATTGAAAAGTTGATTAGAGAAAGAAAGTTAGAGCAGTTCATCCGGACTCCGCAGGATGGCAAAGTGTGCCAAGACCAGGCTAGGCCTGAAGAACCCGCACATACTTGCGGGAGGCTGGTGATTAATACTATGAGTGGTGGTCCTCATCCAGCTGATCAGAGCTGGAAGTAAATGGAATCATATGCTAGTTCGATTAGGCATGTGGACTTTGAATGTTGTAGTGGTACCGACGAAGGGGCCCTGGCAAAGCAACAGAAGACGATGACAGATGACATCGTTTCAGAAACCGTGATGTCGAAGAGTCGAGGCCCCCACTATTGATCCGTTGGTTATTTCTGCCCAGATAGGTCCTGCTTGGATGAAGAGGATCTTAGTTGATAGTGGAAGTTCTGTAAACATACTTTTCAAACGTGCTTACGACCAAATGCTAATAGAAGCGAAGGATCTAAAACTGTGTCAGTCACATATACATGGTTTCAATGGAAGTGCAACCATACCAGCTAGGATGGTGGAATTACTTGTTGAGTTAAATGTTGGTGATCGCCGGAGAGTCCGAATGTTACAGTTTATTGTGTTAGATATTCATTCTCCTTACAATGCTTTTTTGTGCCGATCGGCCCTTGCAGACTTCAGAGCAGCGATTGCCCCTTGGTGTTTGACTCTGAAGTTCCCCACTAATAATGGAGTTGGGGTGGTACATGGTGATCAGGTGGCTGGACGCGCCTGTTATGTTGCAGAACTGCGGGATGCGCAGCGAAAGGTGAAAGGTAAGGGCGTGAAGGAATCTCTCTACGTCCGTTTTATGGAGAATTGACAATTAACGCCTAGGCTCGGGCGCCACAACTAGTTTCCTAAGGATCTTAATCCTAGAGGCAACGATGATGAAGGGGAAGTCAAAGAATACCAGGCTTCCTTGATGGAGTTGACGATTGATGTTCCGATCAACGATGACGATGATTCCAAAGTGGTAAAGGTCGGATCTCAGCTCGGCCCCAGATGAGACAGGAACTGGTTGATTTTCTTTGGGCAAACCTTGATGTATTTTCTTGGACTCATTCATACATGTGTGGGATCTTGCCGAACATTACGAGCCATACATTAAATATCGAACCGCGGCACGTCCCGGTGAAACAGAAAAGGCACGGTATGGATCCGGAGAGATCTGCCGCTCTGAAGTAAGAAGTGGATAAACTCAAGGCTAATGGGTTTATTCGTGATGCTTTATACCTGGAATGGGTATTGAATCCAGTGCTTGTCAGAAAGTCAAATGGAAAATGGCGGACATGTGTGGACTATTCAGATATGAACAAAGCCTGCCTCAAAGACAGTTTCCCGCTTCCCAGAATCGATCAACTGGTGGATTCAACAGCCGGACATGAGCTCTTATCTATCATGGACGCATACTCCGGCTATAATCAAATCCCGATGCACCTTCCTGACCAGGAGCACACTAGCTTTATCACTGATCTAGGACTTTATTGTTACAAGGTAATGTCGTTTGGACTCAAAAACGCTGGAGCAACTTATCAGAGGCTCGAAAACCGAATGTTTGCAACTAGATCGGGAAGACTATGGAGGTGTACGTAGATAACATGCTCGTGAAATTGTGACTATCCAACAACAATGAAAATGATTTAGAGACGATGTTCAACATACTCCGACAGTATAGAATGAAACTTAATCCGTTGAAGTGTCATTTTGGAGTCGCATCTGGAAAATTCCTTGGGTTTATTGTCAACGTTAGAGGGATTGAAGTTAACCTTGAAAAAAATCTAGGCGATTCGGAATTTCGAAACTCCCAGAACCATCAAGCAGGTAAAAAGTCTTAATGGGAAGGTGGCAGCTTTGAGCAGGTTCATTTCTAGATCCGCAGACAAGTGTATTCCCTTCTTCGATCTAATCAGAAAAGGGAAACAGAATTTCGAATGGACAGAGGAGTGCGAGGGTGCATTCAGGGCACTAGTACAACACCTAGCAACACCTCCCATCTTGTCGAAGCTGGTTGATCACGAGAAGTCGTATGTCTGTCTGGTGGTTTTGGCAAACGCAATCAGTGCTGCGCTAGTTCGAGAAGAAGATCGGATCCAACGACCGGCCTATTATGTCAGCAAACGATTGACGGTGGCAGAAGGAAACTACCCAAGGATTGAGAAGTTGGCTTATTGTCTTGTTGTAGCCTCAAGAAAGCTCCGCCCATACTTCCAAGCTCATCCGATCACTGTTTACACCGACCAGCCGTTACGACGGATCCTGACGCGACCTGAGATGTCTGGTAGGTTGCTCAAGTGGAACATCGAGCTGAGTCAATTTGATATCACTTATACCCCAAGGCGAGCTATTCAAGGACAAGTTCTGGCGGATTTCATAGCTAAGTTCACCATACCGTAGTACTTTCCTGAAACCAGTGAACCTCCCAATTATATATGGAAGCTATACATCGATGGTGCATCAAACGACTGGTGCTTAGGCGCTGGAGTGGTGCTCGAGACCCCAAAGGGGTAATCTGTATGCTATGCTTTGAAATTCGACTTCCGTGCAACTAACAAGGAAGCCTTACTTGCTGGACTGAGGCTTGCCAAGGATTTGGGAGTCGTCGCTGTGGAAATTTACTACAATTCACAACTGGTGGTGTGCCAGATTCGAGGAGAGTATTAAGCCAGAGACCAATGGTTGGCCTCCTACCTTATAAGGATCCAGGAAGTTTTAAACCGTTTAACTATTATACTATCCGCTGTATACCCCGAGAGCAAAATCAGAAGGCCGATTCTTTAGCAAAACTGGCCAACACTAGCGAAGCACAACAGATGGGACTCGTCCCCGTGGAGACGCTTACTGCTCCAAGTATCGATCGGGTGGAGAAGGACTGGATTCATGAGGCAACACCCGAGAGGGAGTAATGGATGACTCCAATCAGAAACTATCTTGAACACGGAACGTTGCCCGAGCGCACGAGCGAGAAGAGACAAGTTCTTTGAAAGGCTTCGCATGGAGTCTTGTACAGAATGGAATTTTATGTTCCTTTACTCCGATGTATCACCCGCAATGAAATCAAGCGAGTGTTGCAGGAAGTGCATGAAGGAGAGTGTGGCGATCACACTAGGGGGCAAGCCTTTGTGAAGAAGATACTCAGGTACGGGTATTACTGGGCAACCGTAAACCGAGATGCATCGGATTATGCTAAGAGATGTGATAGGTGCCAGAAACATGCCAGAATTCTGAGAGCCCCACCAACCGAAATTACTCAAATGGTCAGTCCATGGCCATTTGGTACATGGGGCATTGATATAATAGGGTCCTTGCCTCTAGCTAAGGGTGGTGCGAAGTACGCCATCGTCGCGGTTGACTACTTTACTAAATGGGCGGAAGCTGAGCCCCTTGCTACCATCACGACGAAGAAAGTAACCAACTTTGTTGTGCGCAACATCATCTGTCGATTTGGCCTCCCACAAGCAATTGTAACTGACAATGGAACCCAATTCGACAGTGCCGAATTTAAGAATTTCTGCCAACGCTACCGCATCTAGAAGAAATTCTCGGCGGTAGCTCACCCTCAAATGGACAAGTCGAAGCTGTCAACAAAGTCATCAAGTCCATTTTGAAGAAATGGCTAGAGAAAGCTGGAGGTAAGTTGATCGATGAGCTTCCCATGGCCTTATGGGCACATCGAACTACCCACAAGTCTGCGACCGACCATACTCCATTCGCACTTTCTTACGGCTCCGAAGCCATTATTCCAGTTGAGCTAGAGCTGCCCTCTCACTGTGTGACTTATTATGATATGAAGACGAATTCCATCCTACTTGCAGAATCTCTGGATTTATTAGATGAGAAGCGTGAAGAGGCTGATTTGAGGGCAGCCGCATATCACAACCGAGTCGTCCGATTATACATGCCAAGGTCCGACCTAAAACTTTTGAAGTTGGTGATCTCGTACTTAAGCGGGTCTATCCGGTCCCTTCACACATGAAACCGATGTGGGAAGGACCATATGTCATCAAACGGAGGCTTGGAGAAGGCACATTCAAACTATCGACCATTGATGGTCTCACTCTACCGAGAGCATGGAACAGCGAGAGTCTCCATCGCTATTACACATAACTGGCTTTCATTTATTTAGTCTGCTTTTCTTTTCAAGTTTGTTTACGCAATTTGAGAATTTGTACTTGTAATAAGGCAACTGATTTTGCCATGATTTCTTGTTTCAACAATAAAGCGCAGACTCATAAAGCCAAATTAGTGATTCCTAAATGCATCATGCAACCGCCATGATGTACGAAGAGCTGTGTTCCATCTTACGGTGGGACTCGTTTAAACAGAGAGTGATCGTGATCGGACTGGTCACTTGCTAGATGAAACCCCGAGCTCGAGGGGCAAACAACAATCAATTAAACGAGAATTGAAACAGGACAATTCTCCAACAAACTCCAGCTCCTAGAGTGCGGGCTGAAGTGCAAACTCCAAAATTAGGACGTGAATCGACCGTCCAGCTCGAGGAGGGTGGATCCGTCCATCCACGACCTCGCTTCTTTTCAAAGCTCGAGGAAGATGGACCCATCCATCGAGGTTTCCGAAGCTCGAGGAAGATGGACCCGTTCATCTACAACCTCGCTTCTTTCCAAGCTCGAAGAGGATGGATCCGTCCATTTACGACTTCGCTTACTAGATTAAGGAGGATGCAATCCGACCATCCATGACCTTAACCAACTCCTTATTCCCAGAGTGTGAATAAGATCATAATCCTTAAACGGGTGTGATCGACCACCCACAAAATAACTTACGTCCCCGGAGTGTGGACGTAATCCTAAACAATGAGCAGGCGTGATCGACCGCCGGCTTACAAACCTAATCCCCAAAGTATGGATGCAAATGCCAGCAAATGAGCGAGTGTGATCCGACTGCTCAAACTCATGTTACTTTAACTTGGTTCCAACTAAGTTAAAACAAAGTTAGTGAAGGCAGAAGATGACTACCAACTAACTATTTCAACTATCCTCAAAACCAGGGGCACAACTCAAGTACAATCGCTGACGAGACAACACAACGTTGGGACTCAACTCGACGTTTGACTATGACCTGAGGCCACGACCTCAAGACTTAAAGACCGAACTCGAGTTCGACTTAGAGACTAAGACTTCATGAGTACATTGAATGGAAATGTAAATGCTTAAGTACTTAAACAAATAAATGCAGAGTTATGCCAAAAACAAAAAAGGAATTTATTCATGCTATTCTTCAGAAAAGAAGTACAAAATCTGACCAAAAATTCTTATAAGCAAGGTGCCAAACCCGCATCTATACATGGCCTAAAAAAAGCTAAATAAAAGAAGCTTATTCTAACTATCTACAAAAGAAGAAGTAAAAATGCTAATCTACGCCTTCTGTTCCTTGCCCTTTTTAACTTTCTTTGGTGTAGATCTGCTCGAGTTGCCGCCCAGACCTCTTTTAGAACCTTTGCCCCCCTCGGCTCACTCCAGTTGGTTTGTCTCCAACCGGGGGATTCGATGCGGTCTCCCCCTGGGAGCTCATGGGGATCGAAGTATCCTCTGCGCGAGGAGCTGGTGGAATGTTGGCACTTTCGACACCAAAAGAATGAGGCGCTCCAGTTTCAACTATGGTGCCACCCGAAGATAGCACAAGGATTGGGGTAGGACCAGGGCCCGCCATACCTCCACCAACTCTACGAGCCTGCTCGATTTCAGCCTTAATCTCCTCCATTATCTGTTCCTCTCTGTCCATACGCTCGCACATTGGGAGACTGCCAGTCGGACCCGAGGAGCCCGTGATAATAACATCTTCATCTATGTTAAAAGGGCATCTCGATGCTTGGGTCGCTTTGGCAGTTGATAAGTGCTTCCATCAATTGATCATCAAACACATAGCCGTTGTCATGTATCTCCCCAGCCAAAGAAGTAATTGTCATGGTTGTGGCCTCCGTTGTTAATGCCTCTTGCCCGTGGTGAACTCCTTGGATTGCAGGAGGGTCGACTAGTGCAGAATCTAAGGCTGAATAAAGATAGGAGAATATATTAGTAATGTCCTCTGATAATGTTCCTGCATTTTGAAGAATAGGAGAAGTGTCCAGAATACCTTCCTCGGATTGGCTCCTGGGTTAGGCCGACATGCCTTCTGAGCTATGCTCGATGACTGTAGAGAGATGTCGCCTGTTGGGGTCATACTCTAGGACGACTAGAGGGTCAACAGAAAATGTGGGCGCAGTTTGAGACGCTGGGGGCATTTCAGAAGCAACAACGTAGTGTTCGCCCCCAAATCCTTCCCCGGCCTTCGGGTATTTCGTAGCCAGATCTTCTCTTTGAAGCACGATAACCTTGTCATAAAGGACTTTAGGCTCATCTTCGATCAATAATTGAGTTTCCAATTCAAACTCATCGATAGCTATAACTCCACGGATTGCCTTTTCATCCTCAATCAGGCGGTTCCAGGCCTTATACAGTCGAAAGGGATAGTCCTCGCCGAGCCAGTTCAAGTTGCGATTTTTCAGGACATTTGCATTATAAGTGACCAGGAGATCTTCAAACTCACTTTCCATCTTGGCCTCAACGGCCTTTTTTTCCCTCTCAACCCTGGTGTCGGCTTCTTCGGCCTTTTTATCTGCAATATCCCTTTCTTTCTAAGTTTAACCGCCTCCTCACATGCTTCCTGGGCAACTTTGTTGGCTTCATTTTTTCTTTGATGGCCTCAGTTAGTTTTGCCTTTAGCTCATCAACTTCTTTCAACACAGCATCCCTTTCTCGCATAATAACAGTGTTGCGGTGACCCATCTCCTGCACTAAGTCCATGTGAGTTTTTCTCATTTCTTCCATGAACTTTTCTAGCTTCTTTGGCTCTCTGGCCAGCCTCCATCTCAGTTTTCCTTGAAGACTCGAGCTCATTGGTGAGCACCTCTATTATTTTGCCTTTTTGAGAAAGGTCGCCCTCCAGTTTCTCAATCGTTTTGGCTCGCTCGAAGGACACAACCGAGACCCGTTCTGCCGTTTTGACCCAATCCCGATACTGGTTGTACGCGTCATGCACATAATCTTGTACCAGTTTTTCTATGTCATTCGGGATTCTCTTCAAGTTAGGAGGAAAGTGGAAACCGTCGAAGAAAATGTTCGTAAAATCTTTCTTCAGTTTGGCGATGCAAATGGCTCCCTCCCTCGTTGGCTCTATAGCAGTTTGTTCTACGATGGCAGGAGTTTCTGTTTCAATTCTACGGCGTTGATCGTCGGTTTTCAGAGCGTGAGACGGCGCTATTTGATGTGAAGATTCAGAAGAAGGCCTAGTGGAGCCAGAGGGTTTAGAAGATCCTTTTGGTGGCGAACATCGCGACCTAGAACGGCGCCTGCTTTGATATGATTTTTCTTTCTCTCTGTCGTAGCGCTTGCACTCTTGGCTAGATTAGTAGCCACGGCCGTAATCTCTTTCGCTCTCGTGGCGATGTGACTCAAAATGCGATCCAGATGAATGACACGAAGAGCGGAGTTTGTTAAGCATGAAGCCTTGTTTCACAATTGTATCCGCAAAAACGAAAAAAGGAATAAAATTACTCATCGCCAAAGGTTAAGAAGCATGTGATGGAATGTCATGTGGTGCCGTGAAGTGTGTGTATGCATGTGCAAACCCCCCAACCGACCAGTTGTAGCAGCTTTGCGTATTGGAGTTGGCTTCCCTATGTCTATTAAGGTTAGGTCTATGCTGGTTCTCGAAGGAGAGTGAAGCCCCTCTAGCTCGAGATCAGAGAATGATGATATCTCCTCCGGGATAGGAATATCCGACAGTCGTTTCAGTGAAATTTTTGTCTGCGGGGAAGAGATCTCCGGACCTATGGAAATACAACCAACTGAGTCGCTTCGGTGGTCTTTTGCCTTTTGCTTTTGTGGACAGGAGTTTTTCCTTTTCTCTTCAACACAGATGATTGAGGGCCCTACGGAGGCGCGACCGTGGGCTCCTGACCATCTTTAGTACCCTCATCATCGCGAGGTTCGATGATTATTACGCCGGGCGCGGCCTGAGCTCCCTCGATCGGGGCATGACATGAGCCCATCTTCCACCTTGTCTTTTAGGGGCCATCCTTGGTACCCCTATGAGCCCTATACTCTGTCCTCTCTCTAAAATCCCGGCGGCTATCAAATTGTCGTCGGTGAAAACTTCGTTTATTTCTCATAGTTCAGCAGGCACCGCCTGTAGCGTCCTCACTAGCTCTTTATATTGGGCTCTTTCGAGCCGTGGAATAGCAGCTATAAAAGAAACACGTCAATGAATTCAGCATCAATCTAAATTATCCAATCATGGTTAACAACGAAACGAGTAATGAAACTTACATTTGACCAGCTACCGCCTAGCGAATCCTGGTGGGCACCTTACATAAAACCACTCTGTTTTGAAGTACCTCAACTTGCCCCATGTGCCTGCCACAACTTGGCAATTCCTAACAGCTTCCAGGAAAGTGAATGATGGATTATCCGCCCGACTCTTAATATAAATAAATATCTGATCTCGTCAACAGTCGGGGGACGGAAGAGATGTTCCATAAATATAATGTATAAGCTGTTGAGAAGCGTATATCCGTTGGGATGAAGGTGAGAAGGTGCGATCCTCAGAAAAAATAGCACATCCCAAATGAATTAGTTGAACAAGGGCATTGTTCCAGTCCAGCACATGAATCTGTTGCATGCAGTGAACCCTTTCGGGGGATTGTGTGCCTTGTCTTTCGAACCTGGCAACCGAACTTCTTCTAAAGATAGCCCGTGTCTAAGGCAAATTCTTCCTATCATTTCTTCTGTAATCTTGGATCAGACGGAATCTTTCGGATTCAATATCACCACTTCATCTGGCAGTTCATCTAGGGCGGGATTAATTGTATCTACCGGGATATCTGACCTTTCTATTCTGGGGAGTGGAGGACTTTGAACTTCTTGCTGCTCTGAGCTTCTGGGATTCATATCCATTGAACTCGGTAAAAAACCATTATTAGATGGTAAAAAAGACTCGAGTCCCCCAGGTGGAAAGTGAGTGATCGTGTTGTGTAGTAAAGCGCTACACAATACTCTAAATATCTACAAGGTTGAAAGATGATAAAGAGACAAGACTTCGAGATTCAACCGGAGTGACCCTCATCGCTGACCATTCTCAACCGTTCCATTCTGACTTCGAAGAACCATCCATGTCAAAATTTGTAACATTTATCAAGTTACAGTTCCATTAACGAGCTTTGAAGGATAATCATTTATGCAGTTTTACGATAAATTCCAAATATGCAGGGCTAAAGCTCGTCGGGGTTAAGTGTTCGAGTATGCAAAAAGCAATGGAATTTGTATCCATCATGGTTCGCTTTGGATCGTTCCCCTAAAGCCAAGGTTCGTATCGATCAATGACTTAGACCGATAACATTTTCGTATCGATAAAACCTTCATATCGATCACTGGTGCGTATCGATCACTTCATATTGACCGCTTCGTATCGATCCAAGGACTATGGTTTCAGATCGATTACACCACATCTCATCCACATCGATATGATATGCTCCACCTCAGATTGACCATTGAGCCACTGCTCTTCGCCTCGATCACAAAGACTACTTTCCATCATCTCCAAAGTATTCTAATCAATTCCATCTCGCATCAATACGAGTTCAAGATAGACATGGGGTCAGTGACTACATTCGCTCTACCCAGTTACCCTCCTTCTTCTCAAAACCTCCAAGCCGCCTTTGGCCACACTCTCGACCTCACCCCAGCCACACTCCGGTTCCAACGACACCGGAGATGGCCGTTGCCATGAATGAAATGGCACGAAACTCGAGTCTCATCATTTTAAGCATGATTCTATCAATTGGTTACCTAGCTCGAAGAATCTAAGTTAGGGATTATTGGTTTGGTATTTGAAGACGAAAGACCTGCAGTTTCTTTTTCTTCTCTGATGGATACGAAATAGCAACAAGAGGAAGGTGAAAAATATTCTAAGTACCAAAACGTATTTATACTTCTTCATATCCAAAGAAAAAGACGATTCGTATCCCAGTCATAATACCGATTGAAGCAGTCAACATGCCGATCGATACGAAGAACACTGCGCGCTTGTGCCTAGATCGTTCGTATCCATCGATACGAAGCACGTCTTTCGTATCCATCGATATGAAGCACAGCCGAACCCCATCATTTCGTATCCATCGATACGAAGCATTACCATGGAATAATACCTATAAATCTCGTATCCACCGATACGAAGAGCCGGTCGCACAACAACCTAAGCCAAACCATATCCATCATTATGGATACACCATTTATAAATCATTTCGTATCCATCGATACGAAGAGCCAGCCGAACCCCATCATTTCGTATCCATCGATACGAAGCACGTCTTTCGTATCCATCGATATGAAGCACAGCCGAACCCCATCATTTCGTATCCATCGATACGAAGCATTACCATGGAATAATACCTATAAATCTCGTATCCACCGATACGAAGAGCCGGTCGCACAACAACCTAAGCCAAACCATATCCATCATTATGGATACACCATTTATAAATCCATCTTGTATCAATCCCCATCGATACGAAATCGGCCTTGATACACCCCGGATCAATCCAGGAGAGGATCAATACGAAGAAGGGGATCAAAACAACCATCGACCATTATTGCAACTTAGATTTCACATCGACCTAGAAGAGGATCGATACGAAACTCGATTATAAAGAACCCCTCCATCGATGGCAAGAACCTCTTTTCACCAATATCAATTTAAAAAGAAAAGAAAAGAGAAGAAGCAAGAACTTGACGACGGCCCATGGACGTGCAAACGTGAATGGGAGTCGGGTTAAAATATGTGCATGCATGTTATACTAACATTCGATTTTCAAAGTTAACGGGAATTGAATGCTTACTTGGAGACAGCCAGAACAATCAACAACAAATTGCTAGCACTTGAACTTCAACTGCAATTCAATATTTATACTGCTGGAAATCAACCGAAGGTTACATCTCTTGACAAAAGGACAACAACTGTTCAGTAAATCGGATAGAGCCTTTTCAGAATGAAGATTGCAGCTTTTCAAAGCACGTCATGTTCACACAAGACGTAATTTGGGGGGCAAATGTTATCCCACCTTTTGGGAAGGCCGTGATACCAAGGACTTGACTAGAGACTGAAGACAATCCGCTCCGGAGATTGGTTATCTACAAGTTCACGATGGATACATGCAAACTTGGCCCGAGTCCGGATCGAGCTACAATTAGCATGGTATGACAAGCAAAGCTATGAAAGGCAATATTCCAAATTTCAGATCAATCGAAGTTCGTATACTCAAGTTATGAATCGATCAAGGTCCATGTGAAACATGTCCATTTGGTCTGTATCCATCATTTCGTATCCATCACCATCGATACGAAGTGAACATAACTCCATCACTCGACATCCATCATTTGTATCCATAAGGTTCGAACCAATATCGATGGACTTCAACACTTCCCGGATCGATCACACTCCATTTGACCAGCAGCCGCATGTTTCGTATCGATCACCTACTTAATCGATACGAAGAGTATAGTTGGTGATCGATATGAAAGAGGGAGTAAAGCATCGATACGAAAAGCAGAGCATCGATTGGATATGAGGGGAGTAGTCAACCCAAAAGAATCGGTCCTTATGCATGAATTTAGGATCTTCACAAAGGATGCACGCCACGTCATCGATACGAGAGGATCGATACGAATCCAGTGATACGAAGGCTTCATCTTTACTAGCAAACTCAATCTTGGATCGATCATATCACTCAAACCACCAATCCAAATGCCATGAAATTTTCACAGAAAGTTGCATATCATCTCAGGAACGTCCATGATCAATCGCAGCTCAATTGGAGCATTTCCTGATCGATACGAAAGTAACATGGATCGATCAGGAATCAATCCCAAACAACTCCAGATCGATTATGTGGACCCACCTACGCATAAGAAAGGGTACTCTGAGATTCAAGGCGGATATTTTCAGCTTCACACCTATAAATAGCACCTTCGTTGCAACTAAAAAAGGGCTTCTTTTATGTTGTTGCGCGGGTTGAACTCCATTGTAATTTGAGTGTTAGTCATTGTACTATTGTAATTCATTTTATAATCAGAAATAAACAACAAATCCTTCAAAGTGGACGTAGGCCACTGTGCTGAACCACTATAAATTCTTGTCTTCTTTCTGCTATTGCTTATTTTCTTGGTGTGATTGTTAGATTAGCCTCATTTTACATTTTATTTCTTCATTCTAATCTCTTCAATTACATATGAAGAGTGTTGTGCCCCTTTTTTGTACAAACACGTGAGATGTGAAAAACATCGTGGACTCCTGCCAATCTATTCGGTAGCTTCATACGATAAGCAAGCCTTCCTATCCATTCCAAAGGTTGGAAAGGCCCAACAAATATTGGTGCCAATTTCCAAGATTTATCAAACCTTACAACTTTTCTAAGAGGGGAGATTTTGATAAATACCGAGTCTCCAACCTCAAATTCTAACTCTTTCCTTCTTTTATCTGCGTAGGCGGTCTTGGGCTGCCTTCATACGTTGCCTAATCAACTCTACTTTTTTTCGAAGTATCGTGAATCAAATCTGGTTCGAGCAGAATTTTGTCAGTAGTTTCATACTAAAAATTTGACGATTTGGATGGCATCCCATAAAGCGCCTTAAAGGGGGCCATACCAATCGTCACTTAGTAACTATTATTATACGTGAACTCAAATAATGGTAGATGTTGCTCCCAATGTCCTTCGAAGTCCATGATGAAAGCTCTCAATAAGTCCTCCAACATTCTATTCACCCTTTCAATTTGACCATCGGTCTGTGAGTGATAAGCAGTGCTAAGGTTCAACGAAGTTCTTAAAGCTGCCTGCAAACTCCTCCAAAACTCACTAATGAATAAGGAGCCCCTGTCACTAATAACGCTCACTGAAACTTCATGTAGTCGAACCACCTCCTTAAAATAAGCATGTGCTAGAGATGTTGCGGTCCTATTGTTCCTAACATGAATAAAATGGGCACTCTTAGTGAGTCTATCTACTACGATCCAAATAGCTTCATTGCCCGTCTGACTCCTAAGAAATCCTTCTACGAAGTCCATCGAAATGTGTTCTCATTTCCAAGTCGGAATCTCCAATGGTAACAACAATCTCCCGGGTATCCCTTGCTCAGCCTTCATCCTTTAACATGTCAAAAATTTAGCAACAAACTCAGCTACTCTCTTCTTCATTTCCAGCCAAAAGAAAATTCTCTTCATAACCCTATACATTTTATCTCCTCTGGGGTGAATGGTCATCTTCAAGTGGTGACACTCTGCAAGCACTTCCTCCAACACACTGTCAATCATTGTGACATAA
Organism: Allium fistulosum; assembly: GCA_030737815.1. NCBI lineage: Eukaryota > Viridiplantae > Streptophyta > Magnoliopsida > Asparagales > Amaryllidaceae > Allium > Allium fistulosum. The sequence continues at coordinate 788,455,130 of CM060903.1, forward strand.
AGGCATCCATCCTTCTTAAACATCCCTTCTCGTCAACTTCATATCTACTGACATGGGGAAGAAAGTTCTCCTCTTCTCAACTTATCTAGAATCTTTTTTATCCTCTCATCCTTCTTTTGCTCAAGCCCAATGCGGTCCATCAAAGTCGGTCTAACCTCCATCGCTACCAAAAAGCCTTGGATGGGTTCTGTTGTTGGTTGGAAGTTGAAATTTGAGAGGAACTCCAACTGCCTCCATTCATATATAGAACCTAAGGCAGCATGCCTCCGACTAAGGGCGTCAGCGACGAAGTTCCCTTTTTCGGGGGTATATTGTATACCAAAGTCGAATGATACTATGTACTTCATCCACCTCTACTGCCTAAGGTTTAAATCTCTTTGGGAAAAAAAGCATTTGAGTGATTTATGGTCAGTGAACAACTCAAACTTTTCTCCCAAAAGATAGTGCGTCCACATCTTCAAGGCAAAGATAATAGCTGCCAACTCCAAATCATGAACTGGGTATCTCATTTCATGGTACTTCAGTTGCCTACTAGCATAAGTTATTACTCTTCCTTCTTGCATGAGAACTGCACCCAATCCTATGCCACATGCATCCGTAAAAACTATAAAGACTTTGTTCCATCCGGAATGGTAATAGGTGAACTTGTCAATAATCCCTTACATTTCTCGAATGCTTCAGTGCATTTATCATCCCAAGAAAAGACTAGATTCTTCTTGGTAAAGTGGGTTAAAGGGACAGGTATTTTTGCAAAGTCCTTTATGAATTTCCTATAATAGCCTACCAACCCGAGAAAGCTCCTATCCTCTATTGCATTCTTTGGAATTCTCCACTCTTGAATAGCTTACACTATTGCGGGGTCTACCGCCAATCCATGCTCAGAAACAATGTGTCCAAGAAACCTTACCTTATTCTTTCAAAAGTGACATTTTGCAAATTTGGCTCTAAGGGGTGCCTCCTCAAGGTCCCTAGTATTTCCCTTAAGTAATTATCATGCTCTCCTTCACTCTTGGAGAATACTAAGATATCACGAACAAACATTACGAATTTATTAAGTTGTACTCTACTTATCAAATCCACAGTGTATGCAGGGGCATTCGTCAATCTGAAAGGCATTACCTCCCACTCATAAAATCCATCTAGTGTGCCGAATGTCGTCTTTGACTTGTTGTCCTCCGTAATCCTCAACTAATGTAATCCAGTTGCCAAGTCCAATTGGAAGAAGTCTTTGGCTCCCACAAGTTGGTCGAACAAGTCATCTATCCTAAGTAAGGGATGCATATTCTTTCTTGTCAACTTGTTAAGTTCCCTATAATCGACGCATAGTCTCAATGAGCTGTCTACCTTAGTGGCGAAAATAATAGGGGCCGATGAATCCCTTTTGCAACAGCTCTGAGATTTGCTTGTCCAACTCACGCCTTTCTATAGGGGCCATGTGTCTTAATGGCATAGTGACTGGTCTAGCATCCTTCTCCAAATCAATTCTAAACTCAATCGCCCTTTAGGGTGGGAGACCTAAGACTTCTTCAAAGACATCGGGAAATTCTTGGACTACACGTACAAATGAAAGCTCTATATGAGACAGGCTCAACGAGTACAAACTTGACTTGACTAAGCCTTGGGGTATACAATGGACCTCTAAGCTTGCCCTCTACAACGCTTTAATCGTACAACCCTCCTATCGCAATCTAAAATTGTCCCGTAGTACGATAACCAATCCATTCCCAAAATAAGTCCATACCCCTCAAAATTTAGAATGTGCACATTACATATGAAATCAATGTTACATATGTCCACAACTAGGTCTTTGCAAATTAAAGAGAGATGCATCAACCTCCCAATAGGATTAGAGACTACTATTAGGCTGACGACATGGTAGGTTTGAAAATTTAAGGAGTTAATTATATTTCTAGCTATAAATGAATGCGATGCTCTGGAATCAAATAGGGTACGAATTATAGCCCCGAAAATAAGAGTCATACCTTCCAATGCTGACTTCCCTTAATCTCTAGAGGGTTGTCTGCTCGAAATAAGGGTAGCCTTAATGGCGTAGGCTTGTCCACTCGGCTCTTCCTTCACCTTCGCCAGCTTCAGGCATTGGCTCTTGAGCTGCCTTTCCTCATGGAAATGATGGCACTTTCCCTTAAAAGCTTCCTTCATCAGACTCACCCTAAGATCTTTGGCTACATGACCCTTCTTTTGGCATCTCTTACACACTTTACTCTCTTTCTTGAACTTCCCTTTCGACTTCTTATTCAACCAGGAGTTCCCTTTCTTGGTCTGATTTTGAACGTGTCATGCTTTCTCTTTCTCCACCTCTTTTTCTTCCTCACTAGCCGTCTGCAGCATAACCATCTCAACCAATCCATCTCAACCAATGTCTCGTATGTGGTGCTAGCAGGTACTTGGTTTAACAACAATTCTCTAAGCGAGGATTCAGGCCTTTCACAAATTTCATGGCATTTTTTATACGTGCATCGGTCAAAGTCATCCCAAATTTAGCCAACTCTGTAAACTTACTAATGTACTCCTTTAAAGTGGAGTCTCCCTGCTTAAGCTGTATAAATTTCGCCAGTTGTAAACTCATTTCTGCCCTAGACATAAATTTTGACTCGAATATGTCCTTGAATTCATCCCAAGTGAAAATCCTACCAACGTTCTCCTCAACCACAATACTCCACCAATCTTGGGCTTCCCCCTTGAGATGCCAAGCTGCCATCCTCCTCTTCAGCTGATCCTCTGAACCGAGCTCCTGAAATATCTTCTCGCAGTCATTTATCCATGCCTTTGAATCCACAGAACTCTATGTTCCAGAATATACTCTTTCTCTCATATTAAGAAAATCCTTACACATATTTGGAAAGTTAACAGGATGGGGTGCTGCATTGGCAGGCGGGGCAACGGGTGTCGTCGGTGCAGCTTGAGAAATGGGGACTTCACCTACTTGCCTGACGTATTGTTTAAACCATTCGAATATCCCTCGAATAGCGGGCCTTCTTCAAGGAGGGTTCTCAACCTCAGAAGAAGAAGAATTATCAACCATATCAATTATCTGTTGGTTGAGCTTTTAGTTATAACTTCCTAAGATAGTATTATATGCTAAAAAAAGATTTGCCTAGTGTGTGTGCATATGTTCAAAATAAGAGTGTGTGTGTGTGTGTCTGTATGTGTGTGTATATGTATATGTATATATATAGTTGGGGATTTTGGAAAACATTTTCAAAAATAACAAATATGCCACTCATACGTATGTTTTTCCCCGTTGATCAGATAAGCTAAGCTCTGATACACAATGTAACCATCACCCAGATACGGTGGTGGCTACAAATGGTAATCTCAAGCACCTTAGTTTTACGGCCAACCTCTCGACTGTCCAGGTTATTCGCCGTCAACCCACATTATCGGGACATGTAGGGGTAAGAGACAAAGCTTCGCTATAGTTCGTAGTGCGAGAACCCCCTATCACGTTGCATCAACATGCAATCAGGTCTGGTGAATAGAAAATCTCGAGCCTTTCTATATCAGTACTTGGGCAGTATAATTAAAATAAGGATATGTCTTTCACATTTTAAACTATATTCAAAACCATTTAATACTTCATATAAGTGAAAGAGGCGAACCCTCAAACCACCACTTAATAAGTTCAATCCCCGTAGCAGGTTTTTCCATAATCAATGATCCATAACCAGTTATTAATGTCTACCAATGCGAGAGATAGAACCCAAGTCACTTAATACCTTTTAATGGGAAATAGGCAGGCTCTGACCATTTAAGATCTCAATTAAAGTAGACCCCCATCATTAAATACTCATTCCCAAGACGTACTCTATACAGGTATCTATCTAGCTGACATTGCACGGAAATCTCTTCGGACACTTCATACTTCCTGTTGAAGTGGCCATTTGCGAGATATCCTCTACCATGCCTAAATCCAATCCTAAATATTTAATAATTCATATAAGGAAAATATATGAGCCCGCAAACAACCACTTAATACCTTCAATTCTCTAAAGTAAGTCCTTCGTATTATGACTCATACCCCATGGAGACGTCTCACATTAGTCCGACTATTTGTAGGAACTGGTAGCTAGATTAGCTGGACAGATTTAACCTACAAAATTGAGACTAACCTCACATCATCTGTGGTTACTTATTATAGGTAATGTCTCACATCAGCCCTAAAGTCACATTGCTGGTAGCCAGATTAGCTGGATAAACTTTTACCTGCTTTTGACAGACATTGCATCCCTATAACCTAGTCATATTTCATAACACTCTCTAAGTGTAATTACACATCTCACCGTATTCATTAATTAAGCCTTATAAGAAATCCATCTTATTTTGCATAACTAATTACTTTCCTAAGGGGGATTTAAATGATAGTTATTAATCTAATTAACTACGCAATTAATACATTACAATTGCATGTTATTTACGCTAGTTTGTATACATATAAGTACATATTTATTAGACATGCGGAGAATACTTCCTAAACTAACGTTCAAATGTCAAATCTTTCAATATTATACAAATCTCATTTCCATAATAGCATTAATAGCATTTTTTATACCATAAATCCAATATTCCAAAATCAAATCAATAGACTTGCGCTTAGAATCCAATTCCAACTTATTTTATATTAAAATAATGGAATAAAACAATAATAATGGAAACTTACAGTTTAATAGGTTTTACACTCTATTCAACTTTTTTTACATAAAATTAGACAAGGGAATTTTTATTCAGTTTATAGAAATAGGATAAACTACGAGTAAGAATTCGTATCTTACACACCATTTCTAGATCAAATTCCTTAATCAAATCCAAAGAAAATGAATAAGAAGTGGAATAGAAGGTAAACACATATATTGCTAAATCCACAAAAACTCCATTATTTTAATATAAAACAATTAAGATTCCAATCTAAGAATTAATATTTCGCTTTGGAGGAATTTTGAGGTTTTTTAATATGATGCCTTCGTAATCTAAAGCTCCCCAAGGAATATATCAAATCCAAACTACACTATTCAATTACAAAATAGAAAAACTAGAATTTCCACTCACAAAGGTGCTTAACTTTGCCTTCTTTTGGATTTGACCACTTTCAATGAACCCTTTCGGGTCTTTTCTTTTTGATACATATACAGCAAGAGATTTGTATATACGTTAAATTCAAAAAAAATAGGTGTTTGAAGGAGAAGGGATTGAGAAAATAAACAATAAACGAAGTTAGATGTATAGGATTTCTTACCTGAAACCCTAATGGAGTTTTCGGAATCTATGAAGAGATGATCTGATAAAGCTTCGCTAATGTTTGAAAAATATTGTGTGAATAAAAGTGAGAGGACTAAGCTCTTAATTATAGTGGTTGGAACTCAGAACCGTCGGATGAAGGTTGGTTTAAAATGACAAAATCGGGTACATTAAAATAGCCAAAATACTAGCCGCCATCAACATACAGCGGTCGACCGCCGCCTTCCCACCGGTCGACCGCTAGCAGTCGACGTTGGTCGACCGGTCGTGGGTAAGGTCGTCTGCCCCCTTTATTGTGGAAATATTTTGATTGTTGTTGATTTGTTTTTATTTAATTCCTTAATTATAATTTAATGTTAATGTTAATCTTAACGTTCACTTGACCCCCAATTATAATTACGGTTAACTTTTGAATTTCAAATTTGGGAATTAATTATTTATTTGAATTTGAATTCTATTATAATTATTTTAATCCTGAAAACTTCAAACGCCCATAAGTTCTTCGTTTGTGCTCCATTTTCAACATATTATATATGAAAATTGATCAGAATTTTGCCACGAACGCAACGACATAACTTTCGTGGTCAAATTCCAAATTTTGCAAAATTTCCATTTTTACTTCTACCTTATTTAAATTAGTTTATCCAATTTATTTATTTATGATTGATTTTACGAGGTGTCATAATTTTTGAGATAAAGTTTTCTAATTGTTTTTACCACAATCAGTTTTCTAATCGTTTAAAAAAAATTATTTTAAAATTTTGTTTAAAAAGTCAATTTTTTTTTACTGTTCATGCACGGATACATGCATACCCACCCACGACTTCACCGACTTAGTTCATTTATATCGATCATCAAGGAGAAATCGTATTATCGTGCGACATGGTTGACTAACACGACAACAATAACAGTTATGGAAACGACGATTTCGACGATGAGGTGACAGCCACATGATCGTTGGGAATTAGGCTTCACCATGGAGTGCTCCAGTTCGACGTTTAGGGGTATTGGACGGGTTAGGTCATCGAGACAGTTGTGACGCTAAGGTTGATGGAGCTTTCGATGGCCTCTAGCGGTCGAAAAAATAGAGTCAGCGGACCAACGATGGCAGCTAGGGTTTAACTGAGAGGGAAGGTAAGTTTTATGTTTAGTCCTCACTAAATTTAAAACTATATTTTAAAACCTGTTTTTCAAACACAAAAACCCTCATATACGAACTCCGTTTTGCGTACAATTTGTAGCGTCGGGTTCATATTAACATTTTGAACACATTAATATTATTTACCTGCATATCATACGCTTATATATGATATTATTATTTAGATGTTATATATACATTAATTTATTATTGGAATATTTATAAATTACTAGTGTTAATTAGAATTAATACATTAAGACATTATTTGATTCAAATATTTGATATTTGAATTAAGATGAATTATAATCATTTAAATTTATAACATCAATTTAATCAACACTGGATTCAAAAATTGCAATTAAAAATTGCACTAAAAATTGCTATTTGAATTTATATTAAAATTATTTAATTATTTATTATAATTTAAGTATTAATTAATTATTAATCATTATATATAAATTACTTTATTATTAAATTTACATTTTAATAAATGTTATCTAATATGGCAATGAATTATCTAGTTAAACATTTTGAACAAATAAAAATACTGTAGCTCATATTATTAATAATAATAATACAAAGATGATATAATATAACTTAAAAATCAAATTGAACTCATCCAATAAAACATTAAATATGATTTAAGTTCGAAACTTGTGTAGCGTGATTCGAACGTTTATTGACATGTGAAATGTTGTCCAAGTGGCATACTGTATATAAAGTACCATTTCAAAAAAAATATGATTTAATGTTAACAACTTTATTCATAATAATACTATAAAAGATCTAGTGCACTATATCAGGGTATTCTAACTTGTTGGGTGTAGGAGATAATTCAGGTTTAGGTATGGATACCACTTGGTATATTGATCATGAATTACCTATACATTAGTTATTATACGGTTCAGAGATATTTTTTACTCACCAAGCTTTGTGTATGTCCCCATCTATTTTCCTCTTCTTTTGTTACCTATATGTAAATATATTGACTTGATTAGTCGTCGAGACCACTGAAGTAGCTAACACTTTTACTATCTACATTTATCATCTAGTTATCATTGTTATTAAATACATGTCAAACTTATCCTATTGTACCAAAACAACTGTATAGAGATTTGATGTATGACTCGATAATTGTATATTTATCGATGTATGTACCGCGATTTGAACATGAGGTTGTTGTTGTAGTTTTTTGTTTCATATATGATATTTTATATTATGTACACATATCTATGTTGTTATTATACTTTATTCCTTCCGTTATGCATAGATTTGTGTAGATGGTTTTGTTATTACTAAATTCCCTTAGGCCCTATTTTCTTGGGTATCCATTGACCCGATGCCAATTTGTGTTATGATTCTGAGTATTATGAAAATGCAGAACCTTAAAGGTGTTGCCTTTATCTACACTAGTATAAATGGCACGCATGTGCACCTAATAGCTAGAGATATTTACTTTTTATTTAGTAGAAAATTAATGGACGGATATGTGCTATAAGTGCAAAAGTTTTGATGGTCCCAACATTTTTATTTCAAGCAATTTTGTTGGTGTTATCAGTTGCAAATCAATAGTGAAATTTCATTGATTGATGATCGGAAAGTTAATGGTGGTGGAGGTTACAAAGCGATGATGAGGTTTCATTGATGGGTGTATGAATGTATGGTATTTTTGAAATTTCAAAAAGACACGGTGAAAATCATGTTCATTGAATTCTCTTCATATGAGAAATAGCGGGCACATGCTAGATCTAGATTTTAGGAACATTACTTGAACAAATGGACTTTAAATTAATGCCAGATGGAAAAATGATTAAGAAAACAAAATAAAATGCAATATAAGAAAACTTACACACATGCTCACGTTTGAGGTTAGGCAACATCTTCCATTACAAACTGGTGGTAATTTTTTTAAAGAGATGGAGAATTAAGAAAAACTGAATGTGAGAACAAAATAAAAAAAGTAAGAAAGGAAAAGGGTGAATAGAAGATTAAAAAAATTACCTAATTGTAGAGCTATTATCCATCATTAATGGACATTCTAAATGAAGAAATTGTTCAATCCTATTTTAAATGAAGAAATTATTCGATTCGATTTGGTTCTGTGCAAGATGGGATTGTGCTTGTACTTTATTTTCTGAAATTACTAAGGTAGGGTTTGATTTACCCTTTTAAATTTTGGATTTTCATTCATACAAAAATGCGCACGACGCATGTATATTGTGGAAAACGATTAATTTAGAAAACAAAGTTAACATACAAAATAGAAAACAATTTTTTTTTGTTATAAACTAAAAAGAGATAAGAAGTCGTTAGAAAAAAGAAGAGAGGAGAAAATGTTATTCACTATGATATCAGTTACATAGAGATTGATTATATTACATATGCTCCTTTATATATAGGCCTTGGAGCATGAGATTGAATATATCCCATAATGTGGGACTAAATAGAAAAACACAAAAGCATATTCACTTTTATATTTACATATATTATAACACTCCCCCTTGAATATGTATCTTCAAAATCTTGGATGCTCATATGGTAGCTAGAAATTGTTCCTTTTGAAACGTCCATGACAATTGCTCCCCCTCATTATTATCTTGCTTTCATACATCCATTCAGTCGTTATGAATATTGTCTGTTGCCTTAATAAGTATTTGCATATCGCAACTACCACTTCAATGGATATTAAGGGTTTCATTACAATAATACTTAAAAATAGGAAGTAATCTACTCATCATGAATTATATCAAGATTTTCATTACAACAATACTTAAAAGAAGTTATAATCTACGCTCCTTGTTCTTTACCTTCTTTATAACCACCAAAGTTATTTATATTCTTCAGAAATTTATGCAGTTTCATTGTTTATTATGATTTAAACAATATTTATACCTTCAGGATATTTTAAGTGTTTCAAACACTTTCACTGCTTCAATCAATTCAATTATCTCTAAAAACAACATCCCCATGGCACTTAACATGTTGTTGATACTATATGTGCTTTAATAATTTTAGTGTGCTTTTGCCACTTTATATACATGTTTCTAATTTTATTTTGTGGACTACAGGTCCACATTTCTTATTTAAGAGAATTTCATGATGGCCAATCATGTTTTTCTCTAATCCAGGATTTTTAATCCATTTATAAACATAAGCGCTTTGTTATTTAAAAATTTATAATCAATGATTATTTATTGTCAGTTCTAGATATGATTTATTGAGATCTCTTTATTTATCATATTTTAGATACCTAAACCACTTCTAGGGTTATTTGACAATCATGTCATGGATATCTTTCAGAGCACCCTTAAGTGTTTCTTCAAGAACACTACCTCCTTTATTTGGCATCTTTATTACTTACTCCAAAAATATTTTGAACCGACTTTTGAACAACATTTCAGATGTAGTTTACACATTTTGATCCTTCAGGGATTCAAATCTATATTGGAGAAAATTTACTAGGGATATTATTGATAATTTATTCAAGTTACTTAATATTTTACATCATTGTATATTTTAACAAATATTTAACACTAATGATCAAAATGAGCTTGTATCCCTTTTATCCTCCCCTCAATGTTGACAAACATTGTCACATTAAAAAATAATCATATTTGGATTCTCATTTTGATCCATTATGATATTACTACTAGCAAATACACCATACATATTAATAATAGGAGGATGATTCTTTTATCAGTTGATAAAGTGCATTCAATTGATATTTCTTATTAGAGTTTGTTCTCATTCATTGATCTAGCCAATTAGAGGAATTTACTTATTGTGTAGATCATTTGAATACATACATGACTTCAGATCATTCAACATTTATGTTGATTGAATTTTAAATCACTAAATAATATCTATGCATAATCTATAAGATGAGCTTATAACAAACTTCAGGTTGTTAGCTGAATATTTACATATATGGATGTATACATGCGTCCACGTATTACACATATATTATAAATTTTCATATTCTTTTTAATTTGAATTAGTGATTTTTTAGAACAAACTATTACAAGGATCCAAACTATTAATTTCTATTTATAAATCAATGTCAATGTGAATCCGTCAAAACCGCATGATAATGTTCAAAACATTTGGTTTGGAACCATATCGAACTTTTGGTTCGAACAAAATATACACACAACTTCAAGTTGTTAAGTTTTATTCCTCAATTATATCTCAAATATCAGTTTTGAACATTAATTATGATTACTTATCAAAGAATAATTTATAATTGCATATAGACATTTCTACACATCTCTTTTGAGAGTTCTGCAAAAAAAAATACAGCAAAAATAATAATAAGAGTATCTTCTGGATACTTGGAATGTTACAGATACAGATCTCCACAAGACCGTATGTATAGCTTGCATGAAAATTATGATATGAAATATAGACTATCTCTTCTGGAGAATATTTAAAGATATTTCTTCAAGAAATGATTATGCGTGTAATATTTCCTATGAAATAATAACTAGGAACATGACCTTTATGATATATTTAGACATATGAACATAGAACAATATATTCTAGAGATAATTTAATTTCTTACCTATTTGGGAGGTTTGATATAATTATAATGAAATATATGATACACGTTGCATAGCTTTCAAACTTTTAGGATCTAATCTAAACTAAATTAGGATCCTTCATAATCAAATTTCTATGCATTTATTTGGTTTAATAAAATTACCAAATATATAAACAAATCTCTTCTAGAGATATGTTATCATTTCCTAATTTATTAGTCTCTTTTAGGGATATTTTATTATCACACTTCTGGAGTGAATTTATCTCTTCTAGAGATATATATGCACTATTGGAATGCCCACTGTTTTAAATCTCGGCCATCTCGGCCGAGATCTCGGTTGAAGGCTTGGGCGAAACGAAACATGAGATATCGGTTGATATCTCCTTTCGATTATATCGACCGAAATTTACATATATCGGTCGATATTTGGAGCGAAACGATATTCCGAGATATCCCGGATATATTGTTTTTTTCAAAAAAAATAGACGCATCTCAATCTATCATAAAAAAAATGAACAAAGCTTTTTTCTTTCTAATTTAACTTCTAAAATATCGAACTCTCTCTTCTCCAGAAAGAAAAAATCGAACTCCCTCTTTTAAAAAAATTTGAACTCTCTCTTCCAACATCCGACAGCTCGCGGTTGCTTCCAATTTTCGACTACTCGATCTCGCTTTTAACAGTCTGCAGCTTCGTCTTCGACCAATCTCTCTACTCTCTACATGTATGTAAATTAGGGTTGTTTCTATTTTAATGAAATTCAATTTTACAAAAATTGAACATGCAGTATAATTTAGAGTAGATTTACAAGTAGATTTAGTTTGTTATTCTTACTGCATAACCTTCTGCAAGTAGATTTGCATTGCCTGAAACCCTTCGATTCCTGATATCTCTTATATGCATTTGCTTTTATTTGCATCAGTTCCTGATATTGTTAGTATGTTATTCTTACTGCATATATGTAATTGTATAAAACCTTCTTTTTTCAGTTAATTTGTCGTCTTTCATCTACTTATATGTAATTACTAAAACTGATGATGTTTTGTAACTTTTGTTGAACAATTTCATATAGTTGAAGTATAATTGCATTATTTTTTTCAGTTAAAATAGTGAAGATTAGTTGCAGTAATTCGATAAATGTTAAATAAACCGATACCATGCATTTTTTGCTATAAATTATGTGATGTGTTATACTCCGATATGGTCCCGAGATGAACTTTAGGTCCGAGATGTAAATCCGATATTAGCGTCCGAGATGCACTCATCTCGTCCGAGATCTCCCCCGATACGATACCGAGTCACTACAATCGTCGAGACGAAACGTGTCTGATATCCGAGATTTAAAACCTTGGGAATGCCACATCAATGTACAATATTTCTTTTGTAGAAATTACATAATTACTACCTTTACAATAACATAAAACATCCATACTAGAGATTTTTGTTGTAACTATCTTTGAAATGACATATCAAACTTTAAACACAGTAACAAAATTAGATGAATCAAATGAAAGTAAGATGCGAAGATAAAACCACTACTTTTGGAGTGTAATACTGATATACAATTTCCCTTTTTTTAGGGATAAATTATTGTTATTACTTCGAAACTTTTATATGATATTCCTTCAGGAAATATAGTGCTTCCTTTTAAGGAATTGCAACGTAACAAAAATACAATTCCTATAACATCTCTTCTACGATGTTGGATTTTGCAATATAAATATAAATAAATCTCTAAAAAATCTCTTTAGGAGATTAATATACACACACACATCCGTGTATATAAATAGTATGACATATAAATTATCTATTATAGACAATGTTAAAATGTATTTCTATAACTAAATAGCTAGCCATATGTACATAAAAGTAATTTATTAAAACATTGGGTTTTTTTTTTCATGATTAGAAAAAAACCAGATCTACTAATTATTTTATAGTACTTATCAAACTTCAAGTTTGAATTATCATAGGTTTATCAATGAGAAAGCAACAAAGAGAATAATTAAATTACATTTACTCATTGAAATGAAATTAGACTTTGCATTGCGCAAAACCTTTTAATTGATCATGTATACTTTTCCATAATTGGAAGTAAATAATTAGGAAAAATAATTTAAACCGACTACAATATATAAATTGAAATGTTATTTGAATTCATACCAAATAATAAACATCCCTTTCCAAGACTAAATTAATAGTTACTTTTTCAATCCGGTGATGTTTGAAATATCATATCATATATAACATAATATCTTCAGGATATTTGGTTAATATAATGTAAATGTGAAGATATAAGGTAAGGTATAACTCATTTGGAGATTTTTGTAATATCTAAAATGTAGCATCATTATCTCATATGATGATTTATCAATTTCCTTTAACTTCTTCAAGAAGTACAACCTTATCATTTTACACAATTTCAATAGAGCTTCGGGTTTCTAATTTATGAACTTCAAGTTCATTAATTTGTTATGAACTTTAGGTTCTCAAATTTTGTGTGAACTTCTCCTTTTTTTTGCTTGTATATTTTGAAATTTAAAAAAAAATGCTGACAAGAATTCGAACTTGTCAACTTTATCAGAAAGTCTTTTCATAATTCAAGACTTCAGGTCTTGGACTTTGAGTTATACAACTTCTATTAAAATAATTTCTTTGCACAACTTCAGGTTGTTGTCAAAACCTATTTCCGTTTGACGATTAAATTTTCTGATCCACTTTTTTTTTTAGTTAGAACTTCTGGTTCTTTATTTTGAGGAACCTTGTAATTCACTAATTTATGGAAACTCAACCTTTTATCATTATAGAAACTTCAGGTTCTCAATTCTTATTTCTTTTTTCCTTTTTTTTAGGAAATATTGAAAGATATTAAGCTTATCATGTAAGCTTTTATTAATATTTCCATTCATTTTAGATGTGCTAAATCAAAATCAATGTTGGATCTAAACTTAATACGATCTTCTAGATACGTATTATCTTTATATTTGTTTCTCTAAGAAACAATAAAATATTTCTTCTGGAAATATAAATCATATATCAAAATAATTTTCAAAGCCTTCATTCAAATCTAAATCAAATCAAAAGGTTTTCAAAATGAAAATTCCATTTACCAACCATGTTTGATTTCTCTAATCCATCTCCAAACTAAATACAATCAAATTCAATAAATTTGCTTGAATCAACAATATCAAATTTTGTCAAGTTCAAACTTGCATTCCAAAATAAACGAACTCAAAAACATAAAAATAAGCATGATATTGAGATCTATAATATAATAAGATCAGAAAAATAGCAACAAAAAAAATAGATTTGAAATATAATTACTAACAAAATAAGAATGAAATCTCAAAGTTTAGATCTATATAAGATCTAGATTCAGATCTGAAATATAATTACTAACAAAATAAGAATGAGATCTCAAAGTTTAGATCTATATAATATCTAGATTCAGATCTGAAGAAGTAGATCTAGAATGGAATGAGATCTAAAAAAGAAAAAGAAAAAATGATTTGGAAGATTAAATCAATCAGATCATAAAAATGACTTACCGTTTTGAAATCTATAATTGAATCTGAAAAAGAATAGACCTGATTTCATATATTATCACAATTGTAGATCTATTTTTTTTTTAGAGATCGTGATAACGTGTTATAAACTAAAAAGAGATAAGAAGTCATTAGAAAAAGGGAGAGAAGAAAATGTTATTCACTATGATATCGGTTACATTGAGATTGATTGCATTACATAGGCTCATTTATATATAGACCTTAGAGCATGAGATTGAATATATCCCATGATGTGGGACTAAATAGAAAAACACAAAAGCATATTCACTTTTATATTTACATATATTATAACATTTTTCCTGTTTTCAAAAAATAAGAGGAGTACGAAAAACAATCCATCCATCCATCGTTCCTCCATCCCCTCCGTGGCCTCCTCCATCTTCCTTTCATCCAATCCGTCGTTCCTCCACTCCTTTCATATTTTGTAATTAATGTTGAAAACTCAAAACTCATTTTAAACCAAATGCTACCTAAGGTAATGTTTGGTTTAAAACGAATTTTGTATTTTTGATTTTCAATATGTATGTTAAATATGAGAAGAATGGAGGGACGATGGAGAGGATGAAAGAAAGACGGATGGAAGGATGAAGGGGATAAAGGGACGACGGAAGAATGGATTGTTTCATGTGCTTGTGTAATTTCCCAAAACATGGAAAATTAAAAAAAAAATTGTTTTTTATTTCGTATGTTAACTTCGTTTTCTAAATTGGTCATTTTCGGTAATATACATGCGTCGTGTGCATTTTTGTATGAACGAAAATCCAAACTAAGAATGATAAACCAAACATTATTAGGTTTGGAAATGAGAATTTTTTAGACGGTCAGCACTGAATGACTCCGAAAAGAGATAAGACGAGAAAATAAAATCAATTTATTTAGAAAGAGAATAAATTCATGTGAACAATTGACTACTGCGTAATCAAAGTAGTGTAAGGTGCATTAAAATATATGTAAAATGAATTGGGGTTATAACTGCAAAGTGAATCGAATTCAGCATAAGAGAAAGAACACAAAATAGTCAAATATTGAACTTTCTACCGAATGAATAAATAAATATCATTGAATGCAATATTAAAGAATACATCACAACAAAAAACGGGGACTAATGAACCAATCTGACGTTAAAAAAATTAGTGCCAGATTTCATCATCTTGCTTTTCTTCCATAGCAATTAAACTGACTTAGAACAAACTTTTAAAAAACGACCCTTAAAAAACAACCCTGAAGTTTAGAGCATGTTTCAAAGATTGAAATTACATATTACAAATTGTAATTTTAAAAGGTCCCCAGCAGAAGGATGCAATTAATCGATGCTTGTTTAACATGTAGCACAACTCAATTTCTATATTCGCCAACCCTATATATCCAATTCAATCAAAATCCTATATCAGATTTAATCGTTGATAGAGTCCTATCACGATAAAATAAAGAATTATACAAAAAGTAATAGTTGAGATGAAGTTGGGACAAAGGAAAGATGAAATGAGGAGAGATGAATTGAACCATTCAGAAACACCTGTGCAGGTTGCATGTCCTTCGAATAAGCAACCATCTGTTACCTTTTAATAAACGTCTGGTATATATGTGAACGGATGTTTTTGATTTAAACATACCTATCCAACAACTGCTTTCATCTAAACACGTTATCAGATCAGACCGTAATCTTATAGCCGTTTGGCTTGTGTTGGGGTTCATAATAAGCTTTTGTAATCTGTAATCTGTAATCTTGCCTTGGAGCACAACAAAACAGTAGTATCATGCGCCAAAACAAAGTTTCTTTCAAATGCGCCATGACTAACACAATGTGATATGAAAATTAACGAGATATAACATTATGCATTGTGATTAATAAATCAAAATCTTCAGCTAAAATATTCATAGCTGCCTCATATAGAATTCACAATTTATGACTTTAGGTTTGAACAAGTTTAAACATCGCACACTCCCAAGTTAAGGCCACAAAAAGGTTTAAAACAAAAAGGAAATTTTTTCGCAATGCCAATAAACAAAGTTCAATTACGAAGTAATTTGATTAATACAATGCGACGTTATTCGCCAAATTACGGCAGTCATCGCCAAACTCAATTCTCATTGTTCTACATCAAAACACTATTCAAACTCGCAAAAACATAAATCAAAACTAAAAGACAATACGAAATAGAGGAGCATCGGTATCACCAGAAGAAGCAGGAACAATTTCCCAACGGCATGGCTCGAGATCGTCGGAGACGGGACAGTACCCAGCTAAGGTAGCGTTCACTCCAGCAGCGGAGATGGATCCGAACTCGAATACGGTAACGTCATCCGGGCGGCGGCGTGGGACCTCAACGGCGCCGTTAAGGTCTGAAATTTCCTGGTGGAGAGCAGTACCGTTATTAGGGTTTGAAGTGTCTGGGTTTGAATTATTGTTAGGGCTTATTGGAGTTTGGGACTTGTTGCCTCTCCACCATGAAAGAAGACCCATTCTTTTGTTTTGGAGGGTTTTCTAGAAGAAGGGAGAAACTGATTTAGGAATCTCGATGGATAAAGTGAAATTGATTTCCATAACATGGCCGGGTTTCTGATTTGGTTATTTCTTATTCAGCCCATCCTTGGCCTATATTCGTCGTTTGTAGGCTTCTTGATCAGGTTTGGAAGTGATTTCTCCCAAATATCTCAGTAATAACTAATAACAAATATTCATGACGGTCCCGGTCAAGATCTAACAGCCCATCAGGAAAACCAAGTCATTTTAACCAACCCATCCTAACTAATAGTACTAGCTATAGGTCTCTGGATCCCCACTCAAAGTACCTGGTATTCCATCTTCTACTATTTTGTCTCCGATAGGTGAGGAGCTTTTATATATCGTGAGAACCAAACTCCTAACCACCACTCTAATAGTTAGGCCTTGTATTTATTTTGATGTGAAGATTTAGTATTTATGCACCTCTTCTAGTGTTTTTCTTGCGATGTGCGAGTAGAGTCTCCCTTTGAAAACCTTAACGCACAAACTTGAACTCCACTGAAAACATTAAATATTTTAGTTTCCATTAAAATCATGAACGCTCAAGTTCAGCTCTCGTTGGAAGTGCTATTTGAGTATTACATCAATCGTTGTGTACTTCTATGAGTACATATACATTTTGAAATTAGATGTTGTTAAGCAAAGTTTAGTTTAATATGTTGATCATTCTAAGACAGGAGTTTAACCTAATTTTCTAACCTGTCTTTTTTTACGTCAGTCGAGCTCATAGGTTGTTCAAGTAGAGGCCTAATAAATTTGCAGCTTACCAAGATGTGCATCATAACACTCCTTAACTCTTCATCTCCTCCTCACCTTCTCAAATGACCTATATGCCCCATTATAGAACATAGGGAACGACCGTTCACTATGGCTGTAGAAACCTTATGTCTAATCAAGTTGTAAAAATCGCTAGGTGGATGCTAGATAGTAAGTGTGGACTAGGGATTAGTCGTTTAGACGATGATTAATTGAGGCTTAATCGGATCTAGACGTTTTTGATAGCTCGTGTATTTTGAATTAAACTTTAGGGTTTTGTTTAGTGTCAACTGATATAAACTTGAATTTTGAATGTACTTAGGAGTAGCCAAGGAGGTAAGACCGTTTAAAACTAGTACATTGATGCGTATACGTGGTAATGAACCTTAAATAATGCCTAACTTGTGCCTAGATACATGTTTAGATTCTTGTATGAGGCAGTAAACCTTGTCTAAGCGGGTCTATGTGAAACGCTAGGCAATAAGCCTCATCTAGCTCATGGGCAGAGCCTACGCGGAAGGCTAAAAAGAATTTTACAATAGTTGGTCTGACGTAAATGTGCTTGGATGTAAGGATACATTTACAACTTTCCTTAGACGGTCCAAATGCTAAAAACTAAAGCCTGGGCCACCGTTCAGGCTTATAATACATCTTATGGGAACTTAGGGTAGACTTGAGAGAACTTTAAGTTTGAAGTTAGCATATAGTTTGGTTTTTAATAATAAAAATCATTATACTTGAGTTTTTAAATTTTAAAAATTGTTTAAAAACATTTATAAATTATTTAATAAATATGATAAATTAAGTACTACAAAAAGTTATCAACTAGTAATTATAATTTATTAATTGTTAATTATAGTTCATCAACTATTAATTATCAATTATAACTCACTAATTATTCATTATAATATATTGATTAGTGACTAGTAGTTATTGATTATTGATTATTGATTAATAGTTATCGGTTATTAATAAAATAATACAAAATTTATAAAACATTAAATATAATATATTAATTATTGACTATAAGTTATTAATTATAATTAGTTAATTAATCAATAATCATTAATTATTAGTTACTATTGTATTTCTTTTTTTCTTTCTTTTTTTGAGAAAGGGGATAGTAAGCTTGTGGGAACTCACTCAACTATATATATAGCACCAATAAATAAAAAAATACACAAAAACTATCAGAAATGGAAACTCTTGAGAAAACAATTACCGTGACACATCCATAAGGATAAACATCAACCAAATACAATAAACATCACAATCCAGGTATCTAAATATATATGAAATAAAGCGAAAACCTTCGGAGAGAACCCACCAATACATGAAATAACCATCAAACTTCTATACCAGTTTGAGTTTGTTGACGCAACCTCGTTACACTTATCATTCCTTCATTGCATAAAAGGAAACAATTGCCTTCTAATTTGTAATAAAGTGCATTAGTGTCATTCTCATCGTTTGATACCTAGTTGGAGAAATATCTCAACATAGAATTATATCTCATTCCGCTTTCCAAGTGCAACCATGAACTATCCTTCTAACACCAACTTAGATGACGAAATGAAGATCAAATGGTAGTTACACTGATGGCAACTGGGGACATGTCGCATCTTTGGTTATTAATTATGTCGATTAAAAAATTTCAATTATCTATTAATTATAATAATTAATTACCAATTACCAATTAATATTAATTAATTCTATTAATTATATAATCCATAATAACTTTTTAAATAAATAAAATAAACAATAAACGCTTACGTTCAGACTCAACTCTATTATTCAATGTGTTAAAGAAAATATTTTCAACAAACTTCCATTCACCAAACTAATGTTTTCTAAACTACTTTCCAAGAACGAAAGCCTTGAAAGAGTTATTAGTATGCCATACAGACAATTATATAACATATATCTAACTTTGTAGCCAATCTCGTTCGTAATAAAGGTGTTTTATTTCTATTATATACTTTGTTGTGTTATGATATAATTAATTAAGTAATTAATTTAAAATATTGTTAATGAGAAAATCCTTAAATAACATGTTAGGTGATTATAATTATAAATAGTTGCAATCATGAGTAATTAATCACAATATAAAATAATATTTTGTTTTAGATATTCCCGGTTGAGATATTTCAAGACTGGATATTGATACATCCGTTGAGATCGAAGTTCTTAATGCTCTTCAAATGTTGGACGGTGTGTTACTCATGGCTGTTGTGGGCACTAAGAGGTTTCGTGCTCGTAGTTATCCAATGACTATAAAATGACTCATCCAAGAGTTTTTTGTTATTTAAGAACAACTAGGTCAAACATGAAATCTTAGGGTAATAATGTTACATAGTTCCATTGGCTTGAGAATAATGTTGAAATTTCATGTGAATATTCCACTTTAAATATAGTTAAATCATGGTGTCGCGATTTGTCGAGTGACTATAGTTAGACTTGAGTTGAAGCATTAGGAGTGAAGCACTATTCAATAAAGAATTCATCTCCTTAGTTGTATGAGGTTAAAATTACTGTCAACTATTATAAACTCAGGGTTAAAATCTTTGACCAGGGTAGAATGATTAATAATAGATGTTATTATTGAACCAAGAACTTCGTTTCTGGACAAATCAAGTTGAATGTGAATAATATTGGAATTTTGACCAATACCAAATTCCACGTATCCTAAAGTGATATAGCTTTGATGAAGAGGACGTGTAAATCATCATTACTAAGGTACCACTTAAGAAATTTTAAAATGGATTTTACTGTAAAGATCTATAAACAATGAATTTGGTCATATTGTCACATTACAGGCTATGGTGACATATGATCGTTAATATTTAAATTGTTCAATATTAATTGTTAACTGAATCCATTCATTTGAGTCTCACAACCTACTAGCGACTCAAAAAATCACATGATTTAATTAGTTTATAAAATGTTATGAATTAATAAATTAATTAATATTTAAGAAATATTAATTATTACAACAACAACAACTAAGCCATTATTCCCAAACAAGTTGGGGTCGGCTAGAGATGGAACCCAAAACTAAATGAAAAATCAAAAAGTTATAACAATAACAATAATAAAATAAAATCAAATAAGTAAATTAATAATAATAACTAAGTAAAATAAAATAAAATTATATATGTATATATAAGAGGAGTGATAATAATAATACTAATAGCGATAATGATACTAATAGTAATATTGGTCAAAGACCAAACCTACGTCTTAGGCTCATGTTCCCTAGTCATATAATCTAAAACTTATAAAACTCAACGCTCATGGTTTTGGTACATGAGAGGTAGAGGTCGATCAAGGTTGACATGGGAGGAAGTAGTAAAAAAAAAATTAATTATTAATTTATTTGATTTTCTTGGGTGGTGTTAGTAATTATTTAGAATATAAAAGTTATGTATGTTTGTATCAATATACATTATCGGTGTATATTTAAACAGGTTTTAAATTGAGATATTTACTTAAAATGGGCTTATGGAAATTTTGTTCCATATAGGGAAATTTGTGGTTGGCCATAACAAGGAGAGGCTGATGTTTGGTTTGATTGAAAATTGAATGAGAACTAAAGGGGAAGTTTTAATAGAGAGAATAGCAAAGGTTTTGTTCTCCTCATTAAAACAGAATCCCCTCATTTCCTTTCCTTTCATTTCATTCTTTTCTTTCTCTTTTCTTTTCATTCTTTTCTTTCTCCTTTCTTTTTTTTCCACCTTCTCATTGCTGTTATCCCCATTCATTTATGGTCCAAATTTTCTTTCGTTTGACCTAAAAATAAAATTAATAAAATAAAACAAGACGGCTTCTACGATTCTAGTAAAGTTTAGATGTTGATTGTAGGAATCTAAGGAGAATTTGCAGATTAAGGTGTTACAATTTGGCCAGATCTATAAGGTACAATTCCTATTTACATTTTTATATTTTAGTTGTATCATTCCTATTTCAATTTTATATATGTATTATTGACTCATCTTGATTTAGGATTCATGCTACATTCTAAACAACCAATTGATTGATTTGGTTTGATTTAATTTAATAGATTAAAACCAAAATATATATATATAATTATTTTTTAGCCATGACTATGTTTTTAATAAATCTTCAATAAATTTTTAATAATTGCATACAATTTATGTAATTCAATTATTTAGTTTTGAATTTTGATCATTTAGAAATATAAAATCATTATCTATTATTCAAGTTAACCTATGTATTTTAACTTCAAACCTCTGGTTGCATTTTTTCTAAAAAAGAGGGTCTTTTGCAAAAGGTTCATTCATATAATTTCATGTGTGTGTCTGTTTATATATATGTACTTGTAAATGGATTAGAACAATTTAACATAACATGTATGTATATTTTAAATTAATTGAAATTACTTTAATCATATTATTAGATATGTATACATACATACATACATGCAAATACACACACACATTACAATATTAATATAAAGCAATATTTTACATTAGTTAAACTAATCTTGATCTGGATTTAAATATATTCTACAAGTCAAACTTTGATCTACAATTTTGAGTTTATAATGTTAATTCAATCAATCTATGTTAAATATTGTATATCCAACCTTTATGTTATTATGATACATATTTTTGAACTATATATATATATATATATGTATGTGTGTGTGCATGTATCTATATGTATATGTATGTGTATATGTATATGTATATGTGTGCGTGTATGTGTGTTTGTATGTACCTTCGCTAAACAATTAAATTGAGGATATATATTTTGTGAATATATACATGGTATATATAAATCACAATATCTACACTTGTATATATTGACTTTGTCATTGTTTATCATATCATCATACTATATCCTATGTGTGTTATTACCAATGTGTGTGTGTATACACTTAAGGTAGTAATCCATATATAAATTGTTGTTTGGTTAGCCACACATGGAAGAATATGGTTTGATTGTTGGATCTAAAATTAAAGAAAAGTTTTAAAAGTGATTAATGAAAAGGTTTCCTTCCCTAGGTGAAATAAAACCTTATTTTTTGTTTGGTTGAATTTGATTCAATTTATTCTTTCATCTATGGTTGGTCACTCCCTCCTCCATTTCTCTCTCTCTTGATTGTTTCCTCTATTTCTCTCTCTCTTGATTGTATATTCACTCCAAATACATTTAATAAATTGGATTAGTTAAAAAATTTATTATTCAAATAAAATATGATTTTATTAAAATAATTATATTAGATCCAATGTTGGATATTAGAATTCATACGCCCACTAAGATCTAATTATGAATTTTTATTATGTAATTTACATATTTTACCCGCTACAAAATGGAACAAGTTCCTCCAATAGTATTAGAGCCTGAATGGTTTATGCAACCAAACTAGTTAACATTCAGGGCCAACTAATTAGACTTATATATCTGATGGGTGTGTACAAAAATAGTGTTTAGGCTTAGGGTTGAATGATCAAACATTCTCCCTTTCCTAGCTACCGGCCTGACCTAATGGTGGAGTAAGTCCAAAACGTTGGCTTACATGTAAGGCCCAAATTGAATGTGGGCCTTAGGTTAATTCTCATATTTTGATTTGAAAATTTAAAATTGTATTTCAAATTAAAAGTTAAACTTAAAATATAAAAGAAATTTTACAAAAGTTAAAAATAAATTTACATTAAATTAAATAATTAATTTTGAAATTTTAATATATTTAATTAATATGATAAATTAAATTAAATAATTAATTAAGAGTTAATTAGTTAAAAACATATATATGTATATATTGATATATATATATATATATATATATATGTAACTAAAATTGTTATAGTTGTATATTTATCTAAAATTATTTAAGATAAATAAATTTAAAATTTTGAATTAATTAAAGTATATAATTAAATTATTTAATTAAATAAAAGGATTTATTAAATAAATAATTATTTAAAAGTTAATTAATTAATATATATATATATATATGACATATGTTGATGTGTTATATATATGTATATATATATATATAAACAAAATTATAAGTGCTATAGTTAATTATACTGGAGCTAGGTCAGCCTGTAGCGGAAGTTATGGGTGAATTTCAAAATTATTTGCCGTACTGGATTTTTATTAGTCCTATGAAGTCTAGTTTATTTAGAATAATTCTAAATTTTATTTTATTTAAAATTTTAAAATGATATAATATTATTCAGTTTATGTTATATTATATTTAAGTGTTATCACACACACACACATATATATTTGTGTGCGTGCGTGCATATGTAACATATTAATCCGTGCAAGGTATAACATGTCCATGTATAGATATTTGGATTTACATCGCAACAGACATGTTAGCTCATCCAATATACAAATATATTATCCAAACGTATTTTTATATACTTTTACTTATATATAATATTATAAATATGCATATATATATATATATATATAAACTATAATTTTTATTTAAATAACTTTGTGTGTGTGTGTGTATATATATCTAAAAACATAAATATGAAATATTAACAATGTATACATTTATCTTTATTAATAGTTGGAATAGAAACACAATCTTTTGGTCTGACCGTGAACTTCTCAAAATACCCTTTACTCATATATAATTTAATTACTATCTATTATTCCACGTACAAATACATAAAAATAATCGGTAAAATCCTAATTAAATGCGAATGTTATTCCTATTATTTTTAGTCTATTATTTCTAAGTTAGACTAGAACTATTCAAACTAAGTTAGAGCAGTTAAACTTCTTTACAAATTCAAACTATCCCTCTACGCTTAAAAATAGGATCTAACAAATAAATATCATTTAAACAAATAAACATCATTTACAAATTCGTTGTTTATTAATTAATAATATAAATAAAATTCAAACTAACAAAAAATTAGATGTTGCAACCTAGAAATAAAAATTTAAATTAACTACACATGATTTCAACGTAAAAACATGGCAAAATATTTTTGCCGATCATTTTTTCTTAAATGTGTTAATCATATATAAATTGTAGGAGAACAATTCACGCGCGGAGCACATGCCATCATCACCCGCGAAGCGCGTGCCATGACACTCGTAATTATATAATATTTTAAATCATTTATAAAATATACTAAATATTTTTTTTTCCTGCAAGGCCAAAAGCATTACTTGCATAAATATGATTTTTTTTAAAAACACACACACGCATATTTAAATGTTTGTAGTAAATACTTATATATATATATATATATCTATGTATATAATAATAAATATATAATGTAAGTACCAAGCTTTGCACTTAGCTCAAAAAAAAAATTATTCGTTAATTTCAAAATATATATTATAATAAATAACCATACGAAAATTATTAAAAACTAATAAAAATAATTTTTCAAAACTATTTTAATTTTCCAATAAAATTATAAATGCTAATTTTGAATTTTGAAAATTTATCACATAATTTTATAATTTAAAACAATTTTCTAACTTTTGGCTTATATTTAAATATTTTAATAATAAAAATATTTTTTTTCCTTTTAATTCTTTCTAAGAGTATAATATGTATTAACATAATTGTTTAAAATATAAAAAATAATTTCATATTACATATATGTCTTAATATAATTATTTATATAATTAATCGATTTAAATATTATTTAAAAATAATATATAATAATAAAAATAAAAATTTTGTTCATGGCGAAATTATTATGCCTTTTAAATTTTTCTTACAAAATTATTTTTCCATATTTTACATATGATATGAAGTATTTAGATTTTAAACTCTATATGTGTGTGTACTAAATTATTAAAAATAAATATTGTTTTATTTTATGTCGAGCCATCTTGTGTATAGAGGTATATACATAAAAAATTTAATATATAAAACATATATGTACATACAACCAGTCAAAATTGTGACAATATTTTTATATGCTGAAATCGTCACTTAACTAATAATATAATATATGAAATAAACATTATATATAAATTAATATTTATAAACATGTTATGAGATCTTATCCATGAACTAATTTCCAATCGAAAGGAGTGCTAGTCCCTAAACCATTGACCACCAGCTACCGATAGCACTTGATCTGATCTGAACTTTAATTGATGGAGGATGCAAAGGAATGAATTCGGCCAGAAATAGGTTAGGATGGAGGCATCCAAAATATCATAGAAAATGACGGTAGAGATGCTTAAATAGAGGAAAAGAAGGAGTGAATTTGGGGTCTCATCTTTTACTCAATTTCCTTCCAATTGAGCCATCCAAAATCAATCCATTCTCTCCCATAATTTGAGTTGCCTCTAGCCTTATTATGGCTGCACATAACAGTCCCTCTTATGGGCCATGATGTAACATCCCGCCTTTTTGTACGCTTTAAGCAGACACGCATGCCGACTCAAACCATACAGAAAGGCGGATTGTTATTGGGGTGAATAAGAAAAAGCAGAGAAAGAAAAAAAACAAAACAGAATGTCGCAGCGAAATGACAAAATATAATAATCAAATAACAGTCCATGAAGCTGTATACAAAACATTTGATTATACTTATACAATACAAAATCAGAGTTACACATATCAGAGATAAACAAATAATAATGCAGTGGAACAATATGATGTAGTGGAATAATATAGTAAATAATAGTAGTACAAATCTTCGTCTTCGTCCTCCAGAAATAAGGTCTTCAAATCCTGAAATGCTCAGGCTGACCCGAGCGAATTGAAAAGACAAAACACTCGAGTCAGAACTAAAAGATCTTATGTGAGTTAAATCAACGGTAAATAAATATGATTGTAAATGGCGTCGGAGATGTTTACGGGGTTTGACATCTCCTATCCAGTGTCTAACGTGAGAGCGGTAACTTAAGAGATGTTTGGAATTAACATCTCCTAAGAATCCGTTAAACTATCTCCTATGTAGTACAATACGCTAGTATAATAGTGTCTAAAGTTAAAGTAAACTATTAAAATAGCGTTAAGGCGTTACCCATATCCCCCTTAACACATTTTATATATTCCCATAGTCTATACAGTACCGTAATCTCCCCTGTACTAAGCGTCGTCAGAGGGCACTCCATAGGTATGGTACAAAATAAACTCGTAGAAGGCACGCTAGGGTAGGTGACATGGCACAACTAGGCAATGCCAGGGTAGATATATCAATTACGCATCCGGACTGTTGGTAACGCATAGCCACAACTACCGCCCAACTCGAAACACACTCCCGAGTAAAAATCGAAGAGTGGCCACCAAATAAATCAAAAGTCAGAATATAGTATCGATGGAATGTGTCCGATCGGAGGAATGACCTCACTTGGCCCGAGAATCGCTCCTGTTTTAGCCACCTTAAGCCAACTCATGGGAGTCGGGTCCACGTATATACCTCATATAGGATCGTCGCCACCATCCTACTTCATTCTGGAATCTCCAACGCGTACACAGTTGTCAAAGTGGTTTTCGGTATTGGCAGAGAGTGACAATATCCGATCCCAGTCTCTTTAACAACCAATCGCTTATTACACACCGGATGGTTCTTTTACATTTCCAAAATCATTTCATAATTGATATCAAAATATCATATTCGATTCAAACCATATCACTTTCGAAATCATTACTTACTTTCGAAATCATATTCACTTTTGAAATCATATCACATTTGAAATCATAATTCGATAATTATATTTCCTTTCAAAGTCAAATTCACAATTTATACCAAATTATCGTATTCTCAAAACTATACCACTTTTAAATCATATCGTTTCAAAATCATAATTTCTTCCAAAAATCATATTCCCAAAACAGGTTAAGTCCTTGCTTCAAAATCATCATTTCAATTTATTATAACATTCAAAATTCCAACTTAGGTTATAACATCATTTGGCCTTATTTTCTATTTAAAAGCAATGACTTGAATTTAAACACTTTCACTTTACTTGGTTTGGAAATTTAGAAATGGTTTAAATAATTATAAATAGTTAAAATACTCCAAATAGTTTTAATTCTAGGTAAAGTACCTTTAAATTGATTTAAGATAGTTAAATAGTTTTAATTTAGATTAAATAGCTTTAAAATAGACTAATTAGATTTAAAATAAATTAAAATGGTTTAATTAGTTTAAAATAAATTAAATTGGTTTAAAATAGATCAAAATAATTTATATAGTTAATATTAGTCAAATAGTTAAATAAATTTGAAAATCTTAATAATTAGAAAATTTAAAATAATATATTTTAAAATAGTCTACTTAAAAATATGAGTTTAAAATTAATACCAAATTAAACTATTCATTTCATTTCAACATATTTGGGCCATTTCAAATTTCCAAATCAACGAACCAAATTTCAATAAACTATCGAATTTCATATGGTTTCAATTCATGTTCAAAATATCAATACGGATTACTCTAACTTCAAAATATTTCAAAGTTATTTTCAAACAAATTCAATAACTCAATTTCGATAGAATTTCATTTATACTTAAAAGTTTAACTTTAAACTTCCAATTTAATTTCTTAAAGAAATTCCTTTTTAAACCAATTCACATTTCATCATAAAACTTGATTTTTCCAAAATACTTAAATTTATATAAATCCAATTTTATTTCAAAACATCAATTGATTAAATTCAAAAATTTAAGGATTTTAAAATAATTTAATTTAACCAATCCGGTGTCCGTATATAATTTTCTACCCTAGGGTCAAGTGATACTGATATTTATCATTTCAATCCGCAATTTAATATTTTAAGGTTATATATCATTTCAAACCGAAATCCCGAATTAAATAAAAATCCAAAACGAACTTGTAGTTTATAACGATATAAAATACAACATCCATTCAACCAACATCAACAATCAACATCGATCATAATCATCATCATCATCCAAAACAATCAATAAATATCAATATAGAACTAATAATCGATAACATGTGTTTACAGGCAGTTTATACTCAGTAATAAATTAAATAACGATTTAATTCAGATAAATTCAAATTAACTGAGATGATGATTTTAAATATACCAAACAGTCATAAATAAATTCCTAATCACATCATAAATTTAATTTAACAAGCATAAGAAATTTTAGAAGTTGTGAGTGGGTTAAAACACTCACCTTTGAATTTAAATCGAATTTAAATTCAATTTAAGCCCAAAATTTGAACGGTCTCATAATTCATCCAAACTAGCGTCAAAGTGTCCTGAATTTCAATACGATCCTAGCGGAGAAAACCGCTCGTAAAACGGACCTCGTATGCGAAAGTTATCTGAGTTAGAACATATAACAATTTAAATTTAAAATAAAAAAAATAAACCATTTTATAAACACGTACCCAGACGAGCCACGTCATCGAACGCACGCAAGTGTTTGTGAACCCAGACCCGATCGCTTAAACCTGACAGTAGCCCTAGCCGCCACAACTAAGCCTCCGTCGCCGCCGATTCACTCATCAAAACCTAGATCAGACGACGCCCTTACCCTATGCTCCTCAAGCTGAGCTCCCCATACCCGAGACGTGACGTGCGACCCCCTAAGGTCATCTTCGAATGTAAAGGGCCGACTTCGTTCATCCTTCAATCGCGGTGAAAACTCCGACTACTTTGACCAATTAGCCGCATGGGTCTAGCCTGCTTATCGTCCCCTTCGATGCAGTGCTTCCCAATCGAGCTCTCGTCGCGAATCCGCCGTCGATCAAGGCAACGATCAATGAACGACCGATAGTAAATCACTCATTTTCGGTCACACAGCAACCCAGATCGAAAATTGAATCACATATTTGACTTGCGCTCATCGAGAGCTTCAAATCGATATATAATTCGATATATTTTGAGGAGATTGAAATTTTGATTTGGTTTTGAATTGCAATCGAATTTGAAATTGGGAATTTGTTTTTCTACCATTGAGAAGGAGAAGACAGCTGAATTGCACCTATAGAAATGAGGGATAAGAAGTGGCTAGGGTTTATAACGAGGTATTTATAGGTAGGTCAGAAAATGGAAGGACCGGATAGGATTTGATTATAATGTATGTTGAACGATAAATGGCCCGAAAAGTCCGTTCTGCCTCCGGAATGAAAATGGGTCATCCCATATATCAAAACAGATTCGATAATTTTAAAAACAATGGAACTGGTTTCAAGCCCAAATTCCATCGTATGAAGAAGTTATGATAAAATCAGCTTATTTCAAATTGATTTCAAGGCGTTTCAAGGCGTTTCAAATCCGTATGATCAAATGACAAGTCCGATCGTTACGAAACTTGAAATCCTACAATAATTTACCATTACGGATCCGATGAAACTGGTTTCGTCGAAATCCAAGTTAGTGGCCAAAATGGCTATATTTCAGTTAATTAAATAAATTAATATTAAATTAATTAAATCAAAATTTTAATTTCAATTCCATAATTAACAAATTTTATCATTTTTGATTTCTTAAACAATTACAATAATTTAAACAAATTTAGATGTCAATTTAAAGTTGATAAATCCATCAATTTCAGTGTTTAATTTCAATTTCATTAAATTCAGAAATTATAAATTAAATTTTCAATAATTCCATTTAATTGACCTTTCATCCTATTATTCAATCCATTATTATCAAATGAATGAAATTAACATTGGTTCATGATCTATTACATTAATATTCTCAAATTTCATCTTAATCTCTATTAACGTAATATTTAAATATTTAATTTCATTTAATTGCAATTAATCCAATTATTATAATTTGAATTCCAATAAATTAATAAATCTTGATTTCCATTCCTTTTTATTCAAACAATTATCATATTATGAATAAAAGTAACATTATTTCCAAATATTAACTTAATTTACATTAACATAATATTTAATTACATTTATTGAAATTTATTTCCAATTTAAATTAAAAGGCTAAATAAATAGGTAATGTACAATAATTGTTACCATTAACTTTTAATTACACCTATAAGTTACTATTAACAAACAAATGTTACAATTGCTTACATAACATTGTTTTTATCCAATTATCATCAATTATATACTAATTCATAAATTGGTTCAATATCTACATTTGTTTCCTTATATTCAATTTATAGCCAAGTATAACATTTGAATTTATTTTCATTAATTGGCACTTCATTCAATTCATCAATTATTAACTTTAATTAACCTTGTTATGTTTCATCTTAGTTATTATTTCATTTTAGTATTCATTTCATTATTAAGTTACAGATTTGTTTATTTCTTCAATATTAAATTACCAAAATCTTATTAAATTAACAAATTTAATCATTGAAAATTACGGATCGTTACACATGAACACATCTATGGTCCAAACAAATATCTTACATTTTAAATCTAATTTAAAATGCTTATCGATATCATATATCGATCGATATATTTATAATGTTTTATAAATACATTTAATATTTGTTTATCAAATCAAAATCAAATTTATAAATAATATTTCATAAATATTAATTAATTAATTTATAATAATTATAATTTATTAAATCGTCTGGTCAATGGAGAATTCATCGTTTCGGTTGTGTTACTCATCAAGTGTAAATTTGGTCAGCGATTAATATTAAACTATTCGAATATTAACGTTCATACGTCACTTAGGAGGTGGTGTGACATTTTGGCCAAATTTATCACCTCCTTGGTTTCGGTAAAATCCAATTTTACTTTGTTAAGTGTTACTTTGTTGTGACATTTATTTACACAAATCCTCTTCGTTAAAACTATATTACTTTGTACTTATGGAATTTGGTAATAGTCAAAATTCCAATATCGTTCATATTAACTCTATAGTCCAAATAAAAATTCCTTGGTTCAATAATAACAATATCATTAGCCGAAATGCTATGCCAAAGACTTTGACTTTGTGTTGACTTGAGTTGACCATGATACTAACCACATATAATTGAGGAGACAAATTCTCTCTTGAATAGTGTTTTACTTCCAATACTTCCATTCGACCCAACTATAATCACTCGATGGATACCATTCCATGATTTGACTATAATCAAAGCGGAGCTTTCATATTGAAGATCAATAATATTCTCAAGTGGAAAGAATTGTGTAAATTAGTCACATCAATATTTTCTGTTTGACCTTAGTTATATTAACCAACATGAAATTATCAAGTGAGTCATTCCATACTTATAAAATAACTATCGGTACGTAACTCCTAGGGGCCCTAGTAGTCATGAGTAATACACCGCTCAACATTCGGAGAGCGTTACATACTCTAATCTCAGTGGATACACCAATATCCATTCTCGATGCATCTTGACTAAGAATATTTAAAATTGTATATTTATTTTCATTGCGATAATTACGCACGGTCATAACACTTTGTAACTACTATCACAAAACATATCATTTATGGATTTTCTATTAAATATACTTTTAATTAAATTAATTAATTAATGTAACACATTATATCAAGTGTATAATAAAAAGAAAACACCTTTTATTTTGAACAAGATTGGTTATCGAGTTAGATATATGTAACAAATTACATAATTGCACCTAGGGCATACCCTTAACTCTATCAATCTTTCACTTGCACATGGGGTAAATTATGGAATCTTAATCCAACTTCTCCAATCGGTTTCCTCAAAACTAATTGGGTCAGTCCCTCGGTGAACGAACATGCTATTATGTTCCAGTTATCTGCTCCATCAATCAACTCTCTCCGACGCTGATAAACTGCCTTTATCATGTGGAACAATTCGGAGTATGTTTCTCGACTTTTCAGTAAGCTCTAAGTTTCGTTATGAACTATATTATGATATTGTTATCATATAACAATGTTATGGGATTTTCAATATCTGGAATCACCCTCAGCTTAGTTATAAATTTGTGCATTTGTTATGCATACACTGCTTTTACTATGGCGCTATTCAAGATGACATACTTAACCTTTTCGTTGAATCAACCACGGTCTTTTATTTGGAACATTTCCAACTTAAAGATTCTTAACTTGAATTTATTATTGACTATGTACTTGGAATCTATTTCGGATTTGCATATGTACCATATCAAAGGGCCAATACTCATGGTTTAATTAAACAATCAAGGATTGTTTATTTTTGACATTGACAAGAAACTCATAGTTTCTCTTTAATGCACCACAATACTCATTAGATGTTCTAATTTATTTGTGTTCATTTAGCTTCGGTCAATTTCATTTCATTCCTTGTAATCAGTTTTATCATTAGATCGTATCCAAATTCATTTTATTCCAATAATTTCTTAAAGAAATTCCTTCGCTATGAAGTTGATATTTCTTGAAACAACATTTGTTTCTCTGTGCAACAGAATGGGCATTCAAAATAATTTTAAGAATTGCCTTATATAAAATTGTTTTGCATTAGTTCACAATATATTTATGTTCACAAAATAAATTAGCCATCTAATGACTACCGTTCCCGAAGCTCTATTGGGATAATTCATACAAGATCCCTTACGTACAATTATCATGTGCAATCTTTCAACTCGCACAACCTTCCAACTACTTGGCCAAGGATATGTTGGGGTTTCCTATAAACCCTTATCTCGTATGGTTTTGTAAATTATTATACGGACGATATTAATTTTGGCCTTGTGTACTACTCTTAAGTACATACCTTATTGAAATAGTTTAACTCAACGTCCTCATTTATCATGCTTTTTCCAAAAAAATTTGATTACTCCTTATAAATATATCATTATGTATCAGAGGAAAGAGTGACCTTTAAGGCTGAATCTTTATTCATCTTAGGTACATATGGAACTCTTTCCAACATATTGTAACGACCTGAAATTTCGGACATTTCATATTTAAATATCTAAATTATTCAAATATTTGCACCCTAGATTTAATGTGATTAAATTGATTTAATAACCTTGTTAACCCCCTTTTAAATCATAACTAATGATGGTAAACTTGTTTTAGAAAAATGTTTATAAAAATAGATACTTTGAAGAAATATTGATAATGTGATCGAAAATTGTTTTATCAATAAATACCTTTTTACTTGTCAAAATTTGTTCAAATTTTTTTTACATACACTAAAACACTTAGTAAATGAATAATATGAAATAAAAATATTTTTCTATTTATGGAAAATAAAATATGATGATGTCATGGGAAGATATTTTGTGTGTAAGGGTAGAAGGGTAATTTGCTAAGGAAAAATGACATGTAAAGTTAAATGCATATAAGGCACGTGGAGCGGGGGGTGTTGGCCATGTAAAGGGAAGGATTTGCCATGTGTATTCATTCATAATTCACAAAAGCTTGAAAAATATAAAAAGAATAAAAAATGGTGGAAGTGGATTAACACTAATCTAATTTGTATTAACTAATCTTTCTCTAGTTAGTTAAAATCTCATCCAAAATCCACCAAACTTTCACCAACACCTTAGAACACCTTAGGAAGCATGGATCTAAAGTCAAAGTGGAAGAAAGTTGAAGAAAATAGGAGATACCATTTAGTCCGTAAGCATGGATGTTGAGGAGGAGCTTGGCTTTATGATTTTGGAGCTAAAGGAGGTGCCTTTAGGCTTTTAGAAGATGGTAGGAAGTGGTCCTGTGTTTGTATGTGCTTGATCATGTGTTTGGCTTAGATTTGGGTGAGTTATCTAACTATCTTATATGTATATATATATATGTATATATTGTGTGTGTGTATATGTGTGTGCAAATATAAAGTTAAAAGTGACATTAACTAAGTAAAGTTATAAACTTTAGACCCTCTTGCTTTTTAAACAAAATGACAACTTTATATTGTATAACATCGCTCCTATTAACTTCTATAACATATGGCATGGCTTGACTTGATGTTTAAATGATTATTTGGATTTTTTGTTGAATTGAAGTATGTTTGAAAGTGTTTGAAGCAAGAATAGTGGCTATAAGTGCACTTCGATATCCCTTAACTTTAATTTGTATGAATGGAAGATTTATGAATTTAACTTAGGATAATTTGATTTGGTTGTTCTCTACACATATTTTTTTGTATGATACAGTAAAGAATTGATTTGAAAAGTTACAGAAATTGTGAAATAAAATTGTGGAAGTTAGAAGCAAAAAGGTCGCTATGGATTCACTTTGAAAATGCCTTGTGTTTGGCGATTTTCAAAGTCAACTTTGAAAGATGTTCTAAGAACTTCTTTGCATTTTTGATAATTACTATAAGAGTATTTATTATTGGAAAAATATTGTCATTCTTTAACTTATGAAACAAAGTTGAAAAAAGTTATAGCGAGGAGAAGGTTGCTATATGAGCACTTTGAAATACCTTGTTTTTGGGAATTTTTTGTAATTAATTGAAAGATATTCTTACAGTTTTCTTTGCATTTTTAACAATTATTTTATATGCACTTATTACTTGAAAAAAAAGTGTAAAAGATTTTAGAATTGGTCAAACAAAGTGGCTAAAGTTAGAGAAAAAATGTGGTAATAAACACACTATGAAATATACCTTCTTTTCGGGAATTTTTTTTAATAAAAATGAAAATTATTCTTAGGAGTTTCTTTCCATGGTTCTTAAGTACCTCAAGCGCATTACTCAATGTAAAAATTTAAAGTCTTAATCATTTGTTTAAGCGGTGAAAACTAGTCGCAAAGTTCATGTTTTTCTATGTTGTTCTTTGTACAATACTTTTAACATCATTTATAAATTATGTAGTAAGTTGCTTAAGGTTTAAATGTCTAAATATGATATTTAAATTTGGTATTTTTCGATAATCTTTTTAGAGATGTTTTCTAACATATTTTCCAATATTTTAAAGTTGATTTGAAGTTTAAATATATTCCTGTTACTTATTTATGATTTTTTAAAGTAAAGGGGTTTTATAATATAAAACATGCTTTTTAATTATTTTCGTCAAACTATAAATTAGTTATTTTCAAGTAATATTTTACATAGTTATTTAAAACTTATTTATAAGTATTTTTAAAGTATATATAAGTTTGGAAAAAGCAAGTTAAGTATTCTATAAAAGAACAAAGGAAGTGTTGAACTATAACACTTATGTTATAATAAACGGTTTTGTGAAGTTATATAAAAGTATATTATCTTGTCGATAAATATACTTAGATCTTTTAAAAGAATGTATTAAAGACAATGACAAATATGGAATGGTTTTGGTTTGTTGTGACAATGTGTTAACAACATTCGTCTTTAAAGTGAAATGGTTTTGGGTTTGTAGTGACAAAGTTTAAGTAACAGTTGAATTTATGGATGTAATTAGACCTTTTAAATGGATATTTCAGAGGCAATAACTGAAGGACTTGAGGATCGTATAATATCTAACTTGTGTATAACATGCAAGTATATAAATCAATGTAATAGTAGATAATAAATAATAAAATAAAAAGCACGCAAACCAGAGTTTTTATACTGGTGCTGACCTCCCGTCCTACGTCCAGTCTCGAAGCTCCCCTTTGGTATTTCCTTTAGACAAATTATCCTCACTTCACTCGGAAGAATAGGCTAATACAAAAGTATCTCTGACAATCTTGTGTTCTGATAACACAGTTTTTGACTTACAGTACAAATCTTCCTATGATCTCCTTTAAGTATATGAATATGAATGCTTTGAGTTGTAGGAAGTGATTTAACCAAAATTCTATTTTGATTATAATGGATTGAGAGTATATAAACAGTGTATATGCAAGAGAGTGCTTAGAAATCAAGAGTGTAAAGAATAGAGTAATTTAAGTTCAGTGATTTTTACTTCTCAATCAAAGTGGTATTTATAGATTCAGAAAGTTGCAAATGAAAAATTGTTACTCTTGGAGAAAGTCTCTTTATTTTAGTGGCTGCAACTCTTCAGTGAAAGATGATTTCCTTTTGATTAAAAACATGCAATTCTTTAGTGATAGATGATTTCCTTTTGATTAAAAACAGAAGTGTCTTTTCAAATATTTCCTTTTTCCCATGAGAGACGTCTGTGGTAAAATCCTCAGACGTCTGTGTCCTGTTTAATTTTTAATCCGAAACTTGTCATGGACGTTTGTTGTTTTATCACAGACGTCTATGAGGTATAAAAAACTATTTATCACCTTATTTTGATGTATATGAAATTATATATGCTTGTATATCCATATATACTCAAGGAGGCCTTAACAATATTATATCTAGGACTCTTTTACAGTAGAATAACCTTAGTATGGTCAATGAATCTTCGTTTCTCTTGGAGTCTCAATATCTTCGAGCATGGTCTTCTTGAAGCATATACCTGCAATCTTGATATGGTCCATATATGTATATGATTGTATAGTTGTTATCATTGAAACATAAATTGGAGGTTCTAACAATCTCCTTCTTTTTTACGATGACAACTATACGATCAAATATCAACTATACAGTGAAACTATATGATCAAAATAACAACTATAGAATGGAAGTATTATTATGTTTGTGTATGTTTATCTCCCTCTGTGCACATATGTCTCCACCTATGTATATATGTAAATTTCTCCCCCTTTGTCATTATCAAAATGGAGGGAAATGATATATGATACATATATAAACAATATAAATGGTCATAGTATGTCATCATTTCAGATTATGGAAAAGCAAATTTGAAAATTCAAAGCAAAAATTAGAAGGAATTGTAATAGAAGTTATGCATAGGAGTATCAAAATAAAATAAAACTAAGTTTAATCGTACTGATTTTGGGAATAAGACAGGCCTCTGTAGTTCTCGCAATATTCCCAGTAAGCGGATGGATCCTGCTCACCATGTTGTCTGATCGTGGTACTCCTTATCTTCGTTGACCGATAGGCCTTGAAATGCCATGTAAGATGGTTGTTGAAAATGTGGAGTATCAGAGACGTACATTTCATCACTGCCTTTTTCTTCTTCCTCGGCTTGTGCGTGCATGGGAGTCTTCCCTTAGTCACCTCTATCGTATGACGTACCTTCGGGCAAGGCTTAAGTATGGTAAACTTGTATTTAAACCCAAGGTGGAGGTGTTAGGGAAGGCGAAGATGATGAGCATGAGGAAGATCGGCCACAGACTTTGCGCATTACTTTCCCCAAAGTGGAGACCACTTTGTCCAGAGTCTTCTCCGTCTTTGTCATCCTAGTGGAGAAGCGTTCCAATCCAGTCATATTCTGTTTAAAGCTCATTGATTGGCCATGATTATTTTTTGGTTTTTGATGGCCAAATTGCGAAGAGATTCATTTGGCATTAGTTCAACTCGAACTTCTTGAATTTCAGAGTCCGAATAACATTTGGTACCATGATTGGAGGAAGGTGGATGTTGGGAAGGATGAGGGGAGTAGGTTTGTTGAGGAGTGCTAGGTTTGTTGAGGAGCGCTAGTTTGAAGAGGACCATGATGTTCTTGTTCTTGTTGTTGTTGAGTCCATTGGTTGAATGAAATAATACGAGGTGGACTCTTTAGAAGACGCATTAGTGAAAGATATCGTGGTCCGCTATCTTTGGTAGGAATTTCTTTGTATTGTGAGATATATAAAGGAACTCCAAGATTTTGCAAGATGCGCATGATACACGGAGCATAAACAATGGAACGACGATGCGTAGACCAAAATCCTTTAATTTGGTAATGAATAAATTTTGCCCAATTAACCCATATGTGAGCAAATATGGCATACAAAGCTCTATAGTCATTAGGATAAATTTGTTCATGACTACTTAGACGAGGAATGACGGTATTAATTATCATTCGATTTAATAGTCTAGCCCGTGGTCGAAGACAAATGGATTTCCATTGTGGTATTCTATCCTCCTATATTTGATGGGTAATTTCGTCCCTAGGTAGAAGACTGTGATCTGGTATATCAGTTAAATCAATCTCCTCATAAGAACATCCTAAAATACGGCCAATGGTATACACATCAATTTTAACTTCTTTCCCGTAAACACTTGGCCATAACCAGCTTTCATCATTCTTTGGATTCCAAATCTTTGATCTACATAGATTGGAGTAGAAGAGGTAAATAGCAAGAGGATCAATGATTACCTTATTCGCATCATAGCTAATCAAATTACAACAGCCGACATCCGTAGAAATTCCTAAGATTTTAATATTCCATAACATTGGAAGGCGATAAAAAGGACCTGAGTGGATCTTCTTTCGGGTGAGCGCCTTAAATCTTTTGATTGCATTGGGATTATTATGGAGCCATTGATTAATGTGAGCTTGTGTGACTGGTGCTTGAGAGAAGGATGAAGATTGGCCTTGCTTTTGCTTCTTGGAGATGGTAACCTTCTTGGGAGCCATTGATTTTAGAATTTGAGTGTTTTGAGATCTAGGGTTTTAGGAATTTGGAGTTGAAATGAAGGTAGAGTGAAAAGAAAAGGGAAAGTTTTTTATATACAATTGTTGGATTTTTTTGCCAGAGCAGCGACAGACGTCTGTGGCTTCCGTGTAAACGAGGTAGAAAGAGTCGACAAAGTCTGTGATGTATCCATAAACGTTCGTGGCCATAGAAGTTTGAAACAGAGAGTCTTCACAGACATCTGTGAGGTTACCACATATGTCTATGGTTATAGGGAAATTTTCCTGTAACTGATGACAGACGTCTGTGGTATATTCACAAACGTCTGTGATATGTAATTTCTATTTTCTGAAGGAAAATTTTAATATGAACAAAAGTATTTATTAAAATTTAAATATAACAAACAGTATACATATCAAAAATAAATAAATATGATGTGTAACATAAATTTTAATTTTTGTTGGAGAATTCTGAATTATTATTTTGTTGTATATCCCACGAATTTGGTTCAACTTTGTATTGTCAAGTAATGGCTTTAGTGGAGGCCAACTTGGACGAGCTGGAGTGTCAATCCAAACTTGGTTTGATGGTCCCGGTTTGCATAAATTTCTCGAAGTAATGTTACATGCTCTTGGAGGAGTTTCTTGTAATCGAGGAGACTTTTGATGTATGCAATTTTTTGTTGGTGAATGACCACAAATTGCTAGAGTACATTTTTTGAGAAAATTTAGATGAGATCCTTGACGTCATTGCTTATAATACATCTTACGTTGAATGCCAATCATATCCTGTTGATAGTGATATATTTCATCGACTTTGTCAGAAAGAGATGATGATTTCAGATCAATTGAACGTTTAGCTTTCTTTCCTTTTGGAGAAAAGCCAGTTTGGTATGTTGGTGATGCAATAATGTTTAAAGAAGGAGTTGATGTAGGTGTGGTTTTGGTTGGTGGTACATAAGTGCTATTGGACAAGGGAGATTTATAGTCGATAGCTAAATAGGTGGAGTCGTGATCGGAAGACATTGTTTGAGAAAAATGAGTTAACCCATAAGAAGTTAACAGATATTGGTTTGTTTTTAAATGGTTGGTATAAAAAAATATGTGGTTGTTGTTAATTTAAGTTATAAACTTAATTATTCGGTTGAAATTGGATATAAACTATTACAAATTTTAAGTGATCAGAACATTATTTATATAACTTTAGTTAACCAATTTGTTGAATGAACAAATTCCTAGATCCCATCTTAACTTTATAAAAATTAGTTCACTTAATGGTTTTGTAAAAATATCAGCTATTTGATTTTCGGAAGTAACAAATTCTAGAGTTATTATTTCTTTTTCAACATTATCTCTCAGAAAATGGTGACGAATATCTATATGTTTTGTTCATGTGTGATTAATTGTCTTTCTAGATAAATTTATAGCACTAGTATTATCGCAATACATTGGTGTTTATTATTTTTCCATAGTCTTTAAGTGTTTGTTGCATATATGTTACTTGAGCATAAGCTAAGGCAGCAGAAATATATTTGACTTCACATGTTGAAAGATAAACACAATTTGCTTTTTTACTAAACCATGAAACTAATGATTGACCAATAAAGTGACATGTGCCACTTGTACTTTTTCTATTCGATTTACTTCCACCAAAATCTGTATCACTGTAAGATACAAGTTCAAACGTACTGCCTTTTGGATAAAATAGACCATAACCTTTAGTGTTGGATAAATATCGTAAAATCCATTTAACTGGCTGGTGATGTGATTCTTTAGGTTGTGCTTGAAATCATGCACATAAACAAACACTATCATAATATCCGGTCTACTAGCGGTTAAGTATAGTAAGGATCCTATCATGCTTCGATATAGTTTTTGATCGAACTCTTTTCCATGTTCATCTTTGTCTAGATGAGTAATAGTACTCATTGGAGTGGGTTTACTTGATATATTATCCATTCCAAAACGTTTTAGTAATTCTTTACAATATTTTTCTTGGTTTATAAAAATTCCATTATTTAATTGTTTTATTTGTAATCCTAAAAAGAAGTTCAACTAACCCATATGAGACATTTCAAATTCATTTTTCATTATTGTAGAAAATTCATTACATAAATTTTCATTGGTAGATCCACATATAATATCATTAACATAAATTGGAACAATTAATATATCCTTCTATTCTCTTTTAATAAATATGTTGTATCTCTTTTACCAATTTGAAAACCGAAATTAGTTAAATGTGATTTTAATCGATCATACCAAGCTCGAGGTGCTTGTTTTAAACCATATAATGCTTTTTTAAGTTTAAAAACATGATCTGGATATTTTTCATGAACAAATAGTGGTGGTTGTTCTACGTAAACATTTTCTTTTATAAATCCATTTAAGAAAGCACTTTTAACATCCATTTGAAATAGCTAAAAATTATGATGACATGCAAAAGTAACTAATATTCTTATGGCTTCAAGACGTGCCACAATTGCAAAAGTTTCTTCATAATCGATTCTTTCTTCTTGATTGTACCCATGTGCCACTAATCTTGCTTTATTACGTATAATATTTCCATTTTCATCGGCTTTGTTTTTAAAAACCCATTTAGTTCCAATTACTGACTGATTGTTTGGCTTGGTACTAATTCTCAGACATTATTTCTTTCAAATCGATTAAGTTCTTCTTGCATTGCTAAAATCCAGAAGTCATCATTTGATGCTTCCTTGTATTTTTTTGGTTCAAAATTAGATATAAAGGCTACATTACTCATTTGATTTATTTGTCTTCTAGTCAAAACTTTGTTATCAAGATTTCCAATTATGTTATCAATAGGATGATCTTTTAAAATTTGGGGTGATGATTTTAAATTACCGTTATTTTGATTATCATCATTATTTTCAATTATAGTTTCAATGGCTTTATTTTGATTAGTGTCAAAAATTTCTTTGTCATCTTTATTTATATTTATAAAGTTTTCATCAAACGAGACATGAAGACTTTCCTCTATAACATTTGTTCGTTTGTTAAAAATTCTGTAAGTTTTACTTTGATCGAAGTATCCAACAAAAATTCCTTCATCGACTTTTGAGTCGAATTTACCAATATCATCTTTTATATTTAGAATAAAGCATTTTGATCCAAATATTCAAAAATATGATACTTTTGATTTCTTTTTGTCGAACATTTCATAACATGTATTTTTAGTCATAGGTATAAGAGTTACATGATTTAATACATAGCATGCAGTAGCGACTGCTTCGGCCCAAAAATTCGTTGGTAAACCATTGTTATTTAGGAGAGTTCGAGCACATTCTTGCAAGGTGTGATTTTTCCTTTCGACTACTCCATTTTGTTGTGGTGTTCGTGGAAATGAAAAATTATGAGTAATTCCCTTTTTATTACAAAAGTTTGTAAATAATTCATTTTAAATTCTCCACCGTGATCACTTCTTATACTTTTTATTTTTAGATCCATAATAGTTTTAATTCATTTAGCAATAATTTTAAACATTTCGAATGTATCACTTTTATGTTTTATAGATAGCGTCTAAGTATATCTTGAAAAATCATCTACAATTATAAAGACAAATTTATTGTAGTTTATCGAATGTACTTGAGTTGGACCAAATAAGTCCAAATGAAGTAATTTAAGAGGTTGTTTAGTAGAGATTTCATTTTTAGATTTAAACGAGCTTTTCTTTAATTTTCCAAGTTGACATGCATCACATAGATTTTTAACTTTGAAATTTATTTTGGGTAATATTCTTACCAAATTGTTTTTAGCTAATTTGTTTATATATTTGAAGTTTATGTGACAAAATCTTTTATGCCATATCCATGGATCATCATGATTTGCGGTTAAGAATAAATCATTATTATGATTAATATTCATGTTTAGAATATAATATTTCTATTTCTTGTTCCTTAAAAAATTAAAGTTTTATTTTGATCATAGATATTGCATTTATCTTTTTCAAAATCGGTTTTAAATCCTTTATCACATAATTGGCTTATACTAAGTAAATTATGTTTCAAATTCTTAACTAATATAACATTTGAAATTATAAGAGAAGTAGATATATCAGCATTGATGACGTTTCCAATTCCGATAACATATCCTTTGGAAATATCCCCAAAAGTAACTGTGCCACCGTCCATGTAAGTGATGTTTGATAGCATGTGTACATTTCCCATCATATGTTTGGAGCATTCACCATCGAGTATCCATTTCTCCTTATTATTGGTTTTGTTTTTGGGTACTTGCAAAACAATAAAAAGTTTTAATTAGTACCCAATTTTTCGTTA
Source organism: Allium fistulosum (assembly GCA_030737815.1). Taxonomy (NCBI): domain Eukaryota; kingdom Viridiplantae; phylum Streptophyta; class Magnoliopsida; order Asparagales; family Amaryllidaceae; genus Allium; species Allium fistulosum. The sequence continues at coordinate 788,498,415 of CM060903.1, forward strand.
GGATCCTATGTATTAGTAGGAGAAGGTAGCCATACCTATGAGGGTTTGGAACCTTTAGAGATGTAATTTTCATTATGAACTATTCCTTTTAGATATATATCTATGTGTTTTTGTCTAATCAATTTGTTATTTGTTTTAGGAATCCATATTTTAATTATTTTTGTTTCTTATTTTCATGTTTAGATTTTGTTTTTCTAAAATTTGTACATAATGTACTATACTTCTTGAATCTTTGATTATTATTAGAAACTAGATTATTTCTAAAATGTTTATGAATTTTTTTGTTAAATCCTAATCCCTTCCTATTTCCTGATGGTTTTGAAATTTTTATCAAATTATCTAGAGTTTGCTTTCCTTTGTTAAATTTTGAAACATTATTTGTAATTTTATCTAATTTACTTTTAAGATCAAAAATTTGTAAATTAGATAATTCTAATTTTTTTTTAATTCATTCTTTTCTTTTTCAAGTTTATAATTCTCTATTTTGTTATTCTCTATATCATGTGTTAAAGTAGCATTTTGAGACGATAATTTCTACATTCTTTTTGTGCTAATTCTAATTCTTCTTCTAAAATAGTTTTCTCGTCTTTTAACAATCCAATTTCTAATTCAACTCTATTTAATTTATCCATATTTTCTTTACTGAATTTTTTTAATTCTCTATATTTATCATCTAATTCTATACTAATTTCAAGAATTTCATCATATATTAAATCAGGACGTACCTCATTTATGTTAGCCATGAAGCAGACATTTGCTTATTCTAAGCCACTATCACTATCAGATGATAAGGAAGAGTAGGAATCATCCCAAGTTACTTGAAATGCTCTTCTCTTTTGCTTGGAAATTTCAAACTTGTTTTTCTTTTTTTCATTGTTGAGTAGTGAACAGTCTTTCTTCATATGGCCAAATTTATCACACCCGAAGTGTGACGCCCCACCTCTATACTCACACTAGCCAAGTACACTACAGGGTAATGTCGTCGACTAACATGAAGAATAAGGCTATTGAGAAGCGACCATCTGTGTAATTGCTTTGTGCGAGTACCGATATGTCAGATAGTATATCATGCATTTCATTTCAAGACGAAATCTGACATATCAAATAAAAACTCAAAGCTACTACATAGTGGCGAAAAGGCCTTCGGAAACAAATATAAAATAAGCATAACATAAATCAGTCATAGATATTCATATCACTAAGGCGGAAACAGATATGAATATAACACATAGAAGTGTACATCAAAGTAGTGGTCATACAAGATCCACTACATCACAAAAGAATAGGTACAAGTGCTAAACAAAAGAATATGTATACATCAAGGAGTCCTTATCTCGAATGTATAAAAACAAAAACTACTAAGCTAAAGTAGTTAGTCAAAAGTCAGAAGCTAGTCCCTGCTAAGAAGTCAAGTGGAAGCACCTGAAACACCCCGGTCTGACCCAAGTATTATTTAAGAAGAAAAATAATAAACGGATCAGTCTAGCTATAAATATCAGATAAGATGAGATAGGATAAGAGATATGACAAATATATATGATAACAACAAAAATCATACGATACCTCAAATTTTCTCGAACACCAAAAAGAATGTCATATTCTTTATTTTATTCACCAAGTCACAAATATTGATAAAGCTTATCTAAGCAAATCACAAATATTGGTGAAACACAAATTCCAGAAATCATCAATTAGAAATCCAGAAATCACAAAGGGGGGAGGCCTATCATAAACGGGAGCATGAAAACTCACCAACACGTGTATCACAAATGAGATGCTATCCCATGAGTCGCTAAACCATAGAGCCGGTGCAACGACGTAGTACAACGGTACGCCCGAGGAACCCGAAACTCAAATAAGCCGGAATAACGACGTAGTACAACGGTACGCCCGATGAACCGAACTACATAAAACCCATAGGTCGCTAGCCTATAAAAATGAGACAAAGCTCAACAAAACGGGGTATAGTCCCCCATGCGGATAAAGAGACATCGCACATTGCTAGTAAAAATCCCAAATGATCTTCATTGATCAATAAGAAGTGTAAATTACACTAAGCTAGTAAATAAATTAATTTAGCTTCATGTCCCATAACCACTGGCTTAACTTAAATATTTATGAACAAATTGTAGATTTCCACTCGAAAATTGTCACAAGATTTCAATCGAACAAGTCCAAGAATTAACCGACGAAGTAAACGCAAGCGTTTCATACCACTTGTTTTGGTAATTCGTTTAATTAGATTTCTCATACGAATGAGGTAAAGGTTTGTATATACTAATAGATTGGAAAACGGTTTTAAAAACAAGCTTTGTATTAAAAGTAATGTTAAAATCATTTTTGTGAAAGAGTTTGAATAATTACTACTAGTATAAAACCTTTGTATTTTAAAATGACAAATCATAGAAATGATTGTAAAAACAATCTATCACCAAAAAACTACATTCAACGACGTGAATTAAAACCATAAAAATCGATATCAAATGGATATTCCCAAAAATCCAGAAAAGAAGTCATCAAAGTCGATAATAAATGACAACAACTAATCGGACCAACAAAAATCGATAAGAAAATGGAAATTCGCACAAAAATAGGCAAAATAGGAAAAATCCAATAGGACCAGACGTCTGGTTGGATTGGCCAGACGTCTGACCTGGGGTTCTGCTTTTTTTTCGTTTCTTTATAATTTCCAGAACCCCTAACCAGTCGTCTGACCGATTGAACCAGACGTTTGGTTCATGTCTCTGGATATACATTTTTCTGCCGTATATATATTTTTTCTTCTGGTGCCCTAACCAGACGTATGAGTTCTTCAACCAGACGTCTGGTTGTCTGTACTGGGCAATAGTTTGCCTTGGCCATTGATGGCCAAATCGGTTCGAAAGCGATCAGACGAGCGATGGAGGTTAGGGAATTATGCCAAGCGACAACCCAGCCTTATAGGCTCTTCGATACACCCCGAATAACATGTCCAAACATCCAAGATAAGATCTTTAAAGATTTTGACTTCAAAACACCAAAATTGGAAAATTCACCAAATCAATTCAAATCAAAAGCAATTGAACATGAAATTAAATGTTAGGAATTCATACCTAACAACAATGAAAGCTATAGACATAGATGTGAGTTCAAGAACTCACCTTTAAACCCAAATATAGAAATGAGAAGCTCTAAAACAAGCTAAGATTGATTTCTCTTCAACAGCACCTCTAGAAGCTCCAATCTATGATCATATGCAAATATTTCCTAAGTTAGGTTATAGGAAATTATGAAAATTGGAGAGGGATTGAGATGGAGAAGATTAGGAGGATGCTTACCTAAGCTTCTCTTTGATTTTGGAACTAGAACTTGAATTTCCTAAGAATCTAGAGCTTAGGAATTTTGATTTCCTTTCTTTTCACCCATTTTCCCTTTAGCTTGAGTGTTAGGAATTATTATGAGTAGAATGAATGAAAGGGAGAGGAGTTAGTGTATTTGGTAGAATAGTTTGGGTTCTCTTGTTGGGTTAGTGGGCTAGAACCCAATCCAAAGCCCAAATGAAAATACCAAAATCCTAATCAACTCCAAACATATCGATGTTTATACTCAAACAAGTTGTAAACGTTGTTTTAAAATCAATGGAAGTGGTCTCGAGTCCGGATTCAACTGTTTACAAAAAGTCACATTTCGGACTTTAAATTCAACAAATGATGCTATATTTAAATAAAACATTTAAATATATAATCGTAAAATATGCGGGTTGTTACAGACTCCCCTCCTTAAAGAAATTGCATCCTCGCAATTCTTATGAAGAAAATAAAGAGTAACAACCACTCTAAGGCATAACAACACAAAAGAAAAAAATTGAAGCGAGAAGTTCACCTTATAGAGCACGAGAGAGTAAGTCCGGATGTGTTTGCTCGATGAATTCTCTTCATTCCCAAGAACAATCCTTAGGATTAGAGGACCATTGAACTTTCATAAGCGGGACATCTTTATTATGAAGACGTTTAACCTCCGTAGCAATGATGCGAATAGGATGTTGCTCATAAGTCAAATTAGGTGAAACTTTAATTTCCTTAATAACACCGGGCTCAAGAATAGAATCGGAATCTTTAAGGCATTTCCGTAATTGAGAGACGTGAAATACGTCATGAATGGTGGAAAATTGAGCCGGTAATAAAAGACGATAAGCCACAGAACTAATGCGTTCGGTGATGGGAAATAGGCCAATATATCGAGGTGCTAATTTTCCTTATCGACTGAAATGCACAACACCCTTCATAGGTGAAACACGAATGAACACCAAATCTCCCATAGAAAATTCTAAATTCCTTCTTCGGTTATCGGCATAGGATTTTTATCTACTTTGAGCTTCTTTCATCCTATGACGAATAAGGTCAATCTTTTCTGTGGCATCATGAATAAAATTTGGACCTAAAACCAGCTTCTCACTGGCATCAAGCCAACATGAAGGAGATCGACATGGCCTTCCGTAGAGTGCCTCGAAAGGTGCCATACCAATACTAGATTGGAAGCTATTATTATAAGAAAACTCAACAAGGGAAATATGATCTTCCCAACTTCCACTAAAATCAAGAACACATGCACGAAGGAGATCTTCAAGAGTTTGATTCACACGCTCTGTTTGTCCATCGGACTGAGGATGATAAGCGGTGCTAAAATTAAGCTTCATTCCCAAATCTTTTTGAAGACCCTTCCAAGATCCACTAGTAAATAATGGATCATGATCGCTAACAATAGAAGTAGGGACTCCATGTAATTTAACAATTTCTTTAACATAGAGTATGACCAAAAGAGGTACGGTCTGATTGGACCGAACGGGAATAAAATGGGTGGATTTTGTAAGTCTATCTATAATCACCCACAAACTATCATGAACCAAACGAGAATGGGGAAGACCGTCAATAAAGTCCATGGAGACTTGATCCCACTTACAAACTGGAATATCCAAAGGTTGCAATAACCCACCGGGCCTTTGATGCTCGGCCTTTACGAGTTGGCAAGTCATGCAATGCTTAATGAAGTTAGCAATACCAGATTTCATTCCATCCCAATAATAAAGTCGTTTCATGTCTGCATACATTTTACTACTTCCGTGATGAATGGTAAATTTAGAACGATGAGAATCTTCTAAAATGTCCGTACGAAGGTCACCAATATTTGGCACAATAAGTTTACCAAATTTTCGAATGCCTCTGCGAGCATCGATTTCAAATTCTTTCAGACTATCAATATTATCTTTATCCCTACAACTTTGGCTAAGAAGAGCCAATTCAGGATCTTGCTTTTGAGCTTCAAGGTTGCGGTCTAAAAGAGAAGGATGAGCCTCAAGGCTACATAAAACAAGAGATGAACATGAATCAGATTCACTATCTCGAATCTCACAAGTGGACAAAGTCTCGAGAACATTCCATTCAGATATCATCATGGAAACAACTGCTTGTTGCTTACGACTAAGGGCATCGGCAACACGATTTCCCTTTCCGGGAGTATAAAGAATATCAAGATCATAAGACGCAAGGAATTCGAGCCAACGTTGTTGACGCAAATTAAGTTCCTTTTGAGAAAATAAATACTTCAAAGATTTATGATCGGTGTAGAGAACAAATTTCTCTCCCAAAAGATAATGACACCAAATTCTAAGGGCGAAAACAATGGCCGCGAGCTTTAAATCATGAGTGGCATATCTAGTCTCGGCAGGCTTTAATTGCCTAGAAGCATAAGCGATAACACGTTCCATTTGCATTAGAACGGCCCCCAAACCAACACGACTAGCATCGGTATAAACAATCAAGTCTTAGTTACCTTCGGGAATCACAAGAATATGAGCATCAGAAAGGAGTTCTTTTAATTTCTTAAAAGCAGCTTCACATTTGTCTGACCAAATGTGTAACGACCCAGAATTTCAACGTTTGAAATTGAAACATTTAATTGATTTTAAATATTTAATAAGTTAATTTTTACTTGAATTTCAAATATAACTCTTTAGTTGGATAATTAAATTATTGAATTAAATAACTGGAATTGAGGTAAAGTAGTGAATCTTGATTTTTAGGCTTGTTAAAAATATTTTTAAAGGTTTGGGAAATTTATATTAATGATACTGAAGATAATAAAAGCTGTAAAATTTAATTTAAAAGTAGTTTGTTCAGTTTTAAAAATTTATATCGTTTAAATCGATATTTAGAAATAACCTTCCAAGGCACAGTCTCGGAATTTGACGAAACCAGTTCCATTAGATCCCTAATAGTGTATTATTATCGGATTTCAAGTTTCGTAGTGTTTGGAGTTGTCGTGTGATCGTACGGTAGATAAACGCGCTCAAATATATATCAAAAATTCAATTTAATAACAGGAACCAAAAAGCTATCTTCTCCATACGATCGATTTAGGACTCGAAACCTTTTCCATTGTGTTCGGAATAGGGATATAACTTTATGAATGCCTAGCGGCATGCTTTGATAGGGGTTCGGAATTTTAGACTGTGTAGATCGAGACGATTTGAATTTGAATTTAAATTAAACATGTATATTCTCATGCAATAGACAAATTTAAACACGTTCCCTCTCTTAGAACACGTGTCTCCTACCTTACCAAATCACGTACCAGATGTCCCACTCCTTCTTTTTATTTAGCAGAGAAAAAGGAAAGAAAAGCTTGAAATAGAAGCTGGTTCAGAAACAATTTTCATAACGAAAAAAAAAGAAAATGGCCCAACACAATTAGGTCGCAAACCCAGTTTCCCCTCTCCAAATCAAACAACCGAGTATTTTAAAATGAAATCGATTTCTCCTTCAAAATTTAATCCATGGCCGAGCTATGCTTTCCTCCCAAATCCTTTTCATTCGAATCCTCTTTCCAAATCAATCGAGTTCTTTTTACAAAATCATAGCGTTGGGGGGTGAAGACGAGGAAAGGGAAGGCAGTCGATCTCAATCGCGATCGATTTGGGTGAAATTGTGAGGCGACTTAAAGAGGGAGCTCGGCGGCGCGGCATGCAGGCAGTGGACAAGGCGACGCGCAAAGGTAGTGATGAGGAAGCTCGAGCGCGTGAATGGTATAGAAGGCTCGCGAGTTGTTCTCGCGCAAGCGCACAATGTCGGGGCAGTCGGTATCAAGCCAGAGGGTGGATTCGCATGCGAGCAAAGGGGGTGGTAGCGAGCGCGTGGGGTGGCCGAGGTTGAGGCTGAGGTGGAAGGATCGGCGTTTTGGTCGTCAGTGAGGTCAAAATCGTGAAGAAAACAAGACGAGATGGAAGTGGATTGCAAATTAAAAATAAAGGTGAGTTAATCTCACTCATTTGGATTTCCATTTAAATTTTAAAAGTTAAATTTAATTATTGGTTGAATGTTGGAATTGACTGGATGTGATATTATATATGATAGTATATATATATATATTGGAGTGATTGATTTCCTGCATTATATAGCGGATGAGACCATATGCGCCGCATAATAGCAGATGAAATGATACGACCCCATATACCGCGATATTCCACCTCAAAGTGGAATTGGTATTTTAATTTGTTGTGCTAACATCAATGGATGCAGGGAAACAGGTTGGAGGGATCCAACTGGATTCCTCAAAATTATTTAGATTGTTCTAATATTCTATGATATGATTATTTGATAATCTGTGATAAATTATATTGGTAATTGAAAATATTGGATGCTATGGTTTGATTGAATATATTGGGTATACTGAGTTATCAAAAATATATAGATTGGATTTTAAAGGGAAATAAAAGAGGGAATTCTTAAGTAAAATAATTTTAGAGAAATTGGATAAATTAAAGAATGAATTGGAAAAGGATAAAAGTTGATTTTTAAATTCTAATAAATAAATTCCAAGTATGGGAAAGGAGATTTTTGAATAAATGGGAAGAAATGAATTTTAAAACTTAAGTGATATTAATTAAAGGAATAAAAGATTTATTTTAAATTCAGAATTTAAATGGTTTAGGAAGAAATAAAAGAAATTTTTATGAAATTGGTATTTTCAGTTTAAATAAGATTTTAAATCATAATAAAGAAGTTAAATCTGGAATTAATGAAATTAATGGATTTTAAATAAATTAGAGTAAGTAAAGGAATTTATTTTAAAATGGAGTTGATTTTGGAAATCGATTTGAAAATTGATTTAGTGTTTGAAACTGTGTTTTTAAAAGGAGAATGAGACTATGGAATTTATAAACTGGGTTTATAAAGTGAAATAAGGTATCAGTGGATATTTGGAAGTATAAATTCACAGTGGGAATTTATAAAGGAATGGGTAATTTGTTTAAAAATAAATAAATAGTGGTTTATTTTTAAAGGTGTGAAAGAAAATTGTATTTCTCTTAAAAGCCAAGTACGTTTTCAAAGCAGATTTTTAAGTATAAGTTAAAAGTTTTAAAGTTGTTTTAAAAGAATGTTTTTGAGAAATTATTATTTAAGTTGTTTAAAATTTTAAAGGTAAATATTTATTAAATTAGTTATAGTAGTAATTATTTTGAAAGGTTAATTGGTATTATGATTTAAAATGATAATTATTAATATTTATGTTTATAAAGTAGTATTATTTTAAATATAGTTTGGCTAAAGTTTTATTTGGAAAACTTGTATAGAATTCAATAACCTTTATTTTTAAATCTGTTTTGGATTAAGTTTTACATGAAAAATTATTATTAAAATTTCATAGTTAGTATTCTAAATAAAGTGTTATTTCAAGTGTTTTAAAGTATATATTTGGATAAAGTAATTTAAATTATTTTAAAATCTAAAGTATTTAGACTTGGTGATTTTCAGTGGGAATAAACAATATTTGGAAATTTATTTCGCGAGAGAAAAGTGATTTGAAACTAATTTCAAAGGGTTGAAGTGCAGAAAAATATCTTGTGAAGATATTTTGAATAATAATTTGGGAAATTATTAAGGCCTGATGGTTGTTTGTGGATGTTATATGATAGTTAAATAACCGACTATCAATATTGGCCAATGCGCTGATCGTTTCAAAGAGACCGGTATCGGGATTTATTTCCCGAAAACCACTTCGATCCGGTTTGAACGTTTTCGTGAGGAAGACAAGAGCTTGGAGTCGAAGATGGAGCAGTGAAGTGCAAGGGCTAATCGCTACTAATCCCGAGGGTGATTCCAAAATGGATGTAGTAGGAGTAGTGCCTTCGGTTCCGTTCGGACCCAGAACGGACTTGTATGGATGAATGCTATCAGAACATCATCAGGAGGACGATGAGCATTCTAAGTGAATGTGTGCTAAAAAGGTAACGCATAGCCTCGAGCCTCATCAACCGGAAATGGCTAAAACAGGGGAGGTGCACGCAAGGCTAAGTGGCTAACAACTAATTAGGGTAAGATTTCCCCTGTCTAGAGGTCCCTTTTATTTCGGCTTAGTGGGCGGTTGCTGATCCGAACCGCGGAATGATCTTATTCAGACTATCCAGTAAGGGGTAGCTCTGGTCTTGTGTAGCAGGAGATCGGGGTGGATCCTCGGTACGGTGATCTAGACCACGTACTGTGACGGGCGGTACCCCAGTAGCCTTGCCATTGTATGGAATCCAATCTCCAATAAGCGCCTGTACGGTTTTGATTGTGCCCAACTATGCTGAAACGTGAGATGCAAGCATTTCAGCTAGATTCTATTTTACTTTCTATAGACACTATTATAATATCAGACGAATTTGATAAAAATGTTTTGGTTATCGTAAGGTAAAAACCCGACATGTTTATTTGTGGCATGGTCTTACGAGATACCTTTGATTTCAAAGGATTTTGAAAACTTTAATAATCCAATTGAGTGTGTTTTCTCTCGCTGGTTTTCCAGACTGACTCGAGTATTGTTTTATTATAATGCTCGGGTCAGACCAAGTATTATAGAATACAGGAAAGGATGCTGTGGAGCTCAGGAGACGTGCTGGATGGCGAGACGTATTACACGTATTTGATGAATATTCCGCTGTGTATAATTAGCTGCATAGTCAGTGTTGTGAGGACAGGTTATGATAACTGTCCAATTGTGTGCTATGAATTTTGTTGTACTCTGATGATGTAATGTATAAACAGATATAGTTCTTTGTTTTAAAGCTGTTGTTATATATTATATTTAGTCCGCTGCGATTGTGAGATTCTGATATTGTTTTCTATTCTTCTTCTACCTCCTTCTTTAACCCTAATGATTCGGTTTTCCGGCATCCGATTGTTTGGTATTTGATACAGTGAACGTATTGATGTCGATTTTCGGGCGTCGAAAAAAATCGGGTCGTTACAGTTGGTATCAAAGCTGAAGGTTAAGCAAGAACCTTGGCTTTGGTGGGGATTACTCATTAGAAATAGAGTCCGTAGTACTCTAGAATGAGTTTGAGTGTATTAATTGATATGAGCGCGTATTTGTTAGTGAATATAAAAATTGTTTTTATATTGTGTTGACTTATCAGTTGAGTGTTTATGGATTCTAGTTGATATGTGGGACGCCATGTCATCGATAGGGGTTTCTAAACTCTTAAACAAGATAAACCGACACAGTATTGTTTTGAAATAGGGTAAATGAAATAATTTTGCCCAAATTATTTTTTATATATAAAAGGAATAATTTCTCAAAAATTATATATGGTTGCTTGGTTGTTAGGGAATGATAATAATAAATTATTATCATTATTGTGTAGAAATTGAATAAGAAATTGAAAATCATAACTAAAAGCTAAGAAATAAATTCATATACAAATAAAATTTGTAAATGCGAACTATAAATATGGTTTATAATTGGAAATGAAATAAAAATTCCAGATTAATATTTGGATATGAATTGAAGGATTTGGAATTCGAAATTTTGGAAATTAAATTCCTTTGAGTTTGAAAATGACTTTCAAAGGTTTTGAAGAAATAATGGTGATATTATTTGGAAAATATTTTTTAATAGGATTTGAAATCTGGTGAGATTTAAAATTTAAAAATATTTGAAATGTTTTTGTAGGAAGTAAAAGCACTAAACTCTTTCGGTCGCTGGAAAATAACTTCGGTGATGACTGCAGCATCATCGATGTTCATTTTCGAGTTTCCAAGAGAGGAATTGCTACCAAATTGTTTTAAATTGGAGTTGTTTGCAAAACTGGGTTTGATTTTAAAATTCAAAGGATAATTTGATATGCAATTGAATTATGCATATAATTGATTTCAAAAATGATTTTGAAATGTTGAAGTTTTGGTTTGGTAAAACCGGTTTGATTTTTTTGAAATACTTAAGAGATTGTTGAAAACTCTGGAGTTGGTTTAAAATGTTTTGGAATGTTTAAGAAATTTTTTAAAATTCTGAAAGTAAATTGGGAATGTTTATGGAATTATAAATGGGTTTGATAAGTTATTAAAATTGAAATTTGTTGGAATAGAAAGAAAAAATTAAAGTAAAGTAGAATTAAATAAAAGTAAGTGTAACTAGAAAATAAGCTAGTAAAGTAAACCGATTAAATGAAGTAAATTAAAGAGATTAATGGAATGTAAATAAGTAGGGAAACTTAAAGAAGTTAAAAATTTAAATTGAATCGAAGTGTAATTAAATCTAGTTAAGTAAAAGTGAATTTAAAGAAAAGTCTAAGGAGACTAAGTGAAATGGTTACTTAAATAAAAAGTTATAAGTTGGGAATAAAATTGTGGATAGACAAATGAATTTGCATTTGTAAGTAAATAGAACTAGATTTGAAATTGAATATTGGAATCCATTTAAATGGTGTTAGGTAAAGTGAAGCTGTAGAATTTGTTCGAAGGAACTAAAAGAAGTAAGAATTTGGAAATAAACTTTTATTTGAGAAAATTTGAAGTTAAATTCGGAAATGGAGTAATTAATTAAATTCGTAAGTTGCACGGATTTAAATAGAATTTGATTAGAAATGAATTAGTGGATGGAACTAATTGATTTAAATAGGTATGCAAATGAATTGGAATTGAACATTGGGTTGATATTTAATTTAAAGTATGTTAAGTAAGGTGAAGTTGAAAAATTGGATTGAAGTGGACTAACATAATAAGAGGTTGGAAATAAAATCCATTAAGATTTAAATTAAATTGGTAAGTGGGACTAATTAAAGAAATGACAAATTAAATATGGTTTGAAATGAATTGAATTCAATATTTAAAAATGAAAGGTGAATTGAATTCAGAAAGGGAATTGGAAATTCAGTTAAATGAAATTAGATGTGAAAGCTTAAGTGGTGTAGTTATAGTAGTTATAAGAAGTATATAAAATCTTCATATTGACTTAAGAAATGGTGGAATTCCTAAGTAAAATTTGGTATTGGGAAAATATTCTAAGTTAATGTTGAATAAAGGTTAAGTAAAGTTGTAGAATGGGATAATTGTGAATGTGTGTATAGAAATCAAAATAAATAAAAAGGAAATTGATATAGCTAATAATCAATTGGGGATAAATACGTAGGATGCACGTATATTATTTTATTCGCATAGCGATTCAATCCAGAATTCGAGCACAGAATTTCGAGATAGTTATATCAATCCGAGTTAGGATTTTTTTCACTTGATTTTCGACGGCGAAGCCTGGATATGGATTTTTGATTTATTCTGAAAATTCTCTATCATAGTTATTGCTATGCAAGGAGAATGACGGTTTATGATCAAGAAACCAGATCTGAGTCCACATTAGGAAGTCGGGTGGACGATACTAGTTCGGAAGTGAAATTGTGTGATCGAGTGAGCGATCGAATTTGGTATTGCGTACGGATGATATATGTGCATCGTACGGATTTGAATAAAACAAATGTTGAAAATTTTATAAAGAAGTGAATAAAATGATTTTGCATTCTGTGATTGGATATTATGGCTAAGTAGGATATAGGTATTTAAAAGCAAAAGGAAATTGGTGTTTTTGATTTCAGAAGATAAATTTAATTGCCCAACAAAAGGTATGTATTTAATTGGCATATGAAATTTGATGATTTTCTGGTCTAGCCACTTGGCCTTTTGTTTTCTTTTGAAACGTGGGGGCCCGTAGAGGCATTTTGTAGTTGTCCCGAGCTAGCCGCACAAAGGAGACGCTGGCGAAATTTTTCGAAAATTTAGAGAGTTAGAAAATTTTGATAATTTAAAATTTGAATTTGAATTATAATTTAAATGGTTGAATAAGTAATGTTGTTTGGGAACTATGGAAGAGTTTGGGAAGTTAGTAGCATTGATAGTGTGACTTTAATAAAAAGATGGTTTTGGGAAGTTGTTAAAAACTGTTTGGTTTTGGAAATGATGAACGGGTAACAGACCATTCTTCCTAACTAGTAATTTCGAGGACGAAATTCTTTTAAGGGGGGTGGAATGTAACGACCCAAAATTTCGAACGTTTGAAATTGAAACATTTAATAGATTTTAAATATTTAATAAGTTAATTTTTACTTGAATTTCAAATATAACTCTTTAGTTGGATAATTTAATTATTGAATTAAATAACTGGAATTGAGGTAAAATAGTGAATCTTGATTTTTAGGCTTGTTAAAAATATTTTTAAAGGTTTGGGAAATTTATATTGATGATACTGAAGATAATAAAAGCTGTAAAATTTAATTTAAAAGTAGTTTGTTCAGTTTTAAAAATTTATATCGTTTAAATCGATATTTAGAAATAACCTTCCGAGGCACAGTCTCAGAATTTGACGAAACCAGTTCCATTAGATCCATAATAGTGTATTATTATCGGATTTCAAGTTTTATAGTGTTTGGAGTTGTCGTGTGATCGTACGGTAGATAAAAGCGCTGAAATATATATCGAAAATTCAATTTAATAACAGGAACCAAAAAGCTATCTTCTCCATACGATTGAGTTAGGACTCGAAACCTCTTCCATTGTGTTCGAAATAGGGATATAACTTTATGAACGCCTAGCGGCATGCTTCGATAGGGGTTCGGAATTTTAGACTGTGTAGATCGAGACGATTTGAATTTGAATTTAAATTAAACATATATATTCTCATGCAATAGACAAATTTAAACACGTTCCCTCCCTTAGAACACGTGTCTCCTACCTTACCAAATCACGTACCAGATGTCCCACTCCTTCTTTTTATTTAGCAGAGAAAAAGGAAAGAAAAGCTTGAAATAGAAGCTGGTTTAGAAACAATTTTCATAACGAAAAAAAAAGAAAATGGCCCAACACAATTAGGTCGCAAACCCAGTTTCCCCTCTCCAAATCAAACAGCCGAGTATTTTAAAATGAAATCGATTTCTCCTTCAAAATTTAATCTATGGCTGAGCTATGCTTTCCTCCCAAATCCCTTTTCATTCGAATCCTCTTTTCAAATCAATCGAGTTCTTTTAACAAAATCATATCGTTGGGGGGCGAAGACGAGGAAAGGGGAGGCAGTCGATCTCGGTCGCGGTCGATTTGGGTGAAATCGCAAGGCGACTTAAAGAGGGAGCTCGACGGCGCGGCATGCAGGCAGTGGACAAGGCGACGCGCAAGGGTAGTGATGAGGAAGCTCAAGCGCGTGAATAACATAGAAGGCTCACGAGTTGTTCTCGCGCAAGCGCACAATGTCGGGGCAGTCGGTATCAAGCCAGAGGGTGGATTCGCATGCGAGCAGATGGGGTGGTGGCGAGCGCGTGGGGTGGCCGAGGTCGAGGCTGAGGTGGAAGGCTCGGCGTTCTGGTCGTCAGTGAGGTCAAAATCATGAAGAAAACAAGACGAGATGGAAGTGGATTGCAAATTAAAAATAAAGGTGAGTTAATCTCACTCATTTGGATTTACATTTAAATTTAAAAAGTTAAATTTAAATTATTGTTGAATGATTGAATTGAATGGATGCGATATTATATATGATAGTATATATATATATATATTTGATTGATTGATTTCCCGCATTATATAGCGGATGAGACCCTATGCGCCGCATAATAGCGGATGAGATGATATGACCCCATATACCACGATATTCCACCTCGAAGTGGAATTGGTATTTTAATTTGTTGTGCTAACATCTGTGGATGTAGGGAAACAGGTTGGAGGGATCCAACCGGATTCCTCAAAATTATTTAGATTGTTCTAATATTCTGTGATATGATTATTTGATAATCTATGATAAATTATATTGGTAATTGAAAATATTGGATGCTATGGTTTGATTGAATATATTGGGTATACTGAGTTATCAAAAATATATAAATTGGATTTTAAAGGGAAATAAAAGAGAGAATTCTTAAGTAAAATAATTTTAGAGAAATTGGATAAATTAAAGAATGAATTGGAAAAGGGTAAAAGTTGATTTTTAAATTCTAATAAATAAATTCCAAGTATGGGAAAGAAGATTTTTGAATAAATGGGAATAAATGAATTTTAAAACTTAAGTGATATTAATTAAAGGAATAAAAGATTTATTTTTAAATTCAGAATTTAAATGGTTTAGGAAGAAATAATTTTTTTATGAAATTGGTATTTTCAGTTTAAATAAGATTTTAAATCATAATAAAGAAGTTAAATCTAGAATTAATGGAATTAATGGATTTTAAATAAATTTGAGTAAGTAAAGGAATTTATTTTAAAATGGAGTTGATTTTGGAAATCGATTTGAAAATTGATTTAGTGTTTGAAACTGTGTTTTTAAAAGGAGAATGAGACTACGGAATTTATAAACTATGTTTATAAAGTGAAATAAAATATCAGTGGATATTTGGAAGTATAAATTCACGGTGGGAATTTATAAAGGAATGGGTAATTTGTTTAAAAAAAATAAATAGTGGTTTATTTTTAAAGGTGTGAAAGAAAAGTGTATTTCTCTGAAAAGCCAAGTACGTTTTCAAAGCAGATTTTTAAGTATAAGTTAAAAGTTTTAAAGTTGTTTTAAAAGAATGTTTATGAGAAATTATTATTTAAGTTGTTTAAAATTTTAAAGGTAAATATTTATTAAATTAGTTATAGTAGTAATTATTTTGAAAGGTTAATTGGTATTATGATTTAAAAAGATAATTATTAATATTTATGTTTATTAAGTAGTATTATTTTAAATATAGTTTGGCTAAAGTTTTATTTGGAAAACTTGTATAGAATTCAATAACCTTTATTTTTAAATTTGTTTTGGCTAAGTTTTACATGAAAAATTATTAGTAAAATTTCATAGTTAGTATTTTAAATAAAGTGTTTTAAATAGTTTTTATTTTAAGTGTTTTAAAGTATATATTTGGATAAAGTAATTTAAATTATTTTAAAATCTAAAGTATTTAGACTTGGTGATTTTCAGTGGGAATAAACAAATTTGGAAATTTATTTCGCGAGAGAAAAGTGATTTGAAACTATTTTCAAAGGGTTGAAGTGTAGAAAAATATCTTATGAAGACATTTTGAATAATAATTTGGGAAATTATTAAGGCCTGATGGTTGTTTGTGGATGTTATATGATAGTTAAATAACCGACTATCAATATTGGCCAATGCGCTGATCGTTTTAAAGAGACCGGGATCAGAATTTATTTCCCGAAAACCACTTCGATCCGGTTTGAACGTTTTTGTGAGGAAGACAAGAGCTTGGAGTCGATGATGGAGCAGTGAGGTGCAAGGGCTAATCGCTACTAATCCCGAGGGTGATTCCAAAATGGATGTAGTAGGAGTAGTGCCTTCGGTTCCGTTCGGACCCGGAACGGACTTGTATGGACGAATGCTATCAGAACATCGTCAGGAGAACGATGAGCATTCTAAGTGAATGTGTGCTAAAAAGGTAATGCATAGCCTCGAGCCTCATCAACCAGAAATGGCTAAAACAGGGGAGGTGCACGCAAGGCTAAGTGGCTAGCAACCAATTAGGGTAAGATTTCCCCTGTCTAGAGGTCCCTTTTATTTTGGTTTAGTGGGCGGCTACTGATCCCAACCGCGGTGTGATCTTATTCGAACTATCCAGTAAGGGGTAGCTCCGGTCTTGTGAAGCAGGGGATCAGGGTGGATCCTCGGTACGGTGATCTAGACCACGTACTGTGACGGGCGGTAACCCAGTAGCCCTGCCATTGTATGGAATCCAATCTCCAATAAGCGCCTGTACGGTTTTGATTGTGCCCAACTATGCTGAAACGTGAGATGCAAGCATTTCAGCTAGATTCTATTTTACTTTCTATAGACACTATTATAATATCAGACGAATTTGATAAAAATGTTTTGGTTATCGTAAGGTAAAAACCCGACATGTTTATTTGTGGCATGGTCTTAAGAGATACCTTTGATTTCAAAGGATTTTGAAAACTTTAATAATCTAATTGAGTGTGTTTTCTCATGCTGGTTTTCCAGACTGACTCGGGTATTGTTTTATTATAATGCTCGGGTCAGACCGAGTATTATAGAATACAGGAAAGGATGCTGTGGAGCTCAGGAGACGTGCTGGATGGCGAGACGTATTACACGTATTTGATGAATATTCCACCGTGTATAATTAGCTGCATAGTCAGTGTTGTGAGGACAGGTTATGATAACTGTCCAGTTGTGTGCTATGAATTTTGTTGTACTCTGATGATGTAATGTATAAATAGATATAGTTCTTTGTTTTAAAGCTGTTGTTATATATTATATTTATTCCGCTGTGATTGTGAGATTCTGATATTGTTTTCTATTCTTCTTCTACCCCCTTCTTCTTTAACCCTAATGATTCGGTTTTCCGGCATCCGATTGTTCGGTATTTGATACAGTGAACGTATTGATGTCGATTTTCGGGCGTCGAAAAAAATCGGGTCGTTACAAAATGTACTTAACTCCATTCTTTGTCAAACTAGTAAGAGGTACGGAAATTTTAGAAAAATCTTTTATGAAACGACTGTAATAGCCCGCCAATCAAAGAAAACAATGGATTTCTGTCACACTCTCCGGTCTCTTCCAATTTTGAATCGCCTCAATCTTTGAAGGATCCATGGAAATTCCGGATTCAGAAATAATATTTCCTAAAAATTTCACACTGGATTGCCAAAAGTGGCACTTAGAAAATTTTGCTTTCAATTGATTGCTCCTAAGAGTTTCCAACACAATTTGAAGATGTTTTTAATGCTCTTCCTCGGTTTTAGAGTAAACAAGAATATCATCAATAAAGATGAGAACAAATCGATCGAGGAAGTCTTTGAAAACTTGATTCATAAGGTCAACGAAATAAGCTGGAGCATTCATTAAACCAAATGGCATAACAAGCCATTCATAAGATCCATAACAACTACGGAACGATGTCAAAGGAATGCTATCCTCTGCAATACGAAGCTGATGAAAACCGATTGCTAACTCTAACTATGAAAAGACTCTAGCACCGCTAAGTTGATCGAATAGATCATCAATCCGAGGCAAGGGATATTTATTCTTGATGGTGAGATCATTAAGTTTGCAGTAGTCAACGCAAATCCTAAGTGTACCATCATATATCTTCACAAAAATAGCTGAAGCTCCCCATGGAGAGGAACTAGAATGAATAAACTATTTTTCTTCCAATTCGGATAATTGTTTATGCATCTCCTCATTTTCCTTATTAGACATACGATAAGGAGGACGAGTGATAGGTAGAGCTCCAGGGATTAGATTAATTCTGAACTCAATTGCTCGCTTAGGTGGTAATCCTAAAACGGGCTCAAATATGTCGGGAAATTCACAAACAACGTGAATGAGGGAAATGACATCTTCCTCATCATCATTTTCGTCATCATGTGGATTTAGAGAATATAGGGATTCCACCGAATTAGAATCTGAATCTTTAAGAACAATAGAAATCTGCTTAACAGATTGAGGATGTCGAAGATGGACAGTCCTCTCAGGACATAGGATGTGGGCTTCATAACGATTAAGCCAATCCATTCCCAAAATCATTCCGAAACCAAGGTAACACATAACATTCAAATCGGCTCGGAAAGCATAATCACATAAAATAATCTCGACATCTTTACAAAACAAACTTAGTGTTGCGGATCCACCAACCGGATTCGCAATTCTCAGTGAAGTCTTCAAGCCCATAACATTTAAAGACAAAGTATCAACAAGTTCCTTTGGTATAAAAGAGTGGGATGCACCCGTATCAAAAAGAACTCGAATAGGATGATCACGAAAATAATAATACCATCAAGGACAGAATGAGAAATACCTTGACCAAGAGAAGTGTTACCAGGGGCTTGCACAACATTTAGCTTTCCCTCATTCTTGCTTTGAAGTTTGGGACAAGAAGATATAAGTTGACCCGAACTTTTGCAATAGCGACGATAATGGGGTTTCAGACACCTATTTGCATAATGGTCTTTAGAACCACAGTTGTAGCATTATCCACGATTAGGGGTAGGAGTCTTTGCTACCGAAGTTGCTTGCTTCCCTTTCTTGTTGGGATTAGGTTTGAACATAATAGGCCTCTTCATGTTAACGTTGAAGTTCTGTTTGGCACCCACAACTTCAACGTCACTTTCTTTATCGGCCTTTTCAAGTCGAAGAGCGATATCTACAAGCTGATCGAAAGAAACTTCTAGTTTCAGAAGTAAAGGCTTTTGGAGGTTCTTATTCAACCCATATATAAACCTCTGATTTTTCTTCAATGGGGTATTAATATACTCGACCCCATATTTAGAGAGGGATTCAAAAGATGCAACATAGTCGGTCACAGAAGATTCACCTTGAACAAGGTCAGTAAAGCGTCGAGCTAAAGTTACTTTTTTAGCTTCCGGCACAAACTTTAACTCGAACCTTTCCCGGAATTTCTCCCAAGTAAGATCTGCTTCAACAATTTCCGATATCAAAAGCTCATACCAATCTAATGCTCTCTCCTGGAGCATGCTAGAAGCCACTTGGATTCGATGTAAATCCACAAGATTCATGAGAGAAAAGATGCGATCGCATGTTCTAAGCCAAGCTTGGACTTCTATAATGCTTTCGGAACCCTTGAATGGCCTTCCACCCAAATTGGTATAATCACTGCACAAGCATGCAAAACTGGATTTAGGATGAGTAGGCTCTGGAACGGGTGCGACGGCTTGAGCATTCTTTACAAGATCCAAAAGCTGTTGGGCAGACATGAATACGCCATCCTGAGGAGTAGCATTGGATTGACTGGCATTGGGACGGCCAGGTCTAACCATTTCTCTTCTTTAAGAAAGAAAGAAAGAAAAGGAAAAAGGTTATTCTCAGAATGAATATCAAACAAACTTGATTGATAAAACAATGCATCATAAAAGAAAATAGGATAGAACGGGTCCTATGACTCGAATAAAATCCTAAGGCACGATTCCTAAGAGAGACTTAGGACAATGATCCTTGCTAGATTATTCTACATTGTTCCAAAGTTTGGCTCTGATACCAAGCTGTGATGCCCCACCTCTATACTCATACTAGCCAAGAACACTACAGGGTAATGCCGTCGACTAGCACGAAGAATAAGGCTGTTGAGGAGCGACCATCTGTGTAAATGCTTTGTGCGAGTACCGATATGTCAGATAGTATGTCAAGCATTTCATTTCAAGACGAATCCTGACATATCAAATACAAACTCAAAGCTACTACACAGTGGCGATGAGGCCTTCGGAAACAAATATAAAATAAGCATAACATAAGTCAGTCACAGATATTCATATCACTAAGGCGAAAACAGATATGAATATAACACATAGAAGTGTACATCAAAGTAGTGGTCATACAAGATCCACTACATCACAAAAGAATAGGTACAAGTGCTAGACAAAAGAATATGTATACATCAAGGAGTCCCTATCTCGAATGTATAAAAACAAAAACTACTAAGCTAAAGTAGTTAGCCAAAAGTCAGAAGCTAGTCCCTGCTAAGAAGTCAAGTGGAATCACCTGAAACACCCCGGTCTGACCCGAGTATTATTTAAGAAGAAAAATAATAAATGGATTAGTCTAGCTATTAATATCAGATAAGATGAGATAGGATAAGAGATATGACAAATATATATATGATAACAACAAAAATCATACGATACCTTAAATTTTCTCAAACACCAAAAGGAATGTCATATTCTTTATTTCATTCACCAAGTCACAAATATTGATAAAGCTCATCTAAGAAAATCACAAATATTGGTGAAACACAAATTCCAAAAATCATCAATTAGAAATCCAGAAATCACAAAGGGGGGAGGCCTATCATATACGGGAGCATGAAAACTCACCAACACGTGTATCACAAACGGGACGCTATTCCATGAGTCGCTAACCCATAGAGCCGGTGCAACAACGTAGTACAACGGTACGCCTGAGGAACCTAAAACTCAAATAAGACGGAACAACGACGTAGTACAATGGTACGCCCGATGAACCGAACTACATAAAACCCATAGGTCGCTAGCCTACAAAAATGAGACGAAGCTCAATAGAACGGGGTATAGTCCCCCACGCGGACAAAGAGATATCGCATATTGCTAGTCAAAATCCCAAATGATCTTCATTGATCAATAAGAAGTGTAAATTACACTAAGCTAGTAAATAAATGAATTTAGCTTCATGTCCCATAAC
The DNA here is from genome assembly GCA_030737815.1 of Allium fistulosum. Taxonomy (NCBI): domain Eukaryota; kingdom Viridiplantae; phylum Streptophyta; class Magnoliopsida; order Asparagales; family Amaryllidaceae; genus Allium; species Allium fistulosum. The sequence goes on from CM060903.1 coordinate 788,519,859, forward strand.
CACTGGCTTAACTTAAATATTTACGAACAAATTGTAGATTTCCACTCGAAAATTGTCACAAGATTTCAGTCGAACAAGTCCAAGAATTAATCGACAAAGTAAAACGCAAGCATTTCATACCACTTGTTTTGCTAAGTCGTTTAATTAGATTTCTCATACGAATGAGGTAAAGGTTTTTATATACCAATAGATTGGAAATCGGTTTTAAAACAAGCTTTGTATTAAAAGTAATGTTAAAATCATTTTTGTGAAAGAGTTTGAGTAATTACTACTAGTATAAAACCTTTGTATTTTAAAGTGACAAATCACAGAAATGATTGTAAAAACAATCTATCACCAAAAATCCACATTCGATGACGTGAATTAAAACCATAAAAATCGATATCAAATCCATCAAATGGATATTTCCAAAAATCCAGAAAAGAAGTCATCAAAGTCGATAATAAATGACAACAACTAATCGGATCAACAAAAATCGATAAGAAAATGGAAATTCACACAAAAATGGGCAAAAACCAACTGGACCAGGCGTCTGGTTGGATTGGCCAGATGTCTGACCTGGGGGTCTGCTTTTTTCTTTTATTTTTTTCATTTCTTTATAATTTCCAAAACCCCTAACCAGACGTCTGACCGATTAAACCAAACGTCTGGTTCATGTCTCTGGATATACATTTTTTTGCCGTATATATATTTTTTCTTCTGGTGCCCTAACCAGACGTCTGAGTTCTTCAACTAGACGCCTGGTTGCCTATACTGGGCAATAGTTTGCCTAGGCCATTGTTGGCCAAATTGGTTCGGAAGCGATTGGACGAGCGATGGAGGTTAGGGAGTTATGCCAAGCGACAACCCAACCTTATAGGCTCTTCGATACACCCCAAATAACATGTCCAAACATCCAAGATAGGATCTTTAAAGATTTTGACTTCAAAATACCAAAATTGGAAAATTCACCAAATCATTTCAAATCAAAAGCAATTGGACATGAAATAGATGTTAGGAATTCATACCTAACAATAATGAAAGCTATAGACATAGATGTGAGTTCAAGAACTCAGCTTTAAACCCAAATATATAAATGTGAAGCTCTAAAAGAAGCTAAGATTGATTTCTCTTCAACAACACCTCTAGAAGCTCCAATCTATGATTACCTTTACCTAAGCTTGATTTTGGAACTAGAACTTGAATTTCCTAAGAATCCAGGGCTTAGGAATTTTGATTTCCTTTCTTTTCCCCCATTTTTCCTTTAACTTGAGTGTTATTAATTATTATGAGTAGAATGAATGAAAGGGAGAGGATTTAGGGTATTTGGTAGAAGAGTTTGGGTTCTCTTGTTGGGTTAGTGGGCTAGAACCCAACCCAAAGCCCAAATGAAAATACCAAAATTCTAATCAACTCCAAACATAACGATGTTTATACTCAAACAAGTTGCAAACGTTGTTATAAAATCAATGGAACTAGTCTCGAGTCCGGATTCGACTGTTTACAAAAAGTCACATTTCAGACTTTAAATTCAACAAACGATGCTATATTTAAATAAAACATTTAAATATATAATCGTAAAATATGCGGGTTGTTACACGAAGCACTTCATTGATGTTTGATTTGAGGAATTTATTTTGATGTTGTTTTGAAATTTCATCATCTTTTTGAACTTCTTGAACTTTTTGTAATTTTTGGCTATGAACACAATCTCATCTTCTTCCAAGTTGGAGTTGTCGTTACTTGCCTGAAATGCGATGTTTTTCCTTTCTTGATTTTACTCTTTTCTTGCCTGTAAATTAGCTTCATACGACATCAGATTTCCTATTAACTCTTCGAATTTGAGTTGGGAAAGATCGTTAGCTTTTTCGATGGCTAAAAAATTTCTTTTCCATTCGTTTGTTAGAGAGTTCAAGTTTCGTGTGAGTAAATCAAAATCGGTTAATTTTACTCCTAGTGCCATTAGATCGTGTTGTATAGTTTGAAATCTAGCATACATATAAATAATTGACTCATTTGATTTCATTTTAAAAGATGAAAATTGATTTTGTAGAAAAGAAATTTTTGTTTGCTTAACTTTGTTGTGCCTTCATGGGTAATTTGTAATGTATGCCATATATCATAAGCAGTAGTGCAAAGCATGACTCGTGAAAATTCATTTTTATCAAGTAAGCAAAATAAAACATTCATAGCTTTGGCATTTTTAGATGCCTCTGCTTTTTATGCATCAGTCTATGTGCTAATATCAGTGTCTAGTGCTTCATATTTATTTTGAGTTGCTAGCCATATTTCTAATCCATTTTTTTCCATAAAAATTTGCATGCGTGTTGACCAAAAAGCATAAGTAGAAGCAGTAAATAGTGGTGGACGAGCAGTTGATTGACCTTCTTGAAATGTACTTGCCATTTTAAATGATTTCAATTACGTATTACTGTAGATTGAAATAACCTCGCTCTGATACCAATTGAAAGTCTTGAGGATCGTATACTATCTAACTTGTGTATAATATGCAAGTATATAATTCAATGCAATAATAGATAATAAGTAGTAAAATAAAAAGCGTGCAAACCAGAGTTTTTATACTGGTTCGGATCTCCCATCCTACGTCCAGTACTGACGCTCCCCTTCGGTATTTCCTTTAAATAAATTACCCTCACTTCGCCCGGAGGAATAGGCTAATATAAAAGTATCTCTGACAATCTTGTGTTCCAATAACACAAATTTTGACTTACAGTATAAATCTTCCTATGATCTCCTTTGAGTATATGAATATGAATGCTTTGAGTTGTAGGAAGTTATTTAACCAAAATTCTATTTTGATTATAATGGATTGAGAGTATATAAAAAGTGTATATGCAAGAGAGTGCTTAGAAATCAAGAGAGTAAAGAATAGATTAATTTAAGTTCAGTGATTTTTACTTCTCAATCAAAGTAGTATTTATAGATTCAGAAAGTTGCAAATGGAACTTATTACTCTTGGAGAAAGTCTCTTTATTTTAATGGCTGCAACTCTTCAGTGAAAGATGATTTCCTTTTGATTAAAAACATGCAACTCTTCAGTGAAAGATGATTTCCTTTTAATTAAAAACAGAAGTGTCTTTTCAAATATGACAGTTTTTCCCATGACAGACGTCTGTTGTAAAATCCTCAAACGTCTGTGACCTGTTTAATTTTAATCCGAAACTTGTCACAGACATCAGTTATTTTATCACAGATGTCTATAAGGTGTAAAAAACTGTTTTCACCTTATTTTGATGTATATGAAATTGTGTATGCTCGTATATTCATATATACTCAAGGAGACCTTAACAATATTATATCTAGGACTCTTTTACAGTAGAATAACCTTAGTATGGTCAATGAATCTTCGTTTCTCTTTGAGTCTCAATATCTTCGAGCATGGTCTTCTTGAAGCATATACCTGCAATCTTGATAAGGTTCATATATGTATATGATTGTATAGTTGTTGTCATTGAAACATAAATTAAAGGTTCTAACAATAATAAGTATGGAATCTTTTGAAAAAGATAGTAAAAGTAAAGGTTTAAAGTAAGAAATCTTATTAATGATTAGTGGAAATACTTATACCATTTGAGATAAGCATACGAACACTTTTTGAAGTATTGAAAGAGTACAAATGAATATTAATTAAATAAAATGGGGATTATAAGTCGTTTATGTGACTTAACCAAGCTTTATGTGATTTGATCATGCTTTGTGCGTTTACTCATTTATGGAAAGCATTTAATCATGTACTTAGCATTAAAAGCGGATGAAGTAGGCTTGTCTATCTATGAGAGTTAAGAATAAAGTGTCTAGGGAAGGCTTTGATGCAACCAGTGCTCTAACTTACCTAGCTTTACTATTGATCGAGGGATAATGTAAGTTGAAAAGTTCGAAAACATGATAAGTATATGAGACTTGGTTTCCATATTCGATCATCTATTTTAAACTTGATAGTCGATTAGTCAACTACCGAACTTAACCAAATTAACTTGGAAAGTATCTAAAAGCTTCACAGTTTCATATGATTTGAGAACCCTCAAGAAGGATCCTTTGTATGAAACATCTCGAGCTTTAATAACTTATGTATACGAGATTCCACAGGGAGGACCCCTCTTTATATATTGTTCGCTTACTTCTAAAAGAATCCGAATTGAGTTTACCGAAAATTCATCGATTAAGTTTTAATGAGATCGGGATCGGTAAGTGTTTTACTTATCAAATACCACTTCAAAACTGATATATGAGTTCTATGTTTTGGAAGCGAATGTAAAGTGCAATGCTATAGATTTATGTTGTCTATCCTAAGGTTAAGTCTAAGGGAGAGGTCAGCATTAACATTCATTGGAGGACTTATGCAGGAATCCATGTAGAGATTCATAATCTTTTTGAGATGCTGAAATCCAATTGGGGATTCATGTTCCATCCGAGTGATGAAGACTCGTGTGAGAGATGCCGAATGTAGCTTTAACATCGAAAATGACAGAAAACAGAATAGGGCTTATAGTCATGGGTTTAGCTTACCCACGATAGGATACATCAACTCCATATCTAGAGTATGCTTATCAATGTTGCGTGTGGGAGTTGATGATATTTAGGATCATGTTTTCGGCCGTGGGCCAACTATGTTTCTCCTAGTTGGTACATTTTATCTAGAGATATATGACACTCGAAGTTAGTTTCTGACCGTTGTGCAGGAGATTGGATTCAACTTGACTGGAATATTGATGTGACTAGAACCATTCCATAATTTTCCAATAGCTACAATACGTAACCCCTAGGAGCCCCCATAAGTCATGAGTAATACACTGCCTAACATTCGAAGAGCGTTACGTACTCTAGTCTCAGGGGATACACTGATATCTAGTTTGATACATCTTGACTAGAATATTTAAAATGGTATATTTATTTTAATTATGATAAATTACTCATGGTTACAACACTTTATAACTACTATCACGAAACATACCATTTATGGATTTTCTATTAAATATACTTTTATAAATAAATTAATTAATCAATACAACATATTATATCAAGTATATAATGAAATGAAAACACTTTTTATTCCAAACAAGATTGGTTATCGAGTTAGATATATATAACAAATTACATAATTGCTTCTAGGGCATACCCCTAACTCTATAAAAAAAATTCATCCTAAATAGTTTGAGATGAATATTATGAAATTTTAAATAAAATAAAATTTAATTAAATTAGTAAATTAAATTAAAAATAAAAATTAACTAAATATGATTTAATCAATAAGAATTACTAGTTGACTAAATACAATTTAATTAATAAGACCAAAAATTAATTAAACATGACTTGATTAATAGGAATTAAAATTAATTAAATATGATCTAATTAATAAATTAAAATTAGTTAAATACTAATTAATAATAATTAAAATTAATCAAATATGATTTAATTGATAAGTTACATACATACATTATATAAGTTGAATTAAATTATAATAGTCAAAATGAATTAAACTTATATATAACTGCATATGTTTAAACATAATTTAAGTGGAATTGAAATAAACCTAAAACAGATTTTTGGAATAAGTACATGCATAAAGTACGTGTATCATGATTTCAGATGTGTCTACACTTGAATCACGTGGGTATTTCAATAAGAAATATATTATTCCTTAAATCGATATCACTCTAATGTGTGTGTGTATGTATATATATTAAAGTTTATGAATCTATAATAAATAAATTATCCTCTATAATTTATATATTGATAGATTACTTGCATACTTGCTAGTTGTTGAGAAAACTCAAGATGGGGATGTTATGTGTGGTACTATTCATATACTATTAGATGAGGTAAGATACATGCATGTATTTGTTAAGCAAACTCAAGGTACATGCATTATACTTAGGCTGTTGCGAAATAATAAGTACGAGTGAATAATCTCTTTTGATTTGTTAAGCAAACTCAAGGTCGAAATTGAGATTAGGACCACGTTAGGAGTTGTAAATGAAATAACAATAATGAGTTACCCATCGCTTGCGGGTTTATGATTTGTTGATCAAACTCAAGGTCAAAATCCCAAGGCAAGCGAATCCTCACACTCCCTAAAGAAATCAAAAGATTTCTATATTTCTTTTAGGGTTTTGAGGAATTTAAAAATCTAGTGGGAGCCTTAATAGAAAAAAGTAGTCTTTTAAAAACACATGCTATACAAATTAAAGCTATCTACTTCAGTAAATTTGTGCAACTAGTTTAATTGATCAAAAAATCATCACTTGAAATATACAAATGAACTGAATCAATATTGACAAAGAAATATAAAATATACTTACCAATATACCTTCTGGCATGCTATCTCTTCAAGTCCCATGCAAGAGCCAAACAATATAAGTACTAAAACATTCGTATCCTGGCCACTTTAGTGTTTATTTGCCCTAGACTGTATATTGTCTTCTGAAGTTTGTTGAATAGTCACTTTCATAATGTACGAAATCTCAATGAAATAGGTTAATTCGAAATCAGCAAGAAACCATAGTCCAAGATCATGTATTCAACACGATTGAATAAAATGAGATTCTTGTTATGTTGAAAACAACGAAAGACCAAGGACTAAAGATCGACTTAGGAATTCGATCACTGAAATGTTAGTTTTGATTAGTTTACTTAAGTGCAGCCTATTCAATATCCTTAAAATGTCAAGGATGGCCGAATACAATTTTGTAAAGATTTCGATGCAGTCTCGGAGTGAATTTTTTTGAATATTTTGATAATTTAGAAAGTAAAGAGAATGTTTGATTGTGGATGTAAAATAGGCACAGTTGGAATGAAGAGAGTGAACGGTCACTTCTGCTTCATGAAGAGACATTAGAAATAAAAATTGTATAAAATACTTAGTAGATACATAATATGAATGATAAATGTGATTTATATTCCAAATTTAATTATATTATAGAAATTGTTTTCTTTAAGAGTTATTTCTTTGATTTTAAGACATTTGGCCTAAAACTCTTGAATGTAAATTGGTTATAGTGGATGAATAAACAACCCATAACAAGTAGTTGAATGGAGCTCTATATTTCATGCACCATTATAGTAATGACGAAAATAGTATGAGCATACCAAATGACCCTTATTAATGGATGCATCAAGTCATGAAAGATTGCTTTCGCATATATACCACATATTATTTATGAAACAATAACAATTTTCAATATTGACTGAAATTTATATAGTTTTATTTTAATATGAATATTATGAATATTTATTATAAAATAAATCTATTATAATGATGGTATTTGTTTTTACAACAATAGTGATGTATTAGCTATGGAAATAAAGAATTATCTAAAATTTCCTACAATTAATTTGGAATTATGGACTAAGCCATATCATTGAGAAATAATTCTTTAATTTTATTATTATGAATCAAATTGTGACGCCCCACCTCTATACCCACGCTAGCCAAGAACACTATGGAGTAATGCCGTCAACTAGCGCGGAGAATAAGGCTGTTGAGGAGCGACCATCCGTGTAATTGCTTTGTGCGAGTACCGATATGTCAGATAGTATAACATGCATTTTATTTCAAGAGGAAATCCGACATATCAAATACAAACTCAAAGCTACCACACAGTGACTATGAGGCCTTCGGAAACAAATATAGAAATAAACGTAACATAAATCAGTCACAGACATTCATATCACAAAGGCGGAAACAGATATGAATATATAACACAAAAAGGTGTACATCAGAGTAGTGGTCAAAAAGATCCACAATGTCACAAAAGAATAGATACAAGTGCTAGACAAAAGAATATGTATACATCGTAGAGTCAATATCTCGAATGTATAACAACAAAAACTACAAATGTAATGTAGTTAGACAAAAGTCAGAAGATGATCCCAGACAAGGAGTCAAGCAGATGCACCTGTAACATCTCGGTCTGACCCGAGTATTATTTAATAAGAAAATAATAAACGGATCAGTCTAGCTATAAATATCAGATAAAATGAGATAGGAATAGAGATATGACTAAAAATCGTATGATAACAAAAATGACGTACAATGACAAGTGTACTTTAAACATCAACAAAATCATACAATATCTCTAAAATCTCAAAGCACCAAAAAGAATATCACATTCTTTATTTTATTCACCAAACATCAAATATTGACAAACATATCATTGCCAATCACAAAAAGAGGTGAAACACAAATTCCAAAAATCACAACAAGAAATCCAGAAATCACAAAGGGGGGGGGAGGCCTATCACAAATGGGAGCATGAAAACTCACCAACACGTGTATCACAAACGGAACGCTATTCCATGGTCGCTAACCATAAATATTGAGCCGAAGCTCCACAAACGGTCCGAAGACCACGGGTCGCTACCCCGCCAAATTGAACCGAAGTTCCACAGAAACGGGGTTTAGTCTCCCTTGCAGACAAATAGACATCGCACATTGCTAGTCTAAATCACAAAATGATCATCAACGATCAATAAAAGTGTCGATTACACTAAGCTAGTAAATATATGAGTCTAGCTTCATGTCCCATAACCACTAGATTAACTTAAATATTTACGAACAAATTGTAGATTCCCACTTGAAAATTGTCACAAGATTTTCAATCGAACAAGTCCAAAAATTAACCGACGAAGTAAACACAAGCGTTTCATACCACTTGTTTTGCTAAGTCGTTTAATTAGATTTTCTCATACGAATGAGGTAAAGGTTTGTATATACTAATAGATTAGAAAACGGTTTTATAAAAGAGCTTTGTATTAAAAATAGAGTTGAAATCATCTTTGTAAAAGAGTTTGAATATTTACTACTAGTATAGAAACCTTTGTATTTAGAAGTGACAAATCACAAAATGATTGTAGAAACAATCAATCACAAAAATCCACATTCGAAGACGTGAATTAAATTCAAAGAAATCGATACCGAATCCATCAAAAAAATGAATATTCCTAAAAATCCCGATATAAAAGTCACCATAGTTGATAATAAATGATAATCAACTAATCAGATAATCACGAATCGATAAGATGGGAATTCTCAAGCAAAATAGGCAAATAGAGCCTAAATAGCAGATTTAGACGTTTGAAACCAAGGATTCAGACGTCTGAATCTAGAAAATTAAATGTTTTCCAGAACAGTTATTCAGACGTCTGAACCATAGATCTCAGACGTCTGAAAATGGATTTTTAAGCCTATTTTCTTTCTGGTTGCATTCGAGCCAATTCAGACGTCTGGAAGTTTGGATTCAAACGTCTGAATACTGGAGAATAAAAATTCCCAGTATAATATTCAGACGTCTGAACCCTACGTTTCAGACGTCTGAAACTGAAGTTCAGTGCATTCCCTGAACCTAGGCCAAAGATGGCAAACGATTATCGAGAGCGATCGGACGAGCAACGACGACTAAGGATTTATGCCAAGCGACAACCCAGTCTTAATGGCTCTTCGATATGCCTCGAATATCAATGTCCAAATATCCGTAATAGGATTTCCATAGATTTTGATTTCAAAACACCAAAAATTGGAATATACACCAAATCAATCCAAACCAAAATCAAATGCACATGAATAAGTGTTAGGAATTCATACCTAACAATCGAAGATAATTATAGACTAAGATGTGGGATAAAAATCTCACCTTTTACACAAAAACAAGGAAGAAGAAGCTTGAAAACAAAGGAGAATCAACCACTCTTCAACCTCAACTCTAGGAGCTTGAATCTAAGCTCAAAAGAAGAACATTTCCAAAGTTAGGTCTGGAAATTTCTGAATTTAAAGAGAGGTTGAGTTGGAGAAGAAGATGGAGATACTTACCAATAGCTTCTCTTTGAATTTGGAGCTAAACTTGGATTTGCAAATGAAAACTAGGGCTTGGAGTTTTAATTTCCCATTCCTCTCTCCATTTTCAGTTTTGCTTAAGTGTTTGAGAAAAATAGAAATGAAGTGAAGAGGAGAGGGGAGGGCTGAACTAGGTTATAGAGTTAGTTGGGTGAAACCCAAACCCAAAGCCCAATAGAAAATAGCAAAATTCAACTTACTCCAAATATATCGATGTTTATACTTAAAAGAGTCGCAAACGCCATTTTGGATTCAATGGAAGTGGTCTCGAGTCCCAACTCGACTGTTTGCAAAAAGTAACTTTTAGACTAAAATCCGACTAACGATGAAATATTTAAATATGCAATCGATAAATATGCGGGTTGTTACACAAATGATACTAATGAATTGTATCTCAAACGATTAAGGGAAAATCACCCATTTAGGGGAGAAACAAAGTGTTAGAGAACTCTTCGTATTGATACATACACACACACACAAATACACACACACACACACACACATATATCATTTTCAATATATATATATATATGCATGTGTATGTGCATGCATGCACAAATCACGGTCTAATGATTCTGAAATGGATCTACTTATTTTGTTAAATTACAAGTTGAATTATCATAAACATGAACGTGTGTATTTGGTAAACAAATAGTGTGTCTAGGGTGAATTCATTAAATATAAAATGGAGGTAGAAAGCATACACTACAACAAAAATAGCCTATTACAACGTCCTTTTTACAACGGGCATATTCTGCCCGTTGTAATAGACGGCTGTTACAACGGTCATTTTAGGACCGTTGTAATAGATGCTCTGTCCAACGCCCTTCTTACAACTTGCATTATTTGCCCGTTGTAATAGAGAGATATTACAACGGTCTAAGTTCTGCCCGTTGTAATTAAGCGGTCAACAAATTAAACTTCCCGCTTTCAGTTTTATCCTCCCGCTTCACAACACCATTTCAGTACCAAAATCTCAAATCCCTAAATCTGTAAACCATTAGTCCTCCTTAACCCTTCCTCCTCTGCTACCTTTCCTCCAAAAATAAATCCTTTCACCTACTACTTGCACTACCGAAGAGTTTGTGCTATCGTCGTGAACTGGAAGCTCCCGCCGCCTGAAACCTCAAGCCGAGCTAAGATTTGTGTGACGACCCGGAATTTTTGAGCATTTGAAATAGGAATATTTAATTAATTTTAAATATTCAAAAGATAATTATTAACTTTAATTTCAAATATCATTATTGATTAGACAAGTAATTGTTGAATTTAAATTATTGAAATTGGTAAATTATTGAATCTGGAGCTTTAAGCCTGTTAAAAATAATTTGAAGACTTATAATATTTATATAGATAATACTGAAATGGATAGAAGTGTTGGAATCAGCTTTAAAAATGGTTTGTTGTGTTTTGAAATTTTATATCATTTAAATTGAATTTAAAAATAGCCTTCCGAGGCACAGTCTCGGAATTCGACGAAACCAGTTCCATTGGGTCCATAATATTGAATTATTATCGGATTTCAAATTTCGTATTTTTCGGAGTTGTTATGTGAGCACACGGTGAGTAAACGCGTTGAAAATTAAATCGAATTCAATTTAAATTTAATTTTTAAATTTGTCAACATCAACACGTTGTCTCCTTGAATCATGCCGAAGATCACGAAATTTATCATGCAAAGCTTACCCCTTCGTTTCAAAGCATGGCCCCGTATCCTTTTCTTTCGTTCAAATCAAAACAAATCTATTCAAAGAAAATTAATGGCCGATCCCCTCAGCTTTAAATCAATCGAACGCATTTTTCCTCTGATAAAACTCGTTCACCATTTCAATTCGTAGGCCATCTCCCCCTTATTCCTAAATCAAGTTTCAGCTCGAAATCTTTCCCCCTCATCAAAATCGAAACGAGAACGAAAATCGTTCTTCCTCTCTTCTATTCAATTCAAAATTCTCTCGGCTAAAAACAAATACAATGAAGGCAAGCTAATCGAACGTGTCGCGTAATCGAAGGAAGGAAGGGAGGCGCTCGCGAATTTGGAGTCGCGATCGGTGGTCGTTCGAAGGGGATTTTCGACCTGGAGTTAGTCGGAGCAGGCGAATCGAGGGCAAGGCATGCGACAACGTGGTTTCGCAGGGCAGTGGAGTTCATTTTCTGGCGAGCTTGAGGCCTGGAATCGAGTCGAACTTGCAAGATCGGCGATGGGAAGTACGACTCAGGGAATCATCGAATCGTTTTTCGATGGCGTCGCACTGTGTCTCGGTGAGTGATGCACGGGGTGTCGAACGGGATGTAAGGATGTGGATACAGTGCAGTGATTGGTGAATGGTTGGGTTGCAAGTTCAGGTGCAAGTCTGGGTGCTACTGTTCGAGTGTGTTGAGGCAATTGGTTCGGGCAGTAAGGTAAACAATTCTATTTTTATGTATATATATAGGTTGGGAATTGTTTGCAGTGAGGGAATGTTTAAAACTGAATGGAAAAATAAATAAATGAAAATACTTTAAAATCAGAATTGTATTTTACAAGTAAATATGAGAGGTGGAAAGTTTCACAAACTTACTGCTTTGGATAATTGACAGAAAGGAGTATATAAGTATATATGGAGTTTAAAATAAAGTAAAACAAGTAATAATAAAATAAAATAAAAATGGATCTACACATTGATAAACAGTGAATATATATATACAGAAAAGATTTCGGAAGTAGGAATTATTAGTTAAAAAGTTGGTTAGGTAAATTTATTAAAATGGTAATTGATTGTTTGATTTATTTCAAGTGTTAATAAATCGCATAATTGTTTATACAAGGTTAAATTTTGAAAGGAACAAGTCGAGATTGGGTTTGGATGGTAGAATAAAAGGTGAGTTAATCTCACTCAGTTAAATTTAAATTTAAATGGTTAAATTTAAATAATTTATTGAATGGTTGATTTGATTGATGTGATATATATAGTAGTATAGCAATATATACATATTGGCATATGTATATATTGGAATTGTTGATATTCCCACAGTATATAGTGGATGAGACCCTATGCGCCGCATAATAGCGGATGATATTTTATAAAACCCATATACCGCGATATTCCACCTCGAAGTGGAATTGGTATTGTGCTAACGTCTGTGGATGCAGGGAAACAGGTTGGAGGGATCCAACTGGATTCCTCAAAATATTTAATTTTGTTTAAATATTCTATGATATGATTGTTGATATCCTGTGATGATTTATATTGGATAATCTGGTTGGATTGAATTTCCCAGTATAATGAGTTATCAAAAGCAATTGAATTGGATTTTAGGGAAGAAATAAAAGAGTAAAATTTAAGTTAAGTAATTCTAGTGAATTCGAATAAATTAAATATGGAAAAGAGGAATTTTGAATAAATAGAGAAATATTGAATTTAAAGAAAATTTATGTGATGTTATTTAAAGGGATAAAAATTTATTTTAATTCAATGTTTAAATGTAATTAAAAAGAAAGAAGGAATTTGGGAAATCTGAGACTTGTGTTTCGATTTAAAGATTTTAAAATCATAATGAGTAATAAAATCTGGAAGTTAATGAATTTGGAAATAAATGGATTAAGTAAGGAAATTTATTTCAAAGTAAAATAAATTGGGAAATCAATTATAAATTTGATTTAAATACTTTGGGATTTGAAATTTAAAGAGAAATGAGATTTTGGAGAGATAAACTGGGTTTATAAAGTGAAATGAAATATCAGTGGATATTTGAAAATATAAATTCAAGGTGGGAATTTATAAAAGAATATGAATTGGTTTAAAAATAAGTGTTGATTTATTTTTAAAAGATGTGAAGAGAAGTGTATTTCTCTGGATAGCCAAGTACGTTTTCAAAGCAAATTTTAATATAAGTTAAAAGTTCTAATTTGTTTAAAAATGCATGTTTTAGGAAATTGATTATTTCTAAAGGTTAATTTCCAAAGTAAGTATTTCCAAAAATCTATTATTGTAGTAATTATATAAAAGTGATTTGGTATTATGTTTTAAAAAGAGAAGTTAGCTTATATTTATAAAGTGGTTTACTTTAAATATTCTTAAAATATATATTTTGATAAGGTATTAAAGTAGTTTTTAAATTTCAATATTATAAAGTATATTTATAGTAAAGTGTTTTAAAATTATTTTAAAATTAAAAGTATTCTGTACTTGGTGATTCAGTGGAAATAATTATTTGGGAAATGTATTCCGTAAGCGGAAACTGTTTGAAATTGTTTTCAAATGAGCTTTGAAAATTTGAAAATATATCTTGGAAAGGTATTTGGGTAAATAAATAATGTGGGGAATTATTTATTGTGTGATGGTTGCTTGTGGATGTTAATTGATAGTTAAATAACCGACTATCAATATTGGCCAAATGCGCTGATCGTTTCGAAGAGACCGGGATCGGGTTTCCGTATACCGGGATTCTAGGTCTGGAGACTCGAATACCACTTCGATTCGGTTTGTACGTTTCGTGAAAACGATTTCAGAGTCGAAGATGGAGCTGTGAAGTGCAAGGGCTAGTCGCTACTAATCCTGAGGATATTTCCAAAATGGATGTAGTAGGAATAGTGCCTTCGGTTCCGTTCGAACCCGGGACGGACTTGTATGGACGAATGCTTTCGTGACATCGTCAGGTGGACGATGGGCATTCTAAGGGATATGTTCTGAAAAGGTATCGTTTAGCCTCGAGCCTCATCAACCGGGAATGACTGAAAATCAGGGGTTATGCAGCAAGGCTTCGTGGGTAGCCCCCACTTGAGAGTAAGGTCATCCCTGTCTAGATGTCCCTTTTATTTCGGCTTAGTGGTGCGGTTGCTGATCCCAACCGTGGGGTGATTTTATTTGGAATTATCCAGTAAGGGATGATTCCGGCCTTGTGTTGCAGGGGAGCGGGCGTACTCCTCGGTACTGTGATCTAGGCCACGTACTGTGACAGGTGGTACCCCAGTGCCTAGTCATTCGTTGGAAATCCATTCTCCCTACGTGCCTTGTACGGTATTTGTTTGTATACCTAGTATGCTGGAATTTAATCATGTAACAATTTCAGCTATTTTAATAAGTATTTGTGAATAGACACTATTATAATATCAGAGGATTTTTATAAAAAGTGTTTTAGCTATCGTAAGGTAAAAACCCGACATGTTTATTTGTGGCGTGGTCTTACGAGATGTTTTTATTTTCAAAAGGATTTTTGAAACTTTAAAAATAAATTTATTGTGTGATTTTCTCACGCTGGTATTCCAGACTGACTCGGGTATTGTTTTATATGATGCTCGGGTCAGACCGAGTATTATAGGTTACAGGATATGATGCTGTGGAGCTCAGGAGATGAGCTGGATGGCGAGACGTATCTCCCGTACTTGTTTATATATATATATTCCGCTGTGTTGATTGTTGTACTCTGTTGTATTGAGGACATGATACGGTTATTGTCCAGTTGTATGTGTTCTCTGGTGTATACTCTGATGCTATATTATATAAAACTGATATAGTTTTGATTTGTGTAAAGATCTGTTAATATATATTATATTTTATTCCGCTGCGATGGTTAGATTCTGATTTTGTTTTCTATTTTTCTTCTTCTACCTCTTCTTCTTAAATCAAATGGTTCGACTTTCCGGGTCTGGAAAGTCGGGTCGTTACAGTTGGTATCGGAGCTTAGGCTAGCGATAACCTTGGCTCTGGTGGGAATTTTGAGAGTACTAATAGATATGAGCGCGTATTTGTTAGTGAATATAAAATGGTTTTATATTGTGTTGGTTGGTTTATTGAGTGGCATATGAACCTTCGTCGGCACAGTCTGGACAACTGTATCGAAGGGGTTTCTAAACACTTTAATAGAACAGTTCTACATAGTATTGTTTTAAATAGGGTGAATGAAATAATTTTGCCCAAATTATTTTGTATATAAAAGAAATAATTATTTGAAATTTATTATAGTTATATATTTGGATGCTTGGTTGTTAGAAAATGACAATAATGAATTAGTCTCATTATTGAGTAGAAATTGAAAACTTATAACCTAAGATGAAGAATAATTTTATATAACAAAATGGAATTTGAAATATAGACTATAAATGAAATTATAAATTGAGATAAACTTTATATACAAATGTGATTTATAATCAAATGAGATAAATTCATAAGCAAATGAAATTTGTAAATGTAAATTGTAAATGTGACTTATAACTTGAAATAAAATGTGATAGAATTCCAGAGTAATGTTTGGATATAAAATTGAATGGATTTTGAATTTGAAGTTTTGGGAAAGGTTTAAATTCCTTTGGATTTAAAAATAGTTTTTAAAGGTTTTGGGGAAATAATGGTGATATTATTTCATGAATATTTTTGAAATTGAATTGAAATCTGGTGGGATTTGGGATTTAAAAATATTTGAAATGTTTTAAAGTGATAAAAGCATTAAATTCTCTTTCGGTCGCTGGAAAATAATTTCGGTGATGACTGCAGCATCATCGATGTCTATTTTCGAGTTTCTAAAGAGAAAGTGCTACCAAACTGTTTTAAATTGGAAATGATTGTGAACTGGGTTGGTTTTGAAATTCAAAAGGAAAATTGTTTGGTAAAAGCAGATTGTTTTGGAAATTGGGATTTGAGGTGATATACCAGATATGTATGAGTTATTTATGGACTCAAAATGGTTTTGAAATAAAACCGGGCAATTGAATTCTGGGAATTCTATTTAAAATATAAATGTGGAAATTTAAATGAATCAACAACATAGAGAATAGAATGAAGTTGATTGAAATAAGAAGGGAATGAAAGTTTAATTCTTGGATTATAATTATGATATGAAAATAACTCAATGAGTAATATAAGTTGGTAGATAAAAGAGTTAGAGAACTTGAAGGTGAATGGATTGTAAAACTTGTATAAAATTGTATCCTAGAATTAAAATTTAATTTGAGTATATGAAGGTGAATAAAATATATTTGAATTTAACTTAAGATAAGTTAAATAAAATTGAGAATTGGAATTGAATTAAATGTAAATAAGTTGAAGTCGAATTGAATTGGATATAAAGGTAATGTAAAATGCTTATAATTGTGTAAAGAAATTCATATTCTTAAGTTCTTAAGTGTAATAATTTGAAATTTGATTATAAAGATGGAAATGGACTTAAATGAATAGTCCTAGATCTTAAGTAAGTAAGTTAAACTTATGAATAGAAATGAAATTGTAAGTCATAAATGGGAATTCATTTCTTTGAACCATTAAGAGTTATAATTTGAAATTGTAATTATCAAATGGAAACGACTAAGATGAGCAATCTTAATCCAAACTTGAATTATAAAATAAATGGAACTTAAGAAAATTTAGTGAAGTGATATTTGGGATTTAAAAAGCAAGTATTTAATTTTAACCAGCGGAGGAACTAATTAGATAATAAATTAGTTAATGAAATTGAATTGTGAGTTAATGGAATTGGATTAAAATAGTGATGGTTTGAATTACAAATGAAATCCAAATAAGTGAAAATAAATTGGAAATGGCCTGGTTATTAATAAAATAATTCCATATGAATTGAGTATGGAAAATAAAATTCATAATGATTGAGTGAGTAAACCAATTATATTAAATAAATAAATGGATGGAATTTGATTAAATAAGAATCAAATGAAAGATGGAAATAAAACTTTAAAGGGTTGGTTAAATGGAAAATAAACTTAAGTTATTGACTTAAGTAAATGTTGAATGGAAACTGAACTCAAACAGAGGAGTGGTTTAAATAAGTTGAGAAATAGTTATTGAATGAATTAACTTGGATTGTTTTCGAGCTAAATAAAATTCAATTTTTGGAAGTTGGAGATGAATCGAATTTAAGGAAAAATTTGGAAATGAAGTAGTAAATTGAAGTAAGTTGGAATTCTTATGAAATTGGAATTCGATTTGAATATATACACTTCGGTGGTGAAGTAGTAAATAAATATAAATTTATATGAACTTAAGAATTGAAGAATGAAATTCTTAAGAAAATTTGTATTGGAAATATACTTAGTAATTTTTGGAATGGAAAAAATATATATATACTAAGTGAATAGTTGAATGAAGACTAAAATTGAAGTTGTGAAATGGGATAGTTGTGAATAAGGGGATAACAATCAAAAAGGAATGTGAATAAAAGAGAATTGATATAACTGATAATCAATTGAAATTAATACGTAAGGTGTACGTATATTATTTATTCGCATAGCTATTTGATCCAGATTTGAACACAGAATTTCGAGATAGTTTTATCGATCCGAATTAGGATTTTTCACTCGATTTTCGACGGCGAACCTGGATATGGATTGTTGATTGATTCTGGATATTCTCTATCATAGTTTGTGACTATGCAAGGAGAAGGACGGTTTCTGATCGAGAAACCAGATCTGAGTCCGCACTAGGAAGTCGGGTGGACGATACTAGTTCGGAAGTGGAATTGTGTGATCGATTGAGCGATCAAATGTGATATTGCGTACGGATGATATATGTGCATCGTACGGACTTAAGTAAAACAAATATTGGAAATTTGTAAAGAAGTCGATAAAATGACTTTGGAATTGTGAGTGAATATTATTGCTTAGTAAGATATACAGGTGTATAAAAGCAATGGATAAATTGGGATTTTTGATTTTAGAAGATAAAATTTAATGGCCCGACAAAAGGTATGTATTTGAATTTCTATATGAAATTTGATTGGGTTTTTGATCCAACCACTTGGCCTTTTGTTTTCTTTTTGAGATTGGGAGGCCGTAGAGGCATTTTGTAGTTGTACCGAGCTAGCCGCGCAAAGGAGACGCTGGCGAAATTTTTCGGAAATTTAGGGAGTTAGAAAAATTTTGGAAAATTTTGATAAGTTAAAATTTGAATTGATAAGTAGGTGGTTTGGGTTGAACTTATGAATAAGTTTGGGAAGTTAAAAGATGATTAGTGTATCATTAATAAAAGATTGTTTGGGTATTGTTAAAATTGTTTGAATTTGGAAAATAGTTAACGGGGATTGAATCATTCTTCCTAACTAGTAATTTCGGGGACGAAATTCTTTTAAAGGGGAAGGAATGTGACGACCCGGAATTTTTGAGCATTTGAAATAGGAATATTTAATTAATTTTAAATATTCAAAAGATAATTATTAACTTTAATTTCAAATATCATTATTGATTAGACAAGTAATTGTTGAATTTAAATTATTGAAATTGGTAAATTATTGAATCTGGAGCTTTAAGCCTGTTAAAAATAATTTGAAGACTTATAAAATTTATATAGATAATACTGAAATGGATAGAAGTGTTGGAATCAGCTTTAAAAATGGTTTGTTGTGTTTTGAAATTTTATATCATTTAAATTGAATTTAAAAATAGCCTTCCGAGGCACAGTCTCGGAATTCGACGAAACCAGTTCCATTGGGTCCATAATATTGAATTATTATCGGATTTCAAATTTCGTATTTTTCGGAGTTGTTATGTGAGCACACGGTGAGTAAACGCGTTGAAAATTAAATCGAATTCAATTTAAATTTAATTTTTAAATTTGTCAACATCAGCACGTTGTCTCCTTGAATCATGCCGAAGATCACGAAATTTATCGTGCAAAGCTTACCCCTTCGTTTCAAAGCATGGCCCCGTATCCTTTTCTTTCGTTCAAATCAAAACAAATCTATTCAAAGAAAATTAATGGCCGATCCCCTCAGCTTTAAATCAATCGAACGCATTTTTCCTCTGATAAAACTCGTTCACCATTTCAATTCGTAGGCCATCTCCCCCTTATTCCTAAATCAAGTTTCAGCTCGAAATCTTTCCCCCTCATCAAAATCGAAACGAGAACGAAAATCGTTCTTCCTCTCTTCTATTCAATTCAAAATTCTCTCGGCTAAAAACAAATACAATGAAGGCAAGCTAATCGAACGTGTCGCGTAATCGAAGGAAGGAAGGGAGGCGCTCGCGAATTTGGAGTCGCGATCGGTGGTCGTTCGAAGGGGATTTTCGACCTGGAGTTAGTCGGAGCAGGCGAATCGAGGGCAAGGCATGCGACAACGTGGTTTCGCAGGGCAGTGGAGTTCATTTTCTGGCGAGCTTGAGGCCTGGAATCGAGTCGAACTTGCAAGATCGGCGATGGGAAGTACGACTCAGGGAATCATCGAATCGTTTTTCGATGGCGTCGCACTGTGTCTCGGTGAGTGATGCACGGGGTGTCGAGCGGGATGTAAGGATGTGGATACAGTGCAGTGATTGGTGAATGGTTGGGTTGCAAGTTCAGGTGCAAGTCTGGGTGCTACTGTTCGAGTGTGTTGAGGCAATTGGTTCGGGCAGTAAGGTAAACAATTCTATTTTTATGTATATATATAGGTTGGGAATTGTTTGCAGTGAGGGAATGTTTAAAACTGAATGGAAAAATAAATAAATGAAAATACTTTAAAATCAGAATTGTATTTTACAAGTAAATATGAGAGGTGGAAAGTTTCACAAACTTACTGCTTTGGATAATTGACAGAAAGGAGTATATAAGTATATATGAAGTTTAAAATAAAGTAAAACAAGTAATAATAAAATAAAATAAAAATGGATCTACACATTGATAAACAGTGAATATATATATACAGAAAAGATTTCGGAAGTAGGAATTATTAGTTAAAAAGTTGGTTAGGTAAATTTATTAAAATGGTAATTGATTGTTTGATTTATTTCAAGTGTTAATAAATCGCATAATTGTTTATACAAGGTTAAATTTTGAAAGGAACAAGTCGAGATTGGGTTTGGATGGTAGAATAAAAGGTGAGTTAATCTCACTCAGTTAAATTTAAATTTA
The DNA here is from genome assembly GCA_030737815.1 of Allium fistulosum. NCBI lineage: Eukaryota > Viridiplantae > Streptophyta > Magnoliopsida > Asparagales > Amaryllidaceae > Allium > Allium fistulosum. Next base: position 788,540,496 of record CM060903.1, read on the forward strand.
AATGGTTAAATTTAAATAATTTATTGAATGGTTGATTTGATTGATGTGATATATATAGTAGTATAGCAATATATACATATTGGCATATGTATATATTGGAATTGTTGATATTCCCACAGTATATAGTGGATGAGACCCTATGCGCCGCATAATAGCGGATGATATTTTATAAAACCCATATACCGCGATATTCCACCTCGAAGTGGAATTGGTATTGTGCTAACGTCTGTGGATGCAGGGAAACAGGTTGGAGGGATCCAACTGGATTCCTCAAAATATTTAATTTTGTTTAAATATTCTATGATATGATTGTTGATATCCTGTGATGATTTATATTGGATAATCTGGTTGGATTGAATTTCCCAGTATAATGAGTTATCAAAAGCAATTGAATTGGATTTTAGGGAAGAAATAAAAGAGTAAAATTTAAGTTAAGTAATTCTAGTGAATTCGAATAAATTAAATATGGAAAAGAGGAATTTTGAATAAATAGAGAAATATTGAATTTAAAGAAAATTTATGTGATGTTATTTAAAGGGATAAAAATTTATTTTAATTCAATGTTTAAATGTAATTAAAAAGAAAGAAGGAATTTGGGAAATCTGAGACTTGTGTTTCGATTTAAAGATTTTAAAATCATAATGAGTAATAAAATCTGGAAGTTAATGAATTTGGAAATAAATGGATTAAGTAAGGAAATTTATTTCAAAGTAAAATAAATTGGGAAATCAATTATAAATTTGATTTAAATACTTTGGGATTTGAAATTTAAAGAGAAATGAGATTTTGGAGAGATAAACTGGGTTTATAAAGTGAAATGAAATATCAGTGGATATTTGAAAATATAAATTCAAGGTGGGAATTTATAAAAGAATATGAATTGGTTTAAAAATAAGTGTTGATTTATTTTTAAAAGATGTGAAGAGAAGTGTATTTCTCTGGATAGCCAAGTACGTTTTCAAAGCAAATTTTAATATAAGTTAAAAGTTCTAATTTGTTTAAAAATGCATGTTTTAGGAAATTGATTATTTCTAAAGGTTAATTTCCAAAGTAAGTATTTCCAAAAATCTATTATTGTAGTAATTATATAAAAGTGATTTGGTATTATGTTTTAAAAAGAGAAGTTAGCTTATATTTATAAAGTGGTTTACTTTAAATATTCTTAAAATATATATTTTGATAAGGTATTAAAGTAGTTTTTAAATTTCAATATTATAAAGTATATTTATAGTAAAGTGTTTTAAAATTATTTTAAAATTAAAAGTATTCTGTACTTGGTGATTCAGTGGAAATAATTATTTGGGAAATGTATTCCGTAAGCGGAAACTGTTTGAAATTGTTTTCAAATGAGCTTTGAAAATTTGAAAATATATCTTGGAAAGGTATTTGGGTAAATAAATAATGTGGGGAATTATTTATTGTGTGATGGTTGCTTGTGGATGTTAATTGATAGTTAAATAACCGACTATCAATATTGGCCAAATGCGCTGATCGTTTCGAAGAGACCGGGATCGGGTTTCCGTATACCGGGATTCTAGGTCTGGAGACTCGAATACCACTTCGATTCGGTTTGTACGTTTCGTGAAAACGATTTCAGAGTCGAAGATGGAGCTGTGAAGTGCAAGGGCTAGTCGCTACTAATCCTGAGGATATTTCCAAAATGGATGTAGTAGGAATAGTGCCTTCGGTTCCGTTCGAACCCGGGACGGACTTGTATGGACGAATGCTTTCGTGACATCGTCAGGTGGACGATGGGCATTCTAAGGGATATGTTCTGAAAAGGTATCGTTTAGCCTCGAGCCTCATCAACCGGGAATGACTGAAAATCAGGGGTTATGCAGCAAGGCTTCGTGGGTAGCCCCCACTTGAGAGTAAGGTCATCCCTGTCTAGATGTCCCTTTTATTTCGGCTTAGTGGTGCGGTTGCTGATCCCAACCGTGGGGTGATTTTATTTGGAATTATCCAGTAAGGGATGATTCCGGCCTTGTGTTGCAGGGGAGCGGGCGTACTCCTCGGTACTGTGATCTAGGCCACGTACTGTGACAGGTGGTACCCCAGTGCCTAGTCATTCGTTGGAAATCCATTCTCCCTACGTGCCTTGTACGGTATTTGTTTGTATACCTAGTATGCTGGAATTTAATCATGTAACAATTTCAGCTATTTTAATAAGTATTTGTGAATAGACACTATTATAATATCAGAGGATTTTTATAAAAAGTGTTTTAGCTATCGTAAGGTAAAAACCCGACATGTTTATTTGTGGCGTGGTCTTACGAGATGTTTTTATTTTCAAAAGGATTTTTGAAACTTTAAAAATAAATTTATTGTGTGATTTTCTCACGCTGGTATTCCAGACTGACTCGGGTATTGTTTTATATGATGCTCGGGTCAGACCGAGTATTATAGGTTACAGGATATGATGCTGTGGAGCTCAGGAGATGAGCTGGATGGCGAGACGTATCTCCCGTACATGTTTATATATATATATATTCCGCTGTGTTGATTGTTGTACTCTGTTGTATTGAGGACATGATATGGTTATTGTCCAGTTGTATGTGTTCTCTGGTGTATACTCTGATGCTATATTATATAAAACTGATATAGTTTTGATTTGTGTAAAGATCTGTTAATATATATTATATTTTATTCCGCTGCGATGGTTAGATTCTGATTTTGTTTTCTATTTTTCTTCTTCTAACTATTCTTCTTAAATCAAATGGTTCGACTTTCCGGGTCTGGAAAGTCGGGTCGTTACAATTTGCTCGCGTGATGAACGTGCTCAAGATTTACTCGCGTGATGAATGAGCTAAGCCGAGCTAAGATTTACCGCCTGAAACCTCAAGTCGCACACCAATAAAGCTAGAACTAGAAGGCCCTAATCGGGTGGAGGGGAAGACGATAGCAAGAGAAGACATGGAATCAAACGGCGATACTTCTTCAACCAAAGATCCGCAACAATTTAGTACGCAATGCATTTCTCTTCATCTTTCGTTTTTTCCCCTTTCAGTTTTTCCATTAAAATAAAATGTTTTGCCCAGCCGCCTAATTGTTCAGTAATGGTCAATGATTGATTATTTTCTCAATTACGAAGTAAGTAACAATAATATACGACCTGTTTTGATTCCTCATCGAGCTTCAATAATAGGAGATACCACATCCAAACTAAACAGATAATCGTTGTTACTGAAAACAATAATATTGCACAATTGAGCTTCAATAATATATAATGTTTATACCTTTGATTCTATTAGGATCTGCAACTTATTTTGTCTTTTCGCATTAATGTTTGTTTCTTTTGTCTGTTGGTTTGCAGGCTGTAGAATTATAAGATATGTTCGGTTATAAATTGTGAAAGTTTTTGTGTTATAGTCATTGCCAACTAGTTGTCTCAGTACCTTTATATTAGCTTGTATATTATTATATTTAATTCCTTTGCTGTAGAACAATTATATTAAATATGATTGTTTGTGCTTAATCTGTATTAATGCTTTTATCGTGTGAGTCTTCCTTCTTGTTATCTGGTAGTGGTCTTCATGTTTTTTCTATAATTAGTTTACTTGCCTCATTTTGCTGTGACAACTGTGAAGTTTCAGAATTTTTTAATTATATTAGTCTACTGAAATTGTTCTCTGCATTCTTGTTTTTATGAAGTTTAGTTTTATAAACATGCTAGAGTAGTGTGTCAGCATTGTTCTCGTTATAGAGATGGTTTTTTGTTTTGCTTAAGAGTTGTTTGTTGTTTTTTGTCTTAATAGTTAATTTTGAAGATAGTCTCATTGAAATGTTATAAGGTGTTTTTAATTTTTCTGGAGTAGTTGCGTCATTTATATTTGGAGTTGATTGCGCCATTTATATCACAGCTCACTTTTGTGTCACTTGAGTCAATTGTTCTTAGCTAGTATTTATCTGAGTATTATGGGATCATAAAGTCATATGAGTTATAAGTAATATTGTATTAATAATATTATTATGTGTGATTCATATTTGTTTTATGATAACTGAATTACTTGTAATCTATAATATATATAGTACTCAAACACAACATCATTCTAATTATTGCAAAAATTTATTCGTTTTTTGTCTTTTTTAAGATCTTGCAAGGAATTATGTGTTTTCAGTAACAACGATTATCTCACCAGTGTCGATCTACTTGGTCGCGATGTATCGACAAATTACGCTCAAAAACCATAAAATCGTCATCTCACCAGTGTCGAGCTTCTCAGTAAAGACTCACCCTAGGTACTGATTTTAACTTCAGTTCGTACTGATGAATCACTGTTGTTAGATTTTAACTATAAAAACTAACCAATCTAGGGTTACAATTCATAGCTTAGCTTTTACCGATGAATTTTACTGTAAATATTTAGTTGGTAATGATGAATTTAATGTCACTATTGTAAAAATTAGCTATGAAAGTAGGTAGTGTTAGTAAAATTGATTTTCTACTGTATCATCTATTCTAAAATTCTATAACTACTCTGTTGACAAATAACTATTATGAGTGCCTGTATTATTTAAACTATGACTCTACAAAAAAATTCATATACAATTGTTTATATTAGTGTTTGTATGAATGATACAAATTTAAATGTCAAGTGAAAAACTAGATTATGTGAACATATTTTGTATTTCAAATATGTTAAGGATAGAACTGGCAAGTCTATTTCTCACCAAACATACACTCAGAATTACCATAAGCACTTGCTACAGAAGTATACAATATATCAATTTTGGACTGATTCGATATTATGTACACTTTAATCGTCTGCATTATATCTAATGAAAATCATTCTGCTGTCATTAATCCACATGCAGCATTTAGATCATTAATGCATCTAAGTCTAATTCAACCTTTGGATTTAGAGGAACAGACAACAGGTCATGGTATGTTGCACCTTTTTCACTTCATAAAAAATTAGAGCATATACCATGAATCTTTTGGTTGCTTTAGGAACTTTAGAACATTAGGCTCAGCATAAGATGATATGAATTGGGAAGAATGGTAGACCTAAGTAGTTGTATTCTACTAGCCATGCTGAGTAGATTACTCTCCTAGCCTTCTATTCTGGATCTAATCCAATCAAGCAGCCATATGCATAACCTCCTATGCATAACCTCTCTTTAATGTGCCTGTAGGGGTACCAAGATACCATAAAGGCATATATAGCCTTCATTTATTTGTAGTACGTTGCATATTTCTAAATTGTATTCTCTGCTAAAACCGTCTTTAGACTTGTTCACATGTAGTTCCAAACCAGCAAACATGTGCATATTTTGAATATTTTACTAATAGACTTTGCACCATCAATGCCTGCATGTATAAATGTAAGTCACTCATCCGCCTATATTAGATGGAAAAATTAGGAATTTATGCTGTATAGGAGTATTGCATTATTTCTGCGCATTTTAAAATTCACTGAGTAAAATATTCCAGGACTATTTTGAAAAGATAAAAGGGGAAAAGGATGCCCTTGCTTAGTCCCTCTGTTTCCATCAAAGGACCAGATGGGATTTCCCTGGAATAAAACAAAGAATGTGGGGGTGATAATTAATTCACTGATGTTGTTTGATCATTTGTCATGGATCCACATGCACTAAATCATGCGACTGATAAACTTTTTATCATCAATATCATAAACTTTTTATCATTATACCATATACTTGTTAGTTTCACTTTAATGCACATTTTATACGAATGACCGCTACTGAATTTTATGACTAGCTCATGTGCTATAAACACTCTCATGTGTATTTTTGTTTGGGCTATTGAGATATCCCTCCATTTAGTGAGATGTATTAATTGTTGTCATCTGGATTCAGTCCATTAGTTTAGATACCAGAATTATAAATATACAGTTTAACTGTTAAAGAAAAAGAAATTGCCCTGATTCATTTTGGTTGATTTTCTCTTTTTTTGCAGAATACATCAGTGAGGAAGTACATTGCATGAAGTGGTTGATCATCAGAACACTGTAGTGATGCAAATTGTAGCTCACTGTTAATAAGTTGGATAAAATCATAATACTCAAAGGACCTCAGCGAGACCTTGAGTAATCAATTCTCAGTTACGGCATCTACCTTTTATTTGTTTGTTTAGTGTTATTAGCCCTGGAATATATGCATGAATAATATATACTTCAATCAATGCACATATGCACATGTGTATTGAATAATATGTGTATTCTTTGATAGCAATAGTAGTTTTGCTACATTTGTAATGCTTTAGGCTATACAACATAGCATGTCTTTGTGAAATTTGATTTTACAAAGAAATATTATGCATATATATGTTTGAAATTAGTTTGGTTAGCTATCAATTAAAATATTTCCTTTTTCCACGATTCAAACAAAATAATGATCCAAACAAAATAATGATAACGATAATCTTTTATTAGTTAAGTATCTTTTCAGTTTATGTGCTTCATAACTAAAATTTTATATCGCCGTCTTTATTTACTATTTTATTTTTGTTTCAGATACCAGACAATCTAGGCTGCAAATGTGCCTTGGCCTTTGACATCACAGCTGCATGCAGCGGGTTTGTTGTTGGACTAATAACTGCCACTTGCCTTATAAAGCGTATATAAAAAAGCTGTATTTTTACCCATATAGATAATGGATTTATTCATGGCTTGCTAATGAGTATGCTTAGTCTTATAGGTGGTGGTTACAAGAACATTTAGTGTTTGGATCAGATGCTTTATCCTGCTTTGTTAATTGGTCTGGTAGAGGAACATGCATTCTATTTGGTGATGCTGCTGGAGCAGTCTTAGTTCAGGTGCATGCTTTCATTTTGTGGTTTGTATTTTTTTGTTATGGATTGTGGGTGAATTTGGTCATTTTGTATCGATGCAATGTTGGTTAAGTTTTATATTTGTTATGTTTACTTTAGGCACTTAACTGTAATAATGTATGCAAACTGTACAACATGAATATGGAATTGTATTTTTAATATGATAAATCAACACTTAAATAACTATAGAACAGTTGCCAAGTTTTCTTGCAGTCACACCGCGATAGCAACAATACGCAGCAGGTTCAAGATCAGCAAGAACAAGTTATTGTGGATGGTTTGATGAAAAAAAAGTGCAGGCTATTGAGTTGGGAGAAGAACGTAGTTGCAGAGGGGACAATAGCAAGCACTGATCCTGATGCGTCGGTACATTTTGTAAAGCTTGGAGCAGAAGCTTGGAAAGTATGGGTGGATGTAGCGGTGGAACCAGAAGCTTTTTTATTTAGGCCAAATTCAGAGATGTCCACTATTAAAGAGGCCGTTGGATCAACCGTTGCGTGGCACAAAGACTTTATATCCTTAGTCTAGTATGATTGTACTTAGAACTTGATATTTATAGTCGACTGTTATGTATTAATGCTTTATGAATTTGGGAGGTAAACTTATCTGACTATTTGGAGTGTTGGAATTTTATGACTATCTTTTAGTCTTTTCGCATGTGATTTTGGTTGTTTGTGCGTAATATTTATTACTGTTAAATTATTCATTATTTGTATGGATGTGCTACCTATACGTTGCTGTAATTTTTTTTTAATTTGCATTTTTTCTGCAACGGTCAAAGCGCGTTGTATTATACTCTATTACAACGGTCAATAACCGTTGTATTAAAGTCTATAACAACGGTCGAAAACCGTTGTCAAAATGTTTTTTACAACGGTCAGGGAATGTTGTAAAACATGATATCCATCTTGTAGGATAGTATTTTGCAACGGGCAAAGAAGCTTGTATTACAGTCTATTACAACGGTCGGCGACCGTTGTAAAAAAGTTTACTATAACGGTCTTTACAACATTAAATGCCCGTTGTAAAATATGGGTGACCTATTACCACATCGTCTATTACAACGGTCCGCTGTCCATTGTGGAACACATATTACAACGGGCATTGCCCGTTGTAAAAAACCTGTTTTGTTGTAGTGATAGTGTGTAAGGAAGATAAAACAATATGATTTGATCAAATATATAAGTGTATAGAAAGAGTTCTAAGAGTACCTAAAACATATAAGATTCAGTCTCAAAGTCACTCATCTCCATGATACATAATGATGTATCGATAAGGAGTAATTAGATTATAATTGACAAATAAAGATTGATGATGACTAAAGAACTTCTTTCTATAAGGATATGTACTTAAGAGAAAATACATATGTTAAATTTAATTTCATCTGTAGCATAGTTTAAGAAAACATATAAGATATGAGTTAATAAGAAACCGCTACAAGTCCTAAGTCAAGGAGTTGACAGGTTGTGTGTGTCGAGAAGCTGCACCTAAAATTTGCTCATGAGGAATCTTGTACAGACCACCCCAAAGGAGTTCGGGACCAACCAACAATGGACGACTAATTTATTTTATGAACATAAGTTTTGTGAACTCAAAATTAAATCTGTTTTATGTAAGTATTGAATACGATCAAATGTCTCTATCATAGAAACTGATCATATAAGATGAAATGAAATTAACTAAGCCTAAAATAGAAATAACTCATTAGAATGTCTAATGAGAATTCTTGTACATTAAAGAGAAACCATGAGTTTCTTACCAATGTTGAAAAAAAAGAATTGTTAGTAGTAACAATTTCCTTAGTTATCAACAAGCCATGAAGAGTATGGTTACCGCCATATGACATGATGCTTTAAATCTGAAATGCATTCCATTATCAAAAAATGATTTTGATAGTTTATCCAAAAGGGTATTATCGTCTTCAAAAGGCAGATTGATGTAGTTGGAATATAATAAGCAACATTAATGGGAATGACCTTATAAGTTTAAATTGTTGAAATTAGCATAGTAGATTCGCTTGTTAACATGCATGAGTGTAAAAATCTGCATCTATAGACATACCAATCCAAAACCTAGAATGACATTTGAACTCTAGTCATGCCAAGGAGTATGAGTTGTTGGGTTTTATGGTTTGCATGATACACAGAAAAATATAATATTAGATCATTCTACACTTTCAGATCTTACAATGGAAGGAAGTAAAATATAAGTACTGAAAATAATCCCAAATTAGTAATGTCTTAAATAAACATGGACTATACAATAACTGATAAGATAGTGTATTCAAATGACAACACAAAAAAGTTTTAATAATTGATATAATATAAGGTACATAGGAGAATAACTATAAATAAATATATCTTTGAAGCATCGAGTCATCTCCCTACTACTTTATCTAAATCACATCAACTACTATCACGTCCTCTTGTAATAGATATAAAGAGAAAGAAATGGAGGGGATCATACAAGGTCTGGTGAGTGAATTATATCACCAGTGTTATAGTGTTGACAAGTAATTAAAGTTAGGTTAAAACCTACATAGCCTATGGCTATTCTTTAATGTGCATATCCTATATATGTATAAGGAATTAGTTACTTTCGCACTATGGGTTGACTATCCTTCACGTTCCTAAATCCAATTATGATTTCAAAGTTTCCACTCATAGGTAGAACATACCAAACTGAATGGTCTCAACAATAGTTGGAACATCTCTAGTGTATGGTCTCAACAATAGACCATATGTCTATACATTGAGTTGAAAGTTTTAATGTTAATCGTTTGAGTTGCACCTAATCGGGTATACTTCACTGCTAAGTCTATGCATTCGGGTTAACAATCCTTATGTAGTCTTTTGATTTAATAGTCCCAATAATAACCTATCACTTAAGCATCAAGTAACCTCCTAATTAGTTCCCGTATCATATACTATATACCATAAGTACCAACAAGGGTGGATTAACCAATCCAACACCTCTGTAGGAATAACAAATCCTACTATAATGAAATTCTCCACCTACTCTTTTTCCATTTTCACCAATAGGTGACTTGAACTTGGCTATGAATGATAAGAGCTTCCAATTACAGTATAATCGCATGCCGCATTAAATGCCACATTTAACAACTTCATGAAGTGAGAAACTAGGACGTCACTAAGTGTAATACTATTTTAACTTGTTGAGCAACTTCATTCAGCTACGTGAACTCCTAAAAGATAAGGAAGTGGGAACAAATTTCCCTGATCCGTCCTACTTAGCTTGTACTAGGTCTAGGTTTAACTGGTGCTTGTGGCAGTAATTCAAACGTCTGATCCCCTATACAAAAACTTTGGTACAGGCATTAAAGACATCCGACTACCTATTTAGACATTTGACTTAGTTTTGAGATGTGTGAAGAGGGATTCAGACAATTGAATCAGGTCATTGAACTATTTCATTTCTGTTTTATATTTTTTTAAAAATTCAAACGTCCGATTACAAATTCAAACATCTGAATCAATGTTTTTAGGTTTGTCATTTGTTTATTTTGTTCGTTTTCTTCGCGAGTTCAAGTGTGGATATTAGACACATTTTTTTCATAAGTGTTTTTGGTACAACTTATATTTTTTAATACAAAACTCATGTTGTTTCATCCTATCGATTTGTATATAATCTTTCAACCAATTACCCTATACATTTCAATCGATTATCTACATTCATTGAAAGTTAATAGAGTCAACATCTAGGTAAATCCAAAATGAATATATTCGTTTACTTTTTATTTACCAAAATCAACCCAAACTTGTTATACTAAATCAAATCATTAGAATTATTGCAGTTCCAATCTAGTTTACACTTTCATGCCAAACTACAGTGGTTATTTTATCAATTATACCTAGGATTTTCCAATTCTTTCAATTCATAAGTGTTCTCAATTAAAAACCATTTGTAACATCTCGTAAAATCAACCATAAATAAATAAATTGGATAAATTAATACAAATAAGATAGGGTAAAAATGGAAATTTTGCAAAAGTTGGAATTTGACCACGAAAGTTATGCTGTTGCGTTCATGGTGAAATTCTAATCAATTTCCTTATATAATATGTTGAAAACGGAGCTCAAACGAAGAAGTTATGGACATTTGAAGTTTTCAAGTTTAAAGTGATTTAAATAGAATTCAAATAAATATTTAATTCCCAAATTTGAAATTCAAAGTTAATGGTAATCATACTTGGGGGTTAAGGAACTGTTAAAATTAATGTTAATGTTAAACTATAATTAAGGAATTAAATAAAAATAAATCAACGATTATCAAAATATTCTCGAACTAGTGGGAGCGGTCGATCCCTTACCCATGACCGGCCGACCGTTAGAGGCCGACTGCTGCCTATAGGGGCGGCTAGGATTTCTTTACTTTAAATGTACCATATTTTATTATTTTTAAGCAACCTTCATCCGACGGTTCTGGTGCTTTCCAACCACTATAAATAAGAGCCTAGCCCCCTCACTTTTATTCACATAATATTTTGGGAACATTAGCAAAACTCTATTAGTTCTCCCTTCATAAATTCAGAAAACTCCATTAGGGTTTCAGGTAAGAAATCTTATATATCTTTCTTTGTTTATTATTTATTTTCTCAATCTCTTCTCCTCCAAACCTCAATATTTCTGAATCTAATGTATATACAGATCTCTTGTTGTATATATAAAAAAGAAGAGATCCGAAAGGATTCATTGAAGGCGTGTCAAATCCAAGAGAAGGCAAAGCTAAGGACCTTAGTGAGGGGAAATCTTCATTTTTCTATTTTAGCAATTAAATAGTGTAATTTAGATTTGATATATGCCTTAGGGAGTTTTGGATACCGAAAATATCACAATAAAAATCCCTACAATTCTTCAAAAGCGAAGTGTCAATTCTTAGGTTGGAATCTTAATTGTTTTGTATTAAAATAATAAAGTTTTTGTGGATTTTTCAATATATGGATTTACTTTCTATTCCACTTCTTATTCATTTTCTTTGGACTTGATTAAGGAATTTGATTAAAAATGATGTGTAAGATATAAATTTTGACTCATAATTATAGTGCCTATTTCTACAAATTGGAAAAAAATTCCCTTCTCCAATTTTTTGTAAAAAGGAGTTGAATAGAGCGTAAAACCTATTAAATTGTAATTTTCCATTATTATTGTTTTATTCCATTGTTTTAATATAAAGTAAGTTGGATTTGAGTTCTAAGTACAAGTCTATTGATTTAATTTTGGAATATTGGATTTATGATAAAGATGTTATTAATCCTATTATGGAAATGAGACTTGTATAACATTGGAAGATTTGACATTTGAACGTTAGTTTAGGCCATAATCTCCGCACACCTAATAAATACGTACTTATATTTATATAAGCTAGCATAAATAATGTACAATTGTAATGTATAAATTGCATATTTAATTAGGTTCATAATTGTGATTTAAATCCCCCATAGAAAAGGAATTAATCAAACGAAATAAGAAGGATTTATTATAAGGCCTAAATAATAAATATGGTGAGATGTGTGATTATAAACTTAGAGATTGTTATAAAATATGACTAAGTTTTAGGGATGCGAGGTCAGTCAAAACCACACAGAAGTCTGCCTAGCTAGTCAGGCTACCAACAGTGTTACTTTGGGGCTGATGTGAGACATCGCTTATAATAAGTAACCACGGATGATGCAAAGTTAGTCCAAATTCTATATGGTAAATACGCCTAACTAATCCGGTTATCAGTTCCTACGAATAGTCGGACTAATGTGAGACATCTCCATGGGGGTGCGGGTCATAATACGAAGGACTTGCTTCATGGAATTGAAGGTATTAAGTGGTTGTTTGAGGGCCCGGCTCTTTTCCTTACATGTAGTATTAAATGGTTGGGATTAGGTTTCGGCACGATTGAGGATATCTCGGAAAGGTCCGCTTTAATTGAAATATTAAGTGTCCGAAGAGATTATTGTGCAATGTTAGCTAGATAGATATTCGTGTGGAGTTTGCCTTGGGAATATGTATTAAATGATGAGGGCCTACCTCAATTGAGTTTTAAATGGTCAGAGTCTTCATATTTTCCATTAAAAGGTATTAAGTGGCTTGATTTCTATCTCTCGCATTGGTAAACATTAGTAACAGTGGTTATGGGTTATTGATTATTGGAAAACTAACTTTGAGGATTGAAGGTATTAAGTGGTTGTCCGAGGGCCTAGCTCTTTCCCTTATATAAAGTATTAAATGGTTTTGAATATAGTTTAAAATGCGAAAGACATATCGTTATTTAAATTATACTATCCAGGTACTGATGTAGAATGGCTCGAGAATTTTCTATTCTTTGGACATTAATGTTCTAACTCCCTCCTCAATATAACACAGGTTAGGGAAGGAGACGATGATCAAGATGGAGATGACAATGAGAGGAGCTTGTCATAATAATATATTTATCTATTTATGTTGTTATCTTATGTACCCATTTGAAGTTAAAAATGTATCTTTGGCTAAGATGATGTAATAGTTATTGTTGACATTATGTTATGGTTTTGTTTTGTGACATTTAAAGTTTGAAATAAAGTGGGTACTATTTATGCTATTATATTTTATCTTTCCACTGTGAGTTCTGAATGAATAGATAAATAGCTCTATATTGTTCTTTTTACTAACCAACAGTCGGCTTTGGAATAGGTCTAAGTTTCGATGGGCCTTTTGGGTCAGGATTTAGGCCTGTTTTAGGGTGGGTTGTTACATTTAGTGTCAATGCCTAGGTTACTCGATTAATGGGGTAAAATATACATATGAGTGGCGTATTTTTTAGTTTTGAAAATGTTTTCCAAAAACCATACCAAATATACGTATATATATAATATTTTTAAACATATGCACACACACAAGGCAAATATTTCTTTCAGCATATAATACTATCTTAGGAAGTTACACCTAAAAGCTCAACCTACAGATAGTTGATATGGTTGATAACCATTCTTCTTCTAAGGATGGGAACCCTGCTTGAGAAAGACTCGCCATTTGAGGGATGCCTGAATAGTTTAAATAATACCTCAGGCAAGTAGGCGAAGTCTGTATTCCTCAAGCAGCACCAACGACACTCGTTGCCCCATCTGCCGGCGCAGCACCCCATCCCGTTTACTTTCCAAAGATATGTAAGGATTTTTTTAATATGGGAGGAAGAGTATATTTTGAAACATAAGGTTTTATGGAATCAAAGACATGGATAAATGATTGTGAGAAGATATATTAGGAGCTTGGTTGGGAGGATCGGCTGAAGAGGAGAATGGCAGCTTGGCACCTCAAGGGAGAAGCCCGAGATTTGTCGAGTATTGTGGCCGAGGAGAATGTCGGTAGGATTTTCACTTGGGATGAATTTAAGGATAGATTCGAGTCAAGGTTTATGTTAAAGACAGAAGTAAGTTTACAACTAAAGAAATTTATACAGCTTAAGAAGGGAGACTCCACTTTAAAGGAGTACATAGGTAAGTTTACAGAGTTGGCTAAGTTCGGGATGAGCTTGATCGATACACCTATGAAAAAGGCAATGAGTTTTGTGAAGGGCCAAAATTCCCCACTTAGAGAATTGTTGTTAACCCAAGTGCTATCCGATGCCACATACAAGATGTTGGTTGAGATGGCTTTGCTGCAGACGGCTAGTGAGGAAGAATAAGAGGTAGCGAATGAGAACACATGACCTACTCAAAATCAAACCAAGAAGGGGAACTCTTGGGGGAATAAGAAGTCGAATGGAAAGTTTAAGAAAGAGAGTAATGTGTGTAATAGATGCCAAAAGAAGGGTCATATGGCCAAAGACTGTAGGGTGAGTCTAATGAAGGAAGCTTTTAAGGGAAAGTGTTATCACTGCCACGAGGAAGGGCACCTCGAGAAACAATGTCCGAAGCTGAGAAGGAAGGGCCTAGTAGACAAGCCTACGCCATTGAGGCTGCCCTTATTTCAAGTTGACCACCGTCTAGAGACCAAGGAAAGTCAGCATTGGAAGGTATAACTCTTATGTTTAGAGTTACAATTCGTACCTTATTTGATTCTGGAGCATCACATTCCTTTATCGCTAGAAATGTAGTTAACTCCTTAAATCTTCAAACCCAATATGTCACCAGCGCAATAGTAGTCTCTAATCCTATTAGGGGGTTGGTATATCTCTCTTCAGTTTGCAAAGACCTAGTTATGGATATATATATAATGTTGATTTCATACGTAATGCGTACGTTCTAAATTTTGAGGGGTATGAACTTACCTTTGGAATGGATTGGTTATCATATTGTGGGGTAGTTTTAGATTGTGATAGGAGGGTTGTACGATTAAATAATTGTAGAAGGAAAGACTTAAGAGGTCTACTGTACACCCTAAGACTTAGTCGAGTCAATTTATTTGTACTCGTTGAGCCTATCTTATATTAAGCTTTCATCCGTACCCATAGTTCAAAAATTTCCTGATGTCTTTGAGGAAGTCTCGGATAACCCACCCCAAAGGGAGATTGAGTTTAGAATTGATTTGAAGAGGGATGCTAGTCCAGTCGCTCTACCATTAAGACACATGGCCCCCAAAGAAAGGTGTGAATCGGACAAGCAAATCATAGAGCAATTGCAGAAAGGATTCATTCAATGGAGTACTTCTCAATATGGAGCCCCTGTTGTTTTCGCCACTAAGGCAGATGGCTCATTGAGACTATGCATCAGCTATAGGGAACTTAACAAGTTGATAAGGAAGAATAGGTATCCCTTACCTAGGATAGATGATTTGTTCGATTAACTTGTAGGAGCCAAAGTTTTCTCCCAATTGGACTTGGCAACTGTTTTTAATCAGTTGAGGATCGCAGAGGACAACAAATTCAAGACAACATTCCGCACACCAAATAGACTATATAAATATGAGGTAATGCCTTATGAATTAGCCAATGCCCATGCATACTTTGTAGATTTGATGAGTAGAGTATTCAGGGGACAACTTAATAAGTTTTTCGTAGTGTTAGTTGATGATATCTTAGTATTCTCCAAGAGTAAAGGAGAGCATGATAAGGGAGATACTAGGAGCCTTGAGGAGGCACCGAATTAGAGCCAAATTTGCAAAATGCCACTTTTATAAGGAGGTTATATTTCTTGGACACATCGTTTCTAAGCATGGATTAGCGATGGACCCCACAAAAGTGGAAGCTATCCAAGAGTGGAGAATTCCAAAGAATGCAACGGTTGTTAGGAGCAATCTCGGGTTGGCAGGCTATTATAAGAAGTTCATAAAGGACTTTGCAAAAATAAAAGTCCCTTTGACCTGCTTGACTAAGAAGAATCCAGTCTTTACTTAGGATGATAAATGCGTTGAAGCATTCGGGAAACTTAAGGAACTGTTGACAATTGCAACTGTGCTTATTATTCCTGATAGGATAAAGCCTTTTACAGGATAAAGCCTTTTACAGTTTTCATCGATGCATGCAACACAAGATTGGGAGCAGTTCTCATATGAGAAAGAAGGGTAAAGCTTATGCTAGTAAGCAACTGAAGGAACCATGAGAAGAGATACCTAGTTCACAACTTGGAGTTGGCAGCTATTGTCTTTACCTTGAAGATGGGGAGGCATATCTTTTGGTAGAAAGGTTTGAGTTGTTCACAAACCATAAATCACTCATACACTTATTTTCCTAAAAATATTTAAACCTTAGGCAGCAGAGGTGGATCGAGTATATAGTATCATTCGACTTTGGTATACAATATACCCCTGCAAAAGGGAACACCATTACCTACACCCTCAATTGGAGGCACGATACCTTAGGTGGTATAAATGAATGGAAGCAGTTGGAGTTCCTCTCAAATTTCAACTTCCAACCACCAACAGAATCCATCCAAGGCTTTTTGGCAGTGATGGAGTTAGGCCGGCTTTGATGGATCGCATTGCACTTGAGTAAAAGAAGGATGAGAAGATAGTGGAGATTCTAGATAAGTTGAGAATAGGAGAACTTTTCCCCATGTCGGTAGATATGCAGTTAACGAGAAGGGATGAACGCCTTTATCTCCCAATGATTGATAGTATGTTAGAGAAAGTGCTTGTAGAGTGTCACCACTTAAAGATGATACCATTCACCCTAGAGGAGATAAATTGTATAGGGATATGAAGAGAATTTTCTTTTGGACTGGAATGAAGAAGAGAGTAGCTGAGTTTGTTGCTAGATGTTTGATATGTCAAAGGATAAAGGATGGGCAAGAGAAACCCTGAAGGTTGTTGTTACCATTAGAAATTCCGACTTGGAAATGGGAGCATATTTTGATGGACTTCGTGCAAGGATTGCCTAAGATTCGGATGTGCAATGAAGCAATTTGGGTCGTAGTAGATAGACTTACAAAGAGTGCTCATTTTATTCCTGTTAAGAGTAATAGGACCGTAGCTTCTCTAGCACAAACTTATATTAAGGAGGTGGTTCGACCACATGAAATTCTGGCGAGCATTGTTAGTGATAGGGACCCCTTTTCACTAGTAAGTTTTGGAGGAGTTTACATGCAACTTTGGAAGCTTCATTGAATCTTAGTACTGCTTACCACCCACAGACTGATGGTCAAACTGAAAGGGTGAATAAAATGTTGGAAGACATATTGAGAGCTTGCATAATGGACTTCAAAGGACACTAGGAGTAGTATCTACCATTAGTTGAGTTCGAGTATAATAATAGTTACCGAGCGGTGATTGGTATGACCCCCTTTAAGGCGCTTTATGGGAGGTCATGCAAATCGCCAAATTGTTGGTATGAAACTACCAACAAAGTTCTGCTCAGACCATATTTGATTCGTGATAGTTTGGAAAAAGTGAAGTTAATTAGGCAACATATGAAGGCAGCGCAAGACCGCCAAAAATTATATGCAGATAAGAGAAGGAAAGAGTTAGAATTTGAGCTTGGAGACTCAGTGTTTATCAAAGCCTCCTCTCTTAGAAAAGTCGTAAGGTTTGGTAAGTCTAGGAAATTAGCACCAAGATTTGTTGGGCCTTTTCGAGTTTTGGAAAGGATAGAAAGACTTGCTTATCACGTGGAGCTACCGGATAGATTGGAAAAAGTCCATGACATTTTTCACATCTTACATTTGAGGAAATGCCTTCATGACACAACTGTTGTGGTAGAGCCAGATCAGTTGGGGGATATTGAAATGGAGCCAATAGCATCACATACCACCACACATTGTGGAGCATCGAACTAGGAAGCTCCGCAACAAAGAAATTATGCTAATCCGAGTACAATGGGGAGACAACCTAGTGGAAAGCACATGGGAAACTAAAGAAAATACAATGATATCTCATCCTGAGCTTTTCACCGGTAAAATTTTCACTCCAAAATTAGGATTTTTTCATTGTGGTTGCTAGATTAGATGATAGAAGGTGGTTGCTACACTTTTCATTACCTCATTGCACTCATTTAGAAATCTTTATGCATGTTTAGGGTATTCGCATGCATACCTATATGTCATGACCACACACTCATGCTAGGATTGAGCTCACTTATAGTATGTCTACAGTACATAATCACATCGTACTATTGGTTGAGTAGATGGTTGCGTAAATTACTTAGTTGTATAATATGGATGTTTATTGTGCATTACGATGTTTGCCCCTTGGGAAGATTTTGGTTATGAAATCCTTTTAAGGAGGGAAGAATGTAACACCCCGTAAAATCAACCATAAATAAATAAATTGGATAAATTAATTAAAATAAGATAGCGGTAAAAATGGAAATTTTGCAAAAGTTAGAATTTGACCATGAAAATTATGCCATTGCGTTCATGGCGAAATTCTGATCAATTTCCATATATAATAGCTGAAAACGGAGTTTAATTGAAGAAGTTACAAACATTTGAAGTTTTCAGATCTAAAATAATTTAAATAGAATTCAAATTCAAATAAATATTTAATTTCCAAATTTGAAACTCAAAAGTTAACGGTAATTATACTTGGGGGTTAAGTAAACATTAAGATTAACTTTAACGTTAAATTATAATTAAGGAATTAAATAAAAAATCAACGATAATCAAAATATTCCCGAAATACGAGGAGCGGTTGACCCCTTACACATGACCAGTCGACCGCTAGAGGTCAACCACTGGGAAGGGGACGGTCGAATACTGCTTGTAGGGCGGGTAGGGTTTTATTTACTTTAAATGTACCAGATTTTATTATTTTTAACCGACCTTCATCCGACGGTTCTGGTGCGTTTCAACCACTATAAATAAGAGCCTAGCCCCTTCAGTTTTATTCACACAATATTTTAGGAACATTAATGAAGCTTCGTCGGCTCATCTCTTCATAGATTCAGAAACTCCATTAGGATTTCAGGTAAGAAATCTTATATATCTATCTTTGTTTATTGTTTATTTTCTCAATCTCTTCTCCTACAAACCTCTATCTTTTCGAATCTAACCTATATACAAATCCATTGCTGTATATATAAAAAAGAAGAGATTTGAAAGGGTTCATTAAAGGTGTGTCAAATATAAGAGAAGGAAAAGCTAAGAACCTTAGTGAGTGGAAATTTCAGTTTTTCTATTTTAGTAATTGAATAGTGTAATTTGGATTTCATATATGCCTTGGGGAGTTTTGGATCATGAAAACATCACAATAAAAATCCCCAAAATTTCTCTAAAGCAAATTATCAGTTCTTAGGTTGGAATCTTAATTGTTTTGTATAAAAATAATGTATTTTTTGTTGATTTGGCAATGTATGGGTTTACCTTCTATTCCAGTTCTTATTTTTTTTCTTTAGATTTGATTAAGGGATTTTATTATGAAATTTGTATAAGACAAATTCTTACTCGTAGTTTACAGTGCTTATTTCTACAAATTGAATAAAATTTCTCTTGTCTAATTTTATATAAAAAGGAGTGGAATAGAGCGTAAAACCTATTAAATTGTAAGTTTCCGTTGTTATTGTTTTATTCCATTTTTTAACAAAAAACAAATTGGAATTGGATCTGAGTACAGGTCTATTGATTGGATTTTGGAATATTGGATTTATGGTAAAAATGCTATTGATGCTATTATGAAAATGAGACTTGTATAACATTGGAAGATTTGACATTTGAACGTTATTTTAGGGCGTAATCTCTGCACGCCTAATAAATGCATACTTATATTTATATAAACTAGTGCAAATAACGTACAATTGTAATGTATAAATTGCGTTATTAATTAGGTTAATAATCGTCATTTGAATCCTCCATAAGAAAGTAATTAATTAGGCGAAATAAGAAGGATTTCTTATAAGGCTTGAACAATAAATACAGCGAGATGGGTGATTATACACCTAGAGAGTGTTATGAAATATGACTAAGTTATAGGGATGCAAGGTCACTCAAAAGCACGCAGAAGTCTGACTAACTAATCTGGCTACCTATAGTATGACTTTGGAGCTGATGTGAGACATCACCTATAATAAGTAACGACGGATGACGCGAGGTTAGTCACAATTATATAGGATAAATCTGTTCAGTTAATCTGCCTACTAGTTCCTACGAATAATCGGACTAATGTGAGATGTCTCCATGGAGTGCGGGTCATAATACGAAGGACCCGCTTCAAAGAAATGGAGGTATTAGCAGTGTTTGCAGGCCCGCCTCTTTCCCTTATATGAAGTATTAAATGGTCGGGATTGGGTTTAGGCACGATTGAGGATATCTCGGAAAGGCCCGCTTCAATTGAAGTATTAAGTGTCCAAAGAGATTTTCGTGCAACGTCAACTAGATAGATACATTTATGGAGTACGCCTTGGGAATAGGTATTAAATGAAGGAGGCCTACCTCAATTGAGGTCTCAAATGGTAAAAGTCTGCCTATTTTCCATTAAAAGATATTAAGTGGCTTGGGTTCTATCTCTCGCATTGGTAGACATTAATAATGATGGTTATGGGTTATTGGTTATGGAAAAACCTGCTTCGTGAATTGAAGGTATTAAGTGGTTGTTTGAGGGCCCACCTCTTTCCTTTATACGTATTAAATTGTTTCGAATGTAGTTTAATACGCGAAAAACATATCCTTATTTAAATTATACTACCCAAGTACTGATATAGAAAGGCTCAAGATTTTCTATTCACTAGACATTGGTGTTCCGACTCCCTCCTCATTACAACATAGGTTGGGGAAGGAGACGATGATCAAGATGGAGTTGATGATGAGAGGAACTTGTAGCAGTAGTCTATTTATCCATTTATGCTATTTTCTTATGTAGCCATTTAAAGTTAAAAATGTATTTTTTGACAAGAAGATGCAATGGTTATTATTGACATTATTTTATGGTTTTATTTTGTGACTTTTGAAGTTTGAAATAAAATGGTACTGTTTATGTTATTATATTCTATCCTTTCGATGTGAGTTCTGAATGAATAGATAAATAGCTCTTTATTGTTCTTTTTACCAACCAATAGCCAAATTTTAAATGGATCTAAGTTCCGATGGACCTTTTTTGGATCGGGATTCAGGCCTATTTTGGGGTGGGTTGTTACACCATGGATTCGAATTAAAATCATATTATTATTCTAATATGGTACATAAATGAAAATTAACTATTTATCTACAACATAATCATTTCGTAGATTAATCCACTTGCTTGGGAACGTTTTTTTGAATAGATTTCCCTTTTAACCTGATTCGAATTAGCGCTTCTCTTTCTCTTCCTAGCTTGTTTTTGTGTTTGTTTGTTGTTTCTCTTTATTTTCTAATTTGAGTTCTCTGTCTCTCTTCTCATTTTCTTTTATTTGAATATAGATTTGATTTATTTGAGGAAGGAGAAGAAGAAGAGAGGCGATGACTAGGGTTTGGAATGAAGAACTCAGGGCTTAGTCACTTATGTATATTTGAAAATTAGAGTTATTAGGCTTAATCCCAAAAATATTATTTACGAAAACATCACTGGGTCCAATTTTCGCTAATTCTGATCCATTATGCCAAATTCGACAAGTTATATATGTTTCTTTACTGTAAATGACACTTCAGACGCAATGGGATAGGTTCTAAAGCCTAACTCCAACTCTTTTTATCAAAATTTACTGTTTTTCCCTTTGATATAAAATTATATTTTACCCTTATTTATTTTTTAATTTATTACTAAAATTTTTGAGATGTTACATTCTCCCCCTTAAAAGGATTTCATCCTCGAAATCTCCATGGGTGAATAAATGCAACTTGCTCGTAAAATCCAATATCTACAACCATCTACTCCAATATGAACCACTTGCAAACATTGCTTTTTAGTTTTGAAATTTCTAATGCAACATTTATATATGGATATGGAATGCATATGAACATATATGTAATGTAAAATTAGGAGGTCTTCTAAACTACTCGACCTCTTGAAATGCAAGTGTTTATGCCATGTATCCAAAATGTATGCAATGTCCTACATACTTGCAATTTTATATGGATGAGCAAGCATTCAATACATATGTAGAAATTCAAAAACCATCGTGTATACAAACTAATATGATAAAATAGACAAGGTGATGTGTGTCATATGCTAACGTAAACATATTCTGTATATGTTATACTAAGTAATAAAATACATCCATTAGCAACCATCGTACAAAGCGTGGCCTAATGACATATTCACATCCATGCCTACATCCATATACACCTACCTATGGAATATACAAGCTAAATGCTATGCATTCGAACAATCATATAACTCAATTAGAAACTTATTGGAAAAAAGCTCTAGATGGGTAGGAAGGATTTTCTCCTCGGGCTCCCAAGTACTCTTAGCCGTATCATCTCAACACTGGACTTTAATTAGCTTAATTACTTTATTGCAGAGTTTCTTTGTCCTATTCTCAACAATGCGAGTAGGTACATGGTGAACATGTGTAACGATCTACCTTTCTTACACCTAAAGACGACACTTAATACATCCTCGATATTCGTGTGTTGGTCATTTAAGTATCCGAAAGACAGGTCATATAAGGTGAAGAAAGAAGAAGACAGAACAGAATCTCACATCATGACGGGAAATATATAATATACACAAAATCTTTATAAAAAGAAATCATCTTTATTATACACAACATTAGAGTAAATTATCCTATTATCAGCTTAAACAGTTATAACAGCATGTCCTTACAAATGCTGATTAACACAAACAGAAAAGAAAGCAGCAGAAAAGTAAAAGATACGGGACTACATCTTGGAGGCATCCAGCTTGTCTTCTGAAAGCACTAAAGTATCCAGCTAGATCTGGAAAATATGCTCGGGCTAACCCGAGCATTATAAGAAAATAACGCCCGGATTAGTTTGGTAAACCAGCATGAGAAAGCTCAATTAAATCATATTGATTTCTACATTTAAAAACCCTTTCAAAATAAAAGGTATCTCATAAGACCACGCCGCACATAAACACGTCGCACATAAACACAAATGGTTTTTACTTCATGATAACCAAAACATTTTATATTATAAAATTCAGTGATATTATAATAATGTCTATAGGTTTAAAATACCAATAATCAAGTAGCTTTAATATGTGTATATCATAATAATAATAAGTATACAATCAAAAATCGATAAGATATGTATATGGAAAATAGATTCCAACAAATGGTAAGGTAAGGGACTTCCTTCTAAAAATGGTACACCTCTAGATAAAATGTACTCGAGGACAAAACCTTTTGACCTCTACCAATACAGAACCGGCCTACCTCTTGCTGGATAGTACCGAATATGTCATCACCCCAGTTGTTCCCAACCTTTATAGATAGCTCTCATGCACAACCAAATCCATAATATGATAATCTAGAAAGGTGATGATGCACCCTTGTGGGAGCAGCCCACATAGCCCTACCGCATCTACCTTGTTTTAGCCATTTCCAAAGTGTGAGGCTTATAAGGTAACAATTTACCTTCCTTTAGCAATTCTCTCTTGGAATGCTAGAACTACCCTCCAGGCAGAAATGCAATGCCAGCATTCATCCATACAAGTTCGTTCTGGGTCTGAACGAAACCGAAGGCACTACCTCTACTGCATCCATTTTAGAATCACCCCCGGGATTAGTAGCCAGTAGCCCTTGCACTTTAAAGAGTACCTTCATCAATCATCTTTAAGATGTCTTCCATTCGAACGTTTATGCTGGTTTGAAGTGGCTTTCAGATAACATTTTCAATCCTGATCCCTTCAAACCAACAACCGATAATTTCTAATTGACTCATTCCCGGTTCTTTTAAAAGTAAGCAAACTTTACCAGAGTCCCAAAGGGATCTGTAATATATCCCTTAAAGCTAGAGATGTTTCACCCGAATGAGTTCTCCCAAGGGAACTCGAGCCGGTTGAACACACACGAAGCTTTTATTTACTTCCTAAGTCAAAACTAGCCAAAATTTGATAGTCGGTTATTTAACTATTAAGTACAAAATCAAACAACAATTCAAAGATTTAATTACCGATAGCAACCACTAAGCTTCAAAATAAATCTTTCGTTTATTAAAATCTCTTTACAAAATATTTATCAAAATATTCATATACTTATATCCTACCGGCATAAGTATATTAACAAAACATTTATGAAAGATTTCTTTTTTTGAAATCATATCAAAAGAATGAAAACAAATGTTATTTAAATTAGAGATAACAATAACCTCAAACACTATTCTTTCAGTGTTAAGCGTGGAACAAAAGTTCTGCACCACCATAATTAAGAAGGTCAGTTAAGGAAAATCTAAATCTCAAATTCATTTATTAATTTCTTCTATAAATTATTTTTGTTTATGGAACCTCCATTACCAAAACTCCAAATCAATTTATATAATTTCCTTATAAATCTCCAAGTCTGTTTGTAAAAATCTTTTATAAATATTTAAAATCATTTATAAAATTTCCTTTATAAATATCCAGAATCACTTATAAAACTCTTTTATAAACTTTCCTTAATTTGAATAAAACTTCTTTAATAAACTCTAATCAGTAAAGTTCTTTTGATAAACGATCAATTGTTTAAAACCCTTTAAATAAACAAGTTATTATTCAGAACATCCTTTATTAAATTTATCTTTAAACTGCATTAACAAAATAATGAATTTAAACAATTATTTAAAAAGTATTAAATTACTCCAAAGCACCTTTAATAAAATAATTGCTTAACTATCCTTTAAATATCATATTTAAAATGGTAATAAACTTTGAACATTATGAGTAAGTAATAACTTTTTACTGAAAACCCTTTAAATAATATAATTATTAACATTAAAACAATTATCCCAAAATATATTTAAATGATTGAATTTCCAAAATCAAAAAGAGGCTTAGTGACCACAATGGTTCTTTTTTAATTAAGTTTAACTTTCCAAGTTATAACAGGGGTATTTACATAATAAGAAAATATGTAAAAGGAATCGATAAGTAACAATCAACCATTATATAGGTAAATATCCAAGTTACCAAAATAGCAGAACTGGGTTTTTATTCTGCTTAATAGATGTCAAAACATAATCTATTTGGTGCATTATAGCAGAACGATGAATTATTCTGCTAATAGATGTCAATTATAATTTAATTAGTTGAACGGTGATTTATCCTGCTAAACAGATGTCATTGGGTTTCATATTCATTTGAGGTTACTTATCCGTAATCGACAAAGAAATCCCTTGCTTTTGAAACACCTTTTAAAAGATAATTGCTTTAAAAACAAAACCAATCTTTAGAAATAAAGTAGTTTAAAACTTTAAAACCTTCATTTAATAATTAAATAACATTTAATTTTTTTATTTAATAATAATTAAACCTTTAATTATTAATTAAACAATAATTTAACTTTAAATAAATAATTAAATAATAATTATCCTTTAAATAAGTAATTAAATATTAATTAATCTCAATTATTAATCAAATAATACTTAAACCTAAATTTATAATTAAATAATAAATTATACTTGAATCCATAATTAATAATTAAATAATAAATTAAACCTTCATTTAATAATAATTAAACCTTAATTAAGTCTTAATCAATTCTTAACTTTAATTAGCAAATAATTAATAATTATTAAAACCATTTCTTAAATAATAATTTAATAATAATTAACATTTAATTATTAATTAAATAATAGTTAACCCTTAAATAATTAATTAAATAATGATTAACCTTTAATTAATTAATTATAATTAACTTGCTTAATTTATAATTAAGTACAAATTTTCTTTATTAACTAATGATTAAGTACTAATTACCTTACTTAATTAATTAGTTAAATAATCATTAAATAAAAAAATAATTAAAAATTTACTTTTTATTACTTATAAATTGTTTGAAAATACTTTTTAAAACATATTTAAGTGAAAACACTTTAGATTTCAAAAGATTTTGTTTTTACGAACTGCACCCATAGCGACTATTGTTATATGAACCAAAATTTCAAAACTTGATTTTTCATTTAAAGTAGCCTTCAAAACTTTAACTTTTTTACTTTAACTACTTTTATAAGCTTTGAATATAGTTTTGAAAACAAATATAAGGATTTGAAACTTTATAAAAACATTTCAAAAAAAGTAAAGTTAGAAAAACAAGTTTTGGCCAAAGTATTTCGATGTCACTTTAACAAGTCAAAATGCTAGCTTTCCTAGCATATTACTACATATTTATGTCCATAGCATACATAACCATATCACAACCACAAACATAAGTAAAGATCTAACCATCACAACATTCACAACATTTAGACTTATATTTTTAATCTAATTTAATCATCACATACAAGCACACATTACATACGCAAATCATCATCCATTTCATCACTACAAATAACATATTTATCAACCAAACAAGCATTATTTAAAGTTAAAAACTTTAGATAAATTAGTTAGCTTTACTCACCTAAAAGCTAACCAAAAGCTTATTAACTCAACCTGATTTTCACTAGAACTTGAATCAGACATAGATCCATGCTTTTAACTTAGAAAAAGTAGTCTTTAAGGCCTTAAGTGGGTTTGGCCATGCATGGAGTAGGCTCAGACATGGTTGAGAGCAAGGGTGTGGAGGCTTATATTGGTGAGGAGAGTTTGCAGAGAAAGAAAAGAAGGTTTTAAACAATGTTTTCATGAATTAAAAGCGATAAAGTTAGGAATTTTAAACTTTAGAAATTTATTTGGAAGCCATTACAGTGTGTTAGGAAGAAGAAGTAAAGTTTGAAAATGAAGAAAAAAATGAAAAATGAGAAAAATAAATTATGAATTTTCTTTTATATAAAATGCCTTTAGTAGATTACCAAAATACCCTTAGTACACCGCCCTCCACTCTTTGAATTCCACCTCATCCTCTTGTCCTCCTTATTCCACACACCTGTGACTTGTCCCCCTACCATGTTCCAACATGAATTTAATATTTCATGTACTTAGTGTTGCATAATGAGTCATTTCATGTTAGACGTCTTTTTTTTAAATTTATTTTAAACTTTTCATAAAATGCCACATCATTATCTTTATACACTTAAGCATAAACATATACACATATATTTTCTATAATGTGCCAACTTATTTATAACTGAAGGTATATATTTATACCATAGAGTTCACAACGTTTCTAACAACTTTTAGACGAGAAAAATTCAAAAATTTGAAAAATGATTTTCGGTCACATTTTTTATTTTTCTTCGAACTAATTATTTTTTAAACTAATTTGGAAAACCATTTCACCATCACTGGTTATTATTTAAAAGAGTTTTATTTTTAATTATAAAATCTACTATTTGAATATTAAAATTAATTTAATATTCACACATCAAAGTGATGAAATTCTGGGCTGTTACAATATGTGACTCTTTCTACTTCATCTAGTTCTAATTGACTCGGCTCGACCATAGTAGCTGAATCGTGTAAACACTTCTACAAGTGTGACACATGGAAGACATTGTGAACTCCTACCAAATTTTTTAGGAATCTCCACTCTACAAGCTTACTTCCCTATTATTTCCAAGATTGGAAAAGACCCTACAAACCTCGATGTTGACTTTCCCAAACTTCCGAACCTCATAACATGTCTAAGTGGCGAGAACTTCACAAAGACCATGTCGTCCACTGCGAGCTCCAACTCTATATGTCTTCTATTAGAATATGATTTCTGCCTATCCCGTGCAGTCCTCATCATTCTAAGAATCAAATCTATTTTCTTTGAAGTCTCCTTAATCATGTCTAGCCTAAGAATGATTTTACCCATAGCATCCCCCCAATAAGATGGAGATTTACATGGTCTTCCATACAACACCTCGAATGATGCCACCCCATTACTTACCTAATTATTGTTATTATATGCAAACTCTACTAACGACAAGTGATCCTCCCAAGAACCCCCAAAGTCCAAAATACATATCTACTACAAATCTTCCAATATATGATTCACACCATGAGACGGTAGGTGAAACGCTGTTCTGAAATTTAGTTCAGTGCCCAAGGCCTCCCAAAGACTCACTAATGAAAAGAGAATCTCGATCACTGATAATACCAGAAGGAACTCCATGCGAACAAACTATTTCCTTTACATATAAGATCTCCAAAGATGAAGTTGTCTTACTCCTAACTGGAATAAAATAAGCGCATTTGGTCAGTCGATCAACTATGATCTAAATAATCTCATTCCCATATCTACTCCTAGGTAGCCCATTA
The DNA here is from genome assembly GCA_030737815.1 of Allium fistulosum. Classification (NCBI taxonomy): domain Eukaryota; kingdom Viridiplantae; phylum Streptophyta; class Magnoliopsida; order Asparagales; family Amaryllidaceae; genus Allium; species Allium fistulosum. The sequence goes on from CM060903.1 coordinate 788,568,909, forward strand.
AAAAAACCCATAGAGATGTCCTCCCATTTCCATTATAAAATATCTAAAGGATGTAATAATTCATGTAACGACCTGCCTTTGCTACCCCCAAATGTCGACATTAATACATCCACGGTATTCCTGTGCCGAGCATCCAAGTGCCGAAAAGACAGATTGTTAGGGTAAAATAAAATGAAAAGAAATAAGATAAGAAAGAAGGAATACAATATCAGAATCTCATAGCGGAATGATAACATATAATATCAAAAGACAGTACAAACTATAACTCTAAGATACATAGCATTTCAGAGTTACAATTCCAAATACTGTCATCAGCCTAGTCAGTTATAACAGTCTGCCCTCACAAATGCTGGCATGTACAATATAGTAATGCAGCGGAAATAAGAATACCATGATAGGTGAAACATCCAGCTCGTCTCCTCAAGCTTCAATGAACATCAACTAAAACCTACCTTTCTCAGACTACTTGAAAGAGCAATGCGGAATTTAAGGAAAACAAAATCCACATGTCAGACATATGTCTAGTATGAGAAACTTAAGAAATATGTGTACAACATATAATATTACTTTTAAGACTGCATAGAACACCATAACGATTATCCCCTCAAAAGTATCACTCATCTAATAAATACATAAGGTGATATAATAGATAACGTTTAGGATGAAGAATATAAATCAAAAATAGCTATGATGCTTACGTTGATCACATCACAACATATTAAGGGTACAATCAGAAATGCAAAGGCACATTTGTATATGGATTTTCCACGAAGATCCCTTCGGTTAAGCCAAAATCTAATCTACATGCACAAGGATCAGAAAACATATTTCGAGCATCATATATCTCTAGATAAAATATAGAATAAGGTTAAAACAACTAGCCCACGCTCGAACGAGCAAACCAGAAACACGTGGAACCAAGTATCATCAACTCCTATGAGCAACATCGATAGGCATACTCTGGATTTGGTGTTGACATACCTCATCGTGGGTTAGCAAAACCCCAGGTTGTGCATCATACTCTATCCTTAACCAATTTTGATGTCGAGGTTACATTCGGCATCTCTCATACGAGTCTTCGTCACTCGAAAAGAACATGAATTCTCAAACAGATTCCCACATCTCAAATAGATCTCGAAACAACACATGGATTCCAACATCTCGAACAGATCCACTTCCAAGAGATAGAACATGTATCTTAGTCTTAAAGCGGTTTTCAATAAGTAAAACACTTACTGATCTCCGTTTCTTCAAGACTAAATCAACGAATTTGGTTTTTCTCAATAATAACGAGAACGATCGCATATGGAAACTAAGTCTCATATACTTATCACATTTCTAAACTTTAGTGCTATGTTCATGACTAAATACTTTCCCTAAATAAGTAAACATACAAAGCACGATCATGTCACACAAAGCGTGATTAAGTCATAAAATCCCTTTTTTATTTAATTAATCTTTTATTAGTTAAAACCTCTTTTATTAGTAAAACTTCTTTTATCTAATAAAACTTCATTTATCAATCAATACTGTTCATTTTACTCTTTCAATACTTAAAAAAGTATTCATATACTTATCTCAAATGGAATAAGTATATTCACAATCATTAACAAGATTTCTTACTTTAAACCTTTCTGTTTACTATCTTTTATCCAAAAGATTCCATACTTATAATTTCCTTTAAAATATCCATTTAAGGATCTAAGTAATTTAACAAGTTAATTCAAAAGGTTTTGAGACTAATGTTACTTAAACATTGTCACTACAAACCCAGAACCGTTTCACTTATGCTTATCTTTAAAACATCATTTTTAAAGATCTATTTACATTCATAAGTATAATTAAAAAGGGTTAAAGATGAATGTCATTAACACATTTCCACAACAAACCCAAAACCATCCCATACTTGTATCATTTTTAAAAACATCCTTTTAAATATCCAACTTAATATTTGGTTAAGTTCGATAGTTGACTAATCGACTATCCGGTTAAAAACAATCGCTTATAGAAATCACAGTTCGTATACTTAACTCGTCTTCGACATTCCAACTTATACTATCCCTCATTCAAGGGTGAATCCAGGTAATTTATAGCATTGGTTTCATATCAAAGCTTTTCCTAGACACTTCATTTTTATCTCTCACGGATAGATAAGTTTACATCATCGGCTTATAGTGTTAAGTATAGTATTAAAGACTTTCATAAACAAGTAAGAAATCAAAATGATTGACATGTTTCCAACATTCCCGACTTAACTATTTCTCGATCAAGAGGGAAGTCGGTAGGTTAGAGCAATATTGCTTCTATCCATGCTCGAACACCAATCTTAAAACTCACAAATAGATAAGCCTACATGTCGGCTTTTAGTGTTAAGCATAGTTAATTTCCTTTTTCAAAACTTACATATATGTATGTATGTATATAATATTTATAAATAGGTTTTAAATATCTATGTAAAATATTACTTGAAAATAACTAATTTAGAATTAAAAAAAAGTAAATAATAAAACATGTCTTATATTATAAAACCTCTTTACCTTAAAAATAAATATATAATTATAAAAAATATATTTAAACTTCAAACCAACTTTAGAATACTGAAAAATATGTTAGAAAACATCTCAAAAAATATTAGGAAAAATTACCAAATTTAAATATCATTTTTAGACAGTTAAAACCATAGGCAACTTACTACAACATTTATAAATTCTGTTAAATGTCTTTGATAAAGAACCACATAGAAAAGCACGATCTTTGCGACCAGTTTTAACCACATAAATAGATTATTTAAGATTTGAAAATTTTATACTAAGTACCACCCTTAGGTTACTCAAAAACTATGAAAAGAAATCCCTAAGGTTATCTTTCAGTTTATTTATAAAAATTCCCAAAAACAAGGTATATTTACAAAGTGTATTTATAACCACCGTTTTGCTCTGACTTTAGCCACTTTGTTTGACCAGTTATAAAATATTTTAAACTTTTATTTTTATCCATTAATAAGTACACATACAATAATTATTAAAAATTCAAAGAAACCCCTAAGGATTCCTTTCAATTTAATTACAAAAATTCCCAAAAACAGGGTATTTCAAAGTGCTCATATAGCGACCTTCTTCTCGCTATAACATTTTGCAACTTTGTTTCACAAGTTAATGGATGATTTAAAATTACATATTTTCTAGTAATAAGTAGGCTTATGGTATTTATCAAAAATGCAAAGAAGCCCCTAGGATGTCTCTCAAACTTAACTTTGAAAATCGTCAAACACAAGGCATTTTCAAAGTGCATCCATTGCGACCTTTTCGCTTCTAACTTTCACAACATTGGTTCACAATTTCTATAACTTTCCAAACCATTTCTTTATTATCCCATACACCAATATGTGTAGAGAATCACCAAATAAAAATTATCCCAAGTTAATATTATAAATATTTGATTTACACAAGTTAAAATTAAGGGACATCGAAGTGCACTTATAGAGATTATTCTCGCTTTGAACACTTTCAAACAACTTCAATTCAACACACAAGCCAAACTACCATTTAAACATAAAGTCAAGGCCATGCCACATGTTTAAGAGGGTAATAGAAGTGATGTATACAATATAAAGTTGTCATTTTCTTTTAAAAGCAAGAGGGGTCCAAGGTTTATAACTATACTTAGTCAATGTCACTTTAACTTTATATTTCAAGTACACAACATATATACACAATATATACATACAAGATAATGAGAAAACTCATCCAAATCCAAGCCTACAACAAGATCAAAGTACCACTTCCTACCATCACCCAAAAGCATAAAGATCCAAACTTTAGCACTTACAAACCAAGACAACACTCCCTCTCTCTCCGATTGCTCACAGCCTCACCATGCTCCCTTCATTCCTTCCAGATTTTTCCACTTTTGACTTGATATTCATGCTTCCTATAATTATTTAGGCCTATAGCCAAAGTTCAATGAAGTTTGGACTTGATTTGCTTTGATTAGAAAAAGATTAGTGGAGATAGGTGGATCAGTACTAACTAGTTTTTACCATTTTCTTAATTTCTTAAAAAGTGATTAGTGCAACCATTAAGGGTATATTTGTAGGGATGAACAAGAGGTCACTACCACCTTCCACCCTTCATTAAAGGTCATAAAGGAGCATCCCCTCACATGCCACCTTTACACCACATTTCCTAAGGAAAATATCTCTTCCATCCCTTAGCCAATCACCATTTTACCCATCCCTTCTAGAAGCTTCCCCAAAAGTGGCTTAGTGCAAAATATTTTTATTTCCTATTAATGATTTCCTAATTGTTTAAGTGTATGTAGAAAACGTTTGAACAACTTCTGAAGAGTAAAAAGCTATTTATCAATAAAACGTTATCGATATTTCTTCGAAGTATATATTTTTGTAAATATTTTTCCAAAACAAGTTTACCATCATTACTTAAGATTTAGAAGGGGTTGAAAAGGTTATTAAATTATTTTAATAACAATTAATCCAAGATTCAAATATTTAAATAGTTCATATATTAAATACAAAGTGCCAGAAATTTCGGGTCGTTACAATTCACCAGGCTCCTTCTGCTCTGCCTTTATCTCAGACAAGTTGCACACTTAGAAACAAACCCTGCTACATGTCTTTTAATGCTTAGCTAGTAAAATACCCTTTTCGTATCATGATACATTTTTCCACCACTAGGATGAATAGTCATCCTAAAACAATCGGACTCTCCTAGTACCATGTCTACCAACTCCATAATAAGAGGAAAATACAACCTACCATTTCTTTACAGTCATGCTCTCGAATCAATGGAATAATGGCCCAAACTACTTGAATGTTCTCCTCTGTGAGCTTCTCAAAAAGACCTAATAACTCAGTGTCTTGCTTTTGAATCGAACCAATATGGTCCATAAGTGATGGCTAAACATCTAAAACTGCCAATAACCTCGGTGTAAGGTCCAATAAAGGTCGAAAATCAAATATAGAAATGAACTCCAAGTGCTTCCATTCCCAAAAAATAGGGCTTGCATTGCCTACTTTCTACTCAAGGCATCGATGATAATATTGCCATTGCCTAGAGTACATTGGATACTAAAATCAGATTCTAACTCCATCCACCCCTGCTGCCTCAAATTCAAATCTTTTTAGGAGAATAAAATACTTAAGAGATTTATGATCTGTGAATAACTCGAATCGCTCCCCTAAAAGATAATGCCTTTGTGATTTGAGGGTAAAAACAATAGCTGCCAACCCAAGATCATGGGTGGATGGTTTCTGCCATGAACTTTCAATTGTCTTTTAAAATAACAAATAACTGCTCCCTCCTATATCAAAATAGCTCCCAGTCATGTACCACAAGCATCAGTACAAACCGCAAACGCATTCAAACAATCATGGAGTACTAATATAGGTGCACTAGTCAACAACTCCTTTAGCTTAATAAAAGCATCCTCACATTCTGAATTCCACGACAAAACTAAATTCTTCTTGGTAAGGTGTGTCAATTGTGTAGGAATTTTTGCAAAGTCATTAATGAGCTTCCTATAATATCTAGCAAACCTATAAAATTTCTTGCCTTTATAGAATTTTTCAATACATTCTAATCCTTTACTACAACAACTTTACTAAGATCGACGGATAGTCCATACTAAAAAACAATCTATCCTAGAAAGTGAACCTCCATGTGCCAAAAGTGACATTTGGAAATTTTTGCCTTTAATTTATGCCTACGGAGACTATTGAGCACTTCTACCAAATGAACTTATGCACTTCCTCGCTTTTCTAATAGACAAGTATATCACCGATAAATACTACCATGAACTTATTTAGCAATCCTCTAAAGACTAGACTCATAAGGTCGATGAAATACGTTGGTGCATTGGTCAATCCAAATGGCATAACTAACCACTTATAAAGTGCATCCAATGTATAAAAAGTGATTTTTTGAATATTATCCTCAGCTACATGCAAATGATGGAATCTGGTAGCTAAGTCAAGCTGAGAGAATACCTTTCTCCAACTAACTGATCAAAGAGATCATCTATACACGGCAGTGGATAACGATTCTTCTTTATCAACTTATTCAATTCATGATAATCGATGCAAATCCTTAAAGATTCATCTGCTTTGGTAGAAAAGACAATAGGTGCTCCCCATTTTGAAATACTACTCTAAATAAAGCCCTTTTTCAATAATTCATTTACTTGCTTATTTAGCTTGTATCTTTCTCTAGGAGCCATATGCCTAAGGGGTAAGGCAACGGGTCTAGTATTCTCTTTAAGATAAATTCAAAATTCAATCTCCCTATGAGAAGGAAGACTATAAACTTTGGCAAAGACATCTGGATAGTCACAAACTACTGGTATTGAAGCTAACTCATTATGTGATAGGTCTAGAGAAAACAGGTAACTCAACATTACAGAACTTTAGGATCGTAGTAAACCTCAAGGCTGCGCCTACTACAAGTACCTAAAAGAAACCTCTTCCTACCATAATCTAGTATTGCACCATATATAGCCATCCAGTCCATTTCCAAAATTTAATCCAAACCCAAAAAATCTTAATACAAAAGCATCGTAATCAAATTCAACAGTTAAAATATATAACTTCGAAACCTTACAAATCATGGATAAATGGATCAATCCCAAAACAAGATTCGACACTATAATAAGTTATATAACCATACTAGTCTTTAAGCACAATTCATCTACTAGCGTACTTGAAATAAATGAATGTGATGCTCTAATGTCAAATAAACTGCAAATAGATAAATCAAAAAGCATTAATACACCTTCTATGATGACTTTCTTTTCCTTTTCCACATCTAGAGGTACACTCGAGCTAAGGATAGCCTCCGGTGCATAAGTTGTAATCACTTAGCTAGAGGTCTTGGACAAGGCCAAACACTCCCTCTTCGTGTGACCAAGCTAGTTGTAGTTATAGCATTTGATCTTTGCTAGATTTGTTTTATAGTTCTTAGCCAAATGCCCTATGAAACTGCACTTCCTACACCTAAAGTCCCGCTTCCTTATCTTTCCTTGAGCCCTTATTCTACCCTTATAACTCAAAGAAATATCCCTAGAGGCCTAACTTACTCCCTTTGTGAACTTTGTTGCCTTTCCACCGGTGTATTGATAAGGTCCATGCCATATGTTGCTAGCTGGTTAAACTTATTAACATACTTATTAACACTGCAATTTCCTTACTGTATATAAATTAACTTTTCTAGCTCTACTTCCCATTCTAGCAGAAATAAACTTAGTCTCAAAGCGCCTCTTAAAACCAATCCTAGCAATTCTAGTCTCATATGTCTCAGCAATAATAATCTCCTACCATTTCAAGACTCTGCTTTTAAGTGCCATGATGCTAACCGTCTCTTCATGGCATCCTCCACACCCATCATAGCCATATCCTATCACAATTCCTAAACCACGCCCGCATCTCAACAAATGATTCAGTCCAAAAATAATTCTTTCCACCGAGACTCTAGAAGTCCCAACACAACTTGGGGAAGTCCAAAGAAGGCGGAGGAGATGAGGTTGCACCTTGCGCTTGCACTATGGATCCTCCATCGGGGTTAAGTTCGGTCTGGCTTCTTTCTTGTAGATAACCGCGGAACCATACCGGGACTTTTATGTCCGAAAACTTAGTCGCTTTACCAGAATTATTATAGTTTGATTGTTTATCTCACTTATCTAGGATAAGGAATTATTAGCAACTTTCCTTAGATAGTATTAAGAAATACTAGAATTTAATGGGTCCTTATGTTCTATTTAAATATATATATATATATATATATATATATATTAGACACACAAGTACGTTCTCTCAATATATGCCTAATTCTTAACGAATCCCGAACTTAAGCTCTGATACTAAGTGTAACAACCTGCAGCTTCGAACACGCTGATCCAAAGCCCAAAATTGCGTTTGGACCGCATCGTGCCAAGAAATATGAGTCAATGGGTTTTTATGGTTTGCATGATATAGAGACAAATATATATTAGAACACTCACACTTTTATATATTATAGCGGAAGGAAATGAAATATAAGTAATGAAAATTATCTTAAATTGGCATTATCTCAAAAAACGTGGTACATACAACAACTGATAAAATAGTGTCTCTAAATGACAACACAAAAAAAGCCTGAATGATAGATATAATATAAGGTACATAGGAGAATAACGTATAAAAACATATCTCTAGAAATTGAGTCATCTCCTCCACCCACCTTATCCAAATCACATCAACTACTGTCATATCCTCTTGTAATGGATATAAAGAGGGAAGAATGGAGAGGATCAAACAAGGTCTGGTGGGTGATTAATATCGCTAGTGGTATAGTGTTGAAAAGTAAATAAAGTCCAATTATAACCTAAACAACATTGGGGTATTCTTTAATGTATGTGTCTATATATGTATAAGGAATTAGTTACTTTCACATAATGGGTTGATTATCCTACATGTGCCTAAATCTAATCATGATTATGAAAGTTTCCACCCACATGTGGAACATACCAAAACTAAATAATTCCTAGAAACATCTTAAGTTTATGGTCTCAACAATAGACCACCTATCTATACATTAAGTTAACACTTTCATTGGTAACCATTTGAGTTCACCTAACATAGTATACTTCATATGCTAAGCCTGCACATTTATGTTAACAATCTTGATATAAAATTTTAAGTTAGCAATCCGAATAATAACTTCCACTTAAGCATTGAGTGACCTCCTCATTAATGCTTGTATCCTATGTTTTATACCATCACATATTAGCAACAAGGGTGGATTAAACGATCTCACACCTTTATAGGATTAATAGATCCTACTATGAAATAATTCTTTGATTACTCTTTTCTGCTTTCACTAACAGGTGAGTGAAACTTGGCTATTAGAGCTTCTAACTGTGATATAATCGCATGCCGCATTGATAACAACTTCATGAAGTGAGAACCTAGGATGCCACCAAGTGTGATTCTATTCCAGCTTGTTGCATGACTCCATTTAGCTACATGAACTCCTAAAAGAGAAGGAAGTGAGATAAAATTTCCTTGATCCATCCTACTTGGCCTGTACCAGGTCTATGTTCAACCTAGGCTTACTATAAATTCAAACGTCTAAATTTTAATTCAGAAGCCTGATTCCCTATATAAAATTTTGCTATAGGCATTCAGATGTCTAACTACCAATTCATACATCTGACTTAGATTCCAAAGGTCTGAATAGTGATTCGGACGTCTGAATTAGGTCAGATTTGAATTATTTCTCTTATGTTTCATATTTTCTAAGATTCATACATTTGATTACAAATTCATATGTCTGAATCAGTGTTTCAAGCCTATCATTTGATTTATTTTTTTCGTCTTCTTAGTAGATTCAAGTATAGATGTTAGACTCATTTGTTTATAAGTGTTTCGGTACAATTTCTATTTTGTTCATACACAACTTCAAGTAGTTCCATCCTATTGATTTATATGTAACCTTTCAACCAATTATCCCTATAAATTTCACTCAATTATCTACGTATATTCAAGGTTAATAGAGTCAGTATTTAGGTAAATTCAAAATAATGTATTCATTTACTTTTTATTTATCAAAATCAATCCAAACTTGTTATACTAAATCCGATATATAGAATTAGAGGTAGTTCCTATCTAGTTTACCCTTTCCTCCTAAATTACAACGGTTATTTTATCAATTCATTACCTAGAACTTTCTGATTCTTTCAATTCATAAGTGTTCTAAATTAAAACCACTAATTCGGATTAAAGTCACATTTTTAATTCTAGGAAGGTATATAATTAAAAATTAACTTCTTATCTACAACATAATCATTTTGTAGATAAATCCACCCACTTGGAAATGCTTTTTAAAGATATTTCCCTTTTAGCTCAATTCAAATTAGTGATTCTCCTCCTCTACCTAGGCTATTGTTGTGTTTGGTCGTTGTTTCTCTTTGTTTTCTAATTTGAGTTCTCTATCCCTCTTTTTTCCTTTTTCTTTTATTTGAATTTAGATTTGATTTATTTGAGTAAGGAGAAGAAAGAAGAGAGTATGGAGAAGGAGAGAGGGGGCTGTTGGGGTTTTAGAATGAAGAACTCAAGCATAACTACTTATTTATAGTTGAAAATTCGCATTATTAGGTTTAATCCTGAAATTATTCTTTATGGAAATGCCACTAGATCAAGTTTTCACTAATTCTGCCCCGTTTTATCAAATTCTACAAGTTATGTATGTTTGTTGATCGTAGATGGCATCATGGATGTAATGATTCCCCGCTCACTTTGCTCGCCTACTGAGATCCCAAGTCTCTAAGTGGGCCTTCTTAGCCACCTACGACCTTGGCTTTTTAGAGAATCCTATTCCTGTGTCGTAGGACTTGTAGCACGGCAGTCTACCAAGTATGTTTCTTTATCCTTCCAGTTTCGAGTGTCTTCTTGGATAATTATAGCAGTCCATAGGTGCGAGATGTACCATATGAGAGGAGGCCGTGAAAGATGAATTGAGACCAATATGAGACGTGGAAGCTGCCTGCGCTTACGCATGAGGAGGCATCTTTGATTATGGATCATCGTCCAATAGTCACAGAACAAAAAGGACTGACTCTTATCCCTATTAGGTGCACCCGTGTGCTAACACAACTCACTTTGATTCCATACTAATAATAGTCCACGGATGAGTAGCCAGCGATACCTCACCTCACAAACATATTCATCTGGCTAACTGTTGAGAAGAAATTCCAACATCTGGTCGAAGTCCGGGATTAAGACGTGTTCATCAAGGAACAATTGGCCTGTAGACTTCAAACAGAATGGAGCTTCGAACTAAGAAAGAAGACCTCACTTCGATACTAGCAAAGAGATGCTAGTTTAGAAGCAAGAAAGTAGTCAGGGGACTGGTAGAAAGCTTCTCTCACAGAATAGTTATAAAGGTCCTAATTGATTAATGTGTGTAGCCTAAATACCTTCAACCAAAAGACAGAAGAGAGAGGGTCTCTCTCCCCCCTTGGATGCATCATCTTGATTCTTAATGTCAAGATTAGTTTCCTAGCTAAGGCCGAGAGAAGTTGGAGTGGATACCCAGTGGAAATATAGGTCAAGGATAGATGGATTCAAGTATGGTCAAACTACCCGAGCCCAAGAGTGATCGAGCAGGAGGTAGAAAACGACAAGCGAGAAAGAGAGGGGTTGCATATGAGCACTAGCCATTTTGATGTATGTGAGTTAACAACTTCAAAATCTTTGGAAATCTCCTCGTTCCATCATATTTTGTAGGATATAGCTTGGTCTCCTGCGAGCCAAGTTTGGGTTGCTTTAGTTAGTCCAAGCAGAAGAAGCGAAACCTTAGCTTACACATTAGAGCGTTGGTTGAGGCATAAGGTGCGTAGCGATGGTGAGAGAAGGGTCGAAAGACTTGGCTTACAGTCGCAGTTGTAACCTTCTACTTTCCTATTTAATTTGTCTGAAGAAGCACATTCGAGCCAAAGGAATTGTGATAGGTTTCAAAGCCTAATTCCAACTTTTGTTAAAATTTACTATTTTGCCTTTTTAGGTAAAATTACATTTTAACCCTTTTTAGTGTTTCAATTCATTATTAAAATTCTCGGGGTGCTACAATGAGTTAATTTGAATTCTACTAAAAAAATTACTGCCTAAGATAGCTTTAAATTTTGGTACATCTTTGTTGAAACAAAAATTCTAGATAATGATTTTGAATGGGTTGTTTGCACCTTATAATCAAAATGTCACAATGTCAGTGGGAGCGATAACTAAGTTTCTAAGTGTTGGATAATGTCCAAGTACTAATACGACGGTATCATTCGCAAGGCATCAGAATTGAGCAAATATGTGACGCCCCATCCCGAGACCCACATTAACAAAGAGAATTACTGGGTAATTCTGTCTGCTAATGCGGAGAATAGGGCTGGTTAGGAGCGACCATCTATAGCCTTATCTTAAATATCTATTGAATACGTCGACAATTGCTATCTATTTTTTTTCTACTCAAGTGGATCGACATATCCAATAAATACTTAATACAAAACTATAGGTGGCTAATGGATCTATCAGAACAAAATACAATAACATAATGCATATCATATCACAGAACAGTAATCGTCATATATATGTAAATACATATACACTGATACATCCCAGTACAATACAAAACGATATACAAAAGTGGTTCAGAGACCACACTATATACATTGAATCAAAATACACATCAGAGTCAAGCAGAAAGAAATATAAACTACACAAAAATGCTAGGCTGATATCCAAGCAGATGCATCAAAGCTAAGTCCTGAAACTGACAGCTAACCTGAAACAACTCGGTCTGACCCGAGTATAAAATACACTGGTCAGTCTAGCTAAAACAATCAGTTAATAAAGATAGACGATAATATGAAGCATAAGATACAAGGTGATAAGTCTTCTCAAATGAGAAGAGGCAATAGAAAGAACACATACTCGTGACTTAAGTGAAACAATGTCACTTAAGTATACAAAGACCTCAAAAGAGGTAAACTCAACAATACACTCAAATAATATAAACAATCGCCGATGATAATCTCGAAATCAAAACTTATGAAACTCAATAAGAGTTTATAATCCCCATATCGAAATAACCATAAAATAATATATATATATATATATATATAAGCCTTTCTCTAACTCAAGGCTATAAGTAAATTCATCATCTCAAAATTAGTGAAATCGAAGTCAAAAACTCATAAAAATTCCTCGGATTGGTCAAATCCCATTTGCATGCCGAAGCGATGCTGCACGTGCCATTCTCAGACGGCCGAAGCCTCTGACAAGGTCGCTAACACCTCCCTAAGCACTTCGTTCTCATGACAAGGTCGCCGACACCTCTCCAAGCTGTTTTGTTAGCCCTAACAAGGACGCTAACACCTCCCAAAGCAGTTCATCCTCATGACTAGGTCGCTAACACCTCTTAAAGCAGTTCTGTTAGGTAAACATCGTGAATGTGTCACAAACTCATGGATAGGAACACTAAAAGTGTTAACGTGTGTCCCATACCACACGTTCGCACTTAGCGGTTTACTAGCCGCTAGTCGATGCCACACTAGGAACATCATAAAACTCAGAAAATCATGTCTCATCTCATCTCATTGGCGAGTGATAAAGAGACACCATACTCGTCTCATCTCATCGATAAGTATTAAATGGCATCGTAACTTGTCTCATCTCATCGACAAGTGTAAACATCGTGATGGTTCCTCATAAACTATAAATCTCAAAATATGAAATCATATACTCAAGACTTGCCATATATCATTGGCAAGTAAAGAAAACATCGTGATGATTCTCATCGACCATACTCCTACATAGGAGATCCCAAACCATAATATTTGTCAAATATTGCGCATCTTAAATAATTCCAATAAATAGGAATTATAAAACTCAAAATTTGCCATAAAATGACAAAACATCTCAGAATCAATAATTTCAAATAGCTTCGATCGTACAAGTCCGAAATTAACCGAAATAGTAAACACACATGTCCCATAGCACGTGTTTTACTAAATCGTTTAATTCTCTTTCTCATATGTTCGAATAGTGCAAAAGTGTGTGTTTTACATTTAAAATAGTTTACTAGAGAAAACAGGCTTTTAAAACTTCTTCCCGAAAAGATTAATAAAACCAATATTTGAAATTCCTTTATTATAGAAAATAAATAGATTTTATATTAGAAAAATAATTTTAAAATACTATATAATAATAATTTGAAATTTCCATTTATTTCAAAAATCATTTCAAAATGGTTTAGTGAAAACTGTGCTCGAAAACAATGAAAAACAAGAAAGATAACTCAAGACCGATAACTTGAATTCAATACGAATTCAATTCAAATTTAACCCAAAATCAATTCAAATTCTATTTAAATTTGAATTTCAAATTCTCCAAATATAGCTAGCCTATTAATAGAAATCATATCTCTCAAAATATTTCAAAAACAATATCAAAATCGAACAAGAATGGGAGCAAAAATAAGTTAATACAATTCTCAAGTCAATGATTGTTATTGCTGTCGTTTTGCTCTCGGGATAGCAACAAACAAACCTAGTTTTGACCAAGATAACTTCGAAATTTCAGAAAACTCAAAACATGAAACTTTTAGCACAAAGTCTAAGCTTTCCGGAACATCTAAAATTATTGAATTTGGATAAGAAACATGAAAGATATGGCCAATATAATTCTTAGATTTTAAATTCACTATCGCTGTCGTTTATTCTTAGGGCAGCAGCAAAGAAATAATGTTTCTACTATCTTAACCTCAAAATTTTACAAAATTAGAAACAAGAAAGTTTTATAAAATAGTCTAAGCTTACCAAAACATCAAGAATTATCTAAATCCAACTAGAAACGAGAAAGTAACGCCTAATTTACTAACTGTATTTAGTTTAGATAGTGTAATTATCAAAGTGACAGAGCTGAGAGTTTGTGATAGAATTTCAATCAACCTATGCTCAAAATTTGCGAACATGTTCAACATGAAAGTTTTCATATATAAAGTAAGCTTTCCAGAATATTAAAATTTATCAAATTTCGATAAACAGCGAAAGCGTTATGACTAAAACAATTTTCAGATTTGAGGTTTACCTCTGCTATCGTTTTAGTCTCATGGCAGCGTCACTAAAAGGAATTTTCGACCATTTAAACCTCAAAATTTAACAAAACTCAAAACATGAAAGTTATAGCAAACAATCTAAGATTTCTGGAACATCAAGAATTGTTAAATTTGGATATCAAATGAGAAAGATAGGTTCAAATTACCAACGACATTAAGCACAGAAAGTGACAGTTTTACAATGACAGGATACCGAGTTTGTATTGGGTTTTTTGACCTTCTATGCTCAAAATTTTCGAAAGTCTATAACATTAAAGTTATCACACTCTTTTAAAGCTTTCCAGAACTTCAAACAAAAGCAAATTCCGATTTAAAACGAAAGAGATATTCCCAATTTACTAACAGCGATCCACAAATGAACATGCAACAAAAATAAAATTTGAGATTTATAACCTTGAAATCTCAATCTATGCTAGAAAATGTGAGTTTCCAACTCACCTTGCGATTTTGTAGAGAAAAACTCAAATTAACATGAAAAGATGATAGCTTGGAGCTTCAATTTGCTTCAAAGACCTGCTGGAATAAAATTACAGAACATGCAAGAAGAGAATGGAAATTAACAAACAACCCAAACACAAAAATTGGATTTTTGATTAATCAATCTCATTTTGGAGTTGATTACCTATTGTAATACTCTCTAATTGATAAAAGCAAGCATTTTTATTTGAAGATTTGGAGATTTAAGGCTCTAGATTGAACAAATGGTGGAATTTTGCTCTTATTTTCTATTTCCAAGCTAATGAAGAAGAAGATGAACTAAAAGTTGTGTACGTACAGGTAATTCATTCCCCTTTTTCTCCTTCCTGGGTACTAATTTGCTAATGGGCTTTGGACCCAATAGAGAAAATAAATTGGGCTAAGTAAATTTTAATTCATCACTTAAATAAATATGCACATAAACACAATGTTATAATGAAAACAATGTATTTTTCATCAAGTTTTAACACAACCAATTTATGCAAACATACTTATATATGAAATAAAATATTTCACATCATATAAAAAGATAATTTTAGTTTTTAAAATATTTTTATTATTAAAAACCCTTATTTTACATAAATACACAATTTACACAATTAAATGCATAAATCCTCTTTTTAACTTTAAAAATTCTACAAAAAAATATTTTCTTGGATAGAAAAATCTAATCAACCATTTCAAACTCAAATTTATAACCAAAATACATTTTTATACCAAATTCCATCTTTTTATTTAAATAAACATCATTTAAAAAAATCAAATACTTCCTTTAAAAATTATTAAAAGAAGCAATTGGCAATAATTACAATAATTATTGCATTTACTCAAAATAAAATCATACTTCATTTATTATTCTCACAAATAAACATAATAAAGTTACCAATATTTTATTTTCACATTTATTTCTAAAATTCATTGTTTATTCCAAATAAACAATATAAAACTTCCAATTTTATTTAATTTACAATATTAAATTATAACTACCGTTATAATTTAATATTAATAGGTAATCTCCGAAACCAGGGTTGTTACAAAATATTTTGACAGAGAAATCAAATTGTTTGACTATTAGTCAAAATGCCGAGGAAGCATGTGTTTGTAAGAAAGAATTGTAATAGGTACTAAAATATTTCTAAAACTATAAGTAAGGACGATAGGATTGTCCCAAATGATATACATAAACCTCATATTTAAATGTTTAATATGGAGCATATGAGATGGATTCCTTATGGATCGATAATAGAAATTATCATATTCGTTATGTGGTCTTCTATATCGCATTACTCTTGTATACTTGGTGCATTGAGTGAATATCAAATATGGATTAATATCGCTAAATGGTAGTTATCAGTATTCTCAAGTGTTCATGAAATATTAAAGAATTGCTTAACGAAACAATGAACTCCTTGTGAAGGAGTATTCCGACTTGAACTTCACAAGTGATATAGAACATAGTATGTTAATCCTAACTCACATTCAACCTTAATTAAGGAGCTTTGAGTTAGAAATTTTCTAAACAAGCAGTGACTGTTGATTCAATCAAAAGGCTAAGTACATCACATTGAATAACGCCGCAATAAATGCATTGCACATGAATGCACAATTTTATGTTTGAGCTAAGGGTGATTCCAAAAGTTGAGAATACCAGTACTTTGTTTTGTGAAAACAATGCTATGATACATATCGTAAAAAAAACTAGAGCTCACAAATATAGACATATACTCTAAAAATTCCACATGATAAAGGCAGTTTATCAACGATGAAGACATGTTGACTGGCAGAGTAGATAGTAGTACGATATAGTAAATTCATTCACTAAGGGACTAGCTCGATTAGTTCTGAACTAACCGGTGTTATAGGATTAAGATTTCATAAATGATCCCAAGTGGAAGTGGGAGAGTATAAGAGTTAATCATATACCATAGGGGCAATTATATAATTTGTTATATATATTTAACTCTGTAGTAAACCTTGTTTGTAATAAAGATTTTTGCTTTCTATTATATACTTTGTTATATTGTGATATAATTAATTATGTAATTAATTTAAAGTATATTAGTAAGAAAATCCTTAAATAAAATGTTACATGATTATAATTGCAAATAGTTTCAATTGTGAGTAATTAATCGCAGTATAATATAAAATTTTCTTTTGAATATACTTGGTCGAAATGTTTTGAGAATGGATATTGGTATATCTATTGAGACCAAAGTGCTTAACTCTCTATAAATGTTTGACAATGTATTACTTATGGTTACCGGAGCACCAAGGGGTTACGTGCTCGTAGTTATTGGACAACTGTGGAATGACTCGTTCGAGTTTCTTGTTGGTTAATAACAACTGAGTCAAACAGGAAATCTTAGGGTAACGATGTTACATAGTTCCTTCGACTTATGAATATCGTTGAACTTCAATGTGAATACTCACTTTAATTACAGTAAAATCATAACATAGCGATCCACCAAGCAACTATAGTTGGGTCTAAGTTGAAGCACGGGAAGTAAGCACCATTTAATAGAGAATCTGTCCCCTCGATTGTATGAGATTAGTATCACTGTCAACTACAATCAATTCAAAGTCAAAATCTCTAAATAATGTAGAATGGTCAATAATAAATGTTAGAGCAAGGGCATTGTTTTTGGGAAAATTGAGTTGAATATGGATAATATTAGAATTTTGACTAATACCAAATTTCATATATCCTAAAGTAATATGGTTTTGACGAAGAGAATGTGTGTAAATCATCATTACTAAAAGGTACTGCTTAAGAAAATGTGAAATTCGATTTTATCGAAAAGATCTATAAGCAATGAATCTTGCCAAATTATCACACCACTAGTTAGGGTGACGTATGAACATTAATAGTTGAATCGTTCAATAAATCACTGATTGAATTCACACCATTGAGTCTCATAACCACATTTGTGAACTTTGAAAAACCACACGATTTAAATAGTTTATAAAATTTCATGAATTATTAAATTAATAAATATTTAAGAAATATTAATTATTAATTTATTTGATGTTTTGGGTATTATTAGTAATTATTTGGATGTATATAAAAAGTTATATATATGCTTGTATCGATATACGATACCGGTATATATTTAAACCGGTTTTAAGTTGAGATAATTACCCAAAATGGCTTATGGAATTTTGTTCCATATAGGGAAATTCATGATCGACCATGCTAGGGTGAGATTGATGTTTGGCTGATTCAGAAATAAATGAGAATTAGAATGTTTAATGGAGATAATATTAAAGGTTTCGTTCTCCTTATTAGAACAAAATCCCCTGATTTCCTTTTATTTCATTCTTTCCTTTCTCATTTCTTTTCTTCCTCCTTCTTATGGATGACCTTCTCATTCATTCATGGTTGAAATTTTCTTCCACTTTACCTAAAAATAAAATAAAATAAAACAAGGTGGCTCATCAGATTCTAGCAAAGTTTAGATGTTGATTCTGGAAACCTAAGGAGAATTTGCAAATTAAGGTGTCACAAATTAGCTAGATCTATATGGTACAATTCCTACTTATATTTTTATATTTTAGTTGTATCATTCTTATCATAGATTTTTATATATATATATATATATATATATATATATATATATATTATATTATATTATTGCCTCATCTTGGTTAGGAATTGATGTTACATTTTAAACAACTAATTTGTTGATTTGGTTTGATTTAACTTAATAAATTAAAATCAAAATACATATATGTTTATATTTATGTTTTAGCCATGAATATGATGTTAATAAACATGTAATAGCTTTCTAAACATAATATACAATTTTTGTACTTCAATTATTTAGTTTTGAATTTTGATCATGTAGAAACAAAAAATTAATTAGTCTCTTATTCAAGTTAACATGTGTATTTTGACTTCAAACTTTTGTTTGTATTCTTTTTTTTAAAAAGGTATTTGCTAAAAGGTTCGTTTATATAATTATACACACACACATATGTATATATGTTTATATATATGTGCTTGTGAATGGATTAGAATAATTTAACATAACATGCACGTTTATTTTAAATTAACTGAAAATTATTTAATCGTTTTATTACACAAGTATACATACATATAAAAAATATATAATAGCATTACGAAGTTGTATTTTACATTACCTAACTTAATCTAGATCTGAATTTAAATATATTTTGTGTCAAACTTAGATTTTTTAATCTATAATTTTGAGTCTGTAACTTTAGTTCAATCAATATATGTTAGATATTCAAATTTACACTTTTAAAAATGGCAGCTCCCTCAAGAGTTTTCCTTCACGTCTTCCAACCCACTCACTAACCCTCCCGTTCTCGTCCATCGTTATGCCGCCTCCGTTATTCAAATCGTCCACTGTGAGATCAAAGTTCACCAGTCCCTCATGAACTAGGTCAGGTCATCCATTTAATTTCCTCTCTAGATCTGTTCCAGATCATTATCAACAATGCCAAGGTATGGGTCTTGTGGCGAATCCTCTTATGGAGCTCGAGAATTCAATAAATGTGCTTACCCAGACCCTACCAATCTCTGGTCTTCATCGTCAAGTAGGCCTTACCCCCCATTAACTTCGATGTTGGCTAGGAATAAAGAAGGACAGTGGTCCTCTATTGTGAATTAAGTTGTGGTTGATGTTTTATCTTAATCAATGATGAAGTTGGAGTTGAAACATGTGTTGAAGGATCTGATGTGGCCAAGGAATTGGTAAATGGCATAAACAAGGAGTGCACAGCAGGTGCTTGTGGAAATGATTCATACGGATCAGCTGCTGCAAACCATCCAAACTCTTGTAAATAGGTGTCTATGCCGAACAAATGGACCTTTTTGTTTAAGACATTGCCCAAAAATGCTAGTACCTTCTCTATGGCACTTTTAACACATTTGTGCTCGACGGTGTTAGTGTGCCACCTGCCGAAGTGATTTAAGAGGGTGTGAATTATTAGTCCGAGTACCTAATTGGCTTTTTCTTGGACTCCTCCCCTCCATATAAAGATGTTCGAGATCAATGCAAACACATATGGAATTTGCAAGGTAGTCTTAAAGTCTAATATTTCAACACCATTTTCTACTTCAAATTCGCTAAAAAGGAAGATAGACTTAGAGCTCTTGAGACCAGTCCGATCGTCATTGAAGGAAACCGTTTATTATCACACCGTGGAGTCTTAGGGTGGAAAAATCAAGGGAGCAGGTTCTCTCTATTTTGGTCTGGGCCACCTTTACTTATATTCCATCTATTCTGTAGCCCTTGAGTGGTCTGAACTGACTAGCCAGTCTCATAGATAAACTCAAATATTTTGATACTAGTACCGAGGCCCGTAAGAGTTTATTGTATGCTAGATCTTTGATAGAAATCTCCCCTACTAAGACATTGCCATCAAAGCTGAAAGTCAGATTAGCTGAAGGACATGATGTGGAAGTTGATGTTTAAAACAAATGGAAACCAGATATTTGTACCTCTTGTTAGTCGTTTGGACATACATCAAATATGTACTCGGTTGGGCCAATCATTGCAACCCAGTCTCTTCCTAACAAGATTCCACTTCCTAGGCCGGTTTTGAAGTAGGTTCCTAAAATTAGGAACCCTTCTCCTTCTTTCTCTATTCCTGTTATCTCTGTCCCTGAAGTGGAAGCTTCCTAAGGTATTCCGATAGCTATTGATATAGAAGTATCTCCCCCCTCGGAGGAGGTCAGTTGCTAGGACTCTATTGAGCATGTAAGGATTCACAGTGATTCGAAAATGACGTATGATCCATCGTCTAATGGTTATCATATGTATGTTGGTGAAGAAGGGGAATCTAGGCATCTTTTTTATCATGTGGAGGGGGAAGGTCTATCACTGACAACTGTAGGAAGTGTTGGAATTCACAACTGGTACTTGTTTTTGGATTCATCTTGGGATAAGAAATACCTCCATACCAATCTCTCGAGGACGTTTGTTCCTAACCTTGCACTTTTTTGTTTGAATCAAAAATGGCACAAAAACCCAAAGGATTGTGTAGAGAATAAAAAGTGAAGAAAATAAATAAATAAATAAATGAGCAAAAAAAGAACACAAAGCGTTATAGTGATTCGGCTAATCTTGGCCTACGTCCACTTAGTGATTTTATTGATTATATCATTAGATAAAGCAGTAATTTTTACCGATTGGTATAAATTCGTGGGTGATTATAAGAAATTAGAGTAGAGAAAGAAAGAGCAAAAAAAGATCCCTAAAAATGAGTCATGCCCCTCTATTTATAGACGTAGGAAGCTTAAAATCTCGCCCCCATGATCTCCACATCATTTTCCACGCCTAGACTATTTCCCCAATAAAATACGTGGATATCTCAACAACTATCATGGATTTGAACTGAACTATGGGCTTGGATCGATAGCAATCCATAAATTCTTCATATGGATTATTTTAACTCCTTCTCTTGGCTCGATTTGTGGTTATCTTTGTGATTCCAAACTTGTTTGCACCATTATTAGCTTGTTTCTAAGTCCAAATGATGGATATATGGAAGAATGGAGCTGTTGATTTTAAGTGCTCATGGAGATTGACAGCGAATTGCATGAGACCGACAATGTAGTGCTTGAAATAGGCTTCTGGGATCATGTATAGTGAGTCGCATGAATGGGGGCAAAAATGGGTAAAGGAACATGGATTGGTACCGATCCATGATGTTGGATCGGTACCGATCCAACATATAGTTGGATTTTTGTACTTTTCTTCTTCTGATGGCTTGTGTTTCGTCTTGCGGCTTTGTTTGCACTTGGTTTTAGGGCTCCTGGACCATCTCTTTGGGCTTCTTGCCTCGATGATTTCCAAGTTCGTTTCATCCAATCTATGTGAATATTGCCTGATCAAAAGGTTGGATAACACTTGCTCCCCAAAATACACCTTTTTTCAAACATGATGTGCTTTGAATCGTGACAAGTCAGGATTGCCACGAAGGACTCCACTATATGCTATGAATGGTCGCTATCCTTTCCGTGGATCGTTGCTGTAAAGAGTTATATCCATAGCTATTCGTCGTGACACTTTAACAGCATCTAGTACTATAAATTTGAAGTATGCCTTCACGATCTATCGTTAAGAACTCTATAATTTTGAACTGGTTCCTTTCATGGACTTTCCAAGTTTGAATATAATTTTCTTTGATTCTAGTCATCGGGGTTGGATATGTACACGCACACGTATATACATGCACATTCTCGAGTAATTTTTGATATGCACATAGATGTACATGCATGGATCACTACCATTATTATTTTGCATTTTTTAAGAGCATGACTCGGTACCGATCCAACTCCTCGGATCAGTACCGACCCAGCACTTAGGAGAAAATCTCCCATTTTATTTGCTCGGAAAATCGAGTCTTGAGTTTATAAAACCCATTTTCTATTACCTTTCTCCTCACTTGTTGACCCAGCAATTAGGAGAAAATCTCCCATTTTATTTTCCTTGAAAATAAGGTCTTGATTTTATAAAACCCATTCTCTTTTACCTTCCTCCTCACTTGTTTCCTACTACCGATCCAAAAGCTTAAGCTCTACTATTGAAACTCCTTTGCACCCAAATCAAGCTCCGCCTTCGATCGACCCTAAGACCACCGTTACCTGACATTCACCTAAGCCTTACACCATGGCCTTACCTTGGTTGAGCCTAGTTCACCAACCCAAACCCAAACTGATCTCAAGCAACCTGTAATAACCCGTAATTTTGCGTTAGCTATTTAATTAGTTAGTTAGTTACTTAATTAGGCTCTGAAAATGGAATTTGTGCAGACGATGGAATTTGACCATGAAACTTGCATCATTAACTTCGTAGAGAAATTTTAAGCAACTTTCATATTTGGAGTTTTGCGAGCGGAGTTCAAACGAAGAAGTTACGGACGAAAACGAATTCGAAATGAAAATAATTAAATAAGAAATAATTATCGTTTTTATAATTACCTGGGCTCACAGGCCAACCCATCATTGGGGATGGTCAATCGCTAGCGGTCGACTGATCACCCAATGGCGACTGACCGATGGCGACATGGTGGCTCCAGTAAACCTAGGCCGCAACGACCCGTATTTAATATATTTCGATCTAACGGTTCTGGTTGATTCTAGCGCCTATAAATTCAGGCCTAACCCTCCCTTCTCTTCTCATATTTTTATGGAGGCAGTAGCGAAGCTCTGCCATTTTGTCTTCTCCACTTTCTTTCTAAATAATAAAAGATAAGATATTTGTATCTACATTCATACAAATCGGAGAAGAGTAGAAATCTAATAAAAAGGAGAAGAGAAGAGAATCAATTATATGTGTATTTGAGGTAATTTGTATTTATGTACATATTTGTATATATTTTCTCTCCTAACCCCAAATCTCCTCTTAGATCTATAATTCTAATGTATGTATATACCCTTTTATACATATCTCTTGAATTAAAAAGGATTTGTGGATGAATCAAAGGTTCTACTTTAGATCTGGAGATTTGGATTGCTTTAAAAAGGTGAGTGGGAATTTTTATAGATTGTTATGATATGAAAATTATCCCATTGGTGTTTATTTGAATTTTATGCCTAATTGGATAATTATATATGAGTTGTAGGCAACGAATTGAATACGATTTGAATATAATAAATATTGCCTACATATTCTTGTTTATGAATTGATTTAGAATTGTATACAACCTAATCTGGAAATCAGTCCCGAAAGTATGAATTTAGAATATTAATTTAAATGAAATTTATTCCAGATCTGAAATAGGTTGTATAAAAATGTTATAAATTTGGATTATTACCCTAAGCTTATTAGAATGTAGACTTTTCTATATTTGGAATTGTTGGAATTTAGATCCGTTTAATATTTGCAAATTAGTTGATTTTCTTTCACTTATAGAAAGATACAGCATTTGATCTAACAAGGAATAGATACAAACAGAAAGAGAAAGAGATGTGTAAAGTATAAATTCATTGTAGTTTACACTGTCTATTTCAATAATAAAAGGAAATGATTATTCCTTGTACTTTCAAACGATGCAATCTTTTATATTTTAAAGTTAAATCTTCTGTTTTGGACTAATTTATGGAAATTATAACGAATATTCTTTTTAGATATGATTCCAACCATTTAACATGGAAAAGTATAATCTAGTAAAGGTATATAACTAGAACATATTTCACAAAAGTAAATATTGTACATGATCACTACACGTAATAACTAAATAAAAAGCTAATAACGACGCTTGCACATAATATTTGGGTTTAGGATAATTAAGTAATGAGAAAAGAAGTTAAAAGGTTGTAACTCCAATAAATGGTATAAATATGGGAGTTGCAATAATTTGATAGGGTAAATGGATCGATGGGACTGATAAAAAAGGAAGTTGAATTGATAAAAATGTAATTGATATAAAAGATTACTAATTTGAAATTAATAATCATACATAAATGTCTTAGGAAATGTCAATTAGAATTTTATGGAAAAATTGACATTTATGAGCATTAAATGGGGATTTATGGGTAGATAAATATTTAAGGTAAATCTTATTACCTTAAATAAAAAGGGAATTAGTAAGCTAAGTCCAATGTCTACCTAAGATAAAATAATAAAGACTTAGGATGGTTAATTGATCTTAATGGGTTAGTGATACGAGGTCAGTAGAGTCACTCGATGGAAAACTACCCTTCACTTCAAGGCTACCAGCATTCGGGTGTACTTAATACTGATGTATGATATCACTAATCCAACCAACTATGGTGATGTGAGAGATTAGGCTTGATTTCTTACTTGGAAAGTATTAAATGGTCCAAATTTGGAATTAGGAGCGGTGATGAATATCTCCATAAGGGTTCGCTTCTGGTTTGAGGTCTTAAGTGGCTGAAGGGTCTGCCTCTCTCCCAAATGGAAGTATTAAGTAACCTAGTGAGATTATAAATAAATAAATAAATGGGGATGTCTCTAAAAAGGGTTTACTTCAGTGTTGAGGTCTTAAGTGGCTGAAGGGTCTGCCTCCCTATCGAAAGAAGTAACCTAATGAGATGCCATATTTATAATTAAAAGTGAGAGTGGATATTTCGGGAAGGGTTCGCTTCAGGTTTGGGGTTTTAAGTGACTATATAGTCCTCTTCTTTCCTATAAAAGTAGTATTAAGTAGCCCAATGAGATTTCCAATCAATGGCAGCTAGATAGTACCTTTGAGGAGCACACTTCTGGAAGTAGGTCTTAAATGACCGGGTTTGCCTATTTTCCACTGGGAAGTATTAAGTGGCTTGGGTACAGTCTCTTACCTAGCTAAAGCCGAAATAATAATAGTACCATTTAGGAGCATGCCTTCGGGATAAGTCATAAATGATGAGGTATGCCTTAGTTAAGGTCTTAAATGGCCAGAGTCTGCCTGTTTTCTAATAAAAGGTATTAAGTAGCTTGGGTACTGTTTATTACATGACTACGATTTTATTAGCGATAAATGCGGTAATAGTTGGACATTAAATGTCAGAAGCCTTAAATAGTAGTTAGAGGTATTGCAGCTAGGACCCATTGACCACTGACAACATTGATAGGAAAACATCTTAGGAATAGGACTTAAATAATAGGGTCTACCTCATTTAAGGTCGTAAATGACAGAGTCTACCTATTTCTCTTTTAAAAGTATTATAGAAGCCCGCTTCATGTTTAGAATTATTAAGTAGCTAATGGGTTTGGAAGTATTGGGTGGTTGATATGACTTCATTAGTATTTCGTACCTTGGGAAACAGTAAGTATGTAATCGTGTGTGCAATGCAAGGTTAGATTAGAATTGCTAACCTTAATGTACATAACAATTAAATGGAAACCAATCGGTATAAGTTTATGTTATGGACAATTCATATTTTTTTCAGGCACCAGAACATTGTTCTGACCTCCTCCTCATTACAACCCACATGATAGGATTTAGAGGAATAGGTTATTGGATCTGGATGTGCTTTGTTGTTGGAAAGTCTTCCTTCTCTCATGCTCGATGCTGATGTGATAATTTCTATCCAAGGAATACCCTTAGTTCTAAGGTAATAGTCATAGTCAGTATTCTTATCCTATTATTGTTTCTGTTGTGAGTTTAGATTTCTGTCAATCTTTGATAATGCTCATGCTTATTTGTAGGTACCAAATCCAACTATCTGTGCTGTGATGGACTTGGGTTTCGATTTTTGTTGAAATTTAGGCTCATTAAGGTATGGGTTGTGACATTTGGTATCAAAGCACTAGGTCAGTAGATCAGAGGGATTAGGATAAATTGGGAGAACGTATTCGCAATTTCCTATCTAGTAATATCATATTTTTACCCTAGATTCTAGGAGTTCCAACTATAGAAGTAATTGTAGTTCCAATCTGAAGGAACGGGCAAAGAAACTATGAGTTGGAAATATCTTAGAGCTATGATTTTCACACCGACTTCAAAGTACCCCATGGAGTGCTAGCAATGCATAAACCGTCATTGATGAAGAGCATGAGAACGATATATGGATGAATCTCGGAGACCGGAGGTGTTCAACTTGATGGTTGAGATTCTAGCTACCTTGTGATTTTGGATTTTAAGTTCCAGTCGGAGATACACAATTATTCCAGATGAATGGGAAATTAGATTATGTATGTCGAAATTGTCCGAAAGCAAGTCTTTGCTAGGGTGCATTCATTGATCACCTCTTTGATGACAAACCGGATTTTTATTTGAATAATTAATGTGAATTCCTTAGTTTAAAACCTATGAGAGAATTTTTAAAAAGTATATTTTAGAAATATTATTTTGGGAATGTTTTGAAATTTTAATTTTCAAAGAAACATGTATACTTCTAGATTGGTTATGTTAAGAAAATTTTGGCTTATAAAAGATTAATTCTTTATATCCTTAAATATTATATGTATAAATCAGTAAAGGCTCGATACTGATTTTTGGCAAGAAAATAGTTTTCCAATTTGGGAAATTTGTTTTAAATAGGTTTTTGGAAATCCTAAAATATTTATGTAATAAATTTGACTTTTAAGAGATGTTTTGGTATGAAATAGTTTCTATTATTTAGAAACAAGTATAAAGGAGCATATACTTAGCTCAGTGATTTTTCGGTTTATAAAATCGAGGTTTTTATATTTTCTCACTTTAAGGTACGGACAAAATAGGAATGACATTCAATTTTATTGGGGTATGTAGTTTGAAGTATTGTTATACCCACTAGCTATTGGAAGAAATATTTTTGTATGAAATAGGCAGGGAATAGCAGCTGGAATATCTTTGGGTTTCTAGAAGTGTTGTTGGTCGTAACAGTTTTGCTGAGGCTATTGCAATCTTGCCAAGGAAGGGTCTACAGAGTAAGGTGGATACCATTGTGAAGTGAAACTTATCTAAATAGGTTAAGCTAAAGATGTTGTGAGCAATGATCATTAGAATATTAATTAATTTAACCGGCCCTATTGGGTCCAGGTTCAAGCCGTGCCTAAATTTGGGCTAGCGACCAAGCGATCGACCTTTAGTATTCGACCGTGTCGGTCGGTTGACCTAGTAGTGGTCGATCGTTAGGTGGATTCGGGCCGAACCTGACCTAGAACGCGACTGTAAGTCATGTCCAAACCTTCAACCGTTGTAGCCCCTCACTATCTTCCTCCTCTTCAATTTTTTTAGCTGAACCCAATTCCACCTCCCCCTTCCTCCACTTAACTAAAGCCTCTCTCCTCTATTCCTCCACTAACCAATGCCAAAATCCTTACATGTCAGATCCCCACCACTACTCTGGATCTAAACCCTTTTCTCCCTTTTCAAACGTCCTCTTAGCCCATGTAACTACCACGTACCATCGGCTCTTCCTCTCGTCATCAAGGCCTCACTCCGTAAGAATCCTCTTGGCTTGACCAGAGTGAGAGGAAGATCACCACTATCTTGGAATTGCAGACTTTTATTTTCTCCATTGACGACTAGTGAAGTTTAGAGAATTCCCCACTCTTAGTTTAAAGAGCTTTTCGTCGCGGTAGGAATTGTGCCGATCCTCCGTTTTGAGACTTTTGAGCGGGAATATTATCCGCTCTGCATCTGTCTTTTCGTTGCATAGGTGGCGTAGAATTTCGATGATGGCAACAGCTACATTAAGTCTGAGGTGAAGAGAGCTCGGGTTAAGATGTTAGATGATGATCTCACTGGGAACTTGGAGATATCTGCAGTAAGCCGAAATTTGGACGATATAGAGATGTCCGATCCTGATATTCTATAGTGGATCTTTTCTAGAAATGTCGGTGGTTGGAAGACCGATAATTTGCAACCAGTGGCCCATCTTGTCGTGTGCATCATTTAGCATAACATCATTCCGAGGACGAGGATCCTTGACTAGATCTACACCTCAGTGCAGAAGGCCGCCTATGCTATAATTGGCAACGTAGTTGTCAATTGGGCTCGTGTCTTAATGCTCTATATGGTCGATCAAGGAGTTGGTACCCCCAAGGACTCACTTTCCATATTGCCACTTGCTCACTCAAGTGTTTAGGCATTACGGTGTAAATTTAACCAGAGAGCCGGTAGTGAGGAAAGTCCATCCTTCCATCGACCAGACCACCATAAAAAGGATAAATATTCCCTTGCCACCTGCTGTACCACATGTACTGCCACTAGAGCCGTTATTCCAGTAGCAGGGAATACCATAGGGCGCCGAGGGATATATGAGTCATGAGCTTGTTGTTATCCATCAGGTTCAGGCAGAGCTCCAAGAGATTAGGATGGAGCAGCAACATCAAGGGTGTGAGATTGGGTGCATAGCCCCCATGCTACGACCATTCCGTGGTCGCGACAATGGCTCGAGCTCCAACCGCAAAGTGAGACCTTCTCATAGTTCTTAGGCGGTGTTTTATTTAGGCTTGTTGTATCTTTTTATTTCCAGCATTTGTTCTTTTCTTTTGGGTTGTTAGGTTGTAAAACTGTTAGTTGTCTCTTATAAAAGGCACGCACGATATTATGAGTTTCTATTCATTTTATGTGTTATTGTTTCTGGATATGCGAATCGCTCTTATGTATATATGGTAGTAGAGAAACAATATAAATATGGGAATCTCATGAAGACACTTAACTAACAGTAAATGCAATGTAAGACTGGAAGTTTAGAATAGTTGGAAATTTTTACAAATGACATGATAAAGCTGTTTTGATATCACGGGTCATTGCTCATGTTCCTTAAAAGCTAATTTTTTTGAATAATAGACATGTTGACATTTTTAAATAAAATGTCAAATTTTTAGGTAAAGGTTAGTTGTAGAATTTTAAAATTTGGTTTGTGCGTTTAGCGCGTAATCGACTTCCGACCAGGCTAAAAGCGTGGTTTATCAAAAATTTTAAGAAGGAAAATATTTTGAAAATTCCCCTTGATTTGAAGAAGTTTCCTTTTGAAAACAAAAAAGAGAGAGAGAGAAAAATGTTTTCTGTTTAGTTATTTTTAACTCTTAATTTTTTTTAAAGTTTTTGTTAAAATTTTTATTTCAAGGGAAAATGTGCGTCTAAATATTTTGGGATTTTATTTTCCAAATGACGTATAAATTTGAAAAGTGAGAAAGATTTTTGTGAAAACTTTGATTTGAAAGGCCACATGTTAGGCATAGGGAAGGCGGATAGAGTTAGAATTTGCGAATTTAGCGGTGCATTAGGATCGACAATACGATAAATGCAAGCGATAACAAGGGAAAAGCTATTTCAGTCTTGGAATTTCTATTTCCATGCGTTGTCGACGACGCGCGCAAGTCTATTTTTAGACTTAGTTCTATTTTAGAGCTTGATAATAAGCCTCCGTATGCGTTTTGTGCATGGAAAAATTGGAGTGAATCCGGGGCAACAAAGAAATTTTGTAACACCCCTAATTTTTAATAACATTATTTAGGAGATTTAATTAGATAAATTAAATAGAATAATGTAAATATTAGAGAGATAAGGGGATTGAGATTTGAATAAATACTTAAAGGCCGAGCTTAATTATATAAATGGGCTTATGAATAGTTTTATATGTTAATTAAAACAAGGACATATTAGGAAATAGCTGCCCCATAGTCCCATACCTTTAATATTTATCGTTTCCTATTATTCACGTTCGTTTTTCTAAAAACATAAAATGAATACAAAAGAAAGAGAAGCCGACCATTACTTAGGCGAAAAGAGGAGGAAATCAAATTAAAGCTAAGGATTTAAGCAAAGGGAATTAATCTCAATCAAATCTCAAGTTCCTTATCCTAATCAAGGTGAATAATAATCAAAACCATATCTATCTTTGTTTTTATGATCATTTGATTTTTGGGTTTAAGATTAAATCCATTATGATGATTTTTGATGATATGCTTGGTTTTTATAACATATTTGATTCAAATAAGATTGTTTGATAATTGTTTATACACGGTTTTGAGGATAAAATCATTTAAACTGAATTTCGAATGTCATGAGGAATTTATATGTTATGTAAAACATAATTTTGGAGATGGGTTTCAATTTTTATAATTTTCCAAGCTATGGAAAATTTATTATGAATTTTCAAGAGAAAATATGAATAATTGGGTTTAGAAATTAATTTGGGTTATTTTATGAAGAATTTGGTCTAAATTTTTTATGTGTTAGATAACATATTGAAAGTGAATTTCTGTAAATTTTGGGGATTTTTCCTAAGTAATTTACTATGAAAATAAAATTATTTTTGGTGAAAGATTTAATTGTTTTAATTGTTTTGCTTAATGGAAGGGCTTATTTGTTAAACTAATCTTTGTTTAGATCTGAAATTATGCGGCAGTTATTTTGGTAAAGAATTTGAAAAGTTTATGGCAACCAATTAAATGTTTACAAATATGCAGGTTAGTTATAAAGTAATTACTTTAAATGGCATTAAACCAGATCTTATTTAGAAAATATGTTCCACCTCTTTCAAAAGCTAACCTTACGACCTTATGCTTGCGCTTCAACCGAGTTGAAACCAACCAAGCTGAAACCAATACACAAGGTATCAATACATTGGTACACGGTGGATTGGAGAAAGGCAGAAGGCATGGTGTCGAAATCCTTGCTTTCGATGGGGTCAAAATCTTTGTTCTACTTTCTAAAGTAATGCCCTTGATTTTTTTTTACTAAAAGCTTTCGAAGGAGTCGAAACAAATGCTTTCGAAAGGATTTTCTAAATAGCTTTCGAAGGGGTTGCCACCTTTTTGTTTAAGTGTAGCTTTCGAATGAGTCCCTATGTTTTAAACTAATACTTTCGAAAGGCTAGTTTCAACCCAATCGAAACCCTTCTGCCATCCCTATGCCTTTCAAATGGATTGAAGTCATCAACCAATTTGAAAGGTAGCTTTTGTTTTATAATGAAGTAAGCCACTTCCTAAAGCTTTCGAAAGAGTCTAATGGTTTCGAAGGCAATGACTTCGAAAGGGGTTTCAAAGCTATCCTTCAAATGTTTTACTTAAATGTTCTGAGCTTTCGAAAGGATGGTGCCAAAGCCATATGTTTTTCTCCAAACTCTTTTTAATGGATTCAAAAGGGGTACTTTTGCTTGTATTCACTTAGACCGAATAAGATATGTTTTAAATTAAACCCAATGGTTTCGAAAGGGGTAATTTCAAATGGTTTTGAAGCTATGCTTCTATAATTGAATGGTAATACTTTAATACATTCGAAAGGTTTCAAAAGAAAGGTTTTAAAGTGTTTCAAAAGGCAGGTGCCTAGTGTTTCGAAAAGAAGATTTGAATGCTTTCAAAAGGAAGTTTTCCATTGGTTTTGAAGGTAAAGATTAAAGGATTCGAAAGCATTAGTTTTCAAAATAAAGAACTCAATGTCAACTTTTAAAGGTAAAACCCATGGCATTATAAATGAGCTTTTAAATGCTTTTAAATTGGAGTTTTTGGAAAGAAGTTTGCTTGATATAAATAATGGGCTAAAAGGGGTTAACCAAATTTCCAAGGGGAAATGATTTCGAATATATAAAACCAAAGGGGTTGGTATTATTTTTGTATAAGCTTCTTTTATAAATATATTCACTAAGTAATGGACCCATAACTGAATTTTAGGGAGTAAGGGCAGAAGAACCAGGTAGATTGACCCAGTAGTGAATATAAATTAACTAACTCTTGAATGAATAGAGTTGCATCCAGGAGGTTAAGTAGACCAGAATATAGGATGCCAAAATACAAATTAAATAAGTTGTCAGATAGACAGGTTCATAGTGAACCCATGAAAACTATGTTTAGGAAAAGCTATTGGCAGGGACCAATAGGTTCATAGTAAACCCATGAAAACTATGATTAGAAAGAGTATTGGCAGGGGCCAACAGGTTTGTAGTGAACCCATGAAAACTATATCCGGATTAAGTTATTGACAGATGTCAATAGGTTCCTAATCAACCAATGAAAACTAGGACAAGAGGGAAGTTATTGGAGATACAAATAGGTTCAGGGAGAACCCATTAAACAATGAAGTTATTGGTAGGGGCCAATAGGTTCTTAGTGATCCCATGAAAACTATGAAACTAGATAGGGAGTCCATAAGTATTAAATAGGTTATTAGTCTGCCCATGAAAACTATTATGTTAATAGTAACCCCAGAAACTATAACTGAGGTAGATAGTCAAAAATGAAATGGGATGGGTAATCCAGAATTGATTTACTTGTTTGCATATCTTCATAATATTTGGAATTGCTATGTTTTAAACATTATGGATGTAGGAGCACAGTATACGGTTTTATAAAATTTTGAATAAGATACTAGTGAGGGGAAAACCCGTTCCGCTAAGCGGCGTGGTCTCACTAGATATCTAAATGGTTTGAGATGGTAGATTATTATTCATACCAGGCTTTATGTCTGACTCAAAGTTCATGTTTTCCCCTTAAACTCTCGGGTGCTCAATTAACTTTGAGTAGTTTGAGAGTTGAGGTTTTCGGGTACATCTTTAGACGAATAAGCTTCCAGAGATGTGCATGAGGTATGATAGCTATTTAGAGTTCTTTTCTATTTTGATTACGTTGTGTTTGGTTGTAAAGGCAAAAGCTGTTTAATTGCCTAGTTATATACCCTGATCATCCAAGGGGGCATCTTCATATGTCGCTCTTGGTGTATGTTATAATAATTATATTTTATCTAAATGTGGTTCTCGTATTGGGATTGTGTAATGAATTGAAATGGAATGTGAAAATTGTTTTATGATTTTAAATTTTTTCCATATCCATGTGTTTTTGTTGTATCAATGTATCTAACATTACCATATTTGGTCGTTGAGGATTAATAACTATGGATGACTGCAGCATCCATAGCCGTTAGTTTTGGGCCTCCAAGTGAGGGATGTTACAAATTTCGACTATACCACGGGAGTAGGAAGATTATAGCGTGGTAAGAATGTTAAATTCTTCGCCTAAATTCCTTTTTCCAACGTAGGAGTAAAGTTTAGGAAGCGATTTTTTGATGTGTTAAATTGTTGGATGATAGGAAGTGGATGCAAAATTGGTTGCTTCATATTTCTATTTGTAGGAGTATGGGGTTTTTGGTTGAAAAGATTTTTCAAAAAACTACATACATATAGAACTGCCAGTATATATGTAGGTTGTTTTGATCATGTTTTCAAAAATGTTTTCAAAATAAATGCATTCGTATAGGAAGATCCGATTTAGAATTATTCTACATACTTTTTTTTCTATGTGGTGGTACAGTAATACACTATGCACTTATGCACGTTTGGTTGCAAAATTTGTTGTACACTCATTGGTTGTGTAGTTTAGGATAATTAGGAGCCAAAACCATGACTTAGTCATTGGTGAAATTCCGAAGACGAGATTCTTTTTAAGGGGGAAGAATTTAACACCTCGTAATTTGGCGTTGGTTGTTTAATTAATTAGTTAGTTAATTAATTACGCATTAAAAACAATGAAATTTGACCATGAAACTTGCACCATTGCATTCGTGGTGAAATTCTGAGCAACTTTCATATTTGGAGTTTTGCGATCGGAGTTCAAACGAAGAAGTTACGGACAAAAAATGAATTCGAAATGAAAATAATTAAATAAGAAATAATTAACGTTTTTATATTAATTACCCGAGCCCACAGGTCGACCCATCATTGGGGATGGTCGACCTCTGGCAGCCGACCGGTCACCCAAGGGTGGTCGATCGGTGGTGACCTGGCGGCTCCAGTAAACCTAGGCCGCAACGGCCCAGATTTAATATATTTCGATCTAACGGTTCTGGTTGATTCTAGTGTCTATAGCCCTCCCTTCTCTTCTCATATTTTTATGGAGGCAACATTGAAGCTCTGACATTTCTTCTTCTCCACTTTCTTTCTAAACTATAAAAGATAAGATATTTGTATCTATATTCATACAAATCGGAGAACAGTAGAAATCTAATGAAAAGGAGAAGAGAAGAGAATCAACCAGATGCATATTTGAGGTAATTTATATTTATGTACATATTTGTATCTATTTTCTCTCCCAATCCAAATCTCTTCTCAGATCTATAATTCTAATGTATGTATATACCCTTTTATACATATATCTTGGATTAAAGAGGATTTGGGAATGAATCAAAGGTTCAACTTCAGATCTAGAGATTTGAATCGCTTTTAAAAGGTGAGTGGGAATTTTTATAGATTGTTATTATATAAAAATTATCCCGTTGGTGTTTATTTGATTTTTATGCCTAATTGGATAATTATATATGAGTTGTAGGCAACGAATTGAATACGATTTGAATATAATAAATATCGTCTACTTATTCTTATTTATGAATTGGTTTAGCATTGGATACAACCTGATCTGGAAATCAGCTCCAAAGTATGAATTCAGAATATTAATTTAAATAAATTTATTCCTGATCTGAAATATGTCGTATAATAATGTTATAAATTTGGATTATTACCCTAATCTTATTAGAATGTAAACTTTTCTATATTTGGAATTGTTGGAATTTAGATCCGTTTAATATTTGTAAATTAGTTGATTTCTTTTCCTTTTAGAAAGATACAGTGTTCGATCTAATAAGGAATAGATACAAATAGAAAGAGATGTGTAAAGTATGAATTCATTGTACTTTACACTATCTATTTCAATAATAAAAAGAAATTATTATTTCTTGTAATTTCAAACGATGCAATCTTTTACATTTTAAAGTTAAATCTTCTGTTTTGGACACATTTATGGAAATTATATTGGAGAATCTTTTTAGATATGATTCCAATAATTTAACATGGAAAAGTATATTCTAGTAAAGGTATATAAGTAGAACATATTTGAGAAAAGTAAATACTGTATGTAAACACTGCGCTTACAATAATTAAATAAAAAGCCAATAACGATGCTTGCACGTAATATTCGCGTTTAGGACAATTAATGTTATCCCGCCTTTTGGCAAGGCCGTGATATCAAGGACTTAACTGGAAACCGAGGACAGCCCGTCCCGAAGATCGGTTATACGTAGGCTCACTATGGATATCGAAAATTTTTGTCCGAGTCCGAATCAGGCTACAGTTGATATGACGAGACAAGCAAAGCTATAAAAGCCAACGTTCCAAATTTCAAGTCGATCAGAGTTCGTATGCTCGAGATATGATCGATGCAAATCAAAAGCGATAAACCATACTTCATATCCATCATGTTCGTATCGATTAACGATGGTCTTCTTTGTATCCATCGTGGTCGTATCGGTCTGAGTAACCATACTTCGTATCCATCATCATCGTATCGGTCCGAGTAACCATACTTCGTATCCATCGTCGCCAACTAGCTCATATCCACCAAAATTTAAGGCTTTGTTCGTATCCATCCAATCCTGAGAATGAAGTTCGTATCCATCTGTCGGCCTTGTTCATATCCATGAAAAACCTTGTTTTGTATCCATCACCTTGCATCTTCTTCGTATCGATCGAGTATACACTCCACTCCCATCATCTAAGGTTACTTCGTATCGATTAACACGTATAGGATTGATACGAAGTACATCACTGGCATTGATATGGAAATGGACACAAATGAAGTCACTTCGATGGATACGAACCAACGATGCGAACAAAGGTTGAAGTGGATGGATGCGAATGAAGGGATATGAATGGACACGAATGGAGTTCAAAACGGATGAAGGCTCGGTCAACACGGTAAGAAATGTGGATCCACCCCAGTTTATTGCTCCACGTCAACAAGCAAGCACGTGTCTTTGATTGACACGAAGGAGATTGAGGCACATGTATCAATATGACCTTGTATCCATGTTGGAGAGCCCAATTCGTATCGATCATAACTCGCAATCTACAAGTTGAAATGCTACCAAATTTCCACAGGAGCATACGTACAACCTAAAGAATGTTCATGCCCAATTTCGACTCGATTGGACCAAATCTTGATCGATACGAAATTCATTCGTATCGATCACGGACCGAGTGCAAATCACGTGGGATCGATCGCGTGGGCCCACCTATATGCCAGAAGAGGTCTCCCGAGATCTGAGCGAGATATTTGCACCCTACGCCAATAAATAGCACCCCAGAGCCTACAGAAAAAGGATCTTTTGGCTCATTAACTTCCAGACTCTGCCGAAACCATTGTTGCACTCAAAAATCACTGTTGTACTCAAAATATACTGTTGTAATCCACTGTAACCGGCGAGCAAAAGTTAATAAAAGTCAATCGTTTCATAGTGGATGTAGGCAACATGCCGAACCACTCTAAATCTTTGTGTTCTTTTGCTGTTTTTCTGATTATTGTCTGGAGTGTTTGTTAGATAATTATCTTTTTGCATTTACTTTCTTCATTTTATCTCTTCAAACACTTCCGATGATTGTTGTGCCCAATTTTGGTACAAACACTTTGGTGCTTTCACTGAGAAAACACGGTTTTTTTCTTGCTCGTTGGATCTACTATCGATATCGGATTGTACAAATCTAAGAAGAAGATCCAGATTCCAAGTTTAAAGTTCTTCCATCCTATTTAGATTTGCATCAAATCTTGGAAAGAGCTTCACTATTCATCATGGTTAACACAAGGATTACCTCAACTGCTGTAGATCCAGAAGGACGGGACAGACAGAACCCCGTACAACCACCTCCTGCCGACCAGAATGCTGCCGGACCATCAGACCGCAAGGCCCTTTTACCAGGGAAGAATTCCAGATGCTAATGCAAGAACCGACTCAGAGCCGCCAACAACTCACTCAACAGCTCCGTGCTAATGCGGAATTGACCAACCAGCTAAACTGTCAAAGACGAAGGATATCCAGAAGGGGTCAGGCTTCCTATTCATCCACCGAGAGTTCAGCCTCTTCTGATTACCATCATAGATCGACACGCCCGCGACTGGACGGAAGTTACACACAGGCCACTGGGCATCAGCATACATTGAGTCTTGGGCAACCGAGAGTTGGCCTGTCAACCAGCCGCCAGATTGGACCCTCCTCCCGAGGAGGCGCTACCCCATACCATATTACTGATAACCGTACAGGCATAGCTACTGATTTGGGAGTTGAGGCTCGGAACCGAATGGATCTGACCCACAGCCAATGCAACCATACTCCTGAGCCTTACGTCCCCGAAGACGTAGAACCAAGGAGGCGAGACATGGACCGTCGACAGCGACCGGCCCCTCCTCGCATTATGGAGCCCGACCACACCTTGGCCCAACATGCTCAAAATGTCCAGATTCCTGACATACCGACAATGATCCATCAAATGATCCGTGAAAGTCAAGGTCTTAACAATGACGTTTGGGGAATCTCCCGAAGTCATACCCCTTTTACTGATGAGATACTCTATGTTGAACCACCTCGACGATTCAAGATGCCGACTTTACCTATTTATGAAGGGAGCTCTGATCCTAATTAACATATCCTGAAGTATGAATGGTTGATGAATGCTGCACGAGCTGATGATGCAGTTAAGTGCCGAAGCTTCCCAATCTCTCTAGGGGCATAGAAACTATGTGGTTTACCCGTTTACCACCTCGATCTATCTCTTGTTTTGACCAGTTGGCAATGAAGTTCATTAAGCAATTTCGCATGCATGTCGCAAGACCGAAAGATGTTAATACTTTGTCTAGTGTCACTCAAGCTCCAGGAGAGACACTTTGACGTTATTTAGAGAGATTTCATGCTGCATGTGCTGAGATCAGTAACCCTAATGATAACTCCATTCTGATGGCATTGACTAAGGGGATTGATCCCGATTCTGAGTTCGGCAACTGGTTGGCCAGCAAACCTCCCATGTCATTGGACCGTTTCTATTCAAAGGCAGCCCAATTCTTGAGAAGGAAGGATGTGAAACAGTCTAGGAAAAAGGATGACGTAGGGCCTAGTATGGAAGGAATTCAAAGTAATGTTGCTGTTAAACAATCCTGGGAGAGCTCCGGAAAGGTACAATTGAACATTCAGAATAAAAAAAATCAGTAGAAAGGCAATGGTAATTAAAACAGGAAACAGGACCAGAATCGTGGTCCACGACGTAGGGCTCCTATGTTTGATAACTACACTCCTTTGAATATGTCGCTGGAGAATGTGTATTTACAGACCTGCAATACTATTCAGTATAAGAAACCTGCTCCGAAGTAGTCATCGGAGAACAGATTCAGACAGGGAAGTTTTGCAGATTCCACGAAAGTTACAGCCATAACACAAATGAATGCCATCATTTGCAGGATCTCATTGAAAAGTTGATACGTGAAAGGAAGTTGGAACAGTTTGTGCAGGGGCCGCAGTTTGGAGATGCGGGCCCATCGAATCAGAACCATACACCGAATCAGGCAAGACAGAAGGAACCCGCTCGTACTGGCGGGAGGTTGGTGATAAATACCATTAGTGGTGGTCCTCATCCAGCAGACCAAAGCTGGAAGGAACTGGAGTCGTATGCCAGTTCTATTAGGCATGCGAGCTTCGAGTGTTGTAGTAGTTTGGAAGATGGGGCTCCAGCCAAGCAACAAAAGATGATGACTGACGACATTGTCTTCCGAGACAGAGACGCCGATAAGATCGAAGCCCCAACCATCGATCCACTTGTCATGTCAGCTTAAGTAGGTCCTGCTTGGATGAAGAGGATCTTGGTAGACAGTGGAAGTTCTGTTAATATATTGTTCAAGCGAGCCTATGACCAGATGAAAATGGAGACTAAAGATTTGAAACCTTGTCAGTACCATATCCATGGTTTCAACAGGAGTGCAACTATACCCACTGGAGTAGTGGAACTGCCAGTGGAGTTAGGAATTGGAGAACGCCGGAGAGTCTGGATACCGCAGTTTGTTGTTTTGGATATAGACTCGCCATATAATGCTTTCTTGGGCCGACCGGCCCTAACTGAGTTTTGGGCTGCTATTCCCCCATGGTGTTTGACTCTAAAGTTCCCCACCGATCGTGGAGTTGGAGTCATTCAAGGAGATCAGGCTGCTGGACGAGCCTGTTATGTTGCTGAACTGCACGAGGCGCAGTGAAAGGAGAAAGGAAAGGGCGTAGAGGAATCTCTCTGCGTCCGTTTTGTTGATAATTGACAATTGACGCCTGGGCCTAGGCCTGGGCACCCCAACCAATTCCAAAGATATCTTGACCCGAGAGATACCGAAAGTGAATACGAAAGTAAACAAAGTCAAGCTTCTTCGACCGAACTGACGATCGGTGTCCCGATCGATGATAGCGATGATTCGAGAATGATAAAGATTGGATCTCAGTTAAGCCAACAAATGCAAGAGGAATTGGTTGAATTTCTCCGGGCAAACCTCGACGTGTTTTCCTGGACGCATTCTGACATGTGTGGGATCTCGCCGGACATTGCGAGCCATGCATTGAATATTGACCCACGGCACATCCCAGTCAAACAAAAAAGGCGTGGTATGGATCCAAAGAGATCTTCTGCCCTTAAGGAAGAGGTAGACAAGCTTAAATCGAATGGATTTATTCAAGATGCATTATATCCAGAATGGGTGTCAAATCCTGTACTTGTCCGAAAGCCAAATGGGAAATGGAGAACGTGCATTGATTACTCTGATCTGAATAAAGCCTGCCATAAAGACAGTTTTCCATTTCCTCGAATTGATCAACTCGTAGATTCAACGGCCGGGCATGAACTCTTATCTTTCATGGATGCGTATTCCAGCTACAATCAAATACCAATGCACTTACCCAACCAGAAGCATACCAGCTTCGTAACCAATATGGGACTTTATTGCTACAAGGTTATGCCTTTTGGACTCAAGAATGCTGGCGCAACTTATCAACGATTAGTTAATCGAATGTTCGCCAATCAGATTGGGAAAACCATGGAGGTATACGTGGACGACATGCTAGTCAAGTCACGATTCTCCACTGACCACATCAAAGACCTGGAGTCAATGTTTAATATTCTCTGAGAATACAGAATAAAGCTTAATCCGTTGAAATATCACTTTGGGGTCGCATCAGGAAAATTCCTTGGGTTTATCGTCAACGCTCGAGGAATCGAAGCCAATACCAAAAAGATCTGGGCGATTAGAAACCTTGAAACTCCAAGAACTATAAAGCAAGTCCAGAGCCTCAACGGGAAAGTAGCAACACTGAGCAGGTTCATCTCAAAACCTACTGACAAATGCATTCCCTTCTTCGATCTGATCCGAAAAGGGAAACAAAATTTTGAATGGACTACGGAATGTGAGGGCGCATTCCGATCACTAATTCAACACCTCTCCACATCGCCAATTTTGTCAAAGCCTATCGATCACGAGAAATTGTACATTTATCTGGCGGTATCAGAAAACGCAATCAGTGCTGCCCTACTTCGAGAGGAAGACCGAATATAAAAGCCGGTCTACTATATTAGCAAACGGCTAACCGGAGCTGTGAGAAATTATCCGAAGCTAAAGAAGTTGGCTTATTGTCCTGTTATTGCCTCGAGGAAGCTCCGTCCGTATTTCCAGGCTCATCCAATCACCGTTTACACTGACCAGCCGTTACGACAGGTCCTTATGCGGCCTAAGACGTCTAGTAGGTTACTCAAATGGAATATTGAGTTAAGTCAGTTTGACATTACCTACACTCTAAGGCGAGCCATTCAAGGACAAGTCCTAACAGATTTCATAGCTGAATTTACCATCCCAGAGGACTTGCCCGAAACCAGTGAATCTCCCAAGTATATCTGGAAACTGCATACCGATGGTGCATCAAATGATCGTTGCTCAGGTGCAGGGGTTGTGCTTGAAACTCCTGAGGGTCGATCTATATGCTATGCTTTAAAGTTCAACTTCCGTGCAACCAATAATGAAGCTGAGTATGAAGCCCTACTTGCCGGATTGGGGCTCGCCAGAGATTTGAAAATCATTGCTGTGGAGATTTATTGTGATTCGCAATTGGTCGTGTGTCAAGTTCGGGGGGAATACCAGGCCAAGGACCGATGACTGGCTTCTTACCTTGCTCGGGTTCAAGAAATATTAAGTCAGTTCGATTAATATGCCATCTACTGCATTCCCCGAGAGCGCAATCAAAAAGCCAATTCATTAGCAAAGTTAGCCAGCACAGGTGAGGCACAACAAATGGGACTCGTTCCCGTGGAGACATTAGCTTCCCCGAGCATCGACCGAATGGAGACAGATTGGATATTTGAGGTTGTTCACGATAAGGAGTCATGGATGACTCCGTTCAGAAATTATCTCGAGCATGGAACCCTGCAAGAGCGCAGGAGTGAAAAGAGACAAATTCTTCGAAAAGCTTCGCAGTTCACTATTCAGAACGGAGTCATGTATAGAAGAGGATACTCTGTTCCTTTACTCCGGTGTATCTCTCATGATGAAATCAAACGCGTATTGCATGATGTGCATGAAGGGGAATGTGGCGATCACACCAGGGGGCAAACCCTTGCCAAGAAAGTGCTCAAATATGGATACTATTGACCAACCGTAAATCGCGATGCATCGGATTATGCCAGAAAGTGCGACAAATGCCAGAAGCATGCTCGGATTCCAAGGGCCCCACCTACCGAAATAACTCAAATGGTCAGTCCATGGCCGTTTGCAGTATGGGGCACTGACATTATTGGCTCTCTACCTCTAGCCAAAGGTGGTGCGAAGTACGCCATCGTAGTAGTTGATTACTTTACCAAGTGGGCGGAAGCTGAACCCCTTGCTACAATCACAACAAAGAAGGCGATTAACTTTGTAGTGCACAACATCATCTGCCGATTTGGTCTCCTACATACTATCATCACTGATAACGGGACCCGGTTCGACAGTGTTGAATGTAAGGATTTCTGTCAACGATTCCACATTCAGAAGAAATTCTCCGCAGTCGCACATCCTCAAGCGAATGGACAAGTCGAGGCTGTTAATAAAGTTATAAAGTCTATTCTGAAGAAACGAATGGAAAAGGCTGGAGGCAAGTGGGTCGATGAACTTCCTATGGCTTTATGGGCATACCGAACAACCTACAAGTCCGCAACCGACCACACTCCATTTTCTCTTTCTTATGGTTCAGAAGCCGTTATTCCAGTCGAAATAGAAGTGCCTTCTCATTGTGTGACGTACTATAATCCGAAGACAAATGTTATATTGCTTGTTAAATCCCTGGATTTATTGGATGAGAAGCGTGAAGAGGCTGATTTGAGGGCAGTCGCATACCGAAGTCGAGTCGCCCGATTATATAATGCCAAGGTCCGATCCCGAACCTTTGAACTCGGCGATCTCGTCCTTAAGAGAATTTATCCGGCAACTTCGCATATGAAGCCAACTTGGGAAGGACCATATGTTATCGAACGAAAGCTCGAAGATGGTACATTCAAATTATCGACCGTTGATGGTCTCACTCTTCCGAGAGCCTGGAACAACGAAAGTCTTCGTCGCTACTACACACGACAGGCTCTGTTTATTTATTTAGTCTATTTTTCATTTGCAATTTGCTTCTGCATTTCGAAATTTGAATTTTTAATAAGGCAACTGATTTTGCCAAATTTTCTTATTTTAGCAATAAAATGCAATCTCTTCAAGCTAGAGCTGTGATTTATTGAATGCGTCATATAACTATCACTATGCACGAAGAGCTAAATTCCACCCGATAGTGGAATTTATTCAAATAGGGAGTGACTGTGATACGACCAGTTACTCGCTAGATGATACCCGAGCTCGGGGGCAAGTCATCACACTGAAGTCAAAAAAGGATTGATACACGACAATCCTTCAACCAACTCCAGGTTCCCAGAGTGTGAACTGGAGTATAAACTTACAAATACGATCTCGAAGAGGGTGGATCCGTCCAACTAACGACTTCGCTCGTATCTTGACCAAGTTTGAAGAGGATGGATCCGTCCATCTAACGACCTCGCTTGTTAACTCAGGGTGGATGTGAACCAATCATCCACGATCCTGATAGATTCGTCATTCCCAGAGTGCGAACGAAATCCTAAAGCCTGAACAGATGTGACTGACCATCTTTCAGCTAACCCCAATTTCCCAGAGTGTGAACTGGAGTATAAACATTAACTAACTCCAAATTCCCAGAGCGCGAACTGAAGTATAAACATTAACTAACTCCAAATTCCCAGAGTGTCAACATAAACACCAACTCCAAATTCCCAGAGCGCGAATTGGAGTATAAACGTTGACTCAAAATCCCCGGAGAGTGGATTGGAGTTTGAACGCAAACCGGATTGGGATTGACCGTCCGTAAAACAACTCTAAGTCCCCGGAGCATGGTTAGACTGTAAATGCAAATCGGGTGTGATTGACCACCCACGAATCCATCAAGTCCCCAGAGTGTGGACATCGTTACAAACATTAAGTGGGTGTGACCGACCACCCGTGAAAATTAAGTCCCCAGAGCGTGGATGTATCCTTGAAACTCAAGTAGGCGAGCTCGACCGCCGACGT
Source organism: Allium fistulosum (assembly GCA_030737815.1). Classification (NCBI taxonomy): domain Eukaryota; kingdom Viridiplantae; phylum Streptophyta; class Magnoliopsida; order Asparagales; family Amaryllidaceae; genus Allium; species Allium fistulosum. The sequence continues at coordinate 788,612,839 of CM060903.1, forward strand.
ACGAATGCAAATCCCTGGAGTGTGGATGCAATCGTCAATGGATGAGCGAGTGCGATTCGACCACTCGAATTTCTTTATTTCGACATCAATTCGACGACGTTAAGCTCGATGAGTTGAAAGCGGAGTGCAATTGCCACTTGATCTTGCAGTTCGTCCCTGAAACTGGGGGCAGAACTTAAGCATCAATCACTGATTGAGACAGTGCAACATCGGAGTCCAGCTTGACGTTCAGTCATCACTCATAGTCGTGATTTCAGGACTTAACGACTAAACTTGGGTCCAACCCAAAGGTCGAAACTCAACAAATATACTAGACTGGAGTTCAAATGCTGAAACACTTAAGCAAATGAACGAAAATTGAGTTAAAGATAAAATGGAATTTCATTTCACTATTTGTGGAAGAAAACTAAGTACAAGTTTATCACAAAAATCCTACTAGCAGGGGCCGAACCCGCATCTATACACAGCTAGCAAAAAGAACAAAAGAAATTCCTGTCTACTCAAAATTGCACCAAAGAAGCATATCTACTCTTTTTTCTTCTTCAGTTTCCTCTTCGGCGTGGACCCGCTGGAGCTCTCACTCGGTTTTCTTTTCGAGCCCTTGCTTTTCGGTGGCTGATCCCCAGTCGGAGGCATTATATCAACATCCTCCTCCGAACTCAAATGTATTGGAACGTTTCCTGCAGGCGGAGTCGGAGGGACAGGATCAACAGAAGGTAGTGGGCCAGGCACGCTCGTCTCAATGACCGTTCCTCCCGGAGATATCATCCGCAAAGGAGCCGGACCAGGTCCAGCCATTCCACCGCCAAAACCACTGCCCCGCGCGGTTGCCTCCATTTCAGAATTAATTTCAGCTATAATTTCCTCCTCATAAAGTGTTTGCGCATCGCTAGAGACTCCCGTAGTTGGGGCCGAGGAACTTTTCATTGGAACGCTTCCACCCATAACGAACGGCAAGTCTGCAAAAGGGTCACTGTGATGACCGAGGAGTTCCTCCATCATCTGCTCATTAAAAATAAGTGTGCTCCCCTGCGCTCCATCGGTCGGTGCCATGGTCGTTGTGGTGGTCACTTTAGTTATAATGGCCTCCTACATATGATGGGGTTCTTGAGTTGTAGGAGGCACAACCGGTGTAGCTTCAATCACTGGATAAAAGCAAAAGAAGAACTGTTTATAATTACTTCAAGTGACGCTTCCGATTTCAGATAAGTAAAGAGAATGTTCAGAGTACCTTCCTCATTTTGGCTCGTGGGTGGCAGAACTGCCTCAGAGACTTGCTCGCGAGATGGAGACATCTGCGGTTGATCCGGATTATAAGCAGGAATGGGCTGAAGATCAAAGGCAGGTATGGGTTAGGGCTGAGTCGGCACGGGAGTTTCAGAAATTGTATCATGATGCTCGACGCCAGAACCTTCTCCAACTTCCAAATGCTGAGCGCGAAGCTTCTCCTTCTCATATGAAATCATGGCATCGTGGAGAACTTTCCGCTCGTCTTCGCTCAACACCCGGTTCTCGAGCTCAAACTCATCAATCGATTCAGCTTGGTGGGCAGCCTTTTAATCTCCCACTAATCAGCCCCAAGCGTTTTATAGATGTGTCGGATAATTATCGAGCCGGGCTAGATTTCTATGCTTCAAGAGGTTAGCATTATAAACAATGAGGAGATCTTCAATATCAGCTTCTAGCCTAGACTCCACCATTTGGACTTCCTCCTCGACCTTAGTCTCCACCTCCCGAACCTTAGCCGTTGCCGCATCCCGCTCTCCCCGAAGCACTACGACCTGTTCACATTCCTCCTAGGCTGCTCTATTTGCATCATCCTTCTCCTGGGTGATTTCGGAAAATTTGGCTTTGAGCTCTTTAAGTTCTTTCAGAGCAGCATCCCTTTCAGCGGTAACTGTGGTGTTTCGGTGGCCCATCTGCTCCACCAAAGCGCAGTGTGTCTGCCTCATCCTCTCCATAGCCAAGTTCGCCTCGTCGGCCTTTTGAGTGGCCTCTATTTCTGATTTCCGAGAGGATTCGGCTTCATCATTAAGCACTTGAATGATCCGGTATTTTTGAGCAAGTTCAGTTTCTAGTTTCTCGACCGTCTTTGCCCACTCAAAGGCCACCTTTGATGCTTTTTTTGCAGTTTTAACCCACTCTTTGTACTGGGTATAGATGTCATGAATGTAATCATGCATTGTGTTCTCCGCTTCTGAGGGAATCTTCTTTAAATGAGGGGGGAAGATGTAGCCGTCAAAACATATATTTGGAAAATCTTTCTTCAGTTGGGCAACTCTGATAGCCCCTTCCCAGTGGGCTCAGTTATGGCTTGTTCAGCAACAATTGGAGGTTCGGCCTCAGTTCTGTGGCGTTGCGACTCAGGCCGAGATGTTTGAGAAGATGGTTTTTGGCGTGGAGGCTCCGGGGGATGTGAGCTGTGAATAGAAGGTTGTGTAGGGAGTCAGGGAGGTGGAGAATGTGATCAGGATCGATATCTCTGTTCCCTGTAATCTCTATCTCTATCCCTCTCGTAACGTTATTGACTAGAATAAACGCGATCGCGGTTTCTATCATCCTCCCTCCGACGGGACTCATAATACGAGCTCGATGATTGGCGTGCTGAACGGAGGCTGCCAAGCATGGAATCCCGTCTAGTCATTGAAGTTGTAAAAAAGGAAGATCAACAGAGTTAGTGATCTCTGGAAGTGAATAGCTCGAGACTAGAAATCGTGTAGTGTTGTGAAGTGAATGCATGTATGTGTAAACCCCTCGACCGACCGGTAATATCGGTTACACTTGCAGGAAGTGCCTCACCTAAATCTAAGGCGCTCTGAAGCCCTTCCAATCCGGTATCGTATTGGAGCGACACGTCGTCCAGAATCGAAATGTCAGCAAGCCCTTCAAAAGGACTCTCTATTGGCGAGGGAGAGGCCTCTGAGATTCTAACGCCTGAGGCCGGTAAAGACACCACTTCTGATTTCCACCTCAAAGACTTAGGGCGCTTGTGGGCGACGACCTTGCCTTTTTTCCTTCCCTATATCGCTTGAAACCCGACCGAAGACTCAGCAACAGGTTCATCATCAGTGGGCGTACTTTCTTCATCACCCTCCTTGGCTATAACAAGCTTGGGCGCTCTACGTTTAGCCCATTTTGTTGAGACCGTTTTGATCGATCCTTCGGGGTCTAATGCTTTGATCTTGATCGATAAGCCCAACAATCCTCAAGTTCTCATCCGTAAGTATTGAATCTATCTATCTCATTTCATTCGGCACCCCTCGAAGAATTTGGATCATCTCTTTAAAGTGGGCGCCCTCTGGCCGCGGAATTGAGGCTGCAAAAGACATGAAATGTCAGAGTGGATGCCAAATAATGTCACTCGGTCAAGTAACGTAAGGTTGAAGCACTTACGTCTGACTATCCATCGCCTGGCGAAGCCCGGTGGACATTGGACATAGAACCATTCAGTTTTGAAATAGCTTAATCTGGTCCAGGAGCCGGTCACAACTTGGAAGTTCCTAACCGCCTCTAAGAATGTGAAAGAAGGGTTGTCTCCCCGACTTTTGACATTGAATATATATCTGATTTCTACTGGAGTTGGGGGCCGCAAAAGGTGCTCCATGAAGACGATGAAGGTGCCGTTTAGCAACACATACCCGTTCGAATGCAATTGCGATGGAGCGATCCCTAAGAAAGCCAACACTTCTTGTATATACTGGTTAAAGGGAGGAAGTGTCCCGGCTGTGCAAGAATGTCGGTTGAAGGCCGTATACCCCTCCGGGGGAGCATGTGGTCTGTCGTTTGGCCTCGGAAGCAGAACGTTGTCAAATGAAATCCCATGGCATAGGCAAATTCTTCCCAACATATATTCAGAAACGTTCGACGGAACTGAGTCTCGCGGGTTTAAAATCACAGTAGCTCCAAGAAGCTCATCCGGAGCTGGGCTTACACCCTCAGCTGCGATAGTCGGTATCTCTATCACCAAAGGAGGTGAACTTGGTGTCTCCTGTTGTTGAGAACTTGTGGATTCCATAGCTAATCAACTTATTAAAAACCATCATTAGACGATAATAAGCCCGTGTGTTCCCCAATGTGAAGTGTGTGAATGTGTTGTGCAATGCTACATAACGCTTAAAAAGATCTACGGAATAAAAAAGACATGTTCAAATGACAAGACTTCGATATCCAATTGGAACGACCGTCATCGCTGACCGTCTCAACCGTGCCATCCAGGTTTTGATGATCGATACAGGTTAAAGTTAGTCAAATTGGTTAAGTTATGGTTTCATCGACGAGCTTCAAAAGGCAGTCAAATATGCAGTTTAGCAGTTAAGTCCAATTGTGTAAGGCCGAAGCTCGACAGAGTCAAATGTTCGAATTTGTATGAAGTTCATTATCCAGCAAAGTCGAAATTGGGATCAATCGGCAAAGAGCTTTGGTTTCATATCAGTTGAAATTTATTAACTTCGTATAGATCGGAGCTCAACCACTTCGTACCGATCCAAAATGTACACTTCGTATCGATCAATTTGGAAGCCTCAAATTTCTATCGATTGGAACCCGATGGTTTCATATCGATCAGTTTGCATCGACTTTGCATCGATCAGATTACAATGGAGTTTGTATCCATCACATCTATGCTTCGTATCCATATCGATTCGAAATGATAAAAACAAAATCCATAAATCAACAATCGACACGAATTCAAAGGTAGAGGACCGATACGAAGCTCCTAGTTGAGGTTCGATGCGAAACCAAGTTCCTCTAACCCTTGGTCGATGCGAAATCTAGGCCGAACAGCCTTCCACCGATTCTTTTGTCTCCCTCCTCACTCTTCCTTCCCTAAATGAACATAACTTCATTTCCTTCCTCCCTTGACCATGCTCCGAACCAATTTCGACCTCAACATCGCCAGAAATCAGCCATGTATGTGAATGGATTAGCAATTGGATTCGAGTCTCATCGTTCTAATGCGAGTTCTTCGATTAATTACCTGATTTCAACAATTAGTTCAAGGGATTGGAGGTTTAGTTCGATTCGAAGGCGAGAACAGTTTTCTTTTTCTCGGTCTCTCTATCGATACGAAGGCAATGTATGAAAACGAACGCAAGTGAGAAATTGGGCTAAGTCCCAAACGTATTTATATGGACACGAAACCAAGAAGAAAAACGATTCGACTTCCAGTCATCTCAACCGGTTTCAACAGGTTTCTCATCAAATCGATACGAAGAAGGCTATTCGTATCCATCAATTCGAGTCCATCTGAAATGTATCGACACGAGCTGCTTTATTCGCATCCATCAACGTATAGCTCGTAAAGAATCATATCCACCGATACGAATAATACCCGGAGGATCAGCTGGACTATTCGTATCCATCATAAGTCCCTCGATACGAAGATCATTGCAAAATAGTATCTGGACCATCCGGCTATCGATACGAAGAACGAACATTACTATAAAGGCTGATTCATCTGTTCGCGTCCATTAAACATCTATCGATGGGGAATGGCAAGTTCGTGTCCATCATTATGAAGACCGTTTGGGTTCGTATCCATCGATACGAAATGATTCAAAGGACTAACTGATTCGTATCGCTTACCATCGATACGAAGAACGACTTCCTCTTTTAACTTTTCGCATCAATCCAGGAGAGGATCGATACGAAGGGACACTCCAAAACAACCATCAAGCGTTGTTCCAAATTGAATTTCAAGCCGATTTAGGAGAGGATCGATACGAAATTCGATACAAAAAAAACTGACAACGACTCGTCAACGTACGAACGTTAACGAGAGACGGGTTAACATGCATTCATATGTAATGGACTAATATCCGTTTTTTAAAAATTCACAGGAATTGATTACTCATCTGGTGACGATTACAACAACAAACAACAGATCACTATCATATAACACTCAGTTACAACAGTACACGGTACAACAATTGGCGGTCAATAGTTCATGGTTTGTGCATCTATGGATCAATCAGAGGTAACAACTTTCGACGAGGAGACAACCGCCGTTTAACAAGTCAGATGGAATTTTTCAGAATGACGATTGCAGCTTTTCAGAGCACGTCATGTCCTCACAAGACATACTTTGGGGGGCAAATGTTATCCCGCCTTTTGGCAAGGCCGTAATATCAAGGACTTAACTGGAAACCGAGGATAGCCCGTCCTGAAGATCGGTTATACACAGGCTCACTATGGATATCGACGAATTTTGTCCGAGTCCGGATCAGGTTATAGTTGATATGACGAGACAAGCAAAGCTATAAAAGCCAACGTTCCAAATTTCAAGTCGATCAAAGTTCGTATGCTCGAGATATGATCGATGCAAATCAAAAGGGATCAACCTCACTTCGTATCCATCATGTTCGTATCGATCAACGGTGGTCTTCTTCATATCCATCGTGGTCGTATCGGTCCGAGTAACCATACTTCATATCCATCATGTTCGTATCCATCGTGGTCGTATCGGTCCGAGTAACCGTACTTCGTATCCATCGTCGCTAACTAGCTCATATCCACCAAAGGTAAGGCTTTGTTCGTATCCATCCAATCTTGAGAATGTAGTACGTATCCATCTATCGGCCTTGTTCATATCCATGAAAAACCCTATTTCGTATCCATCACCTTGCATCTTCTTCATATCGATCGAGTATGCACTCCACTCCCATCATCTAAGGTTACTTTGTATCGATCAACACGTATAAGATCGATACGAAGTACACCACTGGCATCGATACGGAAATGGGCACGAATGAAGTCACTTCGATGGATACGAACGAACGATGCGAACAAAGGTTGAAGTGGATGGATGTGAATGAAGGGATATGAATGGAAACGAATGGAGTTCAAAAAGGATGAAGGCTCGGTCAACACGGCAAGAAATGTGGATCCACCCCAGTTTATTGCTCCACGTCAACAAGCAAGCATGTGTCTTTGATCGACATGAAGGAGATGGACGCGCAGGTATCGATACGAACTCGTATCCACGTACAACGTAAAGAATGTTCATGCCCAATTTCGACTCGATTGGACCAAATCTTGATCGATACAAAATTCGTTCGTATCGATTACGGACCAAGTGCAAATCATGTGGGATCGATTGTGTGGGCCCACCCACGTTCCAAAAGAGGTCTTCCGAGATCTAAGCAAGATATTTGCACCCTACGCCTATAAATAGCACCCCAGAGCCTACAGAAAAAGGATCTTTTGGCTCATTAACGTCCAGACTCTGCCGAAACCATTGTTGCACTCAAAAATCACTGTTGTACTCGAAATATACTGTTGTAATCCGCTGTAACCAGCGAGCAAAAGTTAATAAAAGTCAATCGTTTCATAGTGGACGTAGGCAACACACCGAACCACTCTAAATCTTTGTGTTCTTTTGTTGTTTTTCTGATTATTGTCTAGAGTGTTTGTTACGTAATCCTCCTTTTACATTTACTTTCTTCATTTTATCTCTTCAAACACTTCCGAAGAGTGTTGTGCCCAATTTTGATACAAACAATTAACCAATGAGAAAAGAATTTACAAGTTTGTAACTCTAATAAAATATTATAAATATGGGAGTTGCAATAATTTAATAGGGTAAATGGATTAACGGGACTGATAAATAAAGAAGTTGAATTGATAAAAATGGAATTGATATAAAATGTAGCTAAAATTAGTAATCATACATTAATGCCTTAGGAAATGTCCATTAGGATTTTATGGATAAATTGACATTTATGAGCATTAGATGAGGAATTATGTGTAGATAAATATTTAAGGTAAATCTTATCGCCTTAAATAAAAAGGTAATTATTAAGATAAGTCCAATGTCTACCTAAGATAAAATAAATAAAGACTTAGGATGGTTAATTGGACTCGGTGGGTTAGTGATGCGAGGTCAGTAGAGTCACTCGATGGAAGACTTCCCTTCACTTTGAGGCTACCAACATTCGGGTGTACTTACTACTGATGTAAGATATCACTAATCCAACCACCTATGGCGACGTGAGAGATTAGGCTTTCTTTATTAATTGGAAAGTATTAAATGGTCCAAATTTGGAATTAGGAGTGGTAATGGATATCTTCATAGGGGTTCGCTTCTGGTTTGAGGTCTTAAGTGGCTGAGGTCTGCTTTAGTTAAGGTCTTAAATGACCAGAGTCTGGCTATTTTCTAATAAAAGGTATTAAGTAGCTTGGGTACTATTTATTACATGACTACGATTTTATCGGCGATAAATGCGGTAATAGTTGGACATTAAATGTCAGAAGCCTTAAATAGTGGTTAGAGGTATTGTAGCTAGACACATTGACCATTGATAACATTGATAGGAAACCATCTTAGGAATAGGACTTAAATAATAGGATCTACCTCATTTAAGGTCGTAAATGACAGAGTCTATCTATTTCTCTTTTAAAAGTATTATAGAAACCTGCTTCATATTTAGAGTTATTAAGTGGCTAGTGGGTTTGGAAGTATTGGGTGGTTGATATGACTTCATTAGTATTTCGTACCTTGGGAAGGGGTAAGTATGTAATCGTGTGTGCAATGCAAGTTAGATTAGAATTGCTAACCTTAGTGGACATAACAATTAAATGGAAACCTATCGGTATAAATTTATGTTATGGACATTATATATTTTTCCAATCACCTGAACATTGTTCTGACCTCCTCCTCATTATTACCCATAAGATAGAATTTTGAGAAACATATCACTAGAGCCGGATGTGATTTGTTGTTGGAGAGTCTTCCTTCTCTCATGCTCGATTCTAATGTAACAATCTACTATCCAAGGAATACCCTTAGTTCTAAGGTAATTATCATAGTCAGTATTTTTATCCTATTATTATTTCCACTGTGAGTTTAGATTTCTATCAATCTTTGATAATGCTCATGCTTATTTGCAGGTACCAAATCCAATGATCTGCGCTTTGATAGACTTGGGTTTCGATTTTTGTCGAAATTTAGGCCCCTTAAGGTATGGGTTGTTACATAACCAATTCCATCCTGGCCCCTAAATCATGTATTTAAATTATTCCTTTGTCAAATTAGGTAGTTTGAGCCACTAGACTTGGACGTGGATGGATTTCACGCTATCAGCGGCCATGGTTTAGGAATGAGAGAGGATGGAAAAAATGGACAAATCCCATCCAAGGGCTTGGATCGGTGCCAATCCAACCCTAGGTGGGTTTTTGGTCTTCGAACTTGTCTTGTTGATCAAACTGCCACTATGTCCAATATCTTCTCCTAAACTCTAATGCATTTTCAATGCTAGGCCTCGATGAGAAGTATGTTAGGATGGTCAATGATGACGGTCATTTCGGGCGATATCCATAGTTTAAGATGAACTGTTGTATAATATTAGAGATCTGCACTACACAAAATTTCACAATGTTGCACAAGGTTTCACTTTAGCACGGGGGTATGGCTTATAATTAATCTAATGTTGATTGTCTATTGAGTATTTATAGAAATGGAGCATAGACATTCCAAGCATCTTGCCACTCAAGCTGCAGGTCCATCTACTTCTAAATATGCCGAATCTGATACGAGTCGGGCTTGACTATGGTTCCACTTGCACAACTAACTCTGATGCAGCCGGTACCTTAGCCAGAAGATTCACAAGCAAAGCAACAAATTTTGGAAAATCCAATAGAGCTCGTTGGAGAAACAAAAGTAGAACCTGCTCCCAACGCTCTTGAGGATGCTGTCATTCTACACAATCCCGTCGATTCTATTGCTTTAAAGATAGAAGAGGGGTCGCTTTGCAGAATCTGTGACAAGGACGGAATTCCATTCGAGGATGTACTAGTCCCTTCTTTCCATGAGAGAGCTCACAATCCCGTAGAGGACTATACTGCTTGTAATAGATATATGTGCCTGGCAGGATGTGTTCTACCGTTCAACAAATTCATTCATCGAGTCTTGAACTTCATGAAATTAGCTTTGACACAACTACATCCATATAACTATGCCTTCCTTCACGGCACGTAGATTGACTTTGATCAACATTTGCACCGAGTACCCAGTGTGAGGAGATTCGGTATATATACAGTTTCAAGAGCAGAAAAGAATGTCCTCCTTTGACTTACTTGGAACCACCTAAGAGCCGCAGAGTCATCACTAGCACATGGAACAAACTCAACTATTTTAAGAGCAAATGGGTTTATGTCCACTGTCCATCTGGGCTTGCATGTAGATGGCTATTCGGATGCAAATTCCATTCCATATGGTTTATACGAACTTGCCTTATAATTTGCAAGCTTGACTCATACTCCTTTACCATTCAGATGTTCCGGTGAGACCCAATGGCGTAGCACTTGCAGATGACGTCAGAGTTCTCATGGCACTTCTGGAAAGGGATAGAGATATTGGAGTTCTACCATCTGATGAGAATCTCCTAGCTCATAATTTGCTAGAAGTGGGCTGTAGCACCGGTCTAGTCCAAGTGGCTTCAGACGATGATAGTGATCACGATAACGATAATAACTTACCTATGGGTAGCGATGTAAATCCCGACGTGCCCTCAGTCCCAAGTTTAGGGGCTGAAGTTGAAAGAGAATAAGAACACGCCAGAAGGCAAAATCATAGGTGAAGATGGCAGAACTGGTCACGATAATGCTAATGCAGGCCATGAGTCTTTGACCGAACAACCTAAGGATGACCAACATTCTGCTCTGAAGAAGAGGCTAGCTGTGAAGATTTCCAAAGCTTAAACTTCTACATAACCTCCACCATTCACAACTGTGGAGAAAACTCCCTCTCTTCCCTCGACAGATACATTCGTTAACCTAGGGGCTATTCCTACCGAGTTGGCTCCTTCGGTATTGGGAACATGAGCCTAGAGGGTCTCAATTCTCCCCTTCTCTCTGATGATGATATCATTCTTACCAACGTGGAAGAGATCACTCCCATAAGCAAAGCTCCAAAACACGGTCTGTCGGTTGGACAATAGGACACTCACACACACATGCACTGCATTGCAGTTGACTCGTGTCCTCTCTAGTCAAAACTAATTCGTTCTTCTTTCATTCGCAGGGTCCATGGAGAGGAAGAAGTATATATTTCAATCTTCGAAGGAAAATGTATTCTGACCGCATAGTCATCGCCTTAGCAGTTACCATCAAGGAAGTGGCCGGGAATCTGAATTTACGACCTAGCCGCGATAGGTGCAGTCGGGATAGAGGTTTTTATGATAGAGATTATCCGTCGTGGGACTCTACTTCCGGACATCATTCCAGGTCCAGATCAGCTCTAGCCAAAGGCTCGAATAAGCATACTGGTTACCGCGATGTGTTGTCACCAGGCGATGCTTCTCGTGCACTCCGTTTAGCTTCCATTCCTATGCACCATCTGGGATCATCGCATTCCAGTTGATCTTCTGATTTCTGGCACCATAAGAGCAGATCTTAGACTTTTCATCACAAGGCTAGCAAGAAACCAATCGAAGCTTCGGTCGTCATGGCGGAGCAACAACTTGCCACCGATGCTCGAATGGCTGACTAAGGGAATAGTTTCTAGGTGTATGCTTTGATGAACTTATGTTTGTGCCCAATTTGAAGGACATTCCATCAGGGGTAAAGTAAATGATGGTCGCTTATGTATTGGATGCTTATGATCAATACAATGAATATAAGTGGTTAACCGCGAAGATCTCCGTAGTCTCGAGGGAAATGAAGCTTAAATTCAAAATTTTGAAACTTTTAGAGGCTCAAGGTAAAAGGATCATCACTCATCTTGATGCCAAAGTTGAAAAACTAAGAAAATCATAAGCTGAAGCCAAGAAAAGGGCTGAGGATGCATCAAGGCTCTAGAAAATGAGACGACCAAGCATCGTGATGAGATGGAGACTGCACACCATTAGAATCGTGACATAGTGCTAGAAAGAGATGCTATGACCACAAAAGTAAATGAGCTGTCATTCAAGGTTGACAGCGAGACAAAGGAAAAGAGCGATACTCTCCGTGAAGCTTAGGAGTATTGTAAAGAGCTGGCTACCGATCGCTAAGAAAGGCACAAGGTGGTTAAACGCGCTTGAGATGTCGACGTGCTTGTCAAGAGGGAGGTTGAAGCCATAGAGAAGTCGATGTTGGAGAAGTTTGAACCAATGTATAACAAGTACAATGCTAACGTACTCAAATTCCACAACTTAGAGTGGTTCGAACGTTATTATCCCAGAGTTCTTATCCTTGCTTGGGAACAAGTCGTCAAGGAAGAAAGGGAAATCTAGAAAGATGGTGAGGTGGATCTGGCACAGCTTTAGAAGGAGATCTTAATAGATGATGAGCCCAAGGTACTAAAAGAGGGCCAGCTTATTCTCCATTCAGAGCAAGCCGATATAGTGCGGAAAGACTTAGGCGAAGGCTCTGGATCATCGCCACAAGACACCACCACGGGGACAGCTCCAAACCCTAACTGCTCATGATTCATCTTTGATCCCTGACTGTAATCCAAATCAACCTTAAATGCTAAAATCCTCTATCCTTTCTCCTATCTTGGAAGGGAATTTTGGCGGCACTCCGATCCACACTGAATCCCAAACCAAAGGAGGTATCTCATTGACCTCACATGTATTTCAAAGAGTCCATATGTCACAGATTGACATCGCTAATCTCTCTTTTTATATCTCTTAAGTTTTAGGTCATCCCCAGGTCGTCCTGCTTCCTGATAAAGGTCTCCAATTGGGATAACTAGCTTCTACAGCATAATCAGTGACTGTGACTACTTCAATGACGGTGCTTAGTATCCTGACTGGTGAGACTCCTGGGCCTGGCATGCGAATGATAGATACTTTGTAGGATGAAAGGGCTAGTGAGCTTCAGGCAGCTCAAACCGATGATGATGTTGTTATCACTGGTTCCTCCAAGCGCCTATTGGGTCGTATCATGAGTTTGCTTGAGTAGGAACTTGTCCTAGCCAAAGAGGTCAAGCTAGAGAAGTTAGAGACCTTTTCTTCTCCTCTTTCCATAATCTACCTGGTCAGACTATCTTTGTTCCTGTCACTATTCCTTCGTCCGGGAGCACCTAGAGCGTGGCTACTGGAACATCGCAGAGCATTCCATCCAAAGGTTCAGGAAGAGGAAGGAGGAAACCTGATCAGGTTATACCTCGCTCTAGAGAAGAGAAGAAAACATCTAAGAGGCCAAAGCAAAAGAAGTGATTATTAGTTTGTTTTGTTTTGGTTGTACAGTCAGGCACTTTCTAACTTTCTGTTTTAGTTTTTCTGGCAAGTGTTGTGCGGATTCGACCTCTGCTTTTGCTCTTTAGTTTAGACGTAAATAAAACTTGTACTTCTCCTTCCAAGTTCCCTTTTAAATGTGAATAATATAGACTTTGTTTTGTTCAATCTTTATTGGAATTCATTTAAGTATTCAAGAAATGCACTTTCCATTATATGTACTCGCGATCCATTTCTTTTCAGGATTACGATTTGACTAAGTTATTAGCCCATTTCATCATCTGCCGACCTTTTGTCGTTCTAGTAAACATAAAGCAATCATTAAAGTGCCAAGCTATAGACATCGATTGGGATAACCCATTTAGTATAACGGTTCATGTATCCATTTCCAGGATAGTGACATCTGATCGTGCCAAGTTCCAGGCGTTGATTTGAGCTAACTACTTAAGATCATAGTTTGCACATCCTTATCCAGGATGTTTTACTTTCAATCATGCCTAACTCTAGACATCATCAAAGTTTATAGGTAAGATCCCACCTTACGCCATGCATCGATCCTTCGCCTCACTTATTCCAAGCAAGATGTTGGTGATTGGATGGTCGTGTCACATCCATTCTGAATTATACTCTTGCCCTCACATCAAGGGTAAGAGTTAGCTAATGGACGGTCAAATCACATCCCATTTGGTTTATACTCCTGCCCCCACATTAAGGATAAGAGTTAGTTGGTGGATGGTCAAATCATGTCCTTTTCGGTTTATACTCCTGCCCTTTCATCAAGGGTAAGAGTTAATTGGCGGATGGTCAAATATCATCCAATTCGGTTTATACTCCTACCCCCACATCAATGGCAAGAGTTAATTAGAATCCATCTTTGGGCGCCAAGAATGGTTAAACTCTAAGGGTCTGATCATGGATTGTAGAAGTTTGGTTGGCACCTAACTCCGAGTACCTACATACTTGCATTATACATATGCAGATTCATTCGAGTCGGTCATATATCATAACTCTTAAGCTATGTAAAGATAGAGACACATATCCAAAGAGCCATTTCATTTATTAAGGATGGGAAATGACAAATTATGTCTTATTACATGGCTTTATAAATTTATTTCTGAGTGAAATTACATCGTAGGTGCTCGCTATTCCACGCCCTCGGGAGTGAGATCCCATCAATCATTGCTATCCTGAAAGTGCCATCTCCAAGCTATTTTTCTATTGCGTACGAACCTTTCCATGTCAGACCAAAGTTTCCAAGACCTAGGAAGATTCATTTAGGAACCATATTGCCAATCTAAAAGGTCCTATTCCTAACCTTGGCTTTGTAATATTGGGTCTCGGTTTTGGTGCGCAGTTGCTCTCAAGTTAGCTTCATCGCATTTCTCATCGATCATATCAAGAGATTCCAAAAGGAGTTGCTCATTCATCTGTGAGTTGTAGTGTGTTACCTGATAAGAAGGTACTTCTAGTTCAATTGGAATCATAGCCTTTTTCCATTGGCTAAGCGAATGGAGAGTGGCCAGTCGCTGACTTGTGGGTTGTTTGATAAGCCCAAAGTGCTAATGGAAGTTTATCGACCCACTTGCACTTAGCATTTTCCAATCGCTTCCTAAGAATATACTTGATAATCTTGTTTACAGCCTCAACTTGTCCATTTACCTAGGGGTGTGCTACCATAGCAAATTTCTTCTCTATACGATGTCGATGGCAGAAATCTTTAAACTCATGTTGTCGAATTGGGCCTCGTTATCGATAATGATTGCTTGTAGGACTCCAAAATGACAAATGATATTCTGGACCATGAAGTTAATTACTTTCTTTGTTGTAATAGTGGCTAATGGCTCCGCCTCAACCCATTTAGTGAAGTAATCAACTACGATAATGGCGTACTTTGCACCACCTTTAGATATCGGCAATACATCGATAATATCAATTCCCTATATCGCAAATGGCTAGGGACTGACCATTTGAGTAATTTTCATCAGTGGGGCTTTCAGAATCTTAGAAAACCTTTGGCACTTGTCATACTTTCTAGTGTAATCAACTACGTCTCGGTTGACAGTTGGCCGGAAGTGCCCATAGCGGAGAATCTTCTTTGCCAAGGTTTGTCCCCCAGTATGATCGCCATAGGCCCCTTCATGCACTTCTCTCAGAACTTTTTTAGCCTCGTCGTTGGCGACACATAATAGCTGTGGGACCGATAACCCTTTCCTGTAAAGTGGTCCCCGTTGAAAGATGTATCTCAAAATTTGGTAAAGGAGCTTCCGTCGTTCGTGTCTGGAAGGATTCCCCTCTACAAATAATTCTTTATGGGAGTCATCCATGACTCCTTCTCATGCTCGACCTCCAAAATCCAATCGATATCCATATGGTGGATGCTCAAAGTCAATAGTACTACCACCAGAACCAGGCCCATGAGCCGCGCATCTCCTGAACTGGCCAGTTTGGCCAGTGAGTCGACCTTCGCATATTCCTCTCTAGTATGCATTATTGTGTAATATTCAATGTCATTGAGAAACTCAGGGGTTCGGTTTAGATAAAGAGCCAGCCTCGCTCCTTTCGCCTAAAATTTCTTCCTAACTTAACACACCACTAGTTGGGAATTGCAAAAGATGTGTAAATTTTTAACTCCAAGTTCCTTGGCAATTTTGAGTCCTACAATCAATGCTTTGTACTCCGCTTCGTTGTTTGTTGTAGGAAAGTTGAGTCTTAGGGTACAACAAATTAAATGTTCCATGGGAGTGACAAGTACAACTCGAGCAACGTAACCGTGTTCGTTTGATGTACCATCTCTGTACATCTTCTGCCTAGCATTTTGCACACCACTGCTCTTCGGAGTATAGTCTCTCGTAGTGAATTCAGCTATGAAATCCACCAAAGCTTGACCCTGGATAGCTCTTCGAGAGTGATAGGTTATATCGTATTGGCTCAATTCAATATTCCATTTCAACAACCTTCTAGAAGTCTAAGGTCGTTGCAAGGCTTGTCGAAAAGGCTGGTCAGTAAGAACTTTGATAGGAAAGCCTAAAAGTATGTGCAGAGCTTCCTTGAAGCGATCAACAAGCAGTATGCAAGCTTTTCCAGCTTCGAGTAGTTTTTTCTGCTCCTGTCAACCATTTACTAGTGTAATAGACTGGTCATTGGATGCAAGATTCCTCTCGAACGATTGCGGTGCTAAACGCATGCACCGACACTACCATATATATAAACAAGTCATCCCCATCCACTGGCTTCGAAAGAATGGAGGGTATCTCCAAGTGATCAACCAGAGCCTCACATCTATATACTCTTATGTCCAAGCAAATTTCCTTTTTTTTCCTTCCAAGTCAAAGAAATGGTTGCATTCGTCTATGGCTCTGGAGATGAATCGACTCAGAGCGACGGCCTTCCTATTCAAACTCTGAACCTCCTTTATCGTCTTCGGGGCCTCGACATTTCTCAAGGCCTGGATCTTTATTAGATTAGCTTCGATCATATGGGAGTTCACAATGAAGCCTAAGAATTTCCTTGACGCAACACCGAATGAGCATTTCAAAGGGTTTAGCTTTATCCCGTATTTCTGTTGAACGTCTCTGCTAAAATGTCGATGTAGTTTCTCAAACATCGTTAATTTACGAGCATGTCATCCACATAGACTTCCATTGAACTTCCAATCCGATCTTTGAACATCTTGTTTACCAGGCTTTAGTAAGTTGCTCCGACTTCTTTAATCCAAAGGGCATGACAAGATAAAATTAAAGCCCCAGATTGGTGATAAAACTGGTCAGCTCCTTGTCTGGGACGTGCATTCGAATCTGATAATATCCAGAGTATGCGTCCATAAATGAAAACAGTTCATGTCCAGCCATCGAATCGACTAGCAGATCAATCCACAAGAGCGGGAAGTTGTCCTTCAGGCATGCTTTATTCAGATTAGAATAGTTGACGCAAGTCCTCCACTTCTCGTTTGACTTTTTCACTAGGACCGGATTTGATACCCATTCTGGGTATATGCAACATGGATGAAGCCATTATCCTTCAGCTTATCTACTGTTCTTTAACTGCAGTGGATCTCTCCAGACCCAGGCTGTGGTGCTTCTGTTTCACAGAACGCATTTGGGATTTATGTTCAATGCATGGCTTGCTATCTCTGATGAGATTCCACACATATCAGAGTGCGTTTGGGCGAATACATCCAAGTTCACCCGTGGAAAACTAATAAACTCCTTCATCATCCTCACACCAAGCTATGATCCAACCTTTAGGACCCATGTCGGGTTATCCTAACTAACTGGAACTTTGATCGTTAACTTGGTAGGAGCTGCTTTCCACCTTTCTGCTCTTTCCACGGATCCATATCCTTATGGAACCGACTATGCTGCCCAAGCTAGGGACTAGGCAGTGGTGGCTAGCATCCAAGGCCTTAATATAGAGAGTCCCCTCTACACCTTTTCCTTTCTTTATTCGCCTCGTTTCCTTTAGCTCGGCCAAATAACATTCATGTCCAGCCCCTGATTTCCTTGGACTATTCATACATTGTTTTCTGTGGGAAACTTCATTTTCAAACACCAAGGAGCTATAGCTACTCAAATTCAGCTAGGGTGGTCGGCCCAAAATGCATTGTAAGCGTAGAAAATAATCAACACCACAAAAGGAATGAGCCATACTTGCTTGCGATCACCCTCTCCAAGTACCACCGATAATTTTCCATGTCCGACTTGCTCCGTAGTTGTCCCATTAAATCCCCAGATCTGAGATTTACATGGTTTCAAGTCCTTGCCCTCCAGAAGCATTTGGTTATAGGCTTTTTTGAATAGAATGTTGATCGATCTCCCACAGTCAAGCAACACCTTTCGTACAATAACAGCGCCAATCGTGGCCGTTATAACAATGGGTTAACCGTTGGGGCTTCCACCCCATTAGCATCTCTCTTTAAGAAAACAATATCAACAGTAATGGTTCTAAACTATTTTAATGGAGCTCCATCTTCTACAGTGAAGCAGCTTTCATTCTCTGCATGCTTCAAAGCACTAACATATATATATATATATATATATATATATATATCCATCATGTTTAAACTTTTATCGGTTGGATGTGGTCCACTGATGATTGTTTAATCACTAAATGCTTTTCAAGCTGCCTAGGCTCATCACCACTAACCAACTTGCCCCCGCTAGGATGTCAATCTAGGGGGTTAGATTTCCCTTGCCCGCCATCCTATGAGACTTTCACAAATTGTTAAAATTTCTTCTTTCGAATTATCTCCTCAATCATATCGCACAAGTGTCTACATTCATTGGTACCATGACCGTGCGTCTCATGAAATAAGACAAACTTGCCAAATCTCTTCTCATTCTTAGTCGACTACCTCGAAGCTTCGTGTACTACTTACTACCTCGAGTTTCCAAATAGATATTCTTGATTGAGTTATTCAACTCAGTATAATTATCATACATTAGAATCGTAGGACGATTCCTATTATCAAGCTTTCTCTTTCTGGCTCCATTGTCATTCTGTTTCTGACCACTGCTCTTGTTGCGAATATTAATATCCGCATTCCTGGAACTCCCTCCGGACCGTTTTAACTACAATATTCCTCTATATCTCTTCAGCTGAACTTCTAACGTCATCTCTTCGGGGACGATTGTGTGCCTTCTCCAAACGAAGGAACTGATTAGCCTTCATATAGAAAATATCCATCGTCGATGGGGGCTTCTTTTCCAACCATCTCCCAAAGTCAGTCTTGGGATGAATACCCCTAATTAATGCCATCAATACTGTGTCATAATTAGGATTTGTCACTTTCATCATAGTTGTATGGAACCGGTTCAAGAAATCCTTTAACGACTCGCCCGCTTCCTAGAAGAGGTTTGATAATGACATCCTAAACTCGAGCCACAAGTTTGTCTCATCCCTTGATTCGAGGTCACAGCTATGTTTTTCATCTTCTTTTGCTTCCTATCCCTCCATATTTGCCCGGACGATGATGAACTTTCAAATTCTGAACTTGAAGGTCTAAGTCCCTCCTACTCCTCCTACGGCTATTCTAAGTCAGTTCATTCAGCAACATCATTCTCTACTGCATCTGTTGGTTCATCTCATAGTAGTCTCCTAGAATCGATCTGCCATCTTCTTCATCATACAATCCATCTCCATTTTGGTCATGACTTCCGGTTGATTCAGGATCTCAGCCCATTCTGATTGGGCAACTTCATCTACACGGTGAGTGTCTTGGTTCTTAGCATCATTAGTAGCTCTAGAAGTTATAGCATGTTCTCCCCTTAATGAGGCCATGCCGAATAACTTCTCTTAGATTGTTGAAAATCTAAATAGTAGAATTGTAAGGTTGGAAGATTGGATCTATTTCTCGGATTTAAGAAATCCAATGGTATATGATGGATCCAAATAACCTGAGAATATCATTCTCAGCAAAAGCACCAAACTTTTTGAACCAAAAATGGAACAAACACATAAAGGATGTGTAGAGAGTAAAAAGTGAAGAAAATAAATGAAAAATGAGCAAGAAAGGAATACATAGCCTTTATAGTGGTTCAGATAACCTTGGCCTACATCCACTTTGCGATTTTATTGATTATATCACTGGATTACAAGCAGTTTGTAACAACCCGCATATTTTACGATTGTATATTTAAATGTTTTATTTAAATATAGCATCGTTGGTCGGATTAATGTCCGAAATGCTACTTTTTGTAAACAGTCGAATTGGGACTCGAGACTACTTCCATTGAGTCCAAAACGACATTTGCGACCTTTTTGAGTATAAACATCGATATGTTTGAAGTTGATTAGAATTTTAATATTTTCATTTAGGGCTTTGGGTTTGGGTTTCAGCCCAATAACCTAACAAGAGAACCCAACATAATACCCTAACTCCACCCCCTCTCCTCTTCATTCATTTCATTTCCTAACACTCTCAAGCTAAAGTAAAAATGGGGGAGAGAAAGGGAAATCAAAATTCCTAAACCCAAGATTACTAGGAAATTCAAGATTCTAGCTCTAAAATCAAAGAGAAGCTTAGGTAAGCATCCTCTTCATCTTCTCCATCTCAATCTCTCTTCAATTTTCAGAAATTCCTATAACCTAACTTAGGAAAAACTTCACCTTTGATAATAGATTGAAGATTCTAGAGGTGTATTGAAGAGGAATTGGTCTTGCCTTGTTTTAAAGCTTCTCACTTGTTGTTTTGGGTTTTAAAGGTGAGTTTTTGAACTCACATCTATGTCTATAGTTTTCATTGTTGTTAGGTATGAATTCCTAACATCTATTCATGTTCATTTGCTTTTGATTTGAATTGTTTTGGTGAATTTTCCAATTTTTGGTTTTGAAGTCCAATTTTATGAAAATCCTACTATGGATGTTTGGACATGATATTTGGGGTCTATCGAAGAGCCTATAAGGCTGGGTTGTCGTTTGGCATAAATCCCTAGTCTCCGTTGCTCGTCCGATCGCTTCCAAATCGTTTTGGCCATCATTGGCCTAGGCAAAATGTTGCCTAGAACAGGCAACCAGACTTCTAGTTGTCAAGTCCAGACGTCTGGTTATGGACCCTGGAGAAAAAATATAAGAACGTAGAAAATAAAATGGCAGAGACAAATTCCAAACGTCTGATTTATAGGTTCAGACGTCTGGTTAGGGCTCAGACGTCTGCTTTGAAATTTCAGATGTTTAGGGGTTTTCTGAATTATTTCCAAAACCCAAATCCAGACGTCTGGGTTAAACCCCAGACGTCTGGAACTGTTCATTTTGCCTATTTTGGCTGCTTTTTGAGTGGATTTCCAATTTTAATCGATTTTTGTTGATCCGGTTAGTTGTTATCACTCATTATCGACTTTGATGACTTCTTCCTTTGGATTTTTGGGAATATCCATTTGATGGATTTGATATCTATTTTTTATGGATTTAATTCACATTGTCGTATGTGAATTTTTGGTGATTGATTGTTTTTACAATCATTTTTGTGATTTGTCACTTTAAAATACAAAGGTTTCTATACTAGTAGTAAATACTAAAACTCTTTCATTAAAACGATTTCGACACTATTTTAAATAGAAAGCTTGCTTTTAAAACCGTTTTCCAATCTATTAGTATATACAAACATTTACCTCATTCGTACGAGAAATCCAATTAAACGACTTAGCAAAACAAGTGGTATGAAACACTTGCGTTTACTTTGTCGGTTAATTCTTAGACTTGTTCGATTGAAATCTTGTGACAATTTTCGAGTGGAAATCTATAATTTGTTCGTAAATATTTAAGTTAAGCCAGTGGTTACGGGACATGAAGCTAAACTCATTTATTTACTAGCTTAGTGTAATTCACACTTCTTATTGATCAATGGTGATCATTTTGTGGTTTAGACTAGCGATGTGCGATGTCTCTTTGTCCACGTGGGGGACTGTACCCCGTTCTATAGAGCTTCGTCTCATTTTTATGGGCTAGCGACCCATGGTCTTTGGACCGTTCGTGGAGCAATCGGCTCGATAAGTCGGTGCATGAGGCGTATCTTTTGAGGTGTGTCGATGTTCGACTAGGCATGGGGCGTATCTTTTGAGGTGCGTCGATGTTCGACTAGGCATGGGGCGTATCTTTTGAGGTGCGTCGATGTTCGACTAGGCATGGGGCGTATCTTTTTAGGTGCGTCGATGTTCGACTAGACATGGGGCGTATCTTTTAAGGTGCGTCGATGTTTGACTGTGCATGGGGCATATCTTTTTAGGTGCGTCGATGTTCGGTTCATGGGATAGCGACCCATTTGTGATACACGTGTTGGTGAGTTTTCATGCTCCCGTTTGTGATAGGCCTTCCCCTTTTTGTGATTTCTGGATTTCTAGTTGATGATTTCTAGAATTTGTGTTTCACCGATTTTTGCGATTGGCATTGATATGTTTTGTCAATATTTGTGTTTTGGTGAATAATTTAAAGAATATGACATTCTTTTTGGTGTTTGAGAATATTTGAGATATTGTATGATTTTTGTTGTTATATGATGTATACTTGTCACAGTATGGCATTATTGTTATCATACGTTTTTGTGATATCCCTTATCCTATCTCATTTTATATGATATTTATAGCTAGACTGATCCGTTTATTATTTTCTTCTTAAATAATACTCGGGTCAGACCGAGGTATTTCAGGTGCTTTTGCTTGACTTCTTTTTTGGGACCATCATCTGATTTTTGGCTAACTACTTTAGATTAGTATTTTTTGCTTTTATACATTTGAGATAGAGACTCCTTGATGTATACATATTCTTTTGCTAGCACTTGTACCTATTCTTTTGTTATGTAGTGGATCTTGTATGACCACTATTTTGATGTACACATTTATGTGTTATATTCATATCTGTTTCCGCCTTTGTGATATGAATATCTGTGACTGATTTGTGTTATGCTTATTTCTATATTTGTTTCCGAAGCCTACATAGCCACTGTGTAGTAGCTTTGAGTTTGTATTTGATATGTTGGATTTCCTCTTGTAAAGAAATTGTCATACCATCTTACATATCGGTACTCGCACAAAGCAATTACACAGATGGTCGCTCCTCAACAGTCTTATTCTTCATTCTAGTTGACGGCATTACCCAGTAGTGTCCTTGGCTAGTGTGAGTATAGAGGTAGGGCGTCACATAGTTTTTCTTACGGATTGGTTTAAATCCATGGGTAATTACAAGAAATTAGAGTAGAGAAAGAAAGAGCTAAAAAAGATCACTAAAAATGAGTCATGACCCTCTATTTATAGATGTAGGAAGCCTAAAATCTTGCCTCCATGATCTCCACATTGTTTTCCATGCCATAGACTATTTCCCCAAAAAAATAGGTGGACACCTCAGCAACTATCATGGATCAGTACTGATCCATGTGCTTGGATCAGTATCAATCCATAAATTCTTCATATGGATGATTTTCAACTTCTTGTCTTAGCTTGATTCGTGGTTAGCTTCGTGGTTCCAAATTTGTTAGCACCATTATTAGCTTGTTTCAAAGTCCAAATGATGGATCTATGGAATAATGGAGTTGCTGATTTTGAGTGCTCATGAAATCGACAAAGAATTGAATGGGATCGACAAAGTTGTGCTTGAAATAGGCTTCCGGGAACATGTATAGTGAGTCACATGAATGGGGGTGAAAATGGGTGAAGGAACGTGGATCGGTACTGATCCATGATGTTGGATAGGGATCGATCCAACATATAGTTGGATTTTTGTACCCTGCTTCTTGTGATGGCTTGCCTTTCGTCTTGCGGCTTTGTTTGCACTTAATTTCTAGCTCTTGTACCATCTCTTTGAACTTCTTGCCTTGATGGTTTCCAAGTTCGTTTCGTCCAGTCTGTTCGAATATTGCCTCGTCAAAATGTTGGATAATATCTCTTCTCTAAGTATTTGCAGGTTTTTGGCCCTAGCTCTAGCTGATGTCAATACTGACTTAAGGGATTAGCGGTCCTTCCTTTGTTTAGTTGTTTGGACCAGTCTGTCTAACTCATGTGTTTTTTAGTGATGTTGTTATATTAGCTAATCTGGAGCCTGTTCCGATCACCTGTATTTTAACGTTTAAGTAATAATAGTAGACGACACACTTAAAATGCACAGTAGCCTTGCTAAAATAAATAAATGTTAGTTATTGTCAATATAACCTTTATGTTATTAAGATATGTATTTTAGAAATATTTTATGTGCGTGTGTGTGGATGTATCTATCTTCACTAAACAATCAAATTGAGGTAATCAATGTGCATTGTAAATATATACATGGTATATATACATCCTGATATATGCACATATATATGTTGACTTTGTCATTGTTTGTCATATCATCATGATGTACTCTATGTATGATATTAATAATTATGTATGTGTGTATTAGATGTGGTAGTTTGTACAAAATCATCATTTGGTTGGCCACATGTTGAATGATGTGGTCTAACTGTTAGACCTAAAATTAAAGAAAAGTTATAAAACAGAGAAATGAAAAGGTTTCCTTCTCTAAATGAAACAAAACCTTCTTTTTCATTTAATTGAATTTAGCTCAGTTTATTCTTTTATCTATGGTTGACCACTCCCTCTTCTACCTCTCTTGATTGTATATTCACACCAAATACATTTAATTAATTAGATTTAGTAAAAAGATGGGATTATTCAAATAAAATATGATCATATTAAAATAACTAGATTGCTAGTATTGGATATTGGACCTCTTAGGCCCATTAAAGCCCAATTAGGAAGAAAAATTGAAATTTACCAGTTTACCTACTGTGAAACAAACCGGGTTTCTTCAAGCCTATGTCTTGGAAAGTTCAAATTTGAAATCCATCCATGCCTTTCACATGCACAATGAACCCAAACTCAAGAAATCATAGAAACTGAATTTAGGGATTGATTCCTTTGTCATTTTCACAACTTATCATATCTTGTCATAGTACATCGATTCATTCAACCTGACTTAGGGCTTTGGTCAACATATTTGAGTTTCTTTTCAGACTTAGATATATCTAGGAGAATTATCAGTTTACAATAAGCTTTTAGGTGTGTTTGAATATCCATACATATCATTTATGATAGAATTAAGGGTGTACCATAGGGGTAATTTTGTAATTTGATTCCATAACTTAACCCTTATAACGAGTCTTGTTCGAAATAATGTAAGCTTTTGATTTTATTTTCTATTATACATATTATTATTTTGGTATATAAGTAATGTTTTACATTATATGCATACAAGTAGAAAATTCTTAGGAAAAGTGTTTATTCGATTGTAGTTGCAAAAATATACATAACAATGAGTAATGAATATTGAACTATGTTAATAAATACTCATCCTTAAATGTTCCTAGTCAAGGGCCATTAAGAATATAATATCAATACGTCCACTACTATGCTTCTACAAAGTCTATACAAGTTTTAATATTTAAATTGTTTAAATATTATCGATGGGTGAGTTCAGACTAAGGAATTACAAATCTTCATTGTTTATGTCCGTCCAGCTTCAAATTTTTTTATAAATGTTCTAAATTAAAATGGATAAATTTTATATAAATGTTATATTAATTTATTACTATTCTTGTTTATTCATTTAAAGCCTTAAAATCTATTAAAATAATACTTTAATTTAGTTAAATGAATGGCCTAAAATAAATATTTAAATAATTATTTACGGTTATGAATTAGGTCCAAAATTCACATTATGATGTGAAAGTAGGGGTCAACCATAAATAGAAATTTGCAAAAGAAACTTTGATAAATAGTTTATCATAGAAAAAGGAGGAGAAATTGTGAAAATATATTAGATATTTTCAAACCATTTAGAGGTTATGAATACCACCTCATTTCTTTGTAAGATAGCAAAATAAACATAAGCTCTAACCTCTATGAGAACTTATTAAAATAGTTTTCACTGCAAACCAAACTGGGAGTGGAAGAAGGAACTTTGAATCAGATGAGAGCATTAGGGGTTTGCCCTAGGGGTAGTTATGTAATTTGCTACATGTATCTAACTCCATAAATGATCTTGGTCGTAATAAAGATGTTTAATTTTCTATTATATACTTGTTATATAGTGATATATTAATTAAGTTTTAATTTAAGTATATTAATATAGAAAATCCTTAAATGATATGTTATGTGATAATAATTATAAGAAGTTATAATCATGAGAAAATTATCATAATATAAAATAACTTATCATTTTAAATACTCATAGTCAAGATGTTTTGAGAAAGGATAGTATACATCTACTAAGACCAAAGTGCATATGTTCTCCAAATTGTGTGTAGTGTATTACTCATAACTCCTAGGGGCACAAAAAGGTTATGTACTTGTTGTTATTGGATAACTATGGAATGAATCGTCCAAGAGTTTCATGTTGGTTAATAACAACTATGTTAAATAGGAGATCTCAAGGTGATGATATTAAACTGTTCACTCCACTTGAGAAAACTATGGAATTATAATATAAATACTCCACTTTGATTATAGCTAAATCATGGCATAGTGGTCCATCAAGTAACTAAGTTGGGTCTATGTTGAAGCATTGGAAGTGAAACACTGTTCAATAGAGAATTTGTCTCTTCGTTTGTATGAGGCTTGTGTCATAGTCAAGTATAGTTAACCCAAAGGCAATATCTCTGGCCAAAGTAGTATAATTAATAAAAAATGTTATTATTAGACCAAGGACTTTATTTGTAGACTAACTGGATTGAATAAGAATGATATTGGAATCTTGACAAAAACCAAATTCTATAAATCCTAAAGTGATGTAGATTTGAAGAAGAGAATGTGTGTAAATGATCATTACTAAATGGTACTATTTAAAAAAGTGTAAAAATGGATTTTACCGAATTTTTTTAGAAATGACACCCAACTGGCTAAGGTGACATGTCAAAATTAATATTTGAATTGTTCAATATTGATCACTGGCTGAATTCACACCTTCGAGTCTCACAACTGCTTTTTTGAATTCTCTGAAAAACCATATGATTTAATTAGTTTATATAATTTTATAAATTAACTAATATTTAATAAATATTAGTTATATTTAATTTACTTAATATTTTGGATGTTGATAGTAATTATTTGGATGTACATATAAATGCAATATGTACACGAATCGATATATATTAAACATGCTTTAAATATAGTTAATTACTTAACATGATTTTTGGAAAATCAACTCATGTAGGAATACATGCTTTTCCAACTATGCATAAAATATAAAGTGGTTTTTCTTAATTGAAAATATATAATGATTAAAAGGGGAAGATTTTAAAATAAAGAATATGAAAGGTTTATATTCACCCATTAAGACAATCCCTCTTATTATATTTCCTTATTTTTCTTTATTCTTTTCCTTATCATACAAGGCCAAAAATTCCTAAAGCTATTTCTAAAAGTTATCAACTCCAAATCAATTTAGAATATTAAATAAAATAAAAGTTAGGTAGTTCATCCTTCTCTTGCAAAGTTAGGTGTGTGTAACGACCCTACCATTATACCCATATTATTAAAGAACATTACAAGTAATGTCGTCTAATAATACGAAGAATACGGTTGGCTAAGGGCGATTGAATATGAATATATCTTGTACTAACATTGATATGTCTTTATTACCTTTAGAGAATCTGAACTAAAATAAATTTAACGTACAAGGTATTATTACAAAGTAATAAACACACTAATTAAAAAGATTCAAAACAGTATATAATATAGATAAAACAGAATCAGAGTTACCGATCACAGTGGAATACTATACATCATATACATAATATACATAATAGAATGTGAGTCTACAAAATATCAGTATTAGATCCACATAATATATATACATCACATCCAAAAGTACTGTATCAGGTACACAATGAATATTAGATAATATACATGACACAAACTCCTAATGTCAATTATGAAGTAAACTAAAATAGTCAAAACAGTCTACTTCATTACTAGCCCAAGTTCAAGAGGTAAACGAGTCCTAGTACTTGTATAGTCTCGGCCTGACCTGGGTATTTTTAAAATAAACGAGTCAGACTATATCTAATAAAGAGATGAGATAATGATATCATAAACATATGACTTAAATTAAATACGCCATAATAAAAGTATGCCATAACAACGACCAAAATAAGGCATATTAACCAATCACCATTTCTTTAAATCCATATCAAGTATAAAATGGAATGTCATAAAAAACATGGCGATAAAAAATTAAAAATTCTCCAGAGCCCAAAAGATACTAAATATCTATCACAAAGTCTCTGAAGAAATAATCACCACTAATTAAATAATAACGGTAGTCAACTATCAGTGTGATACAGTGCAACACGGGGCCTAACTAAAATAAATAAACCTTGCTACATAGCGCAGTAGTCTAATGAAAAGAAATGGACTACCAGGTAAAAACCCCGACTCCTATCGATAAGAAACAGGTAGTCGTGTTTATGACAAAACTATGTGAATTTACCTAACATGTATAAATAGGTAAACATTGTCCAGCTGAAAATAAACCGATAGGCCTGCATATAACACTTGCCCAAAAATAGAAAAAGGCAGCCGTGTCATACCATAATAAACCTAACTAAAAGTAATAGGTCTGCCTACCCAAATCTAAGAACGTATCGACTCTCAAGTCGATAAAAATGAGTTATCGTCTCTCAGGGATCTATCAGCCTAAAATCCGAACACCCTAGGATAATATAACTCTAAGTGTATCTCACTTTCACTCTAGTAATCACTAGAATCTAACTAACTGTCCAATTCCAGAAAGTGAAATTCTAGTATTTACTGGAAGTTAGTAAATTCCACTCAAACTCTATTTAACAAATTATAATAATAAGTGAAAGAATTGTATGAAATGTCCCATACCAATCCGACAATTCAATCATTTATTAAAATTCTTTGTTTCATAGAAAATCACAAAATTTCAATAAAACCCGGATTTATAAGAAATAAAATAAAAGAAATTTTATTATTTTATTATTTTTATTTTTTAGGTAGCACTTTATAATAAATTATTTCATGAAAAGAGATATTCCAAAGCATATATAAGTAGGTTACATAAATGAAGAACACATGTAGGTCAAGTAAAACTATTTATTTATATATATAATACTATGTGAATAAAAGGTTTCAGGCTGCATAACCAAAGTATGAAAAAAAATTAAAAGCATCAGCAGTTTAAAATTTGTATATATGTTTTATGTAAAAGCTAAGCTACAAAATAAAAGCATGTATAGGAAAGCATATGCGACGAAAATTTGACAACTTATATATATGTTTTGAAAAGTTAGTCTACATGTTTCAAGGCTACATGCATTAGTAAGTTAGATATCTATATATTGAAAAGTAAAACTATGCTGACTCATATATACAAGCAACTGATTAAATTTCAAAATAAGAGTACTATCCTATATAACTAGTCTATTTAGACTATATATTTATAGGTAAGTAAACTTATATATAAATATTCAAAGTGAAGTTAGATCAAACTAGGCTCCTAAAAGATAACAAAGTCAAGTTACATAAATAAATGCATGTACAAATATAAAGCATGTACAGGCACTTTCACTAGAAAAGTTATAAGATGAAAACATACTCAGGCCATGCATGCCTATCAAGCAAGAATACTTGCTTGGTTATGTGAATTATAAATCAATAAAATAAAAGGAAAGTATAGGGATATATTTATGCAAATTATGCTCAAACATAACATGGCAGGGATGAAATTACAAGGCAAGAAAGCTTGCTTAAGATGGTAATTCTCAAGGCTACATAATAAAAAGAAAAGAAGCAAATGAACATATATAATCAAATTAAAATTCAATTCTTGCACTACGCTGGTATATGCATGCCCACCTTTTAATATTTCAAGATATACCTAATTAAATGCAAGTGTTGAATGTGACTTTTCTTCAAATCAAGGACAATGAAGGACATGTCCTATTATATTCAATTAAATAATTCATGTAGCTTGCAAACAAAATGTAAACTAAAAAATGAATACAAATGCAAGGAAGGCAGGGACGTACTCAACTGACAAGGAAGGGAGGCAAGGAGGTACGAAACTCATAGGGGAAATTTTGAAATCTGAAGTTAAGCTGATCAACTCATATTTGCTCAGTTCAATTAAACAGTACCCAATTTTCAGAAGTTAAATCATACTGATTCATTTCATTTTTTACTGATAAAATTATCCATTTTGCAAATCAATTTAAAAAAGTAAATCATCTTAGATCATAATTATAGTAGTGTGAGATTATTATCTCACCTTGAATTCAAAAAGAAAACGAGATGAACAAAATTTTATTAGGCGGAAACAACTATAGCACTGCTTCTTCTCAAACTCCAAAACTCCTCAAAACAGTCCCTGATCATCAAAAATTCAAAGATTAACAACTGAGTAAAAATACCAAATTGATGGTATCAATAGATGAGGAAGAAGCAAGGAATTCATACCTATTTAATTTGAGATTTACTAATTTTTGTTTGAATTCCTAAAATCAAAACTAGGGCTGAAAATTAGGTTTGCTTGCCCCTTTCATTCTGCTTAGTTTCCTGGAGAAGATACTTGAATAAATAACTAGTAGTTGAATTAGAAAATTGATTAAGGAATGAAGTTATAAGATTTACTAATGGGCTTGGATATGCTAAGCCTAAGTTTCTTAAGAAAAGGTTATTACATTATTTAGTTAAATTTACACTTAACTATACTTTCTAAACAAAAGAATTCTAACTAAAAGAAAAATAATTTAGAATCCTTTTCACTTTATTTTAAAAATCTTAAAATAAATAATATTATTACTTTTTGCCAAAATCCAAACCAACTTAAATAAAAATAAAATAAACATCAAATTTTAATTATTCTTTCCAAATCACAGTGTCGAAATGTCTCGTTGCAGTATTTTGGAACCTCTATTGATAACGTTGGCCAAACGCATCAACCAAAATTCTTAAAACTCTCAACGGACAAATTAACACAAATTATATCATAATTTTTTTTCCCTATTTTAATTTGAAATATTCTTTTAAAATGGAAAATTTCCAAACCAGTTATCCAAATTAAATTTACTTCTCAATTTAACTCTTTAAATTAACAATTAGAATTTATTAATCAATTATTTATTAGATAATTATTAATCGGGTTGTTAAAGACTCCCTCCCTTAAGAAATTGCATCCTCGCAAATTCCTATTTAGAAGGAATCTCTACAATGAATAATTAATCTAATTAATATTTAATGAATTATGTGACGACCGCCCATGACCCCTGCACCGAATCTAGAGATACTGCGCTGTAAAGTGTGCCAGGCGACCATGGACGATTGTTAGGGTAGATTAAAAACAACAGAATCTATCGTATAACTCACAGCGCATGGACAAAATACAATAGAACATATATATAGTGAAGCTTTACAGAATAAAATGCCATCATATAAAACTTCATAATAGTTGAATACAAGCACCCAAATAGCCAATACATCAAGCCTCACTACATAACACTCAGAGAATACAAAACAGCGGAACATCCAGTACATATAATAAGAAGATAATATGCAACCCTCCAGCTCGTCTTCGATATCAGCATCGTGAGAAGAGAACAACACCTGTCACCTGCTACCTAGTCTGCCCGTCCCAAAAATGGACGAACAGCCCAAGGCAATAAGAATTAAAACATAAAGCCTTGAGTCAGACAACAGTCTTAGTGAGCAGTAAATTAACTAACAACATACCAAAAGAGCATAAAGGAAAAGGAATAGGAATACAACCCTCCCACTCCAACCTCATTCTACAGTGATAGCCCCCAGACACACACTAAGCAGAAGCAAGCATAGCAAAGCATACAATTTAAAGTAAAACAATTATCACTCGAGTCAAGAGCGATGTTTTTCAAGTACAAATCCCAAGGTCTTAAACCAAGGTCAGATAAGCACCCAGGAAATACCGCTCTTGAGACCGAATGACGATACAACCAAACATCCATGACTCTGGCTATCACTGTTATCATTGCTTCGATACCACCGTTAATTGAATGACCGGCACCTTCTTTCAGCCGTCCGTCAAGGGCTAATGGAAACCCCGGTTCTAGACATAACTCCCGCACGTCGTCGCAGCCCGTGCCAAGGATTCTCGCAACTACCCAGAGTACTCGACCATCAACAGTTAGTCTTTTGGGCGTCCCCATGTACTCTTGCTTAGAGCATGCTAGAACCTTCAAAAACGATGAGATCTCAGCCTTCTAGTCATCCTCCTCGACGACTATTTTCATACTAGCTCAAGCGCCTCTCGAGCATCCATTATCCTCAAACTCGAATCATATCACCGAGTTACCAACGTGCTTGGAATGATCCCGTCTGGATTAGACCAAGTCTTCATCACATGATGCCTCGCTTCATTACATCCTCGCAAAGCCTCATCTCAACATCACATCATCAAATCTATGCATAAGAGCTTCATCATCCCGCTACATATGTCACGAGCAGCTTTCCCAATTCAAGAGCCTTTCCCTTAGCTTTTGAATCATCTTCGACCACCTTGTCTAAAACCCATCAACAATCATCTAATTCACGGCAATCAATCATGTCAAACATCAATCCAAGTAACCAAGCATTCAAATATAAGCAAAATGGACAATTATAACAATAATGGCAATTTCGTAATTAAGGAGTTGAAAGTCTAACAAGCATGAAAACATGAGAATTATCTCTACAACTTGATGAATGGACTTGCATAGGTTAATCATATACAAAAAAGGTTGTCAAATCATCATGAACAATGGATCTACATGGATCTACACTTAGGTTTACAAAAATGCATAGAAATCACTATTTTAACACCAAATCAAGCCAACAATCCGATCTACTCCTTTGGATCCGTGTGAGAGATAACCACCACTCACCAAATCACCTAAACAACCTCAAATCAACACGCTTCAGATCTGGACAGCGAAGGATCAAGCTTGATCTATCACGAATCCGCTTTAAACGAAGAAATCTCTCTTGAAAAGATGAAGATCTTCAATCTAAGCTCTTGAATCTTCAATCTTGATCTTCGATTTGGATGAAAGGAAGCACTAGATTAGAGTGGAGAAAAGAAGTGAAGAAGTGTAGAAGTCGAGCTCTCAAAATGGCAGCACTTCGTCGCTTCGAAATCCGGATCCCAAAAATGAAGCCAACCCCCTTCTATTTATAGGCAGAAAATCTCTTAAGTCGTAACTCGGTATTAGGTCGTTTCCGACCTACGACCTAAGACTCCCCTCCGACCTAAGTCCGACGACTTAACAACTCACGACCTATCAGAACTTCACTCTGCGCGACATAACCATCTCCGATCTAACAGGCCATACCCATACGACCTAACAATGTCGCGACTTAAGCTCCTCCGACCTATGACTTGGAAAAATACTATGACCTACCAGCCAATCTCCTAAGTCGGTCATGACTTAACACATAGGCTACGACTTAACACTAAGCCAAAACCCAGCGACCTACGACTTAACAGGTAGTCTACAACCTACGACTTATAACTTAGCAGGGCTTCCGACCTAACAGATAAATAGGTTACGACCTAACTGGGTATACGACTTACGACTTAAGAGGCAACCCATTCTACGACTTAACGAACAAAGCACCCCATAGGTCGCTTACGACCTAACTACTAAAACACACACGACCTAACAACTTTCTAAGCTACGACCTACGACTTACAAAAACCTTGCGACCTAACAACTTAGCACCCACGCGACCTAACAGTGTTACGACCTACCACTCAACTCTTAGGTCGCTCACTGCTGCCCCAGCTTCCTTAGGTCGTTGCCGACCTAACTATATACTAGGTCGCTAACTCGCTAACCACTAAGTCGTAAGTTCCTTAGCTCGCGCTTCCCTTAGGTCGCTAACATTCTATAGGTTGTCCAAAACTAACTCGCGACCTAAACCACTACGCAACCTAACTGCTGGTCCTTCTTAGGTCGTTACCGACCTATCCCTTAGGTCGCTCAAAACCCTTAACTCGCCCGAAACCCTTAAGTCTCCTATCTCTTAGGTCGTCTACGACCTAAACCCTTACCATCCATCATACGACCTAACTCCAAATCTTTAGGTCGCCAACCCCAACATCCTTAACTCGGTTACGACTTAGGACTTAAGCTCAGGACGACTTATCACAAATGCGACCAAACATCAACTGTTTAACGATGTTTCGATCCGTAAAATACGGGTCGTTACATTCTCTCCCCCTTAGGAATTTCGCCCCCGAAATTCCAAGCAAACAAAGCAATCAAAGACTATTCTGTACGCCTACCATCCATAGCAATCAACAAACCATGCATCCAATTCTAGCTTAGCGTACAGAATTCTAAAATTAGAACAAGTTACAATTTCGTTAGATGACACGACACCTTAGGGCCATACCTTGAAGAGTTCAGGATGAGCTGCCTTTATCCCCTCTTCCACCTCCCACGTACAGTCGTTATCATCATCACTCCATTGTATCTTGAGCAACTTAACTACCTTCCTCCTAAGCTGTTTCGTGTCGGTTTCAACAACACGAAGCGGCTTACGAGGTCTTCGATCGACTGGATTAACTTCTAAATCTTCACAGCTATCAGCAAAAACCACAGTATTCGAGTCGTGCACATACTTCCGTAGATATGATACATGAAAAACATTGTGCACACTCGACATCTTCTCAGGTAACTCCAATCTATAGGCGAGCTTTCCAATTCGCTCGATGATCGGGAATGATCCAACAAATCTCGGAGTCAATTTTCCTTTCTTCCCGAATCGAATAACATTCTTCAGTGGAGAAATCTTCACAAAAACCATATCACCTACGTCGAACTCCAAATCCTTACGACGCTTATCAGCATAACTCTTCTGACGGTCTTGGGCTGCTTTCATTCGTTGCCGAATGATCTCTATACAATCTGAAGTCTGCCGAATCATCTCTGGCCCAAGTATCAGCTTTTCTCCAGTTTCCAACCAACATGTCGGAGAGTTACATGGTCTTCCATACAATGCCTCATAGGGTGCCATACCAATGCTTGACTGGTAACTGTTGTTGTATGCAAACTCCACCAAATGAAGGTGATCTTCCCATGATCCTCCGAAATCCAAAACACAAGCTCTGAGGAGATCTTCGAAAACTCGGTTGACTCTCTCGGTCTGACCATCTGTTTGAGGGTGATAAGCTGTACTCAAACACAACTCGGTTCCCAAAACTTCCTGGAAGCTCTTCCAAAATCCACTAGTGAACAATGGATCTCGATCGCTCACTATACTCTTCGGAATACCATGGAATCGAACTATCCACTTAACATACAACTCAGCCAACTTTGATGCAGTCCTAGTCGATCGAACAGGAATGAATCTCGTGCTCTTAGTTAGACGATCTACAATGACCCAAATCCCTTCATTTCCCGTTCTTGTTCTAGGTAGTCCATCAATAAAATCCATCGATATCTGCTCCCACTTCCATGTAGGAACTTCTAATGGCTGAAGCAATCCACTTGGCTTCTTCTGTTCGGCTTTCACCAACTGGCAGTTCATACACTTGGAAATAAAATTTCCAACATCCTTCTTCATACCTTCCCAGTAGTTGGTTCTCTTCATATCCCGATACATCTTATTTCCACCTGGATGAATTATCAACTTCGAGTGATGACTTTCCTTCAGAACTTCATTCCTCAATTCATCTATATCGGGAACAACTAGTCGTCCTTGCTTTCGAAGCCAACCCTCTCGATCGACCTCGAATCCTTTATCCTTTTCTGGATCCAATCCAGATTCCAATTCACGGATAATCTTGACAATCTTATCGTCTCGCTTTTGGCTCTCGCTAATCCTTTCCACAAGAGAAGGTCTTATCGATAAGTTTGCCAACATCTCAGGTTCCAATTCACATCTAGGCCTGAAGTCAAATCCAGCTAAATACTCGAGACTCTTCCATTCTGAAAACATGGCTCCCAATCCTGCATGTCTTCGACTTAATGCATCTGCCACTACGTTACCTTTTCCCGGAGTATAAGCTATACCAAAATCATATGATGCTAAAAACTCTAGCCAACGTTGCTGCCGAAGATTCAAATCCTTTTGGGAGAAAAGATACTTCAACGACTTATGATCCGTAAACAACTCGAATCGAACTCCCAACAGATAATGTCTCCACATCTTCAGAGCAAATACAATCGCCGCTAACTCCAAATCATGAGTCGGGCAATTCCTTTCATGCGGCTTCAGTTGTCGACTTGCATACGCAACAACTTTATCTCTCTGCATCAGCACTGCTCCAAGTCCAGTACCACATGCGTCGGTGTAAACCACCATCTCATCATTCCCACTCGGAATAGTCAAAACAGGAGCACTTGTCAATCTCTCTTTCAGGATTCCGAAAGCTTGCTCACACTTAGCATCCCAACTGAACACTTGGTTCTTCTTCATCAATCCTGTTAATGGTGCAGCTATCTTGGAGAAGTCTTTGATAAACCGTCGATAATATCCTGTTAATCCAAGAAAACTTCTCACATCAGATGCATTCTTAGGTCTAACCCAATCCTGGATTGCTGCCACCTTAGCGGGATCAACCGCTATTCCATTTCCAGAAATCACATGGCCTAAGAACCTCACTTCACTCTTCCAGAAGTGACACTTCGAAAACTTAGCCTTCAGCTGATGTTTCCGTAAGATTTCCAAAACAATACGCAAGTGTGTCTTGTGCTCTTCT
The DNA here is from genome assembly GCA_030737815.1 of Allium fistulosum. Lineage (NCBI taxonomy): Eukaryota > Viridiplantae > Streptophyta > Magnoliopsida > Asparagales > Amaryllidaceae > Allium > Allium fistulosum. Next base: position 788,649,201 of record CM060903.1, read on the forward strand.
TCAGTTCTGGAATAAATCAGAATATCATCCACGAACACAAGTACGAACTTGTTCAACTGATCTTTGAACACTCTATTCATAAGATCCACAAAATATGCTGGCGCGTTAGCCAATCCAAACGGCATTACCAACCACTCAAAGAAACCCGATGGTGTCCGAAAAGCAGTCTTCGGCACACTATCCTTAGCTACTCTCAACTGGTGAAATCCCATTGCCAAATCCATCTGAGAAAACACCTTAGCTTCGTGAAGCTGATCAAACAAGTCATCTATCCTCGGCAATGGATACTTGTTCTTCTTAGTCACCTTATTCAGCTCACGATAATCCACACACAATCTCAATGACCCATCTGCCTTGGTTGCAAACACAACTGGTGCACCCCACTCGGACACACTACGCTGAATGAATCCTTTCTGCAAAAGATCATCAACTTGCACCCTCAACTCCTGCTGTTCCCTAGGCGCCATCTGTCTAAGAGGCATCACAACAGGTCTGGCTCCTTCAACTAGATCTATACGAAACTCGATCTCTCTATGCGGCGGCAACCCTTTGACTTCGTCAAAGACATCCTCGAATCCATTAGCGATCGGCACTGATGACAGTCCATCCCGTGGAACAACTAGCGAATACATGAAGCTCATGAAGACGCCTTCCTCATGCTTACATCGTATCACAATCTTTCGCCCCTCCACATTCTCGACTGTCACCTCCAGCTTCTCACAATCAACCTTAGCCGCATACTTCCTAAGCCAGTCCATACCCAAAATAATTCCGAACCCCGCAAAGTTCAGAACAAAGCAATCACAAACAAAAGAGCAACCATGACTCGATACAACTAGACCACGGCATAACATACACAAACAAGACGAACCCCCAACTGGATTAGTCACAATCAATGGCCTATCAACAATATCCGGTTCCAGACCTAACCGGCCTACAAGTTCACTACAAACAAACGAATGCGACGCTCCAGTATCAAACAGAACTCTAACTGGAACACCCCATAGGAAAAGAGTACCTTGAACAACCACGCTCTTTCCTTTCTCTTCAGCGGTAGGAGCTTTTGAAGACGACGGAACAACTCCCAAAGCATAAGCTTGCACAATCTGCATGTCCTTCTGTGGTTCTGGACAATTCTTCCTGATATGCCCCGGTTTGTCACAGTTGTGACACTTCATCGGTTCCTTCGGATTCTTACAATCCCTGGCGACATGGCCCTTCTGCTGACAATTGTAGCAAATCACTTCAACCTTCTGCTTCCTCTGGCCACCCTTCCCCTTTTGCTGCTGCTGCTTCCTTTTCTTGTTTCCACTCTGCTAGGGTTTAGACTCTTCCCTGGTCGCAGCAACAACAGATCCTTCCTTAGGAAACAGATTCTCGTGTCTGAGAGCTTCCTCCACAAGCTTCTTAAATGAATCGTCCAAATGATCCATCAGTCTTGGAGCCTGAACTTGATCTCCAACATCTACTGATGGCCCCGGGGCTGACATCCTTCTCATGATCGAAGTCATCATGGTTTCAAACATAGCAACATAATCAGCAGCCCCTTCAGTAGTACGGCCTTCCCTAGCAGCTGGTCTCCCTCTTCGACTCATTCTCAATATCTATAAAAAGGAATGATCAGAACATCTAGAGAAACAACTGCATAAAGGACTAACTTACTGCTAAACTACTATATTATATATAGTAATCATCCATCAAAATACAATTACGTCTCTCATACGTAGTTACGTCAACGAGCGTTGGGTAAAATCGATTAACCAATGCTCTGATACCAAATGTGACGACCGCCCATGACCCCTGCACCGAATCTAGAGATAGTGCGCTGTAAAGTGTGCCAGGCGACCATGGACGATTGTCAGGGTAGATTAAAAACAACAGAATCTATCGTATTACTCACAGCGCATGGACAAAATACAATAGAACATATATATAGTGAAGCTTTACAGAATAAAATGCCATCATATAAAACTTCATAATAGTTGAATACAAGCACCCAAATAGCCAATACATCAAGCCTCACTACATAACACTCAAAGAATACAAAACAGCGGAACATCCAGTACATATAATAAGAAGATAATATGCAACCCTCCAGCTCGTCTCCGATATCAGCATCGTGAGAAGAGAACAGCACCTGTCACCTACTACCTAGTCTGCCCGTCCCAAAAATGGACGAACAGCCCAAGGCAATAAGAATTAAAACATAAAGCCTTGAGTCAGACAACAGTCTTAGTGAGCAGTAAATTAACTAACAACATACCAAAAGAGCATAAAGGAAAAGGAATAGGAATACAACCCTCCCACTCCAACCTCATTCTACAGTGATAGCCCCCAGACACACACTAAGCAGAAGCAAGCATAGCAAAGCATACAATTTAAAGTAAAACAATTATCACTCGAGTCAAGAGCGATGTTTTTCAAGTACAAATCCCAAGGTCTTAAACCAAGGTCAGATAAGCACCCAGGAAATACCGCTCTTGAGACCGAATGACGATACAACCAAACATCCATGACTCTGGCTATCACTGTTATCATTGCTTCGATACCACCGTTAATTGAATGACCGGCACCTTCTTTCAGCCGTCCGTCAAGGGCTAATGGAAACCCCGGTTCTAGACATAACTCCCGCACGTCGTCGCAGCCCGTGCCAAGGATTTTCGCAACTACCCAGAGTACTCGACCATCAACAGTTAGTCTTTTGGGCGTCCCCATGTACTCTTGCTTAGAGCATGCTAGAACCTTCAAAAACGATGAGATCTCAGCCTTCTAGTCATCCTCCTCGACGACTATTTTCATACTAGCTCAAGCGCCTCTCGAGCATCCATTATCCTCAAACTCGAATCATATCACCGAGTTACCAACGTGCTTGGAATGATCCCGTCTGGATTAGACCAAGTCTTCATCACATGATGCCTCGCTTCATTACATCCTCGCAAAGCCTCATCTCAACATCACATCATCAAATCTATGCATAAGAGCTTCATCATCCCGCTACATATGTCACGAGCAGCTTTCCCAATTCAAGAGCCTTTCCATTAGCTTTTGAATCATCTTCGACCACCTTGTCTAAAACCCATCAACAATCATCTAATTCACGGCAATCAATCATGTCAAACATCAATCCAAGTAACCAAGCATTCAAATATAAGCAAAATGGACAATTATAACAATAATGGCAATTTCGTAATTAAGGAGTTGAAAGTCTAACAAGCATGAAAACATGAGAATTATCTCTACAACTTGATGAATGGACTTGCATAGGTTAATCATATACAAAAATGGTTGTCAAATCATCATGAACAATGGATCTACATGGATCTACACTTAGGTTTACAAAAATGCATAGAAATCACTATTTTAACACCAAATCAAGCCAACAATCCGATCTACTCCTTTGGATCCGTGTGAGAGATAACCACCACTCACCAAATCACCTAAACAACCTCAAATCAACACGCTTCAGATCTGGACAGCGAAGGATCAAGCTTGATCTATCACGAATCCGCTTTAAACGAAGAAATCTCTCTTGAAAAGATGAAGATCTTCAATCTAAGCTCTTGAATCTTCAATCTTGATCTTCGATTTGGATGAAAGGAAGCACTAGATTAGAGTGGAGAAAAGAAGTGAAGAAGTGTAGAAGTCGAGCTCTCAAAATGGCAGCACTTCGTCGCTTCGAAATCCGGATCCCAAAAATGAAGCCAACCCCCTTCTATTTATAGGCAGAAAATCTCTTAAGTCGTAACTCGGTATTAGGTCGTTTCCGACCTACGACCTAAGACTCCCCTCCGACCTAAGTCCGACGACTTAACAACTCACGACCTATCAGAACTTCACTCTGCGCGACATAACCATCTCCGATCTAACAGGCCATACCCATACGACCTAACAATGTCGCGACTTAAGCTCCTCCGACCTATGACTTGGAAAAATACTATGACCTACCAGCCAATCTCCTAAGTCGGTCATGACTTAACACATAGGCTACGACTTAACACTAAGCCAAAACCCAGCGACCTACGACTTAACAGGTAGTCTACAACCTACGACTTATAACTTAGTAGGGCTTCCGACCTAACAGATAAATAGGTTACGACCTAACTGGGTATACGACTTACGACTTAAGAGGCAACCCATTCTACGACTTAACGAACAAAGCACCCCATAGGTCGCTTACGACCTAACTACTAAAACACACACGACCTAACAACTTTCTAAGCTACGACCTACGACTTACAAAAACCTTGCGACCTAACAACTTAGCACCCACGCGACCTAACAGTGTTACGACCTACCACTCAACTCTTAGGTCGCTCACTGCTGCCCCAGCTTCCTTAGGTCGTTGCCGACCTAACTATATACTAGGTCGCTAACTCGCTAACCACTAAGTCGTAAGTTCCTTAGCTCGCGCTTCCCTTAGGTCGCTAACATTCTATAGGTTGTCCAAAACTAACTCGCGACCTAAACCACTACGCAACCTAACTGCTGGTCCTTCTTAGGTCGTTACCGACCTATCCCTTAGGTCGCTCAAAACCCTTAACTCGCCCGAAACCCTTAAGTCTCCTATCTCTTAGGTCGTCTACGACCTAAACCCTTACCATCCATCATACGACCTAACTCCAAATCTTTAGGTCGCCAACCCCAACATCCTTAACTCGGTTACGACTTAGGACTTAAGCTCAGGACGACTTATCACAAATGCGACCAAACATCAACTGTTTAACGATGTTTCGATCCGTAAAATACGGGTCATTACAAATTATCAAAGAGAGAAAAGAATTTACCAGACTCACGCCTCAGAAAATAACTCAGGATGAATCTGCTGCATATACTCGTGAGTCTCCCAAGTATAATCCTTGGGATTCCCAAACCATTGCACCTTTACTAGCGAAGCTTCCTTATTTCTGAGCTGTGTGACCTCTGTTGCCACTATCTGCACATGCATATGAGCATAAGTCAGGTCAGGAGAAACCTCAAGTTCCTCTATCAGCAAGGGCTCTAAAACTGACTCAGAATCTCTAAGACACTTTCGAAGCTGAGATACATGGAATACATCATGTATTCTGGATAGATGATCAGGTAGAACAACACGATATGCCACAGTACCAATGCGCTCAGTAATAGGATACAGTCTAATGAACTGTGGAGCTAATTTCTTGGCAGTGCTGAATCGCGTTACTCCTTTCAGTGGAGATACTCATACAAAAACAAGATCTCCAAAAGCATACTCCAAGTCCTTTCTCCTCTGATCTGTATAAGACTTCTACCTACTCTACGCTTCCTTCATTCTCTACCTGATAATTTCTATTTTCTCTGAAGCTTCTCTAATAGAATCTGGCCCAAGTACATATCTATCTCCCACCTCTAACAAACAAGATGGAGAACGGCATGGTCTTTCATATAATGCTTCGAAAGGAGCCATACCGATACTCGACTGAAAGATGTTATTGTAGGAAAATTATACTAAATAGATATGATCAATCCAACTACCTCCAAAATCTAATATGCAAGTATGAAACAAATCCTCAACAACTTTATTAACTCACTCTATTTGACCATCCATCTGAAGATGATAGGCAATACTTAGATTCAGCTTAGTACCCAATGCAGTCTGAAGACTCTTATAGAATCTGCTGGTGAATAACGGATCTCGATCACTCATAATGGCACTAGGAACGCCATGTAGCCTGACCACCTCTTTAATATACAGCTTCGCCAGATAAGGCGTTGTTCTGGTTGACTTTACTGGAATAAAATGAGCTAATTTAGTCAACCTATCAACAATAACCCAAAGACTATCATGTCCGCTCTTTGAATGAGGTAATCCATATAAAAAATCCATGGATACCTATAATTGAAATTACCAAATCAATTTATATTGGAAATAAATATGAACTCATTAAAATTCTAAGCCCACATTTACCTGATCCCACTTCCCTATTGGAACCTCTAATGGTTGTAGAAGTCCGCTAGGTCTCTAGTGTTCAGCTTTAACAAGCTGACATGTCATGCAACGCTTCACAATATTCCCCACATCACGCTTCATCCCCTCCCAGAAATACAGCCTCTTCATATCAATATACATCTTGCTGCTTCCTGGGTGGATAGTATATCTAGATCGATGAAAATCGTCCATGATATCCTTATGGAGTGTATCAGTATCAGGCACTACTAGCCTACCATGCCTTCGAAGATAACCTCTACTATCAACTGTATACTCAATCACTTCCTGACTGCCACTATAACACAACTGGAAAAGATCAGTCAGAGAAGAATCTTGCTTCTGAGCATCTGCTATACGGTGTAATATAGATGGATGCGCTTCTAAACCAGTGAGCACCAAATCTGATCTCAAATCTAGGCTTCTACCTCGGATATCACATATATATAAATTTTTTAAATCCTTCCACTCCAGCATCATCATAGAAACAATTTCTAGATGCTTACGGCTAAGAGCATCAGCTACACGATTCCCTCTTCCAGGAGTATACTGAATCTCAACATCATATGCAGCTAAAAACTCTAACCACCTCTGTTGTCTCATATTCAGATCTTTTTAAGAAAATAAATATTTTAATGATTTATGATCCATATATAAGATGAACTTCAATCCTAGAAGATAGTGATGCCAGATCTTAAGTGCAAAAACAATAGCTGCCAGCTCTAGATCATGAGTAGCATACCGAATCTCATTTGCTCTAAGCTATTTAAAAGCATAAACAACTACTCTATCTCTCTACATAAGAACTGCTCCTAGTCTCGATCCACAAGTGTCAGTATAAACCACCAAATCCTTATTCCCATTAGGAACAATAAGAATAGGTGCAAGAAGATCTTTGAGCTTCTTAAAAGCTGATTCACACTTATGTATCCATTGGAATTTTACATTCTTTCTGGTCAATGTAGTGAGAGGGAGAATCACTTTTGAGAAATCTCTAATAAAATGCCGGTAATAACCAGCTAAGCCGAGAAAACTCCTAATCTCAGTAATGGTCTATGGTCTCTTCCAGTCCTGAATTGCTTCAATTTTAGAAGGATTGACTAAACTACCTTCACCAGAAACTATGTGCCCCAAAAACTTCACATGTTGCTGCTAAAAATGGCATTTCGAGAATTTTTCTTTCAACTCATTCTTTTTCAATGTCTCTAAAACAATTTTGAGGTGTTCAACATGCTCCTCCTCAGATTTGGAACATACCAGAATATCATCAATAAATACCACTAGAAATTTATTAAGATACTCTTGAAAAACTCGATTCATCAGGTCAACGAAATATGCAGGCGCATTCGTTAACCCGAAAGGCATCACTAACCATTCATAAGATCCATATCTAGTTCGAAAAGCTATAAGAGGAATGCTATCCTCTGCTACCCTAAGCTGATGAAATCCGGTAGCTAGGTCAAGCTGAGAAAAGACCCTAGCACCACATAACTGATCGAACATATCATCAACCCTAGGCAGTGGATAACGATTTTTAATAGTAAGCAATTTCAGTTTTCGATAATCAATACAAAGCCGAAGAGTACCATCTGCCTTCTTCATAAATAATATGGCTATACCTCATAGAGAACTACTGGATTGAATCAACTGCTTGGATTCTAGTTCTGTCAACTGTTTAACCAACTCTTTGTTTTCCCTAGCTGATATTCTGGTAGGAGGACAACTAAAAGGCCGAGCTCCAGGAACAAGATCAATCCTGAACTCAATAGCTCTCTTGAGTGGCAATCCCAAGATAGGCTCAAAAACACTTGGAAAAGCAGAAATAACTAGAATTTGAGAGATCTCTTCTTTAATTGAAGATTCTAAGGCATACAAAGAAACATATGGGGTTGAAATAGCGTCATCGATAGCTACAGTAACTTGCTCTCCAAATTTAGGATGTCGAAGAAGTGTAATTCTCTCAGGACATAAAATATGAGCCTCATATAAAGATAACCAATCCATCCTCAATATTATACCGAAACCCAAGGACTGAATAACATAAAGATCAGCAAAGAAAGATATGCTACTCAAAATAATTTCCACATGATCAAAACGCAAACTGAGAGTTACAGATCCCCCATTAGGATTAGCAATCCTCAGAAAAGTAACAAGACAAACAGAATCCAATGAAGTAGAGTCTACGAGATCCTTCAATACAAACGAATGAGAAGCACTCGTATCGAAAAGAACCCGTATTTGTAAACCTCTAAATAAAATCATGCCTTGTAAAACAGAAGAAGATATACCTCTCAACTGCTGCTGCTGAGCTGAACCACCCGTTGAACTAACTGCATTCACCTGACCCTTGTTCTTCTTAGCTAGCTTACGACAAGATGAAATCAAGTGCCCTAGATTTCTACAATAACCACAAACTATCTGAAGGTGCAGAAGGTGCAGAAGGTGCAGAAGATGTCTGGGGGGATTTAGTGAAATCCCTAGAAAAATGACCCTGCTCTCCACAGTTATAGCATGAACCCTTTCCTGAACTAGAACACAGATTTCCACTCTTTCCCTTCTTGCCCTGAAACCCTTTCTTGCCTTTGTTACAAGGCGACGTCCTCTTCTGAGAAGAACTGGGTTGAATCTCAGCAGCTTTATTCCCGTCACTATCCCTTTCTGCCTCTTCAAAGCATAGTGCCGAATGGACGAGAGACTCAAAGGATACATCTAACTGAAGCAATAGAACCTTCCTCAATGGCTTGCTCAATCCATATATAAACTTTTGATTTTTCTTTCTTGGAGTATTGACAAAGTTTAAGCCATACTTGGAAACGCCTCAAACGTTGCCACATACTCCATGACTGACATCTGATCCTGCCTAAGATCAAAAAATCTCCTAGCCATCGCCTCTCTCTGCATTTGGTAGAAACTTTAATTCAAATCGATATCTGAACTGAACCCATGTACGTGGTGCATCTATAGTATCTGCCTCCATAAATCATACCAGTCCAAGGCTCTCTCCTGTAACTGACTGGCTACTACACGAACTCTCTGAACATCCCCAAGCTCTATACTAGATAAAATACGCTCGCAAGTCTTCAACCATGCCTGAACCTCTCCAATAGATTCAGTCCCTTTGAAAGGTCTACCGCCTAGCCTTTCGAAATCACTACGCAGATGGGCGAAATCAGAATGAGCTGGCTAAGCACCAAGAGCCTGAGTCTGGGCAGTCTAAACCATCACATCAATCTGCTCAGGAGTCAAATTCACTCCTCTTGTACCAAGACCACCAGTTGATCCTGTAGTAGCTCTAGGAGGTCTACCACCAGGCATGACTCAAAACTGCACATTCAATTTCTAGATTAGAAACATACTCCTATAATATATATAGAATATTTGTACTTAAAGAAGTTTTCAAATACGACCCTATAATCATTTTATATTCTTATCCATAATAATTAAATGGATTACTAACTACCACATACCAAAGGGACGGGACTCTAGATCACCTAGGTTTAGATCTCGACTCCATATTCTACAACGTTCTGAATCCAGCTCTAATACCAAGCTGTAATGACCCCACCATTATACCCATATTATTAATGAACATTACAAGTAATGTCGTCTAATAATACGGATAATACGGTTGGTTAAAGGCGATCGAATGTGAACATATCTTTTACTAACACTGACACGTCTTTATTACCTTTAGAGGATCTTATCTAAAAAAATTGGCGTGTACAATATTATTACAAAATAATAAACACACCAATTAAAAAGATTCAAAACAGTATATAATATAGATAAAACAGAATCAGAGTCAAAGATCACATCAGAATACTATACATCATATACATAATAGAATGTGAGTCTAAAAATATCACTACTAGACCCACAAAAAATATATACATCACATCCAAAAGTAATGTATCAGGTACAAAATGACTACTAGATAATATACATGACACAAACCCCTAATGTCAATATATACAAGTATGAAGTAAACTAAAAAGTCAAAATAGTTTACTTCATTGCTAGCCCAAGATCCAGAGGTCAACGAGTCCTAGTACCTATAGAGTCTCGGCCTGACCCAAGTATTTTTATAATAAACAGGTCAGACTATATCTAATAAAAAGATGAGATAATGATATTGTAAACATATGAATTAAATTAAATAAGCCATAATAAAAATATGCCAAAACAACGACCAAAATAAGGTATAGTAACCAATCACCATTTCTTTAAATCCATATCAAGTATAAAATGGAATGTCATCAAAAACATGGCGACAACAAATTAAAAATTCTCCAGAGCCAAAAAAGTACTAAATATCTATCCCAAAATCTCTGAAGAAATAATCACCACTAATAAATAAATAATGGTAGTCAACTATCAGTGTGATATAGTGCGATATGGGGCCTAACTAAAATATATAAACCTTGCCACATGGCGCAATAATCTAACGAAAAGAAATAGACTATCAGGTAAAAACCCTGACTCCTGATGATAAGAAATAGGTAGTCGTGTTTATGACAAAACTATGTGAATTTACCTAACGAGTATAAATCGATAAACATTGTCCAACTGTAAAATAAACTGATAGGCCTGCATATAACACCTGCCCAAAAATAGAAAAGGGCAGCCATGTCATACCGTAATAAACCTAACTAAAAGAAATAGGTCCGCCTACCGCAAATCTAAGAATGTATCAACTCTCAGGTCGATAAAAATGATTTATCTTTGGTTAGGGATCTATTGGCCTGAAATCCAAACATCCGAAGATAATATAACTCTAAGTGTAGCTCACTTTCACTCTAGTAATCACTAGAATCTAACTAACTGTCCCATACCAGAAGGTGAAATTCTAGTATTTACTGAAAGCTAGTAAATTCCACTTAAATTATATTTAATTTTTTTAATAATAAGCGAAATAATTGTATGAAATGTCCCATACAAATCCGACAATACAATCATTTATTAAAATTTTGTTTCATAGAAAATCATAAAGTTTTAATAAAACCCCAAATTCATAAGAAATAAAATAAATGAAATATTATTATTTTATTATTATTATTATATTTTTTGGTATCACTTTATAATAAAAGATTTCATGAAAAGAGACATTTCAAAGCATGTATAAGTAGGTCACATAAATGAACAACACATGTAGGTCAAGTCAAACTATTTTTATATATATATATATATATATATATATAATACTATGTGAATAAAAGGTGTCAGGCTGCATAATCAAAGTATGAAAAATAAAACTAAAAGCATCAGCAGTTCAAAATTTGTATATATTTTTTATGTAAAAGCTAAGCTACAAAATAAAATCATGTATAGAAAAGCATGTATAGTGAAAATTTGAAAACTTATATATATGTCTTGAAAAGTTAGTCTACATGTTTCAAGGCTACAGGCATTAGTGAGTTAGGCATATGTATATTGAAAAGTAAAACTAGGCTGACTCATACATACAGGCAATTGATTAAATTTCAAAATAAGAGTACTATCCTATATAACTAGTCAATTTAGACTACATATTAATAGGCAAGTAAACATATATATAAATATTCAAAGTGAAGTCAGATCAAGCTAGGCTCCTAAAAGATAATAAAGTCAAGTTACATAAATAAATGCATGTACAAATATCAAGCATGTATAGGCACTTTCATTAGCAAAGTTATAAGCTGAAAACATACTCAGGCCATGCGTACCTATCAAGCAAGAATATTGCTTGGTTATGTGAATTATAAAGCAATAAAATAAAAGGAAAGTATAGGGATATATTTATGTGAATTATGCTCAAACACAACATGGTAGGGACAAAATTATAAGGCAAGAAAGCTTGCTTAAGAGGGTAATTCTCAAGGCTACATAATAAAAAGAAAAGAAGTAAATGAACATACATAATCAAAGAAAATTCAATCCTTACTCTAAACTAGTATATGCGTGCCCATTGTTTAATATGTCAGGCATGTACCTAATTAAATGCAAGTGTTGAATATGACGTTTCTTCAAAATAAGTACAATGAAGGACGTGTCCTTTTATATTCAATTAAATAATTCATGTAGCTTGCAAACAAAATGTAAACTAAAAAATGAATACAAATGTAAGGAAGGTAGGACGTACTCAACTGACAAGGTAGGGAGGTACGAAACTCATAGGGGAAATTTCGAAATATGAAGTTAAGCTGTTCAACTCATATTTGCTCAGTTCAATTAAACAGTACCCAATTTCCAAAAGTTAAATTATACCGATTTATTTCATTTTTTTACTGCTCAAATTATCCATTTTGAAAATCAATTTAAAATAGTAATTCATCTCAGATCATAGATATAGTAGTGTGAGATTATTATCTCACCTTGAATTCGAAAAAGAAAAGGAGATGAACTAAATTTTATTAGGTTGAAACAACTATAGCACTGCTTCTTCTCAAACTCCAAAACTCCTCAAAACAGCCCCTAATCCTAAAAAATTCAAAGATTGCTAATTGAATAAAAATACCAAATTGATGGTATCAATAGATAGAGGAAGAAGCAAGGAATTCATACCTATTTAATTTGAGATTTAGTGATTTTGTCTTGAATTCCTAAAATCAAAACTAGGGCTGAAAATTAGGTTTGCTTACCTCTTTCATTCTACTTAGTTTCCTGGAGAAGATACGTAAATGAATAAGCAGTAGTTGAATTAAAAAATTGATTAAGGAATGAAGTTATAAGATTTACTAATGGGCTTGGTTATGCTGAGCCCAAGTTTCTTAAGAAAAAGTTATTACATTATTAAATTAAATTTGCACTTAACTGAACTTTCTAAACAAAAGAATTCTAACTCAAAGAAAATTAACTCAGAACCCTTTTCATTTTATTCTAAAAATATTAAAATAGATAATATTATTACATTTTGCTAAAATCTAAACCAACTTAAACAAAGATAAAATAATCATCAAATTTTAATTATTCTTTCCAAATCGCGTTGTCCAAATGTCTCGTTGCAGTGTTTTAGGAATCCATATCGATAACGTTGGTCAAACGCGTTGACCAAAATTCTTAAAACTCTCAACGGACAAATTAACACAAAATATATCATAAATTTTTTCCCCTATTTTAAATTGAAATCTTCTTTTAAAATGGATAAATTCCAAACCAATTATCCAAATTAAATTTACTTCTCAATTTAACTCTTTAAATTAACAATTAGAATTTATTAATCATTTATTAATTAGATAATTATTAATCGGGTTATTACAGTGTGGATTGACTTAGAGATTTAAGGAGAAATCTCAAATTAATGTGTTACAAAGGGCAAGACTTTTCCAGTTTAATTCTTTTATTTTATTTTATTTATTCATGATGTTTAACCCTGACCAAATTCATATATATGTGTATATAGGTTGCTACTTATTAAAACTAGTTGAAACTCTTGGTATGCCCTAAAGGCAATTCTGTAATTTACTGTATATTGTTAAATCTGTAATAAAATATCATTTGAAATAAATGGTGTTTTTCTTTCTATTATATTCTTGTCATACTATGTTACGTTAATTAATTATTTAATTAAAATATATTTAATGGAAAATACATAAACATTATGTTATGTTATAGTAATTACAATGTTAATATGAGAAATTTATCATGTTAAAATAACATAGTGTTTTAAATATTCCTAATCAAGATGTACTGAGTAAAGATATCGATACATCCCTTGAGGCTACAGTACGTAAGGCTCTCCAAATGCTAAGCAGTGTATTACTCATGGTTGAAGGAGACAGCAAGGGGTTACATATTGATAGTTATTAGATAATTATGGAATGACTTGCTGAAGATTTTTTTTGTTGGTTAATATAACTGAGCTCAAACAGAGAATCTCAAAGTGTTGATATTACACAGTTCTCTTGACTTCAGAATACCATTGAACTTCAATATAAGCACTCCACTTTGATTATAATTAAAGAAGGCACAACGTCCAGCTAATGACTATAGTTGGGTCTGAGTTTAACATTAAAAGTAAAACACTATTCAATAGAAAATTCATCTCCTCGATATATGTGGTTAGTATCATGGTCAGCTGTAGTCAACTTAAAGTCAAAGTCTTTGTCCAGAGTAGTTCGATTAATAATAATTGTTATTATTGAACCAAGTACTTTATGTTTGGATTGAACAAGCTAAATGTGGATGATATTGGAATTTTGACCAAAAAAATTATATAAATCTTAATGTGATGTAGTTTTGATGAAGAGAATTGGTGCAAACAATCGTTAATACTAGCTACTATTATAATAGTAAATTTTGATTTTTACCAAAAAATATGTAAGCGATAAATTTGGCCAACTATCACACCACCAGCTAAGATAATATGTGAACATTAATATTTGAATTGTTCAATATTAACCGCCAACCAAATTTACACCTTTGAGTCACACAAAGGTTACGATGAAAAATCCAAAAAAACCACACGATTTAATTGATAATTAATTATTGTAAATTAATTAATATTCACAAAATATTAATAATTAAAATCTTATTTATTTTTGGATGTCATTAGTATTTATTTAGGTGCGTATATAGAATTTATATATGGGCATATCAATATACACCATCGAAAAAAACTAAAATTCAATTTAAAACAATAATTTACTAAAATGGGTCATGGACTTATGAAGGCCCAAGAGCCCACTAAAATGTCATCCATAAGGGATTGTTAAGGGGATTTGAAAAGAAGTATGTTGCTTAGAAAGAGTATGCAAAAGAAATGGTAAAAAGAGGAGGAAAAGGAGAGAAAGTCACTCCTTATGGAAACTACTTAATACCACTTTGTCGCATCATTTTGTATGTGATTACTTTTGCTCTCTTTAAACAAAGTCATGTACTCTTTCATCCCATAACCTATCCCCCATCGAGAAATAGTAATAACTAATCCTAAGGAAAATAATCGAGAAACTCAATGCCACTATTTCTGAACAACTAGGAGCCAGGCCTTCTTTTTGCACTATTAGGGACAAATTCCTTTTCTTAGGAACACATAAAAGAAAAAGAATAATGGTAACCCCACCACTAACTACTTCATTTGAGAAAAATCAAAACAAAATTAAATACAAAAGGTGATGTTATCTTCGTAGTCTTCTGCAAATTCTAGAAGTTGTTTCATTGCAAACTTTGAGTTTACTCAAACCATTCAAGGTGCTAATCCTAGGCTTTATCAATTGGTAAATTCTAACTCCTTTTTCAATCATATATATTCATCTATATCAGTATACAACTATAGATTAGATCATTATCATTACAATGAATTAATATATATATATATATATATATATATATAATTGTTGTTTGCTTTTATATACATACATACGTACATACATACAGATATATACATATTACATACATGCATATATATATATATATTAAAAAACCTTATATACATATATGATGCATATATGCATTCCGACCATTTTATTAAAACAATTTGAGATTAAAAATGATTTTAACTATTTTTTAAATTTTAGAATACGAATTTCATAATTAGTATATACAATATATATAATTAACCTATTAATTTATATTTAAACAAATTATACATACATACATACATACATATATATAATTTTGAAATATAAATCATATATATATATATATTATAATCCTTCTAAAACTATTAATGTGTATATATAAAAAAATTAAAATTTATTAATATAAATCCATGCAGATTTACATTATAAAGAATTCTTACAAATCCATACAGATTTATAATTATAAGAAAAGCAATAAAATAAAATTTTATACAAAATCCTTATGGATTTGTATAATAAAAGATATTTTAATAAAAATGTTTCCACCAAGAAAAAACAATTTTTTATGTAGTTTATATTTAATAATCTGTAGTTTATACATAAATATTTTAAAAATAAATAAAAATATTTTAAATGGTTATCTAAAATATATTATATATATACATGTTAATATTTCCAATTTGAATTTTAAAATGATTTTTTCTCTCCTAAACTAAGATTTGTTTTAAAATAAATTTAAAACTATCTTAAGATATTTCAAATATTAATTTATACCAATTTCAATTAGACAAATATTTTAAATAAAAATCCATATATAAATGTTTTACATACATATATTTATATGTGTGTGTATAATAAATAAACTATGGACAACAAATATATATATAAAGGGACAAATGTGTTTGTTGCGGTGTAAATCATAGCACCTATATACGAGCACATTAAACCATGTACACTTCTATATGTTGCACGTGCACTATATACATATATATGTATTTGGTACATGTATACATTATATGTATAATCAAATCTTTTATATAAGAAAATTGAATAAAATAAAGTTTTTATTAATTATTTAGATTGGATCTAAAATAATTTAGACTTCATAAGCCCAATAAGATCTAAAAATGAAAATATTTTTAGAATTTACCCATTTACCCCATTGCGACCCGACTTAATTTCTTTAATGATATCAAAGCCCAATAGCTTATGCGGCCTTAACTAACAGTACTACGGCTAACTTACTAAAGCCTACGCATTTAGTAGGGTGTTTAGAAAGGTAGTGTTGAAGGTTGGGTTTGAATAGTCAAGTACTTTGCCTTACATGGCTACTAGCTTACCCGAAGGATGAAGTAAGCCTAAAGGTTATCCCCATTATAAAGGGCTAAACTAGTTTTGAACCTTAGGCTAATTTTCAAATTTATTTTGAGATTATAAATAATATTTTAAATTTAAAAGGCTAAGTTTAAAATATGTAAGAAATTTTATATATGTTATAAAATATTTATTTTAAATGTTTTAATTATTTTCAAAAATTTATAATAATCTGTAATGACCCGTAAATTTATCACTTCAAAAATATTTAAAATATTCAAATATAAGATTTTTAACATAAATGATAATGTTCTAAACAATAAATGATATTGGTAATCTTATTTTGAATAAATATTTACAAAATATATACTTTAGAAGATATATCGATAAAATGACCGAAAACCGTTTTATCAATAAACAGCTCTTGGACCATCCGACATCGTGCATGGAGCTGGATACATTATCAATGATATCGCTATTTTGGAATGACATTATCAATGATATCACTATTTTGGAATAAATAATTTTTGAATTAAACTGAGTTTAAATTATTTAATAATTATTTTTACTATTAAATAATAATCCTTTTAATTATTATATAAATGATAGAAACATTATTATTAAAATTTATTTACAAATATATATATATATATATATTAAATAAGAAGTGAAAATATGACTGAAAATCGAAATCCATAACGATTCAACGTAGAACAGTTGTGCAACGTTGTGAATCATTTAAGATATACATATGCACACATACATGTACATATACATGAACATATTCACATGCACATGAACATATATATACACACACAAATATACTTATACATACATATATATATATATATATATATTACAAAATATCTAAGATATTTTCCTAAAACTTTACACTTAGGCAAACCAAAGTCAACCTTTTTCACCCAAGGTATAAGCACATAGGTACACACACATGGGGAAGGGAGGAGTTCGACTATGGATAATGACATAAGAGAGGGGAGTGGTGATGAGAAAATGGTGATGTGTTTGTATGGAAATATCATGATATTTTCCTCCTTACGTTTTCCTATAAATATCACCCACCTCTCTTCACTTCATTCATACTTCTTCTTCATAAAATTCCTAAGCTTCTTCACTTCTTAAACTCTACATTAATGGCTTCTTGCCTAAAGAAAGTTATGTCTAAAATTATGGCAAAAAGAAATTAAAATTATATAGTAAGTATATATTATCAAAACTATTCGAAACCAAAGCAAATCCACTCCTTTCTCACCTCTATACCCATGACTACACCATCCACCTCCCAAGGCCGATCCCACCTCCATTAGCAAGCATAGGCCGAGCTTCCAAAAGGTCCAAGGCTCGATTCCATAGGCTCCGGTGCGATCGTAGCGAATAGCAAATTTTTGCAAGGGTAGAAACGAAATTCGTATAAGAAACTCTTCCAATTGATCAACAAGTTTGGATGTTGATTTTATGTTTATTTTGATGTTGAAATGATTCACGTTTAATACATGTCGAATATCACAAAGGAAATCACTTTCCTTTAATAAATGAAATGGTGTATATGAGATTGTTAAACCTCTTTAAAATAGTTTAAAATGGTTTATAAATGTTTTATAAACACTAAAATCCAATTTTGTGAAGTTTTGACAAGTTATGAAAATTGAGTCAAAGACAGGCGTGCGCGTAGCGGTAGTTCGCGATTTCGTGCCGTAGAAAGTTAAATCCATTTATATGATGGATTTGGTTAGAATGATTTAGAATAAGAATTTTCCGAACTCTTATAATCATAGTTTTCAAACAAAAGAAAAGCATCAAGATTTCGTTTAGTAGAGTCTGAAATATGAGCAAATCAAGTTTTCAAAATAGTCGTTGTTTGGTAGTTCGGAAACAAAAGCAATAAATTCTTTAAAAATGATATTTATAATTCTTTAAAAATATAGAATATATTATATAAATATTTTAAAAGATATTTGAGTTATAAAAATGGATTTCTAAATGATCGAAAAGTTGTGTTGATCAAATAAGCCTTAAAAGCACTATTCGTAGCACTTTCTACAGCACTTTTAATAACTTTTGAAATATGGCTTTAAATTTAATTATTATTTTTCAAATCTTTTATAAATGTTTTTAAATAAATAATTAAGTATTTTAAGGATGATTTGAAGGTTTTATAATTTATTTTAAAAATTTTAAATAAATGATTTAAAAAAGCTGTTAAAATCAAGTGATTTAATCTTGGATCTAAAAGCCGATGAGTAGGCTGGATTTTTCTATTCATGAGATCTTGATGTAAGGCGCTAAAACTAAGGAGATGTTTAGGGCAATCAGCGCCCTAGCTCACCTAGCCTTTTTCCTGGACGAGGAATAGATAAGGTCGAAATGTCGAAAATGAGGCAAGTATAAAAGATTTCAATTTTCCAAATTTAATACAAATTTGATTGTATAGAAATAATCTTCATATACTTGGTATTAAATTCTGAGGAGGGAACCTGTACCATCCATGTGAATTTTAAAAGTGATTTCACCGTTATTCGACGGATAGTAAAGGTTAAATGCAGAAATTGATGTTGAGTAGGATTAGTGTAATTTATATCGACCCTTTTCTGTAATGACCCATAAATTTCGTGGATTTAATTTGGTTGAATTAATGAGTTGTGTAAATTTAATTTAGTAAAAAAAAGGAAAAGAAAAGGGATAATGAAATGAACGCTAAGTGGTGATTTAAAACCTATTTACTAGCAATTTGAATAAATTTTAATAAATTAAATGGGTAAGTATTATACCTGGATATAAATTTCATTTAAGAGAATTAACTAATATGTTGATGTAAAGTTAGAAAACATTGAAATAAATGATATTTCTATTCATACTTATAAGCAGTTATTATAAGTTGCATGTCGAAAGGGTTGATTGAATTGGAATTTATATTTAATTTAAATGGAAATATTAAAGGCTTACAACAACGGAAAATTTAGGTAATAAAAGTTAGCATAAGGGAATGGCATTAATATAAATTAAGTTGGAGCAAATTGGGTGTAGAGAAATAAATGTAAGCATTTAATATATTAATTAATGTTGGTTTGATGATAACGTTACTTAGTGATTTATTATAGAGTAAAGTGTGAACGTAAAGTAATAAAAGAATAGACTTATGTTAAGTAATAATTTGTGTATACACGGGATTTTAAACGGTGATTGTTAAGTAATAAACCTATATAGGCATGTAGGGAAATATGTAACAATTTATATGTTGTTATTTTATTTAGTATGAAATAAAGGTTGGAATTCAAATCACAATTAGAGGAGAGTAGGTAGTACCTTATTAGGAAATAAATATAAGGGTAGATAACAACTATTATGAATTCCCTAATTAATTGGTTGATAAATTTATTTGAAATAACGATCATTTGAATGTAAGAAATTTCAATGTAGTTATTGATTTCAAGCATTAATTTAATAATAAATGTGGATAGGGGTATGTTAATGCAAGGAAATAAATCGGCGTTATATATTGAAATTTTGTTAGTGTTACAATAAGTAAAATTGAAATAGTTAATACGGATAAAAGTGAAACGAAAAATATGAATGCAATAGTGTGAGTCCAATATTTAATCCATATAATCCAAATTTAAAGATTCATTAATTTAATAGATAGTCTCTGAATTTAAATGGATTTAAGGGAAATTTCTGAAATCGATAAATTTAGCAACTTTCAATTTACTTTCAAATTTGTTAAACTATTGTAATTGATTTAGGAATATAAAAGGTTGTTTATTTATTTGAGGTTAAATTGTGAAATTGGGTTATTTCAATTAAATGGGAATTTAATGTTAAATATTACGTTAGTGGAGTTTTAGTTGGAAATCTAGAATAACAATATATTAGACCATTAACCAATGCCAATTTATCTACTTGGTGATAATGGAGTGAATAAAAGAATTTAAAAACTAAATAAATGGATTTCATGGGCAATTAAATTTAATTACTGGATAAATTGAAAATTTAAAACTAAATGTTGTGAATTTGGAATTTTTAACGATAAATGAATGTAGAGATTTATTAAAAGATTCTAGATTTACCAAGTAATCCAAACTGATAATTTTTTTTTTGATAATTTAGAGTTGAAGTGGTAAATTTGATTTAATTTATTTATTTTGAATTTATTTAATTAATATAAAAGTAGCTAACAACTGTTATAGAAATTCTCTAATTGATTGATGAATAAATATATATGGAATAGTGATGGAATGTAAAGTTAATGGTAATTGTATAAAATCAATACAAGATAATGAATTGCATATTTTAGGTCTATAATAAAGTGTGGATGGAAATTTGATTGGATAGATTAATTGAAGGGAATTCAAATTTAATGGGAAAGGTAAATGGATATTTGGTAATAAATTTGAACGGACTTAAATAGTGAATTTATTTAATTAAAATATATAATAAATAATGATTTAATGATTTAATAAAAACCAATACTCTGTATATATCTATAATATTTGAGTGGAAATAATATACTTATAAATGTTGGATTGAGAGTCTTACAACAATTATTAGGAGTTATATATAATTAGTTCATTCAACTAAATTGGAAATCATTGCAATAGATGTAAATTTAATGCTACGTTAAATAAATTAAGGTCATAAATGGGAAATAACGTAAATGAATTCTTCATTAAATGATGGTTAGTGTATATAAAGAATGGAAATACAGTTTATTTAATATATTGGGATTTAATTTACTATAAAAAGGTTTATTGCAATCAAATGAGTTAAGTGTTACCCGCCGTTCGTAGCTCGGTTGGTTTGGAGCTGGGAGATGGGAACCAAAGGACTGCGTCCGGGCAGGTTCGAATCCCAGCGCCAAACCATCAGTGGGAGTTTCAACGTTACGCATCCGTGTGCGACGACTAAATAAAAGCGGGGTGGACACACGGCGTGGGGTTTACTTAAGTGAGTATCAATGAATACCATGATCTTAAGGTTCCCCATGATCTCAAAAAAAAAAGAGTTAAGTGTTTAAACGGGAATCAATCTTTATGTATTTATTTGGATTTATTGCAATTAATTTGAAATTAAACATGTAATTATTACGTTAATTTAAATTATCGTTCAGCGCGTTTGTTTATCAGATCCATCTACTCTAATTCTAACCTATCTATATAAACCCAATTATAAACCCTAGCCTCCATCTATTCTCATTTATTTGTACGTTCATTTTTCATCAACTCCTCCTCTTCCTCAATGGGTGCAAACCCTACGTCTATTTTCATTTCAAAATCAAATCAAAGTCAAAAAATTCAAACTTCTCAGAAAATTCCTAAAAAATATATATATATAATGAAACTCTTGATGTATGCATCTCAGATCTGTAGTTCGTTCTTGGATTTGAGTTTTCTGTATAGCCGAAATTGGTTCGTTGTTTTTTTTGTTTTATTTATTTTTAATTTTGATTTCAAATCATTCAAACACGCATATCTTTCTCATACGAACTCCGTTTCACACGCGATTTTTTTTGTTAGAATCATAACAAATTCTAGATCTTTTGACGCTGGTTTGGACAAATTTGGAGACCGTCGAATTTTTGGGTTTAAATCGGATCTAAATTCGATTTAAATCTCAAAGGTAAGTGTTTTAACCTACTCACAACTTCTAAGATTTCTTATGTTTGTTAAATTAAATTTTGATGTGATTTAAAATTTATCTATGATTGTTTGGGCATATATGTAATCATCATCTCAGTTAAATAGCATTTATTTAAATTAAATTGTTATTTAATTTTATTATTGCATATAATTTGCCAATTAAATTTTATTTATTATTGCATATAAACTGCCAGTTAAACAGTTATTAATTTATTTTATTGAATAAAACTATTCGTTGATGCCTATTATATTTTAT
The DNA here is from genome assembly GCA_030737815.1 of Allium fistulosum. Lineage (NCBI taxonomy): Eukaryota > Viridiplantae > Streptophyta > Magnoliopsida > Asparagales > Amaryllidaceae > Allium > Allium fistulosum. Next base: position 788,671,641 of record CM060903.1, read on the forward strand.
ATGCTTTATATTGATGTTTTGTTTAAATTGGATGATGATTGTAATAAATGGTTGTTTATTGATTTTTGGATGAATGGATGCTATATTTTATATTGTATAAACTGCAAGTTATTATGCATTTTCATTCCATTTGGGATTGCGGTTTGAAATGATATATAAACGTAAACTTTTATTTTTATAATTACAGATTGAAATGATAAATATCTGTATCACTTGACCATAGGATAGAAAATTATATACAGGCACCTTGGTCTATATATAAAATATTTTAAAGTGATTTTCTATGGTTTGGAAAGAAATACACGGTTTAATAAATATTAAATTTCGATATTATATAAATATTATTTTATATATAGTTAAATTCTAAAATTTAAGCTATGTGTAACTTGATGATGTTTTAAGTTTGATTTACGAATATTTCAAGTTTGAGCTTTATTTAAGTGATCTTGAATTTATTAAATAAATATTTCTAAACTAAATAATAGTAAATTGAATTAAGGTATATATAAGATTATCATATTTGGTTGGGAATTTTGGAATATTTAAAGACTTGAAATATATCAAAATTGAAATGTTTTATTGAAATTAAGGTATTATTGTTTTTCAAAGTATTTGTTTTCGAAATTGTTATAACTTTGAAAGTAATATGGTTTGAAAATGAATTTATTTGAAATAGAATTTATTTAAGAATTATCTTTAAATATATTGATTTGAAACCGATTGAAATTTTGAGATTAAGAATATGACTGCATTATGTGATTTGGGTTTAAGATGGTTTTAAAGAATACTTCAAGTTTTATAATTAAAAGTAAGAATAGTGATTGAAAATTTGGATTTTATTTAAATGATATATTATTGAATTTGGTTTTAAAGTATATACTATTTTGAAGTAAATGATATGTTTTGAAATAGTAATAATATTTTGGTTTAAAGTATATGCTATTTTGAAGTAAAGGATATGTTTTGAAATGGCAAAAATATTTTGGTTTTAAAGTATATACAATTTTGAAGTAAAGGATATGTTTTGAAAGGGCAATGATTGTGTTTTTAAAAGTATATATATTTTAAATGACCATGGTGTTATAATAACGATTGGTTGTTAAAGAGACCGGGATCGGATATGGACATACTCTCTGTCGATACCGAAAACCACTTTGACAACTGTGTACGCGGTGGAGTTTCCAGAATGAAGTAGGATGGTGGCGACGATCCTAAGGTATATACGTGGACCCAACTCCCGTGAGTTGGCATAAGGTGGCTAAAACAGGAGCGATCTCGGACCAGTGAGGTAGCACCTCTTATCGGACACACTTCTTCGATACCATTCTATTACTTTGTAATTTTTGGTGGCCACCCTTGATTTGGGAGTGTTGTTCGAGGTGGAACGGTAGTGGCTGCTATGCGTATCCATAAGTCCGTGTGCGTAATTGGTATATCTACCCTGGCATTGCCTTATGTGCCGTGTCACCTACCATATTGAACCCACTACGATTTTGGTTTAAAGATCCGACCGCGTTAAGGTTCTCCATCCCCTTAACGCTATTTTCTATATGATTATACTTTACTGATTAGACACTACTGTATATAGCGAATATTACTACATAGTAGATAGTTTAACGGATCCTTAAGAGATGTGAATCCCGAACATTTCTTAAGTTACTGTACTCACGTTAGACACTGGATAGGAGATGTCAATCCCCGTAAACATCTCTGACGCCGTTTACACTCATATTTATTTCATTGATTTAACTTACATAAGATCTTTTAGTTCTGACTCGAGTGTTTTGTCTTTTCAATTCGCTCGGGTCAGCCTGAGCATTTTAGGATTTGAAGGCCCTATTTCTGAAGGACGAAGACGAAGATTTTATTATTACTATTTGTTATATATTATACTACACCATTGTATTCCGCTGCATAATTATCATTCTCTGGTATGTGTAACTCTGATATGTATTGTATAAGTATAATCAAATGTTTTGTAAAACAGCTTCATGAACTGTTATTTGATTATTATATTTTATCGTTCCGCTGCAAGATTCTATTTTGTTTCTTTTATTTCTCCACTTTTCTTATTTACCCCAAACAATCCACCCTTCTGTATGGTTTAAGTTGGCACGTGTGTCTGCTTAAGCATACAAAAAGGTGGGGCGTTACATTTGGTATCAGAGCTTTGGTTTAGCGATAAACCTTAGCTTTGTGGGGTTTGACTCTTTACTAATAGGGTAGTAATACCCTATGGGAGTCGTTGAGCGTATATATATGAGAGAGCTTATTTGTTAGTGTTATAAAAATGTTTTAATATTGTGTTAATCTGTTCCGTTTTGTATTTATAAATTCTAGTTGGTGCATGGGACGCTATGACATCAATAGGGATTTCTAAACACTTAATAGGACAGACCGACATAATATTTGTTTTAATATAGGTGAATGAAATAACTTTGCCTATTATATTTTCCATATATAAAAATATTTTATAAAGGTATATATTTGGTTGCTATAGATTGGGTGTTAGGTAATGAAAATATAAATAATAGTTGAAACTAAGTTGAAAATAAAATAAATGAAAACTGGAAATTTAGAGCTTAAGTTCCGGGGTTTTTGAAGATTTCTTTCAATTGATTTTGGAATATAATAATAATATTGTTAGAAGTATTTTCTAATATAAATATTTCAATAGAATTTGAAAGAAAAGTTTTAAAAGAAATTCTGCAAAGAAATAAGTTGTACTCCCCTCTTTGTCGCTGGAAAATAATTTCGATGATGGCGGCCGCATCATCGACATTCATTTTCGAGTTTCAAAGTGAGAAGGCCACTGTAGTAGTTTTACTACAAGATTATTTTGTTTTAAATTGTTTTAAATATAATTGGATATATAAATTATAAGTATATATATTATCTATTATTTTAAAATGATTTTTGAATAAAACCCGGTATTTAATTTTTAAGTTTCCATTAATAAATAGTCCTAATTACTGAAGTGAATTGGAACGTAGGTAATGAATAAATTGAAACCTCTAAAGGAAATAAGAGATTTAAATGCTAGGTTATAAATGGTATTAAATGAAAGTTGAAATTGTAACCTATGAAATAAAGGAAATAATTATTGAACATTAAAATAATTAAAGGAAATGAGAAAACTTGTATAACTTTCAATTTCATTCTTTAAAAGCATAAATATAACTTACCAAAAATTTATAAAAGTTGAAAATGTTTAATAAGAAAATGTATAGTAAATTGTACAAGTAAACTTATGTAATGAAATATTCAGTAAATTTCTTTTATTAATAAGAATTAAAGTATAACTGTTATGCCAAGTAACTAAAATTGAACATGAATATTGTTAATAAATGAATAAATAAAATCAAGTAAATGAATAAATATGCAAAGTAAATTAATATAAAAATGAATAAATGAAATTAATAAGTATTGATGTTCTAGTTGTTATGGACTTAAATGTTATATATAAATAATAATAAACTTAAGTAATAGGTTGAAGTTACCTTAGAATAAAGATGAATACTGGAAAATGACTGTAAAACTTAAGAAATAAATTTACCTACCAAGGAATTTAGTTGAATGGATAAAAATAAATAATGAATAAAGAGGAAATCAAACAACAATATATGGAATGAAATTAATAATAATGAACTTGATCTATTGTTGAATTTATTGTTTGTTTGGCTTATGGTTGTTTGGGCAAGGATACTTTAACATTGTTTGGATGTAGGAATAATCTATTTAGTTTCACCTAAGACTGCTGAGTGAAGGGTACACTTAGTAGTTTATTCTTCATTCTGTACAATTTAAAGTTATGAACCTGAACAACTATTTGTTTTGTTTGATATGAATGAATGATTGAATTTATGGTTGTATGCCTTGTTGCAAGTGTTTGTGTATTGATTGTTGTTGTGATTGAAACAACCTTAAATATTTCATCTTATATAATTGTTAACCCTTTTAGATTATATAAGTAAAATGCAGGTTATGGAAGCAATTGTTACTGCTTTTGGTTCCATAAATAAGCGTAAATTGCCGACAAATAGGTACGTTTCAGATTACGGTTTATAGCGCTATTTTATATATATTTCCCCTAGTTGGGATATAATATTTTGGATAATATATGTAATATAATTGTTATATTTTGGATATTATATTTTCTCCCGAGCTCTCCGTACAAAGAAGACTCTGCCAAAAAATTTCGTAAATTTTTGGACTTAGAAAATTATTTTGAAATGCTTCTCCAAAATTTATTTATTTAAGTATAAAAAGATATAATGATTAAAATGGGTATATTTTATTTAAAGTAATAAATTTTGTAAATTATTGTTTATAAAGTTAATATTTTGAATAAGATGTATTGTTTATCTAATTCTTCCTTCTCTCTTTTTTTTTCCTTTTCGGGGACGAAAAGTTTTGAGTGAGGGAGAGTGTAACGACCCGTAAATTTCGTGGATTTAATTTGGTTGAATTAATGAGTTGTGTAAATTTAATTTAGTAAAAAAAAAAAGGAAAAGAAAAGGGATAATGAAATGAACGCTAATAAAATATAAGTGGTGATTTAAAACCTATTTACTAGCAATTTGAATAAATTTTAATAAATTAAATGGGTAAGTATTATACCTGGATATAAATTTCATTTAAGGGGATTAACTAATATGTTAATGTAAAGTTAGAAAACATTGAAATAAATGATATTTCTATTCATACTTATAAGCAGTTATTATAAGTTGCATGTCGAAAGGGTTGATTGAATTGGAATTTATATTTAATTTAAATGGAAATATTAAAGGCTTACAACAATGGAAAATTTAGGTAATAAAAGTTAGCATAAGGGAATGGCATTAATATAAATTAAGTTGGAACAAATTGGGTGTAGAGAAATAAATGTAAGCATTTAATATATTAATTAATGTTGGTTTGATGATAACGTTACTTAGTGATTTATTATAGAGTAAAGTGTGAACATAAAGTAATAAAAGAATAAACTTATGTAAAGTAATAATTTGTGTATACACGGGATTTTAAACGGTGATTGTTAAGTAATAAACCTATATAGGCATGTAGGGAAATAGGTAACAATTTATATGTTGTTATTTTATTTAGTATGAAATAAAGGTTGGAATTCAAATCACAATTAGAGGAGAGTAGGTAGTACCTTATTAGGAAATAAATATAAGGGTAGATAACAACTATTATGAATTCCCTAATTAATTGGTTGATAAATTTATTTGAAATAACAATCATTTGAATGTAAGAAATTTCAATGTAGTTATTGATTTCAAGCATTACTTTAATAATAAATGTGGATATGGGTATGTTAATGCAAGGAAATAAATCGGCGTTATATATTGAAATTTTGTTAGTGTTACAATAAGTAAAATTGAAATAGTTAATACGAATAAAAGTGAAACGGAAAATATGAATGCAATAGTGTGAGTCCAATATTTAATCCATCTAATCCAAATTTAAAGATTCGTTAATTTAATAGATAGTCTCTGAATTTAAATGGATTTAAGGGAAATTTCTGAAATCGATAAATTTAGCAACTTTCAATTTACTTTCAAATTTGTTAAACTATTGTAATTGATTTAGGAATATAAAAGGTTGTTTATTTATTTGAGGTTAAATTGTGAAATTGGGTTATTTCAATTAAATGGGAATTTAATGTTAAATATTACGTTAGTGGAGTTTTAGTTGGAAATCTAGAATAACAATATATTAGACCATTAACCAATGCCAATTTATCTACTTGGTGATAATGGAGTGAATAAAAGAATTTAAAAACTAAATAAATGGATTTCATGGGCAATTAAATTTAATTACTGGATAAATTGAAAATTTAAAACTAAATGTTGTGAATTTGGAATTTTTAACGATAAATGAATGTAGAGATTTATTAAAAGATTCTAGATTTATCAAGTAATCCAAACTGATAATTTTTTTTTGATAATTTAGAGTTGAAGTGGTAAATTTGATTTAATTTATTTATTTTGAATTTATTTAATTAATATAAAAGTAGCTAACAACTGTTATAGAAATTCCCTAATTGATTGATGAATAAATATATATGGAATAGTGATGGAATGTAAAGTTAATGGTAATTGTATAAAATCAATACAAGATAATGAATTGCATATTTTAGGTCTATAATAAAGTGTGGATGGAAATTTGATTGGATAGATTAATTGAAGGGAATTCAAATTTAATGGGAAAGGTAAATGGATATTTGGTAATAAATTTGAACGGACTTAAATAGTGAATTTATTTAATTAAAATATATAATAAATAATTATTTAATGAAAACCAATACTCTGTATATATCTATAATATTTGAGTGGAAATAATATACTTATAAATGTGGGATTGAGAGTCTTACAACAATTATTAGGAGTTATATATAATTAGTTCATTCAACTAAATTGGAAATCATTGCAATAGATGTAAATTTAATGTTACGTTAAATAAATTAAGGTCATAAATGGGAAATAACGTAAATGAATTCTTCATTAAATGATGGTTAGTGTATATAAAGAATGGAAATATAGTTTATTTAATATATTGGGATTTAATTTACTATAAAAAGGTTTATTGCAATCAAATGAGTTAAGTGTTTAAACGGGAATCAAGCTTTATGTATTTATTTGGATTTATTGCAATTAATTTGAAATTAAACATGTAATTATTACGTTAATTTAAATTATCGTTCAGCGCGTTTGTTTATCAGATCCATCTACTCTAATTCTAACCTATCTATATAAACCCAATTATAAACCCTAGCCTCCATCTATTCTCATTTATTTGTACGTTCATTTTTCATCAACTCCTCCTCTTCCTCAATGGGTGCAAACCCTACGTCTATTTTCATTTCAAAATCAAATCAAAGTCAAAAAATTCAAACTTCTCAGAAAATTCCTAAAAAAATATATATATAATGAAACTCTTGATGTATGCATCTCAGATCTGTAGTTCGTTCTTGGATTTGAGTTTTCCGTATAGCCGAAATTGGTTCGTTGTTTTTTTTTGTTTTACTTATTTTTAATTTTGATTTCAAATCATTCAAACACGCATATCTTTCTCATACGAACTCCGTTTCACACGCGATTTTTTTTGTTAGAATCGTAACAAATTCCAGATCTTTTGACGCTGGTTTGGACAAATTTGGAGACCGTCGAATTTTTGGGTTTAAATCGGATCTAAATTCGATTTAAATCTCAAAGGTGAGTGTTTTAACCCACTCACAACTTCTAAGATTTCTTATGTTTGTTAAATTAAATTTTGTTGTGATTTAAAATTTATCTATGATTGTTTAGGCATATATGTAATCATCATCTCAGTTAGATAGCATTTATTTAAATTAATTTGTTATTTAATTTTATTATTGCATATAATTTGCCAGTTAAATTTTATTTATTATTGCATATAAACTGCCAGTTAAACAGTTATTAATTTATTTTATTGAATATAAACTATTTGTTGATGCATATTATATTTTGTATGCTTTATATTGATGTTTTGTTTAAATTGGATGATGATTGTAATAAATGGTTGTTTATTGATATTTGGATGAATGGATGCTATATTTTATATTGTATAAACTGCAAGTTATTATGCATTTTCATTCCATTTGGGATTGCGGTTTGAAATGATATATAACCGTAAACTTTTATTTTTATAATTACAGATTGAAATGATAAATATCTGTATCACTTGACCATAGGATAGAAAATTATATACAGGCACCGTGGTCTATATATAAAATATTTTAAAGTGATTTTCTATGGTTTGGAAAGAAATATACGGTTTAATAAATATTAAATTTCGATATTATATAAATATTATTTTATATATAGTTAAATTCTAAAATTTAAGCTATGTGTAACTTGATGATGTTTTAAGTTTGATTTACGAATATTTCAAGTTTGAGCTTTATTTAAGTGATCTTGAATTTATTAAATAAATATTTCTAAACTAAATAATAGTAAATTGAATTAAGGTATATATAAGATTATCATATTTGGTTGGGAATTTTGGAATATTTAAAGACTTGAAATATATCAAAATTGAAATGTTTTATTGAAATTAAGGTATTATTGTTTTTCAAAGTATTTGTTTTCGAAATTGTTATAACTTTGAAAGTAATATGGTTTGAAAATGAATTTATTTGAAATAGAATTTATTTAAGAATTATCTTTAAATATATTGATTTGAAACCGATTGAAAATTTAAGATTAAGAATATGACTGCATTATGTGATTTGGGTTTAAGATGGTTTTAAAGAATACTTCAAGTTTTATAATTAAAAGTAAGAATAGTGATTGAAAATTTGGATTTTATTTAAATGATATATTATTGAATTTGGTTTTAAATTATATACTATTTTGAAGTAAATGATATGTTTTGAAATAGTAATAATATTTTGGTTTAAAGTATATGCTATTTTGAAGTAAAGGATATGTTTTGAAATGGCAAAAATATTTTGGTTTTAAAGTATATACTATTTTGAAGTAAAGGATATGTTTTGATAGGGCAATGATTGTGTTTTTAAAAGTATATATATTTTAAATGACCACGGTGTTATAATAATGATTGGTTGTTAAAGAGACCGGGATCGGATATGGACATACTCTCTGTCGATACCGAAAACCACTTTGACAACTGTGTACGCGGTGGAGTTTCCAGAATGAAGTAGGATGGTGGCGACGATCCTAAGGTGTATACGTGGACCCAACTCCCGTGAGTTGGCATAAGGTGGCTAAAACAGGAGCGATCTCGGACCAGTGAGGTAGCACCTCTTATCGGACACACTTCTTCAATACCATTCTATTACTTTGTGATTTTTGGTGGCCACCCTTGATTTGGGAGTGTTGTTCGAGGTGGAACGGTAGTGGCTGCTATGTGTATCCATCAGTCCATGTGCGTAATTGGTATATCTACCCTGGCATTGCCTTGTGTGCCGTGTCACCTACCATATCGAACCCACTACGATTTTGGTTTAAAGATCCGACCGTGTTAAGGTTCTCCATCCCCTTAACACTATTTTCTATATGATTATACTTTACTGATTAGACACTACTGTATATAGCGAATATTACTACATAGTAGATAGTTTAACGGATCCTTAAGAGATGTGAATCCCGAACATTTCTTAAGTTACTGCACTCACGTTAGACACTGGATAGGAGATGTCAAACCCCGTAAACATCTCTGACGCCGTTTACACTCATATTTATTTCATTGATTTAACTTTCATAAGATCTTTTAGTTCTGACTCGAGTGTTTTGTCTTTTCAATTCGCTCGGATCAGCCTGAGCATTTCAGGATTTGAAGGCCCTATTTCTGAAGGACGAAGACGAAGATTTTATTATTACTATTTGTTATATATTCTACTACACCATTGTATTCCGCTGCATAATTATCATTCTTTGGTATGTGTAACTCTGATATGTATTGTATAAGTATAATCAAATGTTTTGTAAAACAGCTTCATGAACTGTTATTTGATTATTATATTTTATCGTTCCGCTGTAAGATTCTATTTTGTTTCTTTTATTTCTCCACTTTTCTTATTTACCCCATAACAATCCACCCTTCTGTATGGTTTAAGTTGGCACGTGTGTCTGCTTAAGCATACAAAAGGGTGGGGCGTTACATTTTTACTCAATAAGGTTTTGCAATATAATTTATGAGAAATGAAATGATTTGGTATGTCCAAAGTTAAATAGAGGTTTAATGATTCTGCATATAATGACAAGAAATGTTTTGAAGATATATATCTCTAGAAGATATTTTTGATAAAAAACGAAAGTAATTAATCAAATGATAAGCATCTATTTATTTGACATCTTTTTATTGATGCTTGGTTCAAATGATCCGGGATTGGATTTAAGTGATTCTTATCCAAAAACCACTTCGAACCAATTTACAAGTTCGAACTGAATACATGGAATGATGATAAAGGGAATTGAGTGCTATTGTCACTGACCCTTAGGGGAAATTTTCTATATCATATCTATATAGCTGTAGTATCTTCATTTGACCTTTGATGCACGGGCTGCTTACTACTAATCCTAGGGATGATTCCCGATAGGATGTATTTGGAGATTTCCTTTGGGTTGTCCTATTTTTGGACAACTTGTATGGAAGAATGTCCGATAATTCATTTCCAACATATACATATATTGATTTTTACGAATGTACATATGTTTAGTGGTGTAGGAAGTAACTCTCTTACACTTAACAACCTTCTTTGAGACGTACGAGCTCAGAGATTGTACATTTATGGAAATCAATAGTGTGTGATGGAATTGATAATGTGGCATTCAAAGTGGAATGTGCTATGTGAAAGGTAATCGTTATCTCGGGCCTCACTACTCGAAAATGGCTTAAACAGGGCATGCCATAAGGCTCTGTGGTTTGCAACCATTAGGGTATGGTCATCACCTTTCTACATTACTCTATATAAGTCGAGTATGTTGTGTATGCTATGGGTTCTCGGATATGTGGGTTACGACCGAGGTGATGTCATATTCGGTTCTATCCACCACCGGATGGGTCTGGGAGTAGGCCGGTCTTGCTAGGGGTAGAGGTTTCAAAGTTGTTGATCCTCGGTACATCCCTCTAAAGATGTACTATATGAAAGGTTCCTTACCTGCCATTGTATGGAAATCCATTCTCCAATAAGTGCCTTCGAACTTGATCGTAGAAAGTATTATGCTGGAATTTAAAGAGTGTAAAAATTTGGGCTAAGATTATATAAGTTTACCTGAAAAGTGTTTTCAAAAGAAAGTCATTAAAAATAATTATCCCTGGATTTTTCATAGCGAATGATTTGTTTATCATAAGGTAAAAACCAGTTCTGTGTTTATGTGCGACATAGTCTTATGAGATACCCTTTGTTTTCAAATAACCGTAATTTGAGTTTCTCATACCAGTCCTATGACTGACCCGGGGTTTATTTTCCTTTTCCCTTAAATTCTAGGTGCCTCATTTTTTCGAGCAGCTAAGTAGTTAGGTAGCTTAGAGCATTTTGGATGGAGCATGGAGCATGATGCTAAAGGGTCCTATATAGATAGTCGTCTATTTCTATTTCCGCTGTATTTTGTTATGTATCTACTAGCACTTGTGAGGATAGGCAGTTATAACTATCCTAGTTGGATTAGTACTTACTAATACTCTGATGGAGCAATTTGAAGTAATTGCATGTACTACTCATATGTATAATTAAATGTTGGAGACGAAGTGAGATTCTATTTTGTTAGTCTTTTATCTTTATATTCTTTATCTTATGATAATCTACCTCTCCAGCACTTGGATTTACGACACGTGAATACTGAGGATGCATTAGTGTCGATTTCCAAGGGTCGAGGAGGTGGGTCGTCACATAATTAATTGGATTAATTGATTAAATAATTGGTTAAAAGTTAATTAACTAAATTTAAAACATATATAATGATATGTATATTTATCTTAAAATGTTTATGGTAATTAATAATTAAATTTTTTGAAATTAATTAAATTTAATTAAAATTGTTTTAATCAAAATAACTTAATTAATTTAGTTAATAAATAATAAATAATATACATGTATAATGATATATATATATTACTATAAATGTTATAGTATTATATTCAATTTTAAAATGTTTAAAATGTTTAAAATGAATAAATTAAGTTAATTAACTGTTAATTAATTAATTATGATTTAATTAATAAAATTAAAACTAAATTAAATATGATTTAATCAAATAGAGTGAAACCGTAATAAGCCTAAGTTAGATTTAAGGAATAAATACACAGTAGTGTACATATACTGTGATTTTTAATGTGTCTGATTCTTGAATCATGAGTGTATTCCATAAGAAACACATTATAACATATAAATTGATATTAGTCAAATAAATATATTAAAGATTATGAATTTTTAAAATAAATGTTTGTTCACTACCATTTATATATTAACCGGTGTGAGCCTGTGCTACGTAAATGAATTGCATCAATACTCATTTTACAACTATCATTCAATCTTTATTATTACTGTATGGCATAAATATAATCATGATGATTAACCTTAGCATTTAATTTAACTCTTTTCTTGAGAATTTGTTTTGGAAACCCATTCAGCATTCCTTTCTGTTTATATCATATATATTTTGAAAAAAATTGAATTCTAGTCCATTGGAATGAATGGATGTGTGAGTCTTTCATGCTTATGACATAGACCTTGGCATAAAGATCTAAAAAAGGATATAGATGAACTCCATTCAATATACCAATTGAATATATAGCATCTTAGCTTACATGAAAACACACATTTTATTACACGCATATAACCATAGTAACTGAAAATGAGAAATAAACCAATGCTTTTGAAAGTTGGAACTAAATCTTTAAGAACCCTTGAGTAGATCTACCATGTCAACACGGTCTACTTCAATATGAGATTTAGCATATAAATTCAAATATGGAAAGTGATACAATAATACAATTTAATTTCATATGTCACTTATTTGTGCAAAAGAGGCATGTGGCCAGTTTCTACGTTTTAAGGAAAAATTGCTATTGCTTACAACATCATTCTCAATATTTTGCTCATAAAAGAGATCAGAGCAACTTCTTTCCCAATACGCACTATGTTTAGAAACAATATTTTATTAGTGATATCGATTGTCATAACATAATTGATTTCTACTTTTTATATTTCAGTATTATTCTTAAAAAGGATAAATATTTGTTATTATTTAAGGATAACTCCTTCACTTCTTCAATCCTTGCAAGGTCAAGCTTTTTGACTACATGATAAGGAGGCCTTGGATTGACGACATTGTTTCCATGAAGATATAACATTATTCGGTAAGCATTAATTTAATACTATATTGGTTGCATTGTATCTAAATATTATAGTTATCATGAGCAATGTAATCATGTGCAATGTAATTTTCTGATTGAAAATTTTGAAAAGGTCTGGTAAGTTATTTATATAGCAAGGTAAAGCCTATATCATAGAAGGAATATATGAGAAATATATTTAAAATTAACATGTAAGTTGTTACAATACCATCCTCGTGAGAAATTTGAGTTTGGGATGTTGCAAGTATATAATTTCTGTATACAGTAATGCATAATTTTATACTAGTAGTATTATTGATTAAAGCCACTTGTTGGGATATATCTTTACAATTTTCATGCATGGACCGATGTCGATGTCGATATATTTAAAAATGTAGTACAGTCAAAATATAGTTAAGAGTGCAAATATAGATATGACTAAGTAAAACAAACTAAATACTTTTAATTAAGTAAATATTTGAAGTTAGCCATAAACAGTGAAGTATTACTAAAATAATACCGGGGTTTTTTGTAGACATTAATGTACAAAATTTCAGAACTCTTGAACAAATAGTTATTAATGGAAAAAAATCGAATGTAAAGAGAATGATTAAAACATATAACATTAGAGGCATTCGTGTATAAATAGTGGTTGTAAATGCATTGAGGTAACATGGATCATTCAATGGTGTATCGTAGCAGTGGTATAGGAAATCAAAAAAAGTTAGAAGCTAAAGTAATTTGATATGCTACAAAATAACTGTAATTTAGGACCATTGGATTTTTTTTAATTTTTCTAAAAGGTGTTTATGCATAAAAGCACTTTTTATGGTTAATATAAAGATAGAAAAGATGTAGGTTAGGTCATATGAAACTTGGTAATGGTCGGAAAGATGTATATATAATGTAAGGTATTATGTGGCCTATTATATGCAGCTAGTGGTTAATTTGTTCCCTTTTTCCCATATAATTTGAGTATGTTTTTGTTTAAGACTAAGAGATAGAAATATTCAAGGTCTGTAATATTGCAAATGTAAACTGCTTTGTATTATCGATAGATAGTCTCAGTTACACATAGTCTCTGTATTTATAATGTTACAGAGTATTGTATTGACTTTACAGCATGAATGCACATATTGGGCCAAGACACGAACCCAAATACAAAGTAAATGAAACTATATGTTGCGGCCGTTATCTCACTTCTCTTTACACCCCCCTCAAACCCTACTTAGGGTTAGGGTTTGCAAATTCATTCATGCCGCCGCTCTCCTGATTTCTTCAATTTCTTTGAAAAATCAAAAGAAAAGGCTCTTTTTTTCTTCAATAATACAACGAATCATAGCGGAAATTGAGAAATGATTTCGGTTCGAGTCATCTAAAGCTGGAGGGAAGGAAGAAATAGAAGATGTGACTGCAAAATCAGATCTTTGATCTGGTTTTGTAGTTACAGTACTTCAGTGAGATGCTAAATTAGTTGAATCGATCTCAGATCTGACTTTAGTTGAGGAAGGTTCTGCTTGAGCTTTCTGAGTGACCAATAGTTTGTTGCTGGGTTCAGTGACCTTCAAGTCTAGCTTGAGATGAAGAAAATTCCTTTTTGACAGAGGCTTTGTAAGTATGTTGACTCTCTGGTAGGTTGATGGTACGTGATTTACTGAAATGTTTCCTTTTATTACTTCTTCTCTGACAAAATATATATCGAGCTCTGTGTGCTTGGTCCTTGAATGTAGTACTGGATTGGCTGAAAGAGCAATTGTGCTCATGTTATCACACCAGATTGTGGCTTTATTGTGAATATTTACCTTTAATTCACTTAGTAGAGAATTAATCCAAATAATTTCTGCTATAGTACTGGCAATACTTCTATATTCTACTTCGGTGCTAGATCTAGATATGGTTGATTGTTTTTTTGAACACCATGAAATAGGATTTTGACCCTGATAAATGTAATAGCCTGTAGTAGATTTACGATCATCTAAGTCTGTTGCCCAGTTTGCATCTGCATATGCTGTGATATTGAGATTTTTACTTGACTGTAGGACTAGCTTATGATTCAGTGTACCATTTAAGTATCTTAGTATTCTTTTAACAGCCTTCCAGTGTTCATCAAGTGGATGTTGCATAAATTGGCTTGCTTTGTTTACACTAAATGAAATTTCAGGCCTTGTGATGGTTGCATATTGTAATGGCCCTACTATGCTTCTATATTGCTTGATGTTTGTGATTGGTTCCCCTTTACTTTTAGATAGATGCAAGTTACTGACCATAGGTGTAGGCAAAGGTTTTGAGTTTTCCATTTTGGCTCTCATGAGAATCTCTGTTATGTATTTTTTCTGACTTAAATGCATTGTTGATGTTGATTCTCTATTGACTTCAATTTCTAGGAAATACTTTACATTGCCAAGATCCTTAATAGAAAAGGCCTCATTCAGTTGTTTGATTGTATTGTTGATATCCATCTGATTGCTTCCCGTAATAGGTATATCATCAACATATATTAGTATGTATGTAGTATCACTATTATTAAATTTTGTAGATATTGAGTTATCTTATTTAGTTGATGTATATCCCATCTTGACCAAAGTTGACTTTAGTTTGTCAAACCAAACCCTTGGTGCTTGCTTTAACCCAAAGATTGCTTTTCTTAACCTGCACACAAGTTGCCGTGAGTTGTTTTTTTGAATCCAAGTGGTTGCTCCATGTACACTTCTTCCTGTAAAACACCATTTAGAAATTCATTATTTACATCAAGCTGCCTCATGATCCAATTCTATGCAAGGCAATTATAAGGATTATCCTAATTGATGTTGGTTTCACAACCGGTGAAAAAATTTCACTAAAATCAAAACCATTCTGTTGTGAATACCTTTTTGCCACTAATCTTGCCTTGTATTTAGAAATTGAACCATTGGCATCTTTCTTTAATCTGTATGTCCAGTTACATCCTATGATGTTTTTGTCTTTTGGTAGAGGAACATGTTCCCATGTCTTGTTCCTTATGAGAGCTTCATATTCCTCATTCATGGCTGCTTTCCACTTTTCATTCTGAATGGCTAAATGATAAGTAATTGGTTCATCATCATCAGCAACAGTATTGTATATTTTTGGCTTGAATATTCCCCTTTTTGCTCTTGTAATCATTGGATGACCAGTATTTTCAGGAACAGTTTGTTGAGTGATAGGTTGACCAGCATTGCTTGTTAAGGTTTCTTGTTGGTCAATTGATGGTTCTGAACCATTAATTGGTTGACTGGATTCAGGCAGGCTTCTGCTGTGTTGAACATGTTGATGAGGGCTTTCAGAGTCATTCCTTTGATCATCACTTGCTACTAAGTCTGATGTATTTTGTTGAGATTCATGACCTGTTTCACTGACTCTCTGCATAGCTAAATCAGGTAATGAAGGTATAAAAACCCTTGCATTGTGTACTTTATGTGAAGTTTTTATATTCATATCATTGTATGGGAAAGTTTGTTCATTAAAAACAACATGTCTAGATATAAAAAAAAATTCCATTACTGTCTATACACTTGTAGCCTTTCTTATTAGCTGCATACCCTAAGAAAGTATAGGGTGATGATCTGAAGTTTAACTTGTGAACATTATAAGGTCTTAAACAAGGAAAACACAGACATCCAAAAAAAATTAATTCATGATAGTCTGGTTTTCTGCTAAATAGAATCCCCATTGGACTTTTGAAATTCAAAACTTTTGATGGAAGTCTATTTATCAAGTACACACTAGTAGAAAGTGCATCAGGCCAAAATTTTAGTGGTAGAGAGGCCTGAGCTAATAGTGTCAAACCAGTTTCAACAATATGTCTGTGTTTTCTCTCAATTAAACCATTTTGCTCAGAATTATATGGACATGTTGTTCTATGAACAATTCCTTTACTTTGTAAATAAGCTTTTAAAGGATAAAATTCAGCGCCACCATCAGTTTGTAATGTTTTAACCTGATTGTCAGTTTGTTTTTCAGCAAGATTAATAAATTGAATAATAGCATTATGTGTTTCAGACTTTGATTTCACACATGTCTTGAGTAAGTATCAATAAAGGATATGTAGTATTTGAAACCATAGTCAGTACTGACAGGTGCAGGACCCCACAAGTCCACAACCACTAGTTCCAATGGCTTAGTATATATAGTTGTAGAATCAGTAAAAGCTAGTTTATGGCTTTAGCCCATTTGACAAAAAGTGCACACATAAGGTGGAGAAATATTCTCAACAGAAATATTATTTCTATTCAATACTTGTTTTACAACTTTTGCATTTGCATGACCCAATCTGTAATGCCACTTATCAAAAGTCTTACACATATTTGCTTGAGCTAATTCTGAATTGTTACACCACTTATCTCTATGCAGTTGATTTCTTGAATTGTCAACATTAAACTTGTACAGTTCCTTACATTCTTTACCCTGTAAGAGGATTTCATTAGTTAGATGATCTCTAACAAAACAGTGGTCAGGGTAAAACTCAAAATACACATGATTATCTTTAACAAATTGATAAACACTAAGTAAATTTTTTCTAATTAGTGGGACTCTAAGCAAGTTATTTAGATAGAGTTTTCTAGCACCTTTGGTATATGCATTGCCAACACGAGTAGTATTTATGGACTTACCATTCCTCATATGTATACCTTTCTTACCTTTGTACTCTTGATTTCCAAGATTTAGATTCGCAAGATTGCTGGTTACATGGTTTGTTGCACCTGAGTCAGAGAACCAGCTGTCATCTGATATGGCTTCAATTTTTGCAATGCTTTCTTTCTGATTCTTTGCATCTTGATGCATATTGATCATATTTGCACTCTAATAATTTGTTGATTGTCGATTCCTCATTGATTTGGTGTGAAGTTACTATCAAATCTGAAATAACATTTGCTTGCACTGTGCCCATATTTTTTAAAAATTTGGCATCTCAGTCTATTATTGTTGTTTTGCCGCCAGCCTTACCTGCCTCTAGATTTATTCGATGACCCTCCTCTCTGATTTTTATTACTATATTTTTTTTCTTGATTCTTGGACACGTAGTTGGCAGAAAATCATTAATGACTAGTTTCTTTTGTTCAATTCTTCCTTCATGAGAGAGAAGAATTGAGTGAACATAGTTAATGGAAGGAGTTCTTTCCTGAGACGATATTATTGCAACAACGACATCATAGTCGTAATCTAATCCACTTATAATTGAAAGCACCTGTTCTGCCTCAGACACTTTGTGTCCTACTGTAGCAAGCTGATCACATAAAATCTTGATTTTATTTAAGTAATCTCTTATATTCATACCTTCTTTCTTTAAGTTTTGCAGTTTCCTTTTGTAGTGTAGAACCCTTGCAGCAGACTGCATATTGAATGCCTGTCCTATAGAGTGCCATATTTCATGGGATGATTTGCATCCTATAAATTGTGGTAGAATATTCGGGCCAATGGAAGACAGTAACCAAGAATTGATGAAACTGTCTTATCGTTGATGATTCAATAGTCTTTATTTACACCCAGTTTTCCTTCACAATCAGTGACATATTTTGGTGGAACAACAATTGTTCCAAGAACATACTCCTCAATATCATACCCTCTTAAAAATGTTTCAATTTGAAATTTCCATAGTAAGTAGTTAGATTCGTCTAACTGAATTGTGATAATCTGACTTTGTGGTTTTATTATTGTTTTGAGCAGATCTTGATTTGTAGATTGCTGTGAGGTTGCAGTTCTTGAATTGTTATCTGGGCTTGCTCCCTCATTGTTATTGTCTTCGGCCATAGAGAAAATTGAATTCAAGATTCAGGAAAAATGGAAAATCAAATGATGAACACTGCAGTTCTGATAAAAAAAGAAGACTGTGCAGTCAGAGAGCATCAAGTGATGAGAACTTTCCTGATGAAGCTTTCTTGGTTAGGCACATAAAGGAGCACAGCAGGTGTAGAGAGGGATATTGCTTGAACAAGATGCAGGTTTACAGTTCTATAATCAAGAACTGCAAATTTGTATGTTCAAGAAGATGAGATAATGAAAAATCTTCTATGATGATGATAATTCTGAGAAGATCACCACCAGTGCAGCCAACTTCATGTGATGATGATGTTCTGATGGAGGTAGGTGAGGCACTTCTGGAATAACCATTAGGTTAAAGAGTGCTTTGATACCAAGATAGAAATATTCAAGGTCTGTAATATTGCAAATGTACACTGCTTTGTATTATTGATAGATAGTCTCGGTTACACATAGTCTCTGTATTTATAATGTTACAGAGTATTGTATTGGCTTTACGGCATGAATGTACATATTGGGCCAAGACTCGAACCCAAATACAAAGTAAACGAAAATATATGCTACGACCGTTATCTCACTTCTCTTTACATTGAGTATATATTTACTTAAAGAATTAAATTGTATAGATGTTAAAATGTAGGTAGAGGTTTGTATTTGGAATGTAAATATTTAGTTTCTGTCCAAATAAGCAATAGAGTTAAGTGTAAAATCATAGGAATATGAATTATAAATTAGAATATGGAATAAATCGTCATGAAATATATAGTTGCTAAACTATTTTATTATATTTGCAACAAACCACAAAAATAACTTTAAAATGTATTTAAAACTATAATTCCAAAATTTTGGTTAAATTCTTCTCATTTTTGGCATATTATCATGTCAAATATCCTATACCAATGTTTAGGGAAAAACTCTTAAAGAATGAATGTGTGAAAAGGTCAGAAATTACAGAGATGAAGAAAATTTAGTGGAATTTAATCAATGAAAGGGTGCGTAAAATAAATTTGAACTATTAACAATAAGAAAATAAGCATATTATAAGATCCTATGTAAAATAAAATTAGCAAAAGTACCAAATTTTTACCTTTGTCATTGCGAGTAAGAACCACTGTAAAATATAGTACGCACACCATCCGTTCAATGTAGAGCACCTTGTCTAGAACAAATATTATATCGAAGAATTTAGTCAATTATAGTATTTAATGTGGATGTAGTGTCAAGTTAATATAGCTCTGATATAGTGTATAGTACCTCATATGAAGGTCTAACATCCTACATATAAAAGATACTACTATGTAGGTTGAAATATGCCGACAATTATTAATTTTTTATAAACTATGATCTGACAATGAAGTAAGTGGAAGTTTATTATAATTATAAGCGTAGAAAGATAAGTAAATTGTATAGCTATATAATTTCTAAAATTTCCTTTGAATGTTGCATTAAATTCTCCAACAAATTTCTATGACTAAAAGCCCATGCACAAAGGCAATAAAAGATTCCATCGAGTTTGGAATTGGCAACATCCATTGAGCATTACTAGAAAATCAAGTGCTTTATAGCGTTATTTATATCTAAGAAAATAAGCATATTATAAGGTTCTTTGTAAAATAAAATTTGCAAAAGTACCGAACTTTTACCTCTGTACTTACGAGTAAGAACCACTGTAAACTAAAGTAGGCACACCATTCGCTCAATATAAAGCGCCTTATCTAGAACAAAAATTATATCGAAGAATTGAGTAATTTTATAGTGTATTAATGTGGGTATAGTATCAAGTTAATATAGCCCTGATATAGTGTATAGCACCTCATATTGAGGTATGACATCCTACACACAAAAGATACTACTATGTAGGTTGAAATATGTCAGCAATTATTAATTTGTTATAAACTATTATAATTTGACAATAAAGTAAATGGAAGTTTGTTACAATTATAAGCATAAAAAGATGAGTAAATTACATAGCTATATAAGCTCAAAAATTTCCTTTGAATGTTGCATTAAATTTTCCAACTAATTTCTATGACTAATAAGCCCATGCACAAAGGAAATAAAAGGTTCCATTGAATTTGGCAACTTCCATTGAGCATTACTACAATATATGTTGCTTTATAGTTTTTTTATATAAGAAAATAATTATAGTATATGATCCTATGTAAAATAAAATTGGCAAAAGTACCAAATTTCTACCTTTGTACTTGCGAGTAAGAACCACTATAAACTATAGTAGGGAAACCGTTGATTTAATATAGATCACTTGAGTAACGACTTGGAATTTTATCACTTTGATGTATGAATATTTAATTAATGGTTTTTAATAAACAAATAAGTTTATTTTAATTAATAAGTAATGATTGCAAACTCATTTTGAATATTTGTTTACATAAATAAAAAGTTCAGTGAAAAACTAAAAATGTGATCGAAATTCATTTTTTGGATTTTCGACTTTTTACCAAATGAAAGTTGCTACAACGTTGTTACACACCTATACACACATTTATAACGAACATATATACAAATAAGAAAAACACATTTTGTTAATTAAATGGATTTATATTAATCACTTTCAAAATGGTAGTTTAAAAATTAAGTAAAGAAAGACTTTTCTGTGTGATGTGATGGGTAGTACATGCTATTATTTCATGAACTTTAGCACATGGAGGAAGCATTTTATGAAAGAGTAGTGGAGGGGTAGTTAGGCAATTTTGCTAAGGGGAATTGGAAGTAATTTGCCATTTTCCAAAAATTTATATAAATGCACCATTTATTTCCATTTCTCTTTTGCCGTCCATTTTCTTCTTTGGTTCTCTTTTCTTCATCTTCTTCATTCTTATTTTCTTAAGTTAAAACTCTTCAAAAATCACTCTTTTCTTCCTCAAAACTCTTATATAAGTCTAAAATAATATAGCTAACATCTCTACCTTCTCAAAATGCAAAGCTTGAGTGCCAAAACCCTAATTGGGACCTTGGGCCACGAGCATATAAGGGGAGGGGAGGCCTTGGCCCTGATCACCTAGGCTAGGGGAAACTTGGGCATGAGCAAGAGGATGAAAGAAGGAGGTTGCTTTGGTCATTTTTTGATCGAGGAAGAAAGCTTGTGTCTTTCTTAAAGTTTAGTCTTGAGGAAGTAAGTTAAACTAACTTTCAAATGGTTTTAAAAATTGACTGAATGTCATAAAATATACATTGTTCTTTATACTTGTGTATATTGCTTATTTGGATTTGATTCCCGCTTGGTAGCGGATGGCATATGTAATTGTTTTTGCAGGGGACATAAATGACTTGTAAACATGACTATGTTCATGTAGTATAGCCTTGAACTAAAACACATAAGTATTAGTAGAGGACTAGCAAAAGTGAATGGAAGTCGAAGTGTCTTCATAGCGAATAGGTCTCTACGGAAGCACTTCGGAGAATATAAATTTTGTAGAGGGATCCTAAAGGATACCTCACCATTATTGATTTTAATCTCATTTATATACTTATATTATAAAAATTTTGAATGCCAAAAGCTTAGTAGTTTGGTCAAAGTTGATGTATTCTTTGCTAAGTTCAAAGTTGACTCTTTTAGTGAAAAAGCGTAGTAATAGCATTTGTTAAGTGCTAATGTAGCTACAAAGCCTCTTTGCGACTCTTTGAAATGATTTATGACTTTAATTTCCCATTGAAATATTTTTTGCTACTTGGATTTTCAAGGGTGTTTTAAATGCGGCATTGGATTTCTATAGTCCTCTTTATTGTGACTTTGTCGTTTGATTTCTAAAGGTGTTTTGAAATGTTTTTCCGAACTTGACTTTTATTTTTCAAAACCCATTTTGCAAATATATTTAAAATGGTTTAAAAGATAGAAAGAAATATGGTTTAAAAGTTATTTGATTTACAAACAAAGTTTTAAAAGTCATGGTCCATATAGCGATAGTCTCTATGGATGCACTTTGGAAATCTATAATTTTAGTAAAATATAAAAGGTTATCTACTTTAGATATTTTAAAGAGTCTTTTCAAATGTGTTTATAGAAGCTGTACAAGTATTTTAGAAGGAGACTGAAGTTTTAAATATATTTTTGAGAATTTATTCAATTATTTAAATAAGAGGTTTAAATTTTATTAAGGGAACTTTTTTATTTTCAAAGGTCATGTTTTGTTTAAAAGTTACCATCGTTAAAGGAATGTTTTAAATACAGGTTTCAAACTATGTTTTAAAGAGTTTTTAGAAATATTTTTAAAAAGAGGAAGAAATGATTTATTACAGCAATATTGTTGTGATAAATGTTTTCGAGAAAAGAAATGAGATCATGGGCTATAATATTTTAGTTATAGTAAAAGGTTTTGGAAAGTGGAAAAAGAAGTTGGATTTATAACACTTTGTTTGTTTTAAATAATTATACGGAATTTATGAAGTCTTATACTTGGCATTAAGCTTCGAGGTAGGAAAACTTCTACTTATCTTGAAAGGTAAGAATGTTGTTGAGTCAAGTTTGGGAGGTAATAATAACCCAACTTGAACGGCTTCATTGTTAACCAAAGGATAGTTTAAATTTGAAATCGAAGATTGATGTTAAGTATATGAGGCATTATTTCCGTATACGAGTTCGGTTACTAATGAAAATTAAGTAGTCCTATGCTTGGCACTAAATGCCGATGAGTAGATTGATCCTTTATCTGTGAGATCTTGAAGGCATTATTGAGGATTGATGTTAAGTATATAGAAATCGAAGAAGTGAAGACTAATGTTAAGCAGTTTAAAATTGAAGATTGATGTTAAGTATATGAGGTATTATTGAGGACGTCTTGAAGATGATGAAAATCGAAGGCGGTGCTCTTTTAAGTGCAAGGACTACTTGCTACTAATCCTGAGGGTGATTCCAAAAAGGATGTAGTAAAAGTAGTGTCTTTGGTTTGTTCATATCCCGAACAACTTGTATGGATGAATGTTGGCATTGCATTACTGCTTGGAGGGCAGTGTTAATTTTCCAAGTGTGGTTCACTAAAAAGGAAAACATAGCCTCAAGCCTCAAGCCTCACACTCGGTAAGGACTGAAATAGGGGACATGCAGCAAGGCTATGTGGTTCGCTACCATTAGGGTATGGTCATCACCCGATCTAGATTGGTATTTTGGATTTAAGTATGCTAGGAGCCCGGTATGGTTGTAAGCTACAACCGGGGTAATGACATATTCGGTACTATCTAGAAAGGGGTAAGCTGGTTCTGTGTTGGCAAGGGTTACAAGATTTGTAACCTTGGTATATTTTATATAGAGGTGTACTGTGACAGTGGTATCATAGTAGCCTTGTCATCGATGGAATCGATTTTCCAATACATACCTTACAGACTTAGTTGTATACCAAATATGCTGGAATGTGAGATACGGGCATTTCAGCTTTGTTATATATTTATTTTAAAACCTAGACATTATATATAATATCTCAAGATTTTCTTATAAAATGGGTTGGTTATCGTAAGGTAAAAACCCATCCATGTTTATATGCGGCGTGGTCTTATGAGATATCTTTATTTGTTAAAGGTTTTATAACATTAAATAATCCAAATGATTTGAGTCTCTCACGCTAGTTTACCAGACTGATCCGGGTGTTATTTTCTAATAATGCTCGAGTTAGACCCAAGTACTTTTCTAGATTTAGCTATGGATGCTTGGAGCTTCAGGAGATGTGTTGGATGCCTCCAAGACCAGACGTATTTAATTTTCCGCTATATTTCTTGTTTTATATCTATCAAAAATTGTAAGGACGGGCTATTATAACTGTACAGACTAATGATAGGTTAGTTACTCTGATTTGTTATGTGTATATTAAAGTTTCTTTTTGTAAAAATCGGTTGCATATTATATATTAGTCGCCATAATGTGAGATTCCATTACGCATTTCTCTTTTCTTTCACCCCCAACGATCTGTCTTTCCGACGCTCGAATGGTCAACAAGTGAATATCGTGAATGTATCAGTGTCATTTTTTGAGGGTCGAACAGGTGGGTCATCACAGTGGTGCGAACACCTAAGCCTTGGTGGGGTAAAACTCATTAGAGATAGGGTTAGTAACACCCTAGAATGAGTTGAGTGTAGTATATATGAGAGCATGTTTTTGTTAGTGCTATAAAAATGTTTTAATATTGTGTTGATATTAGTAAAAGGAATTATTTTACCTAGGATTATATTTTATATATAAAAGAATAATTTTAAAAAATTTGATATAGTTATTTATGATGTGTTTGTATGTTTGGAAATTATCATATCTAATTAGTCATGCTCATTTAGTTTAGGAGCATTGACTATTGTTATTGATTTATTATTTATGCTCGGTCAGTTTCTGAGCATTTATTGATTCAATTTAAAATAAATACGAACACCTTATGAATTAAGTTTACAATTTGACTATAATGTGTTCAGTAGTAATGTTGTTATAAATTTTATTTTGATACAATAAGGAATGAATTTATATAAAGATGATTTTATAAATTAGGTTTATAAAGTATGTTTTAAAATGAAGAGGATTTTTGAGAACTTAAATCCCGACGTTTTTGAAAAGTTTTCAAATAATTTTTGGAAAAGTAATAGTAGTATTACTTGAAAGTATTTATAAGTACAAATATTACAAAGAGAATTTTAAGGTACATTTTCTTTGGATAGTTCGGAGAATGAGTCTCAATAGTTTTGTAATGATCTGAATAATCTTCTAAGTGACAATCGGATGTTTGTTTAGGCGAATATTGTAGTGCACTTACTAAATTATTCCTTTTGTCAGTGTATGATCGAAACGATTTTGAATCTGAATAAACCCAAAGCAAGTTGGTAATAGATATTTTGTTAAAACTATTTAGATGGAAATATATACAATGTTGTTTCAAAATGAGATTTGAAAGAGAAGAAGTATGTTAATCTTAACTAGTTCGAGTGGCTCGAAAATAACTAAAAATGGACAAGAGATATGCTCGGATGGTAAGCACTTCTCTTAGGTATTACCTTTCTTGTTAAAGGGGATTATGATACTACTTGGTAGGACCTAGTTCCTTGGTATCATTTTGGTGTTACTTGGTCTATATATATATTTTCATAGTTTAAAATATATAGTATCATTTCAAATAGGTTTTGAAATAAAATCGGGTATTTAGTTCTAAGTTTTCTTATGGAAAATAGTTTCAAAATAAAGGGTATTTTGATAAAGGAGTGTTGATGAATGAAATTTTTAATACTGGTTTATATCCCTCTTGTTTTATTAAAACTATGTATTTTGTTTTAACATCTAAGTTATATAAATTATTTGATGTTATTGGGCCAACTAATAAACATCTTTACCTTAGACGTGTCTAAGGAAAGGTAAACTCTAGAACTGAGTTTAGATACCAGCATCCAGCTCTTCTTAGCAACTTACTAAACCAGATGGGTAAAGAGGTCAACTCAGTTTTAGGACCCAGACTTCTTTTGGGTTGCATCAGAATTTAAAAAGGGACAAAACTATAAGTTGGACATGGATCATTTTATTTGCATAACTATTCTTGATCCAAAGGTCGGGCACAAGAATTCTATGTGGTGTACACCAGTTCGAACTAGGCATTTTCACTCAATTCTTGAATACAAGTACTAGAGATGGATTCTTGGGATGATCCGAGTGTTTTCTATCATAGTTTGAGACTATGTATGGAAATCATAAGTTTGAGATCAAGGAACCTATCAGGGTTCCACAATGGAGAAGTTAAGTGGCCTATACTAGTTTGGATGAGAAATTATGTATTAGAGCAAGTGATCGGGTCGAATATTGCATACAGATGATTTATGCATATCGTATGGGCTTAAGTAAGAACGTTAAGTATTAGTATGGTTAGTTTCTTGGTGGTTTTTTTATGATGAAATTTCGGGGTCAAAATTCTTTTAAGGGGGAAGGATGTAATGACCAGGAATTTTATCACTATGATGTGTGAATACTTAATTAATTTTAACCATTCAACTAAAGGTTTTTAGTAATCAAATAACCCTCTTTTAATTAATAAGTAATGATGGCAAACTCATTTTGAATATTTGTTTACATAACTAAAGAGTTTGGTGAAAAATTAGAAATGTGACCGAAATTCTTTTTCGGATTTTCGACTTTTTACCGAATGGAAGTTGTTGCACACCTATACTCACATTTATATATATACAAATAAGAAAAGAACATTTTGTTAATTAAATGGATTTATATTAATCACATTAAAAAAGGTAATTTAAAATTTAAGTAAAGAAAAGACTTTTTTGTGCGATGTGATGGGTAGTACATGTTATTATAGCATGTACTTTGGCACATGGAGTAGCACATGGAGGAAGCTTGTTATGGAAGAGTAATATAGGGGTCATAAGGCAATTTTGCTAAGGGGCACCCTTTATTTCCATTTCTCTTTTGCCTCTCCATTTTCTTCTTTGGTTCTCTTTTCTTCAACTTCTTCATTCTTATTTTCTTAAGTTAAAACTCTTTAAAAATCACTCTTTTCTTTATCAAAACTCTTATACAAGTCTAAAGTAATATTGCTAACATCTCTACCTTCTCAAAATGCAGAACTTGAGCGCCAAAACCCCACTTAGAACCTTGGGCCATGAGTATATAGAGGGAAGGGTGGCCTTGGCCGTAAGCACCTAGGCTAGGAGGAGGTTGGGCATGAAAAAGAGGATGGAAGAAGGAGGTTGCTTCAGTCATTTCTTGGTGGAGGAAGGAAGTTTGTGTCTTCCTTGAAATTTACTCTTGAGGAAGTGAGTTAAACTCGCTTTAAAATGGCTTTAAAAATTGACTAAATTTTGTAAAATATAAATTTTTATTTATACTTGTGTACATTAGTTGTTTGGATTTGATTCCCGTTTGGTAGTAGATGGCATATGTAATTGTTTTTGCAGAGGACTTAAATGACTTGTAAACATGACTATGCTCATGTGGTATAGCCTTGAGTGAAAACATATAAGGATTAGTAGAAGACTAGCAAAAGTGAATGGAAGTTGAAGTGTCTTCATAGCAAATAGGTTGCTACGGAAGCACTTTGAAGAAAAGAAATTTTGTAGAGGGATCCTAAAGGATTCCTCGCTATTGTTGCTTTAAAAATCATTTATATACTTGTGATATAAAATTGTCGAATGCCAAAAGCTTGGTAGTTTGGGTAAAAGTTAATGTATTTTTTGCTAAGTCAACGTTGACTCTTTTTAGTGAAAAAGGGTGGTGGGAGTAGTAGTATGTGTTAAGTGCTAATGTAGCTACGAAGCCTCTTTGTGACCCTTTGAAATTATTTATGACTTTGATTTCCTGTTGAAATACTTTTTGCTACTTGGATTTTCAAAGATGTTTTAAATGCAGCATTGGATTTCTACAATCCCCTTTATTGCGACTTTGTCATTTGATTTCTAAAGGTGTTTTGAAATGTTTTTCCGAACTTGACTTTTATTTTTCAAACCCATATTACAAAGATATTTAAAGTGGTTTAAAAGATAGAAAGAAATATGGTTTAAAAGTTATTTGATTTACAAACAAAGTTTTAAAAGTCATGGTCTATATAGCTATAGTCTCTATAGATACACTTTGGAAATCTATAATTTTAGTAAAATATAAAAGGTTATCTACTTTAGATATTTTGAAGAGTCTTTTCAAATGTGATTATAAAAGTTGTACAAGTATTTTAAAAGGAGATTGATGTTTTAAATATATTTTTGAAAATTTATTCAGTTATTTAAATAAGAGGTTTAAATTTTATAAAGGAAACTTATTTGTTTTCAAAGTTCAAGTTTTGTTTAAAAGCGACCACCTTAAAATGAATGTTTTAAATACAAGTTTCAAACTATGTTTAAAAGAGTTTTTAAAAGTATATTTAAAAAGAGGAAGAAATCATGGATTACAAAACTATTGTTGTAATAAACGTTTTCGAGAAAAGAAAGGAGATCATGGACTATAATATTCTAGTTATAGTAAAAGATTTTTGAAAGTGGAAAAAGAAGTTGGACTTATAACGCTTTGTTTGTTTTAAATAAATATATAGAATTTATGAGGTCTTATACTTGGCAATAAGCTTCGAGGTAGGAAAACTTCTACCTATCTTGAAAGATAAGAATGTTGTTGAGTCAAGGTCTGAGAGGTGATAATACCCAACTTGAACGGCTTCATTGTTAACCAAAGGTTAGTTTAAGTTTGAAATCGAAGGTTGATGTTAAGTATATGAGGTATTATTTTTATATACGAGTTCAGTTACATATGGAAATTAAGTAGTCCGGTACTTGGCACTAAAAGCCGATGAGTAGATTGATCCTCTATCCGTGAGATTTAGAATTATAACTAAGGCAAGGCTAAGAGTAATCAATTCCCTAACTTACCTGGTTTTGTTTCTGGACGAGGGATATAGTAAGTTGAAATATCAAAAACATGAAAAATATAGAAGATTCGATTTCTATAAATGATCTTTATAATTCATGGTGGTATGGAAAGCGTTATTTTCATACTTAACACCAAATTTTGAGGTAGGGAAACTCGTCTCTATCTGTGAGAGTTTAAGAATGCACGTCGAGGCAAGGATGGCATGCTAACTTGTCCGAGGGATAGTATAAGTTTGAAATCGAAAACTGGTGGTAAGTGTATTTGGTCTAATTTCTATACGATCCATTTACTTTCACCAAAAGTGTTTTCGGTTTATTATTATCAATGTTTTTAAATGACATTTGTTTAACCTAATTAAGTATATTTTTGGGAAATAAAATCTTTCTCAAGATTCTATGAGTATACTTATACCGTTAAGATAACTATATGAATACGCTTTCTAACTATTGAAAGGTATGGTGATTTTAGAATATACTTATACCGATGAGATAAGTATATGAATATTTTTCAAGTATTGAAAAGAATATAGAGGGTGTGCAAATATATATTTTGTAAAAGGTATTTTAATACAAGTATTTAAAGTGGTTTTAATTAATGAAAGGATTAGTTAAAGAGGCTTAGTGGTTGCATGCACTTAATCATGCTTAGTTTCCATTATGAAATTAAATAACCAATTTGATTGTTTGTTTATTTGATAGTTAAATAACCGACTATCAAATCTTGTCCAATTTTGAAACTATTGATTATTGATTCTAAGTAAATGGGATCTGATAAGCATGAGTTATCCGAAAACCACTTCGAACTAGCCTAAGCGTTCGAATTGAGGATATCTTGGAGATGATGGAAATCAAAGACGGTGCTCTTTTAAGTGCAAGGGCTAC
The DNA here is from genome assembly GCA_030737815.1 of Allium fistulosum. Classification (NCBI taxonomy): domain Eukaryota; kingdom Viridiplantae; phylum Streptophyta; class Magnoliopsida; order Asparagales; family Amaryllidaceae; genus Allium; species Allium fistulosum. The sequence goes on from CM060903.1 coordinate 788,701,461, forward strand.
CTACTTCTAATCATGGGGGTGATTCCAAAAAGGATGTAGTAGAAGTAGCTCCTTCGGTTTGTTCATATCTTGAACAATATGAATGGTGGCATTGCATTATTGTCTGTAAGGCAGTATTAGTATTCCAAGTGGGATTTGCTGAAAGGTTAAAACATAGCCTCAAGCCTCACACCCGGTAATGACAAAAATAGGGGATATGCAGCAGGGCTATGCGGTTCACTACCATTAGAGTATGGTCATCACCTAATCTAAATCGGTATTTATGGATTTAAGTATGCTAGGGGCCCGATACGATTATAAGCTGCAAGCTTGCAACCAGGGTGATGACATATTCAGTACTATCAAGGAAGGGGTAAGCCGGTTCTATTTTGGTAGGGGTTGGAAGGTTTTTAACCTCAGTATACTTTATCTAGAATTGTACTGTAACAGGCGGTACCCCGGTAGCGTTGTCATTGATGGAATCCATTTTCCAATACATGCCTATGGACTTAGTCGTATACCAGGTATGTTAGAATGTGAGATGCAAGCATTTGAGCTGTCATATATTTATTTTAAACCCCAGACATTATCTATAATATCACAAGTTTTTCTTATTAAATGGTTTGGTTATCGTAAGGTAAAAACACATCCATGTTTATGTACGGCGTGGTCTTACAAGATACCTTTATTTATGAAGGGTTTTATAGCATTAAATTATCCAAATGGTTTGAGTATCTCATGCTGGTTTACCAGACTGATTTGGGTGTTATTTCCTTATAATGCTCGGGTCAGACCCCAATACTTCAGATTTAGCTATAGACGCTTAGAGCTTCAGGAGACGAGTTGGACGCCTCCAAGACAAGATATATTTTATTTTCCATTATATTTCTTGTTTTATATATATCAGAAATTGTAAGGATAGACTGTAATAACTATCCAGGCTTATGGTAGGTTGGCTACTCTGATTCGTTGTGTGTATATTAAAGTTTCTTTTTGTAAAAATCAGTTATATATTATATATTACTCATCATGATGTGAGATTCTGTTACGCATTTTCTTTTCATTCACCCTAACAATCTATCTTTCCGGCACTTGAATGCTTAGCAATAAATATCGTAGATGTATTAGTGTCAACTTTTGAGGGTCGGAACGGTGGGTCATCACGGCCTGGTCTTGAACAAAAATTATATTGAAGAATTGAGTCATTTTATAGTGTATTAATGTGAGTATAGTGTCAAGTGAATACAGTTCCGATGTAGTGCATAGTAACTCATATTGAGGTCTGGCATCCCACACATAAAAGGTACTACCATGTAAGTTGAAATATGTCAGCCATTATTAATTTGTTGTGAGCCACTAGGATTTGACAATGAAGTAAATGGAAGTTTATTATAATTATAAGCATAAAAAGATAAGAAAATTGTATGGCTATATAATTTTTAAAATTGCCTTTGAAAGTTGCATTGAATTTTCCAACAAATTTCTATGACTAATAAGCCCATGCCAAAGGCAAAAGAAATTCATACCAAATTTGGCAACATCCATTGAGAAAAACTATAAAATTAGGAGCTTTATAGTATTTTCATATATAAGAAGTGGAAATCCTATTGTAGTGTATTTACCAAAAAGAAGAGAGTCTAGACTACAGTATTTAATTTTCAAATTGTATACCCTTATTGTTTCTAGATTACTCTGAATCGTGCATTATGTTCTCCAATAAAGTATATGATTGATAAGCTCATGCATAAAGGCGGTAACATCCTTTGGATCATAATTAGGCAATTTATTAGGTTTTGGTTTATAATGAAAGTAGAATCCCAATATAATGTTTTTAACCAAAAAAGGAAAGAGCCTTAGACTCTTAACAAAATCATTATTTAAGGTAATTGCACCACCACTCATATTTCATATGAAATCTATACCTAAATTGGGAATTTTCATAAGTAGCCTCATAGTAGATAGGAAATATTTTTAACTACCAAAACCTTTACTTGATGCACATAATCAATACGAACCATTAGAGAGAAGGTAGTGTTTTGCATTTACTATTAACACTATTTAAAAGCCTATTAAGTTGTAGCAGCTTCATCTTAAAAACTTAAGAGTTGAAAATATGAAGATAATGCATCATTTTATACATGCCTACCGAAAAAAGTCAAATCTATTTTACATATCTGATAAAATAATTACCTTAACTTAAAATTAGATTAAAGAATTGAGTTATTTTATAGTATATTGATATGGGTGTTATGCCAAGTTAGTATAGCTCAGATATAGTGTACAGTACCTAATATTGAGATCTGACATCCCACACATACAAGATACTACCTTATAGGTTGAAATATGTCAGCCATTATTAATTTGTTATAAGCTATTAGGATTTGACAATGAAGTAAATGGAAGTTTGTTATAAGCATAGAGAAAGATAAGCAAATTGTATAGCTATATAATTTGTAAAATTGTCTTTGAATGTTGCATTAAATTCTCCCAAAAATTTCTATGACTAATAAGCCCATGCACAAAGGCAATAAAAGATTCCACCGAATTTGGCAACATCCATTGAATATTACTACAAAATCAGGTGCTATAGTATTTTTGTATATAAGAAGCGGAAATCCTAGTGAAATGTATTTACCAAAGAGAAGAGAGCCTAAAATTACTACAGTACTTATTTTTCATATTGTGTATCTTTATTATTTCTAAATTACTTTGAATCATGCATTATGTTCTCCAATAAAGTCTATGATTGATAAGCCCATGCGTAAAGGTTGACTTTGGTAACGTCATTTAAGAATTAAAGGCCATTTATTATGCTTTTGGTCTATAATGAAAATAGAAATCCTAATATAATGTTTTTACCAGAAAAAGGACAAAACCTAAGACCCACAGCAAAATCATTATTTAAGGTAACTACACCACCTGTCATATTCCATATGAATCAATGCCTAAATTGGGAGTTTTCGTTAATGGACTTCATAGTAGATAGAAAATAATTTTAACTCTCAAAACCTTTAACTGAAAACAATCAATGTGAACTATTAGAGAGAAGGTAATGCTTTGTATTTACTATTAACACTATTTAAATTGTATTAAGTTGTAGCAGCTTATCTTAAATCCTTAAGAGTAGAAAATATGAAGATAATGCATCATTTTATACATACCTACCGATAAAATTCAAATCTATTTTACATATCTGATAATATTTTAACGTAAATAAGTTCATGGTATTAACCAATCTGCCATAGTAAAGAAGCATCCTACATTTACGAAAACTACATACATATCAAACTTATGTCAAAACATGCACCTAGCAGCAACAAAAGAGTTAACATGTATTCACTATTTTTTAAATATGACACCTTTTGTTCAATCTACTATAAGAACTTTTTATTAATTATGATTAATAATTATTATATACTTTGCATGTTACTAAGAAACAAAGAACTGCACAGGAAATGTTTGTAAGAACTGGATAGAAGTAAACCATCTTTTAACACTGAAAACACATAAAACCATTCCTATAAAAAGATCTATCTTTCAAGAGAAAATTATGATATGCTCATTCGTCTCCCTATCAGACAAACTAATTTGTGGAATAGCTACACATTACTGCACAATCCCAATTGATCTGCTACTGTTGTACACATGAAATCAACACATAAAATTTAGCAAGAACCAAGTTTAGTGACGCGGAACAGATTGAATCATGCTAACCAACAGAAATTAGGATTTCTACCTCAAATAAGATGGATAATAAGGTCAATAAAGGCAAAACATAATCGACTCGACCAACAAATAGCAACGATGAGATGGGGACACTGTTTTCCTCTGCCAAGTTTAATCTGACCGATTTTACCATAAATGAAAATTAGGGTTAGGTGATAAGGTGGTTGCAAAGGAATCAAAATACAGGACTATATGTTGTGACCATTCAGTGCGGGAGTACATGTGGCGGAAGCTTGTTCAATTTCACTTAAGAGAGGGGAGGGGGCTAACTATTCCCTCCTTAGTATTAATACGACAGTATAGATAAATTACTCGCATACTATTGAGGAAACTCAAGCTAGAGATGTTATGTATAATATTATGAATATATTAACTAGGCGAGGTAATATAACTATATGTATTTGTTGAGAAAACGTAATGTATATGTACTATACTTAGGCCATCGCGAAATGGTAGGTATGAGTGAATAGTCTCTTTCGATTTGTCGAGCAAACTCATAGTCAACATGAGATTAGGACAAGGACTATATGTTAGTTGTATATGATACAACCGGTAAGGTGTTAATCCATCGCTTACGGGTTTATGACTTATTGAGCAAACTCAAGGTCAGAATCCTAAGATAAATGAGTCCTAACACCAACTCGTGAAATCTAAAATTTTTCACGTTTCTTCTTAGGGCTTTGAGAAACATAAAAGTATAATGGGAACTTATTAGTAAATGAAATATAATGGTTAACCTACTAATAATGTAAGAACATTTGCTATGTATAAATGTCCAAATGTACTTAAATTAAATTTGCAAAAAAATGTCCACGCTAAAGTTAGTTTTTGAAAATGACAAGCTTACTGGACCTAAGTACATAGATTGGCTAAGAGAAATCAAAATAGCACTAACCTACAAAAGCTTATGGTCATCAATAACTGAACCTCCAAATGAAAAACCACTGAAAATGTTGATCTCGAATTAATAATTGCTTATAACAAATGCGTTGCGGGCTTAGAAATCACCCAGTTTTACGTGCTATCTACATTAGACAAAATGATTGCTAAGATAGAATGAAAACATTTCAGCCCATCAAATCTTCGATAACCATAAAGTATTGTTTAGGGAGCAACCTAATTTACCAAGGCATGTGATTACTAAGAAATTATTCAATATGAAAATGATGAAAGGCATGCGTGTAGACGGGTACATCTTATTAACAAAAAGCTATATTAATAGACGGTGCTCATAGTAAAAGGCAAAGCATCTTCTTTGAATGGTTCAAAGAAGAGAAAATAGGTTAACAAGAAAAGTAAGAAGAGCGCTCCAAATGATAATTGTGAGTGCCATCACTGTCATAAGAAGGGCACTAAAAACAAAATTGTTCGGATTACCTAAAGATTGTTAAAGAGAAGAAACAGAAAGGTTCTACCACTTCTACATGTATATTTTGATTCAAAATTGTTTTAGAATAAATAAATTACCTTGGGTTATAGATACTGGATTTGAAACTCATGCTTGTAATTCATTATAGGGACTTAGGAACTACAACATGTGGCAAATGCTAAAATGAGACTTCAAGTTGCTAATGGATCTCTAGTAGATGCAACTACGGTTGGAAACCATCACTTCGCTTTGTCAAATGAATTACAGTTATTTTTAAATAATTATTATTATGTAAAAAACTTTATTTATAGAATAATTTCTGCATATATACTATTTAGACTAGATATGTTTTTGTGATGATAATGTTATGAGCATTATGTTGGATGGAAATAAAATATATAATGGTGTTTTAGATAATGGCATTTATGTTCTTAATTCTAATTATATTTGTGCTATAAATAATTCTTCTAACATCGACATTAATAATAATTATCTACGGCATTGTAGGCTATGTCATATAAATGCTAAATGACTAACAAATTAAACACCGAAGATTTTTCTATCATCATTTGATTTGTAATAAATTAATGGATTTAATTGTAATAAATTAATGGATTTAATTGAAATAAATTAATGGATCTAATTGAAATAAATTAATGGATTTAATTGAAACGGATTAATAAATCTATGTAATTGAATAAAACAGATTGACACATTTAATTGAAATGAGATTTAGAAACAAGTAAGTTTTATAATTTAATAATTTGAAATTTATTAGATTTGAGATTTAGATTTAAACTCGGTTAAATTTAATAGATTTGGAATTTGTTATAAAATTTAATTTGAGATTAAGTAACAAATTGACTTAAGGGGAATACAAAACCAACTAAAGTTTAAGGATTTGATTTAGCTATTGAAATTGATTAAATCGAATTTCTGATAAAATTTAATGTAACAATGAATGTGAATATAAATTGAAATGAATAGAATTTGATTTAATGATTTGAACCAAATTGACCAGTAAATTGAATCCATCGTTTATGAATTAAATTTAGTAAGTGAAATTTAGATCTTGTTAGATTGAACTTGAATACTTAAGTATTGTTAACTCAAGGGCTTGAACTAAAACTTCATTTGGAAATATGATTTTAAATATTTGAAATAAATCGAATTGTGTAATGTCAAATTTTGGAAGTCAAATTTGCAACTTGACTTTTGGACTTTGATTTGTTTAAACTTTAATATTAAATGACCATCGGGTAATTAATGCGTAGTTATTAAAGAGACCGGGATCGGATATGGACATACTCTTTGTCGATACCGAAAACCACTTTAATAACTAATATACGTGGAGTGTTGATCCAGAACGAAGTGGATGGCTTTGGGTGAACGCGTTGACCGAAGAAAGAGAACGATTTTGGATGACCCCTGACAGGACTAAAACAAGAGCCGCGCCGGGCCATTGAGGATCGCCATCTCTAGCGAACACACTTCTTCGATACCTTATCTATTACTTATGTGATTCGATTTGGGTGCACCCCTTGATTTGGGAGTGTTGTTTCGCGGTGTTGGGGTAGTAGCTGCTATGCCCAACATCAGTCCGGATCAGGCAACTACTAGTATCCTAGTTGGTATCGCCTCATGTACCTTGTCATACTGATTATCCTATTCGCGACCACTACGATTTATTTTGTGTTATACCTATGGGGTACCCTTTGAGAACCACTAGTTTACGGTGGGTTTTACGGTGCTGTATAGACTATGGCATTATAAAAATGTGTTAAGGGGAATTATGGTAACGCCTTAACACTATTTTGATATCATACTTTACTGATTAGACATTATCTATTTAGCGTATTCTATTGTATATATAGATAATTTATCGGATCCTTAAAGATGTTTATTACATTCATCTTTGAGTTATGGGCTTTATTACTTGCACTTGATTATCTTGTATATGATTTTGAGTCCTGACTCGAGTGTTCTTTTTTTTATATGCTCGGGTTAGTCTGAAGCTATCCAGTTGCTGATCAAGGTTGGTTGAAAATGCTGAAGACTTAGCATTTATCTTTATCAGTTTATTCCTTTCCAGTATTTGATGTACTTGTGTATTGAACATATTGTATTTCCTTTCAGTCACTTTATGTTGAAACATTATTATATTTTCTATAGTAGCTTCACGAACTACTATTATGATGATGTATTTTTCTGCTGCATTATTCTGTGACTGTTCTGTGTTTGTGATATTGTATTGATTCTCATTTACATTTATGTATTTATAATCCCATAATGATTTGTGTTTTGTATTATTTAAGTTGACATGTGTGGATTATTGTCAATTTAAATGGTCCAAATATACGGGTCGTTACAGTTGGTATCAGAGCTTCGGTTTCCCTAAAAACCTTAGTTTGGGATTATATAAACTCATTAAAGATAGGGTAGTAATACCCTAGAATGAGGAGAATCGATTCAATATCCAATCCTTTCAATTCAAACTTCTTTTGATTCATTGATAGGACTTTCCTTAGAGTTCTATGAATTCTATCCTTGGTTTCTAAAATCTCTTTTGGTATTTCAGGATGAGTACCAGAAGAAACAATAGGGGAGGAAGAGGCCATGGTCCTGCTCAGGCTGCACCTGCCGCCCCAGTCCTAGTCAAATTCACCACTCTGAGTAAGGAGTATACACAGCTTGGAGGAATTAAGTTTTCTGGATCCGAGAACATTATAGAGGCTCAGCAATGGCTTAAAGGCTTAGAGAAGATATTTTCTGGCCTGGAGATCACTGATGCTCAGAAGCGTCAGCTTGCTGCTTGGCAACTTCAGGATGCCGCGCAAGATTGGTGGGAATCAGTTACTTCTCGTATCGAGGAGAACACCATCACTTGGGCCCAGTTTAGGTAAAAATTTCGTTTGGATTTAATAACATAAATTCTTCTTCAGTCTTTGGGATGTTATTAATCTAGTCCATCTGTTGATTAGGGATACTTTCTCGGCACAATGGATGCCAGCTGCTGGGAAAACCCAACTTTATAGAGCTTTCATGGATCTTAAGCAAGGCAGTATGACTTTTTCTGAGTATGAGAGGAAATTCAACGAACTCTCCAAGTTCGGACCTGGCTTGATCGATACACCACTTCTGAAGAACGAGAAATTCATTTTGGGAGCTAGACCAGAATATTATGACTTGCTTACTGGCCACACCCACTGCACCTTCACAGAGCTGGTTGACTATGCTCTTAGATATGAAGCGAAACTTAAGGGACCCACTGCTAAGGCCACCCCTACTCAGCCCTCTTCTAGCCAGCTCGGAAAGAGGAAGATGAACTTTGATCAACAGAAGAAAGCTTGGCAAAAGACTACAGGATTGGGTTATGCCCAGAAAAGCCCAATCGACCTTGCTAATATCACTTGCTTCAAATGGGATAAGAAGGGCCATTATGCAAATAGCTGTCCATCTACCGGAGCTGCTATTCCACCACCTTCTACGACTAGGAGAGATTTATGCCATGTCTGCCTCCAACTAGGTCATTTCAAGAAAGACTGCCCAATGCATAAGCGTGGCACCACCTCTGGAGTATTTGCTATCACCACACCTGCACCCTCTGCACCACCCGCCCAGGATGACCAAGGTACCTTACGGAGTATTTTTCATTTACATGCTACACCTGTTAGGGTATTATTCGATAATGGTGCTTCACATAGCTTTATATCAGTTGACCTTTGTAATAAGCTCAAGTTAGAACCTACTCTTGCCTCTACTTCTTTATGTGTCTCTAATCCTATCGGAGGACCTGCTAACCTCCGAAGTGTTTGCAAGGAAGTTGCACTTATGTATGATTTTTCTCGATTCACTTGGGATTTCTATGTACTTGGATTCCAAGCATTCGACTTTCTTTTAGGAGCTGATTGGTTAAGCAAATTTGATGCTGTTATTTCTTGCAAAACTCGTTCAGTTTCTTTAGTAAGCGACAAGGGTCAACCACTTGTCATTGAATGCAAATCACCTTAGAAATATGCCGAAAGCTTCATATTCTCTCTTGATGCTCATCCGGATGATCTTAATACTACTCCTATTGTTCAGAAATTTCCCAATGTATTTGGAGAGGTCAACTCTCTACCGCCTAAACGGGAAATCGATTTCCGTATTGATCTTATTCCTGGAGCTAGTCCTGTAGTTCTCCCACACCGAAGGATGGCTCCTAAAGAAAAAAGCTGAACTAAAAACTCAAATTGATGATCTATTTACTAAGGGTTTGATCAGGAGAAGTTGTTCTGAATGGGGCGCCGCAGTTGTATTTGTCACCAAGTCAGATGGATCTCTTCGCATGTGTGTTGATTACAGAGAACTAAACAAACGCACTCTCAAGAATCGTTATCCGATGCCTCGCATCAACGATTTATTCGATCAGCTCCATGGAGCTAAAGTTTTCTCACAACTTGATCTAGCCACCGGGTTCCACCAACTCTGAGTAGCGGAAGATAGTATCCATAAGACAGCTTTCCGTACCGAGAATGGATTCTATGAATGGTTGGTTATGCCATTCGGTTTGACCAACGCACTTGCTTATTTCGTCAACTTGATGAATCGAGTCTTTCGGGACGTCCTTAATAAGTTTATTCTTGTATTCATTGATGATATTCTTGTCTTCTCCAAAGACGAGAAAGAGCATGAAACACATCTCCGTTATGTTCTAGAAACTCTCCGAAACCATCAGCTTAAAGCCAAGTTCTCTAAATGCCATTTCTGGCGAGACGAAGTAAGATTCCTTGGCCATATTGTTTCTGAAAATGGGATTTCGGTTGATCTAGCTAAGATCGCCATAATCAATGTAAGTTCTATCTTATTCGTTGTTTTTGTTCAAACAATCTTATCTTTTGCTAATTTGAATCAATTAATCTACAGGATTGGGAGACTCCTAAAACTCCTATAGATATTCGTAGTTTCTTGGGCTTAGCCGGTTATTATCGCAGATTTATTGAGCACTTTGCCCAGATTTCTGCCCCACTTACTGCTTTAACTCGAAAGGATGTTAAGATTATTTGGAGTGAGAAGTGCGAATCAACTTTTAATGAGTTAAAGCGCAAGTTAACTTCAGCCCCAGTTCTTGCGGTAATCGATGGAAGTGAAGGATTAACTGTCTATACAGATGCTTGCCGAGAAGGTTTAGGCACTGTCCTTATGCAAAATGGAAAGGTTATTGCTTATGCGGGTCGTTAGTTGAAGACTCATGAACTAAACTATGCCACACATGATCTTGAGCTTCTTGCAGTCGTATTTGCTTTGAAACTATGGAGGCATCATCTTTTGGGAACAAAATTCGAATTATTCACTGATCATAAGTCCTTGAGATATATCTTTTCTCAGAAGGATTTGAACCAGAGATAAGTCCGATGGCTCGAATTTTTAGCTGCATATGATCTCGACATCACTTATACTCCTGGGAAAGCAAATGTTGTAGCCGATGCATTGAGTCGTAGCAAAGCATTGTCTTGTTGTAATCTTGTTGAAGGCATGTTATTTCAGCTTGTCATCTCTCCATCTCTTATGGATCGCATAAAAGCTAAACAATATGAGGACACTTTGCTCTATCGTATGAAGGAGTTAGTTCTTGGTAGAGTCGGAAATGTTGACGGTAAAATAGGAGCACAGATTGATAGTAATGGAGTTCTAAGGATCGACAACCGTATTTGTGTTCCCAATGTCGATGGTTTGAGACAAGAAGTACTTAGAGAGAACCATCAGTCATCACTTTCATTTCATCCTGGTGTCACTAAGATGTATCGTAATATGAAGCATTTATATTGGTGGAGTGGGATGAAGAGAGATATTTCTATATATGTCAGTAGATGCACAACTTGCCAACAAGTCAAGGACGATCACCAGAAGACTGCCGGTTTACTTCAACCCCTAGAGATTCCTTGTTGGAAATGGGATCAGATTTCTATGGACTTCATCGATGGATTACCGAGGACCAAAAAGGGTAATGAGAGTATGTGGGTGATTGTTGATAGGTTGACCAAATCTACTTACTTTATCCCTGTTAAGACCACGTACAGCTTCGAGTTTGGCCGAGATTTATATGAGAGAGATTGTTAGACTTCATGGAGTTCCGTCTAGTGTTGTATGCGATCGAGATCCTATATTCACTAGTAAATTTTGGAAGGCATTTCAGGACGTCTTAGGTACTAAACTGAATCTGAGCACAGCTTATCATCCTCAAACAGATGGCCAAACTGAAAGGGTGAATCAGATTTTGGAGGATCTGCTCCGAGCTTGCATAATTGATTTCGGTGGATCTTGGGAAGACCATCTCCATTTGGTTGAATTTACTTATAATAACATTTATCAAGTAAAATCAAATTTCAGTTGAATAAGTATACATTTGAATTGAAATTTAACTATCTTGCATAATCAGGCGAGTATTGATATGGCGCCGTTCGAAGCTTTATATGGACGGCCATGCAAATCGCCAGCTTGTTGGATTGAACCTGGAGATCGATTAGTTCTTGGCCCAGATATGATTATGGAGGCATCTGAGAAGGTAAATGAGATCAGAAAGAAGATGAAGACTGCACAGGATAGGCAGAAGAGCTATGCAGATAGGCGTAGAAGAGATTTGGAATTCCAGGTTGGGGATGAGGTATTTCTGAAAGTATCACCTTTGAAGAATGTTATTCGATTTGGTCGAAGAGGGAAGCTTGCTCCTAGATTTGTTGGACCATTCACTATCACCGAGAGAATTGGCACACTAGCTTATAGAGTCGCATTACCGGAAAAATTTGAAGGCGTGCACAACGTATTCCATGTTTCACATCTTCGAAAAGTCGTGCGTGATCCATCCATGACCATTCCTATTTCTCAGTTAGATGAAGTGGATATTGAGCCAGATTTGACTATCGAAAGAAGACCACTTCGGATAGTCGATCGTGAGACAAAGCAACTAAGAAGGAAGTCTGTAAATCTCGTCAAACTCTAGTGGAGTGCAGATAAGCGAGATTGCACATGGGAAACTGAGGATAGTATCCGGAATTCAAACCTCGAATTACTGATTTCAGGTATAAATCAAATTTTCTTAAAAGCTATCTTGACTTTTCTGCTTACTTCATTCTTATTTCACCGTCTCGTTTCTTTTCGAGGACGAAAAGTTTTGAGTGGGGGAGAATGTAACGACCCTGAATTTTCGACCCAATTTAAAATTTTTGAATCCATACGATTTCAATTAGCGTCCAAACTTTGTCTATAAATCGCGCCTAGATGGCTATAGATATGGATAAAGTTTCGTCATAAAATACCGTAGTAAATTTCGTTCGCGTTTTATTGCTCGTCAGTTCATTTTAAAATGCGAAATTTTTTATCTTCCGAACCTAAATATTTTTACATAGAAAAATTCCAAATCATCTTCTAACTAAGGCGTCATTTTTCGTTTTTCCAAATTCGGACATCTTCAGCTCCGTCGATCTTATTCTTTTGCGTTTTGCTACATTCTCTGTAATAAAAAAATTCGAATTTTTATAATTTAATCGTACCACTGATATCTATATACCATTGTGTTCGCCTCGTCGCGCTGATCAAAATGGTATATTTATTTGTGTCATTCGGAGTTCGGAGTTGAAAGCTACAAATTGTTTAACGGTTTGAAACCTGTCCGTTACACTATTAAACCAGTGTCTATTAGGCTTCACTGGGGGAGGAATTCGAGGCATCTCCTGATCAGTAATTACTCCTTGAAACTCCAACAGCCTTTTAGTGTACCAATGACAATCAATTAGGGTCCTTTGATTTCCAACGTTCTGTATATACTGCTTTTCTCTTTCTTTTAAATAGAAGGAAAATTCATTTACCAGGTACGTATCCTTCTTCTCCAAGTCTTCATCTCGTTTTCAAAATTTGCTCCTCCAATTCATAAAATCCTTCACTAGCCTCTGCCACCACTCGCCTTCACCAGCCCTGCCACCACTCGCCTTCACCAGCCCTGCCACCACTCGCCTTCAGCGCCCCTGCCCAGCGCACCCACGCCCAGCCTGACCCATCCGCCCAGTCCACCCTCCTCCTACCGCCCCTTCCAGTGCCTACTATCCACGGCCAGCCACCCATTCGCCACCCAGTTCCACCCACCTACCCCGTCCGCCCTGCCTTCCGCCTGACCCAGTACGACCCACCTACCCCGTCCGCCCTGCCTTCCGCCTGACCTAGTTCCACCCACCTACCCCGTCCGCCCTGCCTTCCGCCTGACCCAGCTCCACCCAGCTACCCAGTCCACCTGCCAGCCTCCGCTCTACCCACTGCCGCCCAAGTTGCCACCAGCTGCATCCGCTCCACCAGCCGTTCGCCTCCACCTACGTCGTCACCATCCGCTCCACTACCCTCCGCCCTACCCACTGCCCCACACACACCACCGTCCGCGTCCGCCACTGCCTTCCACCTCACTGTCCGCCCACTGGCCACGCCGCGCCACCTCCCAACCAACCCACAGCGTCCCTCGCCTCTGCGAAACCCTTCCGCGACCATGACCGATGCCACCTTGGCCTCAGATCCGATTACCCCTCCTATTTCTGTTCGTATATATATAAAGATATATATAGTTGTTTCAAAAACTGTTCACATATAGTTCATTTTATATGCGTTTCATATATATATTCATTTATATATATAGACGTGGACAGTGAATCAGTGCTCACTGTAGTTTTGCTGTGTTTTGTCCAGCTGTCGATCCGGAACTATAGGCGATTGTCCCAGTTGGTTGAATCTACTTTGCTCCTGATTTTGTTTGTGTTCGCTTTTGTGTCGTGCTTGTTAGTGCCGCTTATCTATTTGTCTTCGTGCTTCGTCGTCGAATCTCTAACCACGCAAGGTGAATATTTCATTCACGACTCAATCTATTATGCTATGATAATCAAGTGATAGATGTTGCTAATGTTAATTTGGATGTTAGAATGGTTGATGTTAAAATTGTTCACATAAACTGTAAATTATTATCAAGTTAAAATTTAATATTGTTAGAATTTAAAATTGCTAAATTGACGCCATGTATTATTAAAAAGATTTAACGTGTTAAATGGTGATTTGATGTTAGTTCATGGAAATTTTGGGTGCTAAATGTGTTATGTGATGATTGAATTTGGTCGTTAATATAAGTATGAACTCGACCCCTTTATTGTAAATAAATTGACAAGTAGAAGTAAAGTTAACTACAATTTGAACCATTGAATGTATGATTGATGTAGTAATATTAATAGACACCAAATGAAAAACCACAATGTAATAATCTTAAATCTGCATGAAATGATAGTGTGAATTCTAGGAATAATTTTATTTATTTGCATAAATAACAAATGTAAATTTATACGATTATTTCGGGATTATTAAATAAATTGTTGAATTGTTATTTATGGTTGCTATTGATTGTTTATTTACTTTGACACCATTCCAGTTATCACACTGCAAGTTCCCTTTGCTATGCCTTGTTTTATTTAATGATATTGGGTTGAAATGATAAATACCCAATTGAAAAACTTTGGCCTAGGATAGATAATAAAAATAAGAAACCCGATTGGTCAACAAAAATCATTTTGGAATTGAAATCTATTTGAAGTTAAGGAATGAACTTAACAATTTGTTGGAAATTAAGTAACGAAATTAATGGATTTAATTGTAATAAATTAATGGATTTAATTGTAATAAATTAATGGATTTAATTGTAATAAATTAATGGATTTAATTGTAATAAATTAATGGATTTAATTGTAATAAATTAATGGATTTATTTGTAATAAATTAATGGATTTAATTGTAATAAATTAATGGATTTAATTGAAATAAATTAATGGATCTAATTGAAATAAATTAATGGATTTAATTGAAACGGATTAATAAATCTATGTAATTGAATAAAACAGATTGACACATTTAATTGAAATGAGATTTAGAAACAAGTAAGTTTTATAATTTAATAATTTGAAATTTATTAGATTTGAGATTTAGATTTAATCTCGGTTAAATTTAATAGATTTGGAATTTGTTATAAAATTTAATTTGAGATTAAGTAACAAATTGACTTAAGGGGAATACAAAACCAACTAAAGTTTAAGGATTTGATTTAGCTATTGAAATTGATTAAATCGAATTTCTGATAAAATTTAATGTAACAATGAATGTGAATATAAATTGAAATGAATAGAATTTGATTTAATGATTTGAACCAAATTGACCAGTAAATTGAATCCATCGTTTATGAATTAAATTTAGTAAGTGAAATTTAGATCTTGTTAGATTGAACTTGAATACTTAAGTATTGTTAACTCAAGGGCTTGAACTAAAACTTCATTTGGAAATATGATTTTAAATATTTGAAATAAATCGAATTGTGTAATGTCAAATTTTGGAAGTCAAATTTGCAACTTGACTTTTGGACTTTGATTTGTTTAAACTTTAATATTAAATGACCATCGGGTAATTAATGCGTAGTTATTAAAGTGACCGGGATCGGATATGGACATACTCTCTGTCGATACCGAAAACCACTTTAATAACTAATATACGTGGAGTGTTGATCCAGAACGAAGTGGATGGCTTTGGGTGAACGCGTTGACCGAAGAAAGAGAACGATTTTGGATGACCCCTGACATGACTAAAACAGGAGCCGCACCGGGCCATTGAGGATCGCCATCTCTAGCGGACACACTTCTTCGATACCTTATCTATTACTTATGTGATTCGATTTGGGTGCACCCCTTGATTTGGGAGTGTTGTTTCGTGGTGTTGGGGTAGTAGCTGCTATGCCCAACATCAGTCCGGATCAGGCAACTACTAGTATCCTAGTTGGTATCGCCTCATGTACCTTGTCATACTGATTATCCTATTCGCGACCACTACGATTTGTTTTGTGTTATACCTATGGGGTACCCTCTGAGAACCACTAGTTTACGGTGGGTTTTACGGTGCTGTATAGACTATGGCATTATAAAAATGTGTTAAGGGGAATTATGGTAACGCCTTAACACTATTTTGATATCATACTTTACTGATTAGACATTATCTATTTAGCGTATTCTATTGTATATATAGATAATTTATCGGATCCTTAAAGATGTTTATTACATTCATCTTTGAGTTATGGGCTTTAATACTTGCACTTGATTATCCTGTATAAGATTTTGAGTCCTGACTCGAGTGTTCTTTTTTTATATGCTCAGGTCAGTCTGAAGCTATCCAGTTGCTGATCAAGGTTGGTTGAAGATGCTGAAGACTTAGCATTTATCTTTATCAGTTTATTCCTTTCTAGTATTTGATGTACTTATGTATTGAACATCTTGTATTTCCTTTCAGCCACTTTATGTTGAAACATTATTATATTTTCTGTAGTAGCTTCATGAACTACTATTATGATGATGTATTTTTCCATTGCATTATTCTGTGACTGTTATGTGTCTGTGATATTGTATTGATTCTCATTTACATTTATGTATTTATAATCCCATAATGATTTGTGTTTTGTATTATTTAAGTTGACATGTGTGGATTATTGTCAATTTAAATGGTCCAAATATACGGGTCGTTACAGTCTATATCTCAAATGTGTACACCCAAAAACTACTAATCTAAGTAGTTAGCCAAAAGTCGGAATAATCCCAGAAGAGAAGTCAAGCAGAAGCACCTGTAACATCTCGGTCTGACCCGAGTATTATTTATAAGAAAATAATAAACGGATCAGTCTAGCTATAAATATCAGATGATATGGTACAAAATAAAAGACATGGCATGAACATGTAATAACCATAATGGCATACTACTATAAGTATGTAATTGAAAATCAACATGAGGTTAATCAATATCACAAGAATCTTCTCAAAGATAAAATAGGGTATCATACCCTAAACTTGTATTCATAACAAGTCAATGACACACGAATTCACCAATGCACAAAAATTGATAAACATATCAATGAAAATCATGAAAATTGGTGAAGCACAAATTCCAAAAATCAACACACAAAATCCAGAAATCACATAAAAGGGGGAGGCCTATCACAAGAACGGGAGCATGAAAACTCACCAACACGTGTAACACAAGAACGAGAAGCTATCTCATGGAAGCTATCCATTAAATTTTGACACACGAACGGCCCGAAGACCATGACACACGAATGGCCCGAAGACCATGGGGCGCTACCCCACATATGTAAGTAGAAACATCACACAAACGGGGTCTAGTCTCCCTCGCAGACAAAGAGACAACACTCAATCGCTAGTCTAAATCACAAAAATGATCGTCATGATCATCAAGAAGTGTCAATTACACTAAGCCAGTAAATATACGAGTTTAGCTTTATGTCCCATAACCACTAGCTTAACTTAAATATTTACGAACAAACTGTAGATCTTCACTAGGAAATTGTCACAAAAGGTTCAGTCGAACAAGTCTAAGAATTAACCGACGAAGTAAACGCAAGCGTATCATACCACCTGTTTTGCTAAGCCGTTTAATTAGATTTCTCATCCGAGTGAAGTAAAGGCTTGTATATACTAATAGATTGGAAAACGGTTTAGGAAAAAGAGCTTTGTAATAAAATAGAGTTGAAATCGTTTTGATGAAAGAGTTTTGATATTTACTACTAGTATTGAAACCTTTATATTTTTAAAGTGACAAGTCACAAAACGATTGTTGAAACAAATCGAATCACATAAATTCACATTTGAAGACATGAGCAAAGTCCAAAGAAATCAATCCCAAAACCATCAAAGTAGAAATGCCCATGAGAGTGAACATGGCCGAGCTAAAGTGCAATGGTACGACCTAATGGTAAAGCGACCTAATGTAGGACAGGTCGAGCGACCTAGTAGAAACGAGGTCATACGACCTAATGGAAGAGTGGCCAAGCGACATGCGCGAGCGACCTACGGGTTGAGCAAGTTAACGTCTTGAACAAGACCGAGCGACTTATCAAAACAATAGTGCGAGCGACCTATAGGTGATGCGACCTAAGGTTCATGCGACCTACAGATAATAAGGTCTAACGACCTAAAGGAAATAAGGTCTGACGACCTAACGGAATTGAGGTCATGCGACCTACGACCTAATGGGGCAAACGACCTAAAGGTATGCGACCTAAGGTGGTGAGGTCGAGCGACCTAAAAGATGTAAGGTCTAACGACCTAGTGGCCAACGACCCAAGGAGAGCAACCTAATTGGTCTAATGGGCGCGACCTATAGGGGGACGACCTAAAAAGGTACGAGATTGAGCATAGTGCAAACGACCTATAGCCGAGCGACCTAACTCGTGCCGAGCGACCTAAAGACTCGCGACCTAAAGACATATCATGCCGAGCGACCTAGGTGAAGCGAGCTAGTGCTGAGCTAGCATGGCCGACCTAAAAGAGTGCGACCTAAGTAGTGGAACGACCTAATGGAAGAGCGGCTTAGGGGTGAACGACCTAAATAGATAGCGACCAAAGCCTTCACAAGATGTAGCGTCCTATCACGTGGCGCGACCTAGTAGTGGTCTTAGCCACGCGACCTAAAGTGGAACGACCTAACTACAGGCGAGCGACCTAAGCCCAGAACGAGCAATTTGCAGGCCTGTCTTCTCCAAACCCGAACGACCTAAGCCCAGAATTTCGCCAAAACACTAAAAATTGGGTTTTTCACCAATTCAATCCAAACCAAATTCAAATGCATGAGCACAAGTGATAGGGAATCATTCCCAACAATCCAATGACAGTTATAGGTAAGAATGTGAGATAAAAATCTCACCTTTGCACCAAAAATCAATGAAGATGAAGCTTGAAGCAAAGCAAGAACAGTCCCAAGCTTGAATCAATGTCTTCTTCTTGAATTTGGAGTTGAATGATGGATTGCAAATGAATTTGAGCTTGGAGTTTTAATTTCCCATTCCCTCCTCCATTTTTGATGAAGCTTCTATGTTAAGGAAATGAATAATGAAGTTGTGAAGAGAAGGAGGGGGTTGGGCTGAGTTAGTGAATGGTTCAGCCCAAACCAAAGCTCAAAGCAAAAAGTGACGAAAATTTCACTATCTCCAAACATATCGAAGTTTACACTCAAAAGGATCGCAAACGTCATTTTGAACTCAATGGAGGTGGTCTTGAGTCCTAATTTGACCGTATGCAAAAAGTCGCTTTTCGGACTAACATCCGACTAACGATAAAATATTTAAATAAAATATTTAAATATAAAATCGATAAATATGCGGGTTGTTACATACATACGTACATATATATATATATATATTCCAATATCTCTATGTGTATATATATATATAAAGTTATATACATGTTTATATTTCATTATAATACGTTGTTATATTATTGAATGTATATATGATACGTCCAAATAAACATTTAACCGAATTAAATAATATAAGTAATTGATAAATGTAATACAAATTTAAATAAAATATGATTTTATTTAATCACCGGACTAGACCTAGTGTAAATATTAGACTTCATAGGCCCACTATGATCCAAATAGAATTTTTTTATGAAATATACCCATTTCACTGGTTGTAGACTGAGCCAGTTCCTTCATTTGCATCAACGCCCAAATGATGTATATGGTCTAGTTGGCAACTTTAGGGCCGACTAATTTAACCTACTTATTCGATGGGTGTCTAGAAAAGTAGTGTCTAGGCTTGGTATTGAATAATCAAGTACTCTCCCTCCCTAGGTATTAGCCTAGTCTAGTAGGTGGAGTAAGTTCAAAAGGTTGACCCAATTATAAAGGCCCAAACTGATTTTAGCCTTGAGCTATTTTCAAAATTCATTTTAAAATTTTAAATAATATTTAATATTTAAAACTTAAGTTTAAAGTATAAAAGGAAATTCTATATAAGTTATAAGATGTATTCAAAAACTTTAAAATTGTTCTGAGAAATTAAAATAATTAATTTTTAGAATTTTAATACATTTAATTAATCTAATTAATTTAATTAAATTAAATAATTAGTTAAAAGTTAATTAGTTAAAACATATGACTATATTAATATATGCATGTGACTATAACTATTATATTTGTGTATTTACTTTAAATTTGTTTAAGGTAAATAAAATTAAATTTTACAAGTTAATTAGTTAAACCATGTAACTATATGAATATATGCATATGTATATACACAAATAATAAAATTAAATAATTAGTTAAAAGTTAATTAGTTAAAAAATGTGACTATATTAATATATGCATGTGACTATAACTATTATATTTGTGTATCTACTTTAAATTGTTTAAGGTAAATAAAATTAAATTGTACAAGTTAATTAAAATATTTAATTAAATTATTTAATCAAATAAATGAATTTATCAAATGAAATTAATTAAAAGTTAATTAATTAAAATGTATACATGTATCGATATGTATGTGATAACAAAGTATAAATGTTATAATTAATTATTTATCTTGAATATTTAAGATGAATAATATGAAATTTTAAACATTTTATATAAATTAAATTAATTAAACATGATTTAGTTGATAAATTTTTTTTAGCAAAGCTAGGCAGGGTTAAATAGGCTCCTACCAGTTCATTGCAAAAACAATAAATAATAAGAATGCATCGTAACAAGCTATGATACATGAGAGAAGAAATAAATGAAAAACAACGAGGAATAAAAACAAAAGGAACTAGGTCAGAAGGCTAGACCCAGGTCATAACAAAACTACTGTCAAAATAGTAGGAGTTGAACATAATACCATGCCTTATAGCTTGCCTCACTTCATTCCATATTTCAACTTCACTCCTAATCTTGCCGTTGAAAACTCTGTCATCCGTTTGTTTCCAAATTAACCTTATAAAAGTTTTAAGAATCAATAACATCAATAAACCTGAATCATCCTTCCATCTGGTTGCTTTGTAAATATTGCACCATTCTATACTATTTGTTCTCGAGATATTGTCCCTTCCAAATGTGGTCTTCTGGCAAAGTGATTTGATCCGATAGCTCTCCAACACCTATAAATACTCACCCATTATAATGACCCACTTTTCCGTACAGTTTAAGCTGATAATAAAACCACACATGTCCAATCCAAATTGAGTGGGAAAGCGGATAGTTAGAGAAAAAGAAAAAAGGAAGAAGATAAGAAGAACTAAACAACACAGAATCTCACAGCAGAACGAATAATTTATAATAGATAACAAATCTTTACACAAAGACGAAACTGTAATATCTGAATATATAGACATCAATCAGAGTATACTAACCTATTCAGCATGGATAGTTATATCAACTTGTCCTACAATTGCTGATCAATACAACCATAAATACAACGGAAAAATAACCATGTACGAGAATACGTCTCTGGGCCTCCAGCTCATCTCCTGAAACTCCAAACATCCAGCTAAACCTGGAAATATGCTCAGTATGACCCCGAGCATTATAGGAAAATAATGCCCGGGTCAGTTTGATAAAACTAGCATGGGAAACACAATCAAATGGATTCTTAAATTTTAAATAACCTTTTGAAAACAAAGGTTTTCGTAAGACCACACCTCACATAAACACGGACGGGTTTTCATCTTACGATAACCAAAAATCTTTATATCAGAAATCCAATGATATTATAATAACGTCTAAACGTGAAAATAATAATAATCAAGTAGATGTGATGCTCGTGAGTGTACATCACAACAATACTAGGTATATAATCAAAAATCGATAAGGCACGTTCGCTAATTGTGTAGGATTTCCATGGAGGTGCCCTAAGTACTTTGAGGAACAGTCCTCCTGCATAGGATCAGAGATATCCTTCTGAAGCAGCATACATCCCTAGTAATGTACCATAGGAAAAACATAGCTGGTCTCGCTAAGACCGAGTGCATCGTCCCATGCATGCATAACAGGTATAAGTGAAGTTTAGGTGGAGTCGACTACACCCTATGAGTTTGCCAACACTACTGTCCATGCCTCCTATCTCTGGTTTTAATCATTCCCGCCGTTGAGGCTCGTTCGGCATTCCAGCTTATGTACCGCCACCAAATAGATCACAGAATCCAACATGGATTCCAATACCCCAATGGATCTCGGAATCACACTTAGATTCCCACATCTCAATTAGATCTTGGAATCACACCCGAATTCCTATACCCAAACGGGTCTCGGAATCACACATGGATCCCAACATCTCAGTATTTCGTGAATCTCCTCTATAGAATCGTATATGGTTTTCGGGGTGGCTGCAGGTTCGAGTCATCTCTTACGAGTACACTCTTCCATTTCCCAGGTGCTCTACAAAACCAAACGTCAATTTCTGGAATGCTCAATATTGGTTCTTTAGGAAATAATCAGACAATACATAAGAGCGGGGATCACCCCCTAACCGTTTAATTGGACGGATCTCCTTACCATTTGTCCTAAAAGAACGAAACGAGTTTATACGTACAGTATAGCACCCCGATGGTAACTGTACCATATAATCCCCATGTTTCCCCTAGATATTTCCAGAGTTAAAATCCTTCGGTGTTAAGTAGGGAATATTTTCCTTACACCAAAATTAAGAAGGATTACATATTTAGGCCAAGATTTGATAGTTGGTTATTTAACTATCAATTAAAAAACATTCAAACAAAGATTACATTACCCACGGAAATCACTAAGCCTCTTAAATTAATCTTTAATTAATTTAAATTCACATTTCTAATATTTGGAAATCACTTCCATATACTTATCTCAACAGGATAAGTATATTCACAAACCACTATATTTTCGATACTTAGAAAATATAACCATATACTTACCTCAATAGTATAAGTATATTCACAAACCATTTTACTTTTCAAAACTTGGAAAATTTCCCAAATACTTATAAAATGATATAAGTATATCCACTAAACACTTAGAAAGATTTCTAGTTTGTGTTTAAATGATCAAACCCAAATGTCATTTAAAATGGAGAAACCCAAAACATCAATCCCCTTATATAACATTCTTAATAAATCCAAAATCTCGTTTATAAAACTTCTCCTTCTCAGATTCTTTAAAAATCCTTTATAAATTCTTTTATAAATATCCAAACCATTTATAAACCTCTTCCCATATTTAATCCAACCCAATAATGGACTCTTAGGTCAATCAGATCCTCTTGATAAACCATAAGTTATTTAAAATAGCTTTAAACCATATTCATCAAAACGAGCTCGCTCTGCCTCCCTGCTCCTCGCCTACACCTGCCACCTAAGCCAACAGAACCCCCACCCACGCTTTACCTATCGGCCACCTCGTGATCGACTCCAACATCCCCATATGATCATCGTACATCAAAACCCGAAACCAAAAACTATGACCCTTAAACCCTAAACCAAACAATCCACGACAAACCAAAGCCTAAATAAAATATCGACCATGGTCATGACCTCCGCCTCGATCTTACTCTCCTCCACGACTCCTTCGATTGACCCCACGACCACCGGTTCGTCGGAAAATATTTTTCGAACGTTTTTCGATCATCTCCTTCCCTATGACAAACCAAGCTACTAAAAAACATACGAATGCTTCTAAAATTTCCACTCGCCGCTACGAACCCATCCGTACCCTCCGTTCGCCAATCCGTGATCGTCGAAAATGATCATTTTCTCGTCCACTTGCTGTTATTTGTAGATATCTCTCAAAACACTCGACGAAAACCCACAAAACTATTTTAATGTAAACTATGAATCGAGAAAAACACTTTTAATGTTGGAACATTTGATTAGAAGTGTATAGATTTGGAGGAAACAATTTTTGAAGTAGAAGGTTTGGTTTAGTTTCTTGATTTTGAATTGTACAGACAACCAAAGTGATGAAGAAGATGATTGTCTGTATGCGTATGAACACACACACACACACACACACACACACACATATATATATATATATGGCCAAGTCCAAACTAACAAAACCTAGCATGATTCATTCATGTCAAAATCAAATGTAACAATGGCGGCTTGAGGAAACAGAAAGGTGGCTGGGGAACCAAAAGGACAAGGCAAGGAACGAAAGGCAGTGTACTGTGTGCGCTTGGGTTTGATTTTTAAATTAAACTCAGGTACCCCGCCACTTCAGATCGCGTCATATTACGAGCTACGAACGATGAAAAATAAAGTACGATCGTGTATAACAATGTTATACGATCACAAAACAACAACAAAATAGACAAGTTATTAAATTCTGTGAAGTTTCAAAATGCCAACGTTTGCCATAAAATATGTCAAACGAAAATTTACTTATTTTTCCAAATAAAAAATTATGGAAAAATTATAAAATTTAATTTAAAAATACATCATCAAAAATCAAGTCTAAATTTAAAACGTATATTTTATCATAATTTAAATTCAAATTCGAATATTTAAATAAATTAAATATTCAAATTTGAAGACCCAAAATACACGTTGTTAGACTCTCCCCCCTTAAAAAGAATTTCATCCCCAAAATTTTAGCACAAGAGCACTCAATATTATTCATAAGCCCGCATGATGTTCATAGATAATCCATATATAGATATGGAGTCGATCACCACTCGAATACATGACTCCACCTCCAAACCAGTACTGTTCACTTGATTTTATTAGTGCGAACCCTGATCTGGCTCCTGGATTAGGAACCTCTACTCTCCTTACATAGCAGTAGCTGTGATAGAAAACCTTGGTTCCATATCAAGAACCCTCACCAAGTGCTTGCCGTTGGAAATCGAGTAATAGATTCTTATTTGGAACGATGTTAAACACCTCAAGCCTTGTACTCGAATATTAGATCAAAACTATATGGGAGGAAAAATGATCTACATACACCTTCGCACTTATTTAATTGGTTATTTCTAATACCAATTCTATTACTACTAAATTATTTATCAAAACATTTTCATAAAACATAGCTTAAGTTGCAAAACTTATAAATTCTCTATCATACCCTAAAGGTATACCCAACTATTAGATTTAAATCCTTATTTTGAATTCACTTAAGAATTTAAAACATCCAGTTTCTATTCAAAATACTTTTTGAAACGATACTATATATTTTGGAGACTTAAGGGTCAAATACTTGGATATATATATATATATATATATTTAATCTATAACAAATATATATATATATATATATATATATATATATATCCCGAGTAACCCCAAAATTATACCAAGGAACTGGGGATTACCAAATATTATTATATATTCCTTACTATAAGGATAATATTTAAGAGAAATGTTTACCTTCCGAACGTATCTCTTACCCATTTTTAGTATTTTCGAACTACTTGAACTAGTTAACTAAAAATCACCTCTTTCTCTTTTGAAACAATATCATGAATATATTTCCAATGCAATATTTCATCAAAATTTCCAATTTTAATTTGTTTTGGATTCGCTCGGATTTGAACTTGTTCCAACCGTACAATGACAAAGAGAATAATTTACTAAGTGCACAATACTGTTAGCCTAAGCAAACATCCGATCGTCACTTAGAAGATTATTCTGATTATCACAAAACAAATTGGGACTCATTTCCCGAACCAATGCAAAGAAAATATACCACTTTCTTTTTAAATTCTCTTTAAAAAGAATTATACTTAAAATATATTTTTAAATAACTATTATTACCATTTCCAAAATCATTTATACTCTAAAACTATCTCAAATAAAATTATTATTTCTTTTTCCAAAAATCATTTAAAATGATTATATACATATTTACCATATAATAAATCAAATCACACTTCTAGAATCAAATCAAAATTTGTTTTATCTAAACAATTATATAGCAAGGTCCCAATGGTAGCAGTTCCCAATTTAGAAACTCAAAAATATTTTCAAATACAATTATTAACCCTTTAAACCTCGAAAACCATTTTGCCAAAACCACCGGAATTTAAACTCTTAAATTCCTTTTATTTATACACACATTTTTATAAATCAAATTTATAAAATATTCTCCTTTAAAGGAAATCATTTCTCAAATATTTATTGCGAGAATATTTTAGCTTCTTTGTATAAATCATTTTTCAAGTATTATTTCAGAGATATATAAGTTTACTTTTAATAATTTCTTTTATTAAACCCCAATTTAAAACAACCAACCTTTATATTCAGTCGGTTTTAAAATATTTACTTCAAAATATCCTAGATTCCTTTTAATAAATCAACATTTATTAAAACAAATTTTTTTATCAAATGAACTCTTATATAAAATGGTTTCTAAAATATTTATTCCAAAATATTCAAATTTTATATTAAATAAGCAACCTTTATAAATCAAATTTTAACTCAACTTATTCAACGAACGCCATATATTCAAATTGTGAAACTTAATTCACAAGGTGTTCGTTTCAATAATGCCATACCGTGACAAGTATACATTCAATAACAATAGAAATCATACAATATCTCAAATCTCGTCAAATATCCAAAAAGAATATCACATTCTTTAGCTTATTCACCAAACCCCAAATATTGACAAAACATATCAATGTCAATCGCAAAAATTGGTGAAACACAAATTCCAGAAATCAACAATTAGAAATCCAGAAAACACAAAGAGGGAGGCCTATCACAAACGGGAGCATGAAAACTCACCAACACATGTATCACAAACGGGTCGCTATCCCATGGTCGTTAACCATAGCGCCAGTGCAACGACATAGTACAATGACGGTACGCCCAAGGAACCTGAAACTCAAATGAGTTGGGACAACGACGTAGTACAATAACGATACGCCCGATGGACCTGAAACTCAAATAATTCGGAACATTGACGTAGTACAATAACGGTACGTCCGATGAACCTGATAAGCTGGAACAACGACGTAGTACAATAACGGTACGTTCGATGAACCTGATAAGCCGGAACAACGACGTAGTACAACAATGGTACGCCCAATGAACCAAACTCCATAAAACCATAGGTCACTAGCCTATAAAAATTGAGACGAAGCTCCATAAAACGAGGTACAGTCCCCCACGTGGACAAAGAGACATCGCATATCGCTAGTCTAAACCATAAAATGATCACCATTGATCAATGAAAACTGTAGATTACACTAAGCTAGTAAATAAATGAGTTAAGCTTCATGTCCCATAACCACTGGCTTAACTTAAATATTTACAAACAAATTGTAGATTTCCACTCGAAAATTGTCACAAGAGTTCAATCGAACAAGTCTAAGAATTAACCGACGAAGTAAACGCAAGCGTTTCATACCACTTGTTTTGCTAAGTCGTTTAATTGGATTTCTCGTACGAATAAGGTAAAGGTTTGTATATACTAATAGATTGGAAAACGGATTTAAAAACGAGTTTTGTATTAAAAATGGTATTGAAATCATCTTTGTGAAAGCGTTTGAATATTTACTACTAGTATAGAAACCTTTGTATTTTTAAAAGTGACAAATCACAGAAATGATAGTAGAAACAATCAATCAACCAAAAATTCACATTCAATGACGTGAATCTAAACCATAGAAATCGATATCAAATCCATCAAATAGATATTCCCAAAAATCTCGAAAAGAAGTCATCGAAGTCGATAATAAATGACAACAACTAATCGAATCAACCAAAAATCGATTAAAACTGAAATCCCCTCAAAATAGGCAATTTGCCTGAAATAAGCAGCTCCAGACGTCTGGTAGACTTCCCAGATGTCTGAGCTGAAGCTTTGGAATTTTCTTCCAGATCGCCCAGACGTATGGGATATAAGATCAGACGTTTGAGCTGAGACTCTGAAATTTTATTCCCATAGCTCTAGACGTCTGACCTTAATACCAGATGTCTGAGCTGAAACTCAGAGCAATATTTTGCTTTGGCCATTGATGGCCAAATCAAATGAATGAGCGACGATGGCTAGAGATCGATGTCAAGCGACAACCCAACCCTATAAACACATCAATACACTCCAAATAACATGTCCAAACATCCATATAAGGATTTTCATAGATTTTGACTTCAAAATACCAAAAATTGGAAAATTCGTCAAACCAATTCAATCCAAAAGCAAATGGACATGCAATAGATGTTAGGAATTCATACCTAACAACAATGAAAGCTATAGACATAGATGTGAGTTCAAAAACTCACTTTTAAACCCAAAAACACGAATGAGAAGCTCTAAAACAAAGCAAGACCAATTCCTCTTCAATTTCAACCCAAGAAGCTCCAATCTAAGCTTATAAGCAATTATTTCCTAAGTTAAAGTTTAGGAATTTCTGAAAATTGAAGAGAGATTGAGATGGAGAAGATGAAGAGGATGCTTACATAAGCTTCTCTTTGATTTTGGAGCTTGAATCTAGAATTTCCTAGTAATATAGGGTTTTGGAATTCTAATTTCCCTTTTTTTCCCCCATTTTTCTTTTAGCTTGAAAGTGTTAGGAAATGAAAATGAATGAAAAGGAGTTGGAGGAGGAGTTAGGGTATTATGTTGGGTTAGTGGGCTGAAACCCAAACCCAAAGCCTAAAATAGAAAAATAGCAAAATTCTACCCAACTCCAAACATATCGATGTCTATACTGAAAAAGGTCGCAAACGCCATTTTGGACTCAATGGAAGGGGTCTCGAGTCCTAATTCGAAAAGTAGCATTTTGGACTTTAATTAGACTAACGATGCCATATTTAAATTTCAACATTTAAATATACAATCGCAAAATATGTGGGTTGTTACAGGAGTGCTCCCTGATAGCCCACCAATTTACGGTGGAGTTTACAGTATCTGTATAGACTACGGCATTATATAAAATGTGTTAAGGGGGATATGGTAACGCCTTAACACTATTTTAATACTTTACTTTACTGTAGACACTATTATAATAGCGTACTGTACTATGTATGTAGATAGTTTAACGGATCCTTAGGAGATGGAAATCCCGAACATCTCTTAAGTTATTATACTCACGTTGGCACTGGATAGGAAATGTCAAACCCCGTAAACATCTATGATGCCGTTACACTCTTATTTATTTACTGTTGATCTAACTTACATAAGATCTTTTAGTTCTGACTCGAGTGTTTTGTCTTTTCAATTCACTCGGGTCAGTCTGAGCTTTTCAGTGTATCGAAGACTGCTTTGGAGGACGAAGATGGATATTTGTATATTATTATTATTTATTATATTTATCCCACTGCATCATGTTGTTCAGCTACTTTGTTATTTATTTCTGTTCTATGTAACTCTGATCTGTATTGTAAAAGTGTAATCAAATGTTATTTATAAAGCAGCTTCATGAACTGTTTATTTGATTATTATATTTTGTCATTTTACTGTGAGATTCTATGTTTTGTTTTTCTTTCTTTCTCTATCTTTTCTTATTAACCCATAACAATCCTCCCTTTTGAATGGTTTGAGTCTGACATGTGTGGCTATTGGCGATTTAAGCCATCCAAAAAGTTGGGTCGTTACAACGCAGTCTTCGTTAACAGCCGAACCACTATAAAAATCTATTGTCTCTTTACTTTATCGGCAAGTTATTATTCCTTGTTTTTATTCTAGTTGCCTTGATAAATAGGGCTGGTGCTTTCACACTTTATCCAGGGGGTTGATTTATTTTTTGGGGTTAACATAATTCAAAAGCTAAATTATTAGTTTGATCGATTTACATAAAAAAGTAACATCCCCTATCTGGAGGCCAGAAGCTAAGCTCTATAGATGCTACGATCATCCATAGTATTAACTTCCGGTGACCAAAGACGGTAATGTTAATGGTATCCATAATATCTGAAGCACATGAATATGAAACAAAATCACAGATTTCACAAAACAACTTTTCTGATTACATTTCACAAAACATGTTTCATATTCCATTACATAATCCCAATCGTTTTCCAGGTTCAGATAAAATATAATTATTACAAAATACGCTAAGAGCGACATGTGAAGATGCCCCTTGGACGACCAGAGTACTATATAGACATAACTATCTTAATACAACACAACGGAATCAAACTAAATAAAATAGCAACTCCTAAATAGCTAACTTCAGCCTCCTACCCATCTTCGGAAGCTTTATTCACCAACCTACTAAAACCTTAAAATCCTTAACTATTGGCCCACTCAAATCAATTTTAAGCACCCGAGAGTTTAAGGGAAAAAACATAAACTTCGAATCAGACAAAAGCCTGGTGTGAATAATATTATACATCTCAGTTATTTGATATTATGTGAGACCATGCCGCTTACCAGAACGAGTTTCCCCTCACTAATATCCTTCTAAAACATATCTTTTGCAAATCATAATCTTGCAACCACAACCGGTTAAAACTATAAAGCAATATCATGAAAACTTACATGTCATGTAACAAATGAACTATATGTCCGAACACTATAATTTTGTTTGGCTAACTACTAACCTTTGGTTGACTCTGGTCTAGCAGACAATATGAACAAATAATCTAACACCTGTTAGACACTCCTCTTTTGGATGGTCTATCCCTAATTTATCTTCTCCCAAGGTCACCTTATCCTAATGGTTTTGCGAGCTCACCAATAACCTACCTCTGTACAAATATATATACTCCGTTCTGTGTGTAACATCATTTTAGTCTTACCTGTGACAAAGCACTACACACTGGAATTTTGGACTAAATTAGCTGGGGCTAATAGCTAATGTATAGGGCATGACCCTACACCACTCTCATCTGGTATACAAATATTCGAGTCATTTTACTTAGGGTGATCTTCCCTTAAATTTTCCTTGAAAACCTTTTCATCTCAAATTGATTTAAAACCTTTAAACTAACTCAAACAAGGAAAATATATATACTCTATGCTTTACTCAAAATCACCTTGCCATGTTATATATACTTTACTCAAATCTTTGTTAATGAAAACATTTAAACCTTTGAAAGTACCCCTTCCAAATCCATTGAAAGTACCCATTTCGAACAAAGTAAACCCCTTTTATAACCTAGGCCAAAAGGCCAAAACGTTCCTTTCGAAACCATTCATATTCATCCTTTCAAAACCAATGAAAAACCTTTCCTTCGAAAGCTTTAAAACCTTAGACATCCTATCTTTAAAACCTTTAAACATTGTCTTTCGAAAACATTAGAAAACCTCTCCTTTCAAACCTTTTGAAACCTTCCTTTTAAACCTTTCAAAACAATTGGGGAACCACCGCTTCGAAACCATTCTTTAAAATCTTTCGAAAACATTAAAACATCAAACCTTCCAAAAGCATTTGGATTCAAGTAAAATATGTGGAATAACCTTTCGAAACCATTTAAAACTAAACCATTCGAAACCATTGGGTCTTACCTTCAATGGAGCAAAAGGGTCACTAAACATTTAAGTCAAAAGCGTTCTTTCGTAAGTAATTCCTAAGTAAAGAAGTGATGGTGTCGAAACCAATCCTTCCGAAAGCATTGGAGAAGTGGCTTGGATTTAAAAACAAAGTCACCCTTTCGAAACCATTGATTTCGAAAGGTAGAAAAGCGGCAACAAGGGATTTCGACCTTGACGAAAGCATTTACTTAAAACAAAGGCACAACCCCATTCAAAACCATTCCTTAAATCAATTTGACCCAGTCGAAAGCCAACCAAGTCGAAAGCATATCCTTCGAAAGAAAAACATACACATTTTCATTTGAAAGTAAAGTAGCGCTTCGACCCCTTCGGAACCTCTTGTTTCGACCCAATACCTTCCATCTATATCCAATTCACCGTGCACCAAGTCTTTGATGCCATGCACATTGGTTTCGATGGTGATGGAGGCGGAACTACTAGGTTGGAACCTCTAGTGCCGAAAGTGGCGAAACATGCTAAAAGCATGTAAAAACTGATTTTAACTTTAAAAAGAAGTTCTTTTCGACTAACCTGCCTTGTTTGTTAAAATATTATTGGTTGAAAGTTTTCTTTTCTAAAAGTGCTGCCAAAATTTTAGAATTAAACAATTTAAATAATTTACAAAATACCCCTTCTCCTTTTATAAATATATAAAACATTTAAGTCCAATACCTTACATAATTTTATATATCTATTAAACACTTAGGAAATTCTACAAAAATTCCAGAAAATCATTTTTAATATGTTTTCTAACATATATTAATTTCAGACCCAAAACTTATATTATTTAGCCGTAAATAATTTTTAAACCCAAATAATCATTTTCCTCACTAGAAAATTAATATAAAATCCACATTAACTCAGAAAATTATGAAAATTGAAACCCATCTCTGAAATATCATTTCTGATCTAAATAAAAAATTGCAAGGTATTTGGATGTCATTAAATAGGATTTTCACATTAAAACATATCATAAAACCCATATGAAGGAGCATAAATCATCAACAAGCATATATAAACATTTTATTCTTCAAAATCATAGCATAACATTGCAAATAAATTCATATTATCCTTAAAACCGAAAACAATTACAAAAACAAGAGATGTAGTCATTATTCACCTTAGCTTTGAGATTAAGGAGTTTGAGATTTGAATGGATTTGATTTTGATTATTCTTCTTCCTTTAGCTTTTCTTCCTCTTGTTCTTGCTAATGATGGTCGGCCTTTATTTTAGTTTGGTACTGCAAATGAACGTATGACATGAATTCCAAAGGGTTTAGGGTATTAGAATATTCTTACTCCTATTTTACTCCTTCTCTATTTCATTTTAACTCATCTTTAGTTCATTGTTTACATGGCATGGCTACTCCTTAGTTTAATCACAAATCTCAATCCCCTAATCATCAGATTATTTTATTTAATTTAGCTAATTAAATATCCTAAATAATGTTACTAAAATTAGGGTCATTACAGACTCCCCTCCTTAAAAAATTTCATCCTCGAAATTACGATAAGGTACACAACAAATCAAATATAAAGGTAAAACATACCATCAAACAAATCAGGATAAGCGTCTCTAATCCTGCTCTCAGTATCCTAAGTACAGTCTCTCTCATCGTCCTCCACTGGACTTTAACTAATCTGACTGTCTTGTTCCTAAGCCTCTTCTCATCTCTCCCGACTATACGATTCAGCTTTCTAACTATATTTAAATCTATCTCTATTACTAAATCATCTAACACAGTCGGTGCTATAGTAGTCTCCGGGTCTCTAACACACTTCCTCAATTAAGAAAGATGGAAAACATCATGGATTCCTGCCAAACTATTAGGTAACTCTACTCTATATGCGAGTTTCCTAATCCTCTCTACAATAGGGAATGGTCCTTCGAATCTCGGTGCCAACTTCCCTGATTTCCCGAATCGAATCACACCCTTCATCGGTGACACCTTGAAATATACATGATCTCCAACAGAGAACTTTATGTCTTTCCGTCTTCTATCTGCATAACATTCCTGCCTAGACTGAGCTTCCTTCATCCTAGCTTGAATCAACTCAATCTTTTACGCAGCTTCTCTAACCAAATCTAGACCAAGAACCAACCTATCCCTGGTCTCTAACCAATAAACGAGAGATTTGCATGGCCTTCCATACAAATCTTCAAACGGTGTCATCCCTATACTAGCCTGATAACTGTTGTTATACGAAAACTCAACTAAATGTAGATGTTCTTCCCATGATCCCCCAAAATCTAACACACAAGCTCTTAACAAATCCTCCAAAACTTTGTTAACTCTTTACGTTTGCCCATCGGTTTACGAATGGTGGGCAGTACTCATCTTGAGCTTGGTACCTAAGGTATCCTGTAGAGTCTTCCAGAACTTGCTAGTGAACAAGGAATCTCTATCACTTACTATACTACTAGGAATTCCATGAAGTCTAACTATATTCTTCATAAATAACCAAGGTCGAGTGGAAGTATTGGGTTAGTATCATGGTTAACTCAAGTCAACTTAAAGTCAAAGTCTCTGGCCAGAGCATTTTGCTGAATAATAATTGTTATTATAGAACCAAGGACTTTGTGTTTGGACTATAAAGTTGAATGTGGATGATGCTGGAATTTTGACCATTACCAAATTCCATAAATCCAAAGTGATATAGTTTTGACGAAGAGAATTGGTGTAAATAATTATCACTATTAGGTACCGCTTATAATAAGTAAAATTGGATTTTACCAAAAGATGTGTAAGCGATGAATTCAGCCGAAATGTCACACCACTGCTTATGAACATTAATATTTGAATTGTACAATATTAATCGCTGACTGAATTTACACCTTTGAGTCGCACGATCGTAATGATGAATTCTTTGAAAATCCACATGATTTAATTAATTTATAAAAAGTTGTAAATTAATTAAATTAATTAGTATGAGAAATATTAATTATTATTTATTTTATTTGATGTTTGGGAGTTATTTGTAATTATTTGAATGCATTTATAAAAGTTATATTTGCGCACATTGATATATGATATCATTGTAATTAAATAAAAGATAATTACATGTGTTGATTTATGGAATCTTATATCATTTGATGGCACGTAATTTTCAACCATACCATGTAAAGAAATAGAAGTGAAAAGAAAAGATTGATCAAGAGAATTAATTAGAGAAGTTTTTATTAAAGAATGGGAAAGGTTTCCTTCTTTCAAATAAAACATATTTTCTAATTCATTCTGTACGTACAATTGAGTTTCTCTTTTTTTCGTTCTTCTTCCTGTAACTTTTCTGGTTTTCTCCTTCTCTAATGGCTGAAAATATGAGATCTTCCATAGCTTCAATTATTCCTAAAATCAAATACAAATAAAATCAATTATGAAAAGTGGTTTATTCCTCTTAATCTGTGCAACATCTGGAGGCTGATTTCTGAATCTAGGAGATTTGATTCATCATTCAGGTGCAAATCATTAGCTTTATTTTTGGTACTTCTAATTTCATTTATTTGTATACTCATCATGTTGAAATGGTCCAGATTTATTCATATTATATATCTTCTATCTCATCATGTTAAAAAGGTTTATATTTATTCGTATTATATCTCTTCTATCTTGTGTATTCATCTTGTAATATAACTTAGATCCCCATTTAATTATATGATCATTTTGTAGATTTAATTTGAATCTCTCCTTATTTACATATCCATTGACTATATGTTTATTATGGTTGACTTCAAATCTTTTATCCGTTTTATTATGTGCCCCTTTTGTACAATCAGATCTAATTTATCATACAACAAATTTGTATATGCCCAAGTTGTTCGATATTTTTTTTCTATCATTGTTTTAGAATTGTAAAAAAAAAGGAATGTGAAAATATTTTATTATGTTGTAATGTTGTATATAAATTTTTGTAACATCTGTATACATAAACATTAATAAACTATCACTACGCCATAGATGGCCTATTGCAACGAAATTACAAGGTGTTGCTAGCTACAATGTAATGATAGCTATGCTGATTTTTGTCTATTGCAACATTCACTTCAATGTGTTAGCATTGATATCAACAAAATGTTGCAGTAGCTATAAATATATTCAGATTAAAAAAATTAACAAAATTTTACACCTCAGCGATCCACACCACCATTTAAAACAAAATCTCGACCATCAATCCACACCATCAATCCACACCTTAGCAATTTTCATTTCCCGCTTTATTTTCTTTCTCGTTCCTCTCTGTGTGAAAATTAGGGCACGCGATTTTTCTTTCTCGTTCCTCTTTGTGAAAACTAGGGCACGCGATTCCAGTTGCTTTGATGCTCTGATTGATCGAATCTAGTGTGAGAAACGTTCCTGGTAGCTTGCTCCTTCGTTCTCCTTGATTGATTGCTCGAATTGCTTTGACTTCGTCGTCGGGATATTATTTGGTATGTTTTCTGCCTTCTAGTTTACTTGATTTTTCTCGATTTTGGTTACATCGCACGCTCTGGCTTGACGTCTTCGTTTAGTCTGGAATTGAAGCTATGGCTTCTTCTTTTCGTTACTTATGAAATTAGGTCTTCGACCTTGCTTTTGCTTCTGTGAGAAATTGCTTGCGATCTCGATTGTTGGGTTCGGTATGTATTTCTCTGTTGTTCTCTCGATTTGAACTTGAATACTTTTGCTTTATTGTTGTCGGTGATGATTGGGTTTTCTCTGATTTTCACCACACCTCGTCAATGATGATTTTGGATCCTTTATATAAGCGTCTGATTTGATTTACGTGTTCTTCACGTTGTTGAAACTTTCCTGTTTTAATCTTTGATATTTTTGGAAATTCTTTATGCACACGGCTTCAATTTTGAACGTGCGTTCCTCTGTTTGAAAAGTCGAATTTTTCCTAATTTTTAAATCTGACATTTTCAAAAAAACATACGGCTTTGATATTTTTCTTCTCGTTGACTTCACTGTGACTTCTCTGATCACCTGACTTCTGACTACTCTGCATACTTGTTTTGTGACATCCTGGCCGCGTCTTGATCACTGTTAATCTAAGTATTTCCAACTTGAATTTTGATATTGCTACATTATCACTTCACTGTTGTGCTTCACTTTAGCATGTGTATCTGATCATTGCATTTGTTATCTTTTCACTATGACCTTGTTTGGTTGATTTACCTGTTGTGATAATGTTTGTATTGTTGTTTTGAGTTCGGTCTTGTAGTTGTTGTACTTCATTGTTGATGTGTTGGCGTAACTGTATGTAGATGTATGCTCTGACCATTTTCACTGACCTGTACTACATTGTTTTATCACATTCCATTCAGTTGTACTGTGAAGCAGTTTGTTGATATTGTTGCACTACTGTGTTCATGTGTTCACTTGTAGTCTGTGATATTTGTTGAGTCTTCACTATCATATCTTGTAGCCTTGCTTCCATATAGATGATGACACTGGTTATTTCCAAAATGCTTGTTGCCACTGCATGCTGTAGTTATTCATATCCCAGTTAGCTTGCATCTACTTGTAGTTCTGTATATTGTAGCTTGATCATTTTTCTTTGTCTACTGCCTTGATCATTGGTTCTTGTAGTCACCTGGTTCTTGTATCACTTTGTCACTGCATTCATGCTTTGTGGTTGTTTCTGTATTTTTGCCTTCCATACTGTTGTGACCTGGTCTGGTGGCATCATGTATATTCTGTGGTCATTTAGCATTGTGAACTGCCTGCTTGATTTCCTTGTTGTTCATTTGGTATTCTGATCCATGCTTGCTTACTTGGTGGCTTTTGTTGCAGTTACACTTTGACTTTTGATCGATTCTATTGGCACTTGTGTTGAATCTAATTTTGATTTGACCTTGTGCACTCGAGTTGGCGAGGCAGTGCACACGTGCATACGTGTGTACTGCAGCCACTCGTAATTCCCTGTCCCTGATATGAATACTGATATGCACAGATACTACACAATCAAAGATGATGACGTTTAACCCATATATCTGAGACAGCTTTAAAAACAAATTTTATATTTTTGCAAATTAAATTTGTTTCTGTTCAGATTACTGCTGTAGATTGTCAATTATACAGGTACACAAGAGACAAGACGAACACTGAAGCTGGACAATGCAGATGAGTGATTGAGTGATGTAGTGAGGTTGTTACTGTAAAATCGAATTGTGATGTATTCAGAAATTGTACAGTTATAGTGAGAGTCAGAATTTGTACCATTCAAAATTTGTACCATTCAAATTCTGTGTTGAAACTGCATATGTAATGAGTGAACTGAGTGATGTAGTGAGGAATATCTGTATATGTGAATATCAGTGTTATTTATCATTGAATTGTAAAATAGTGGAGTCAGGAATTTGTACTATTTTAAATGTTGAAATAAAATATTTATTTAAATAAATTACTGTTTGAATATCAAATTCTGTGCAATAGCATTTTATTAAATAAATATTTATTTCTATTAAAAAATTAAATTATGCTCTACATTGTGGGCCCCACAAATTCAGAAAGTTAATATCTATAGCAACATTTTGGAATGTTGGTACAGACACCTATGGATGTTGCTATAGACCCAAATAGGGTTCTATTGCAACAATATTTCTTATGTTGCCTTAGATAGTCAAAATGTTGCCTTTGAGGTCTGCGGCAACGCGGCAAAATGCATCACCGAGAAAGTGTTGCCTTTGCCCTTTTTTAGCCTACAACAACATTTTTTGGCACTTACTGCATCACTTCTTGGGTGTTGCAGTATGCAATCTATGGCGTAGTGTATATTTTTTAGTGGTTTAATACAGTAAAATTAATTTCCTATGTTGCATAATTAATTTTCAAAATGATTTAATTTTACTTGATTTAGTCATAAAAGTAAATTTTTCCTTTTGTTTTAGAATTCATAAGCGGTCATTTATGTAAAGATATGGACTTTTATTTCATACATAAGATTAAAAGATTGAATCATTTTGTTAGCTTTAAATTTAAACATATATGTTACTTAAATTGCAATCTTAGTACATATATATAAATATATGTGTTATTTTAAAATGATACATAACTTGCAATTATTTGTACTTATAGATATACATGTGTTTATGTTATTTTAATCTAAATCAAAATGGACCTTTTTGTGACACTGTAGAATCTAATTTCAAGCTCTTCCTTAATTGAAACCTTTGTTACAATTGTTAATTCCTGTTTTGAAAAACTCATATATATAAGAAAAATTATTTTAACATGTGTATGTGTAAACTTATCAATTATTATACTTGTATATTTTATTACTTAAAAAAACTTGGACAACAAAGGCATATGCAAATTCTATTGTAAATGCCATTTAATATGCCATTCAATGTAATTAAAAAGAGAGAGAAACATAAGGGTTTCTCTCTCCACATTTATAACCTTATCTTTTCTCAATTTATTATACATGTCAAGAGAAAGAAAATCAAAGGTTTTCCTTCTCTATTAGTTACACAAATATACACTTCTTATATGTTACACTTATATTTCACAACATGAATGTATTTGATACATTCATTCCGTTACACATAAATATGTACATAAGAGTATATTTGATATACTCTATTTTACATACACATTAAATTAAAGTAAAACTTTATTTATAAATTAAATAAAATATTGACTTTATTTAAAAGAAACTTAGAAAAGTTCTAAATAAATTTAGACTTCATAGGCCCATTAATGATCCAAAATGGTAAATTTTTTGAAATTCACCCATTTCTTCCGTTGCGGGCTGGCCCAGTTCCTTTCAATGGTATCGGAGTCCAATAGCCTATGCGGTCTAAATTAGTCATATTAGGGCTAACTAATTAAGCTTGTGCACTTACTACTGTATCTAGAAAGATGATGTCTAGGATTGGAATTGGGTAATCAAGTATCCTGTCCTACCTGGTTACCTACTTAGCCTGAAAGGTGATGTGAGCCCAAAGGTTGCCCCTAGTAGAAAAGGCCCAATTTTAATTGGGCCTTAAGCTAATTTTCCAAATAGTTTTTTAAATTAAGACATGATTTTAAATTTAAAAGTTAAATTTAAAATAAAAACATGTTTTTTGTAAAAGGTTATAATATTACATAAATTTTCAAAATGTTTGAAAATGTAATGAAAATTTCAAAATGCTTGAAACTGTTGATTTCAAAATTCAAAATTTATAAATAAGTTTAATAAAATAAATTAATTAAATGAGTTAATTAATTAATACTTATATGCATGTATGATATCTGTTGATATATGTTATGTTATTTTACAGTGTTAAGGTAACATAAGTATACATGTATGTAAGATAAATTCTGAAATTGATATAATTTAATTAAAATTTGTTTAATTAAATAAATAAATTAAAGGTTATTTAATTAAATAAAAAAATATGCATATATAAGATATATGTGTTATACTATAAAGGTTGTAGTATACACTATAAAGGTTATAATAGATATGTCTAATATAAAAGTTGTATTGAAATACTAGTTTAGAATTAATTAAAGAGTTAATTAATTAAAATTAATTAAATAGGATTTAATAAATAAAATATCATACATAAGACTATCATATAAGTAATATGAAATATAAAAGTTATATAACAATAAAACTTATATGATATGAATGTATAAACTAAAGATGGAATATTAAAGAAACCCAAATAGACTTAAGGAATTAATACATACGTAAATGTACGTATACTATGATTTCTGATGTGTCTGACACTTGAATCGCGATGGTATTTCATATGAAATACAGTATACCGTAAGTCAATATCACTCAATATAATATATTAAAGATTATGAATCTTCAATATAATGTTGTCCTCTACCATATATATAATAATAAATTACTTGCATATTCCTTAGTTGTTGAGAAAACTCAATCTAGGGATGTTATATGTAGTATTATTAATATATTGAATAGATGAGGTAAGATAACTATATGTATTTGTTGAGCAAACTCAAGGTACATATACTATACTTATGCCATCACGATATGGTAGGTACGAGTGAATAATCCCTTTCGATTTGTTGAGCAAACTCAAGGTCGTGAGATTAGGACAAAGAAAAATAGGTTAGGAGTTGTATGTGATACAACCGATAAGGAGTTATCCATCTTTTGTAGGGCTATGATTTGTTGAGCAAACTCAAGGTCAGAATACCAAGAAAGACGTGTCCTAACACCCACTAGTGAAGTCGAAAGACTTCTATGTTTCATCTTAGGGTTTGGAGAAACATAAAAGACTAGTGGGAGCTTTATTAGAAAAATGAAATGGTAACATTTAACCTTTCTAATACTGTAAGAACATATGCTAAATAATGTTATAATTATCTACAATGATAAATTTTTGCATATAGCATTAATAAAATGTTTATTAATTAATATATACAAACGAACTGAATTGAAAGTTGACAAATCGAAATATAATGCCTACTATTAAATTCCATTGCATGTTAACGTTTCAACACCTATGCAAGTGCCTAATTTAACAACTACTGAATACATTTGTGGTTTGGTCACTTATGCATTTATTTAGTCAAGACCATGTATTGCATTCTATGAGTTTCGAACTCTAAAATCAATACAAGACTATGGATATTCGATCCATAAACAATTGCATATAAATGTTATATGGTGAATGTTCAAAGTTTGTAATGTACAATATTTCGATGAAATCAATTCATCCGAAAAACCAAATAAACCTTAGTGCGAGATCGAGTATTCAATCTGATTGATTACAAAAGGATCATATTGTGTTAATGTAACACAAGACTAAAAACTACAAGATAGGTATAAGAACTCGATCGCTGAAATGTCATTTTGATCGGTTTACATAAAGTGCAACATATTTGATGTCCTTAAATGTTAAGGATAACCGAATGCGCTTTTGTAAAGAGTTTGTTAAGATATTGTAGTATGGTTTTCTTTTGAATAGTTTGACCATTTGAAAGGAAAACGAATCTATAAGAATAGATGCAATTTAAGGTACAATTGGGATGAAGATAATGAATAGTCACTTCTGCTTCATAGAGAAACATAAACGAGATTGTAATAATAATTGATACTTAATATTGGAATAAGAAATATGATTCTATTCCGAAATGTATTTTCATATAGAAAATTGTTTTCTATGAAATTTATTTCTTTGGGCTCAAGATATTTGATCAACGAACTCTCCATTGTAAATAATTGCAGTGCATGAAATAAATAAATTATATTAAGTGAATGATGGACCTCCAAATTTAGTATGCTATTATAGTAATGGTGGAAATAGTGGGAGCATGCCATATAGCGCTTATTAATTGCATTATAGTACAAAAATTGTTTCTGTAAAACTTACCATACATTATTTATGAAATAATGATTATTTTTCGGTATCGTTTGAAAAAAAAGACATAGCTGTATTTCAATATGAATATTATGAATATTCTTTATGAAATAAAACTATAATGTGGTAATTTTTTATAACAAAAGTGATGCATTGGAAAATACAAAAGTATCTAATATTATTTACGGCTGTTTTGGAATTATAGACCAAGCTGTAGTTTTGAGAAATAATTTTGTTGTATGATTTTGAATCATATGTTACTTGTTAATTATATCTCAAACAATAAAGTGCTATGCACCCATTTAGTGAGAGTATCATAAGAGTTGATGAACTCTTCGGTTTGATACATATAGAAGTATGCAATCGTAATTCTATAAATAACAAAACTATTCTATGTACTTCGTCATATTTATCGATGAGTTATCATTGACATGGATATATGTATTTGATACACATATAGTATGTCTATGGTAAACTTATAGAATATAAAACAGAAGTAAATAAAATAACATGCGATATAAATGATTTGATCTGATCGAATGAGTGAGTATACTAGAAAATGTTCTGAACGTACCTAAAATGAATAAAGATTCAATCTCAAAATTACTCCTCCATGTGATACATAATGATGCATCGATATTGGGTAATCGAACTTTGTTGGACAATGTACGATTAATTGTGAGTAAGTTGAGTTATTTTCTTTCTATAAGGTAATGTACTTAAGGGTAGTACACAAGGCTAATATTATTTCATCTGAATAATAGTTTATAAAATTTTACAAGATATGGGTTTATAAGAAACTCCAATATATCCTAGGCCAAGAAATTGGCAGGTTGTGCGAGTCGAAAGATTTCACGTAATAATTGTTCATGAGGGATATTGTATGCATCTCCCCAAATGAATTTTGGAAAGACTGTCATTGGATGACATATTTATATTTCGAACATAATTTTTGTAAACTAAAACCAAATCAGTTTTATAAATAAAGAAATTCATAAAATGTTTATGAATACCTATTCTATAGCACTAAGAAACAATTGTTGTTTCAAGATATACCAACTTCATTGTGAAGAAATTTCTTTGAGGAATTATTGGTAGTAAAATGGAATTGGATACGATCCATGGATAGAACTGATTATATGAGATGAAATGAAATTAACTAACCTAAATGAACACATAGCATTAGAATGTCTAATAAGTATTCTCGCACATCGAAGAGAGACCATGAGTTTCTTATTAATGTCTAAAATATATAATCCTAGATTACTTAATTAAACCATTGAGAGTGTTGACTCTATATGGTATGATGCGCAAATCCCAAATAATTCCAAGTATGCGATCAAAATATAGATTTTGGTGGTCGTAACTGAAGGGATATGATCCATGGACCTCGACTGTGTCTTTATGAGTAAGTATAATGCAGTTGGAATTAAATGAGCAATGTTGAGAAGAATAATATCGCAAATTTTAATTTTTGAAATCAACGTAATAGATTCCATATTCAACATGTTCAAGTCAATTCGGATTTACTCACAAAATTATCGCTTGATAAGTCCTAGTGTTTTGGTACATATGTATTAAAACAGAAAATTCTAAATAACGATTTAGAGTAATCTATTCACACGTATTAACCAAAAATGTCTCAAAATCAGTGGGAGCGATATTGAGTTTGTGAGTCTTTGGATATGATCCAAGAAATTATAGAAAGTATCATTTTATAAGCATCAAAATTGAACAAAATTTTTGATAGAAATATCAAATAGTTTGATTTTCAATCAAAGTGCAGAGGAAGCGTGTGTTTATAAGAAAGAACGTTAAAAGGTACATTGATATTTCTAAACTATAAGTAAACAACACGTTGTTGATTTTAACGATGTACTTGTGTTAAAATCAGCCTTAGTGTTTTTAATACTCAACATTGGATTAATAAATGATGTCTTTTACACTAAGTATAAAAGATGTCGGAAATGTCCCATATAATACACAAGGACACCTTATTAAAATGTTTAATATGGAACATGTAAGATTGATTCCTTTGCATTGGCAATATGAATTATCATACAAGTTATGGTGTCTACGATATCATGATTTGTTTATGTATTTGGTACAAGAAGCAAATATCAAATCCAAATTGATATCACTAAATGGTTGTTTGAAGTGTTCTCTTGTATTTATGAAATACTAGAGAATTATTTACCAA
Source organism: Allium fistulosum (assembly GCA_030737815.1). NCBI lineage: Eukaryota > Viridiplantae > Streptophyta > Magnoliopsida > Asparagales > Amaryllidaceae > Allium > Allium fistulosum. The sequence continues at coordinate 788,745,297 of CM060903.1, forward strand.
AACAAAAACTCCTTATGAAGGAGTGTACAGACTTGAACTTCATAAGTGATATTGAGTATAATATGTCAATAATAAATCAAGTTAGGAATCTTTAAGTTGGAAATGTTCCAAATGAAAGACCATGACCGATTCAATGAAAAGGGTAAGTACATCGCCTTGAATATTTCCGCAATAAAAATAATATATATACAAAATTATAAGTGCACAAATTTATAACTGAGCTGATTCCAAATGTTGAGAATCTCATAACATTGTTATATGATAACAATGTCATGATATGGTTCGTAATAGAACTTAGAGCTCACTAGAGGTCGAGAAACATACTTCGAATTGTTCCACGTGATAAAGCAGTCACTACAAGAAAAGTTGCTTTTTAGCAGCACTAAAAGACAACATTTAAAACCTAACTGTTATTTTTTTCCAAGGGCGTTAAAGTTATAGCGTTTAAATAGCAGGCGAAGAGGAAGGCGGGCTTTCTTTTTATTTCCCGCTTAGTAGAATTCTTAATTTCAGTTTCACCGTATTTTCTTTCTTCCCGAAAAAGAAAACACTTTACTTTTCTCCACTACTGAAATAGGATTCCTCTTTCTTCAATCTCCAACATCTGTCCACAAAATCCAAACTTTCCTCTCTTGTAAAACCGCCTTTTTTCTGATCTCCAAAATCAGCGAAAATTATTCCCTACAAAAATCTTTTGATTTTCCATGTCATCCGGCTCTCTGTTTCTTCTCGGGTCTCCCTTTTTAATCATTTTTTACCTTGTAGGTATGCTAAATATTTGTCTTTTTATGAGCACTCACTATATTATATATAGATCTACAATGGGTTTTGCGTCATTTCCTCTTATTTTACTGTGGATCTCCACAATTACCTTAGAGGCGATGGCCTAAACTCAAGAAGAGTTCCTCAATGCAATTTGGGATCTTACTATAAAATGTATAATATACAAATTAGGGTTCTCAAATCTATTATTCTGGTGGTTTTGAGATTATATTCTAAAGTATATCAACACTACCGGCTCAGAAGCGCTCCTTGCTGCTCACTTGGAGCAGCAAAATATCAATGTACTTAATATTTTATTCTCTTTTTCTCTGAACTTATTTATTTATTTCAACAGATCTATTAGCAACACTATTGTATGACTAAGTGTAATTTTTGGAATAATTATAAATTACGTTAAGCTATTTTTTTAAGGTTTGTTCTACACTCTTCAATTGTTTCCTTTACACCAAATTTAATAATTTTGAACTATGATTCCACTGTTTTAATAATATGAGTCAAATGAAAAAATTATTTGTAGTATAGCACAAAACTTTGAAATCGTTCTCTGTAGTATCCATCAATTATGTTCATGTAACTTTAATTTACTGATAATAATGTGACATTCTCTTTTTCATTCATATGCGTGTTCACTACCTAGTTGACACAGTGATTTAATTTGTGAACATTATTAGTCCTTCAACAGTATCACATGAATTTTGTAACTCTTTTTGTTGGATTGACAGGGATTTTAAAGTTCCATGGTTACTTGATTTGGATATGAACCATAATCTCATAAAATCCTCTAGTAACTTGGAATGAAACTATAGTTCATTAAAATCTTTTGTTAGTTGGTTTAGACATTAAACATTAAATATTTTGTCCATCAATTAATATTTGAACAAATTTGAAATTAAAATAAAATAATCCAAATGTATTTTTTTGTCGTGTTAAGAGATCAAATCATTTTGGCTACATAATTTGTGTTGTATGTAACAAATTCATTAATATAAATCGTAATCTAATCTTTTTTTTACAAGTTCATCAAAATCTAGTAGTTTAAAATCTAGTAGAATTTTGCAAAATTCATTAAAATTTAGTGATTTTTATATCGTTAATACCACTTTATAGTATGGTTAACTTTCTTTGTTCTTTTTTTACTTGAGCATACAAATTTTGATGTAAGTACACACTTGGAAATTACCTTAGAACCTATCCAATGATCTTTCATATCTAGTTTCATAGAATTATTGACATTGTTATCTAGTTTATATATGTATAAATCTTCATAGCTGAAGTTGTACTTTAGGATTTTTGTAAGGGTGGGCATAAACCGCACCGCTATATGGAAACCGCTCGAACCGGACCGCAAAAATGAGCAGGAAACCCGCACCAAATCTTCTAACCAAAGCAAACACATCAAGCCGGACCGATTCGCATCGATATGGTTCGGTTGCGGTTTAGACGATTGTACCGACCATATTAACCGAATCGAATATTTACACTAGTAATCTTATGGTAAAAATATAAGCAACTCCTATCTTATTTTATATTCTAACGATGTATATTCTATTTTCAGCTTATACTAATAATAATTGTTGTCATAAAGGAAGAATTTATAGTTTTAGTATGATATTTTTCATCTTATTTTTTGGATAAATGCTAATTATAATCATATTCTAGCTCTTTTACTTAATGATTATGCATTGATTAACGTTGATGATTGGTTGTAACAACCCGCTATTTCGAACCATTCAAATCGACAATCATCCACTCATGTCTAACTTGAATTGCTTAAAACAGCATATTGTTAATTTATATTTGACAAAACTTAACTTATACAGTAAATAAATCAATCATAGAATCACAGACATAGAGTTATAAAACAATAAGCAGTGGAATAGATAAATAGTAGTTCATGAAGCTACTACAGAACATCAAAGTACAAACTAGATACAACAAAAATCTCAAATACAAAGTAGTCTCAAATACAACAGCAACTGATAAGTCCGAACATAAACAGCTGGAGCAACTAGAAACAACTGAAAGCTAAATAGATATACGACAGATCTTCAAGCAAAGCTCTAAACTCCAAAGGTGAGTCTTAAATACTATGACACTTAGTCTGACTTGAGCATAAAGAAAGACACAAAACACTCGAGTCAGAATTAACATTCTTATACCGGTAAAATAACTTAAAGGATGTTTGAGATTCCCATCCTTTAAGAATCCGTTAAACTATCTACATACATAGTACAATACGCTACTGTGACGACCCGTAATTTTTGGATATTTGAAATTGGGATATTTAATTGATTTTATATATTTAAAAGTTAATTTCTAACTTGAATTTCAAATACCACCATTTATTGTGTGATTTAATTGTTTAATTAAATAATTGGAAGTTGGGTAGGTAAATGGTTGAATCTAAAATTTTAAGCTTGTTAAAGATATTTCGGAGGCTTGTAAAATTTATATTGATAATACTGGAGGTAATAGAAGTGTTGAAATTGAATTTAAAAGTGTTTTGTTCAGTCTTGAAAATATATCGTTTAAATTGAATTTAAAAATAGCCTTCCGAGGTACAGTCTCGGAATTCGACGAAACTAGTTCCATTGGATCTGTAATAGTGTATTATTATCGAATTTCAATTTTCGTAATGTTTGGAGTTGCCGAGTGGTCGTACGATATATAAACGCGCTGAAATCTATATCGGAAATTTAATATAATAACTGGGTCCAAAAAGCTATCTTCTCCATACGATCGAATTAGGACTCGAAACCTTTTCCATTACATTCGGGATAGGGGCATAACATTATGCCTCGATACGATGTCAAGATTTTAAGCTACGTAAATCAAGACAATTTGAATTTAAATTTAAACAATATTATATATCTTTGACTGGTCAAAATGCCATTCACATCAGAGCTTTTTCGTTCTTTTCACATCACTGTAGCTTGTCTATTTGAGCACAATTCCCTCCCTGTCAAACAGGAAGCTTCTTGCAAAAAATGGACAACCGAGAAAAAAAAATTAAAACAAAGATAAGATGAACAAACGAAAACCCCAACCAAATTCATTTTTGCGTTCGACTTTCCCTCCTCCATTTCCGTAAACAAGTGGATGGCCTCTAAAATAAATAAAAAATGAAAGGAAGCTCGCGATTGGAAATTGCGATCTCGTTAGGGTTGGGTGGCTCGGCAAATCGATTCAAGGACGACTCTGTGAAGCTCGAGATCGATTGGGGTGTGGCGATCGCTCTCGAACGAGGCATGCCTGGAAACGACGACGTCGAGGTTTCAACGGCGAAGCAAAACACAGAGCGGTGGTGTCTTCGAGCTTAAGTTTGGTTGGTGTCAATTGGAGGGGGTTTGCATCCTTCGATGGTGCTTGAGTGATGGCGACGAGGCTGCAGTTCTCGGTGATGACAGGGGTTCGTGTGGGATGCGCAGGCAAGGTTTGTGTTTCGATTTTAATTATTAATACAAATATGAAATACAGAATAGAAAATGTATACAGTGAAATCATAAACATACAGTAGAGTTTATGTAAATGTAGATTTCAATATGTATATAGTTTAAATAGAAAATTTTATTAGCCAGAGGATTTTACATGCAGAAAGGTTTTGGAAAATTATATATATATATATTGGATTTTAAAAAAAAAATTAGGGATTTTTATAAAGATTTGATCCATATAGATTATTTTTGAAAGTATATATGAAGTTTCAAAAATAAAATAAATGCACAACTTTTATCTACTAGTTTATTTTAAAATAATATATTCAGAGTAATTAAATTTGTTAACTAACTTGTATAATTATTTTAGTTACTAAAAGGCTTTTAAAAGGAAATTTTTAGTTAAATTAAATAGTTAGTTAATTAAATGGTAATTAATTGTTCGATCGATTCAAATATTAATTAATTGTATAAATATTTATACAAGGTCAAAATAATGGAGAAACAAGCCGGTTTAGATCGGATTTGCAAATGAAAGCAAAGGTGAGTTAATCTCACTCATCTGGATTATTATTTAAATTTAAATGGTTAAATTTAAATATTTGGATGAATGATTGAATTGATTTGATGTGCTATATTATATATAGTAGTATATAGTGTATATTGGAGTGATTGATTTCCCGCATTATATAGCGGATGAGACCCTATGCGCCGCATAATAGCGGATGATAATTTATAATCCCATATACCGCTATATTCCACCTCGAAGTGGAATTGGTATTTTGCTAACATATGTGGATGCAGGGAAATTGGTTGGAGGGATCCAACTGGATTCCTCAAAATATTTAGATTTGTTTAAATATTCTGCGAATGATTATTTGATATCCTGTGATGGATTTTATTGATAATTGGAATATTGGATGCTATGGTTTGATTGAATACATTCGGTATACTGAGTTATCAAATATATAGAATTGGATTTTTGAAAAAAAAGAAAATATAATAGAGAATTTAAATAAATTAAAGAATGAATTGGGAAAGGATAAGGTGATTTTTAAATTCTAGTAAATAAATCCCGAGTATGGAAAAGAAAGTTTGAATGAAGGGGGGAATAATGAATCTTAAAACTTAAGTGATATTATTTAAAAGAATAAAGAATTTATTTTAATTCGAGGTTTAAATTTAACTAAAAGGAAAAAGAAGGAATTTGGGAAATCTGGAATTTGTATTTTCAGTTTAAAGATTTTAAATCATAATAAAGAAATAAAATCTGAAAATTAATGGATTTTGAAATAAATGGAGTAAGTAAGGAAATTTATTTCAAGTGAAGTAAATTGGAAATCAATTGTAAATTGATTTAAGTGTTTGGAATTGGAATTTAAAAGAGAAGTGAGATTTTGGAATTTATAAACTGGGTTTATAAAATGAAGTAAAATATCAGTGGATATTTGGAAATATAAATTCAAGGTGGGAATTTATAAATGAATGTGAATTTGTTTTAAAAAGGGAAAAAAATAAATAGTGATTTATTTTTAAAGGATGTGGAAGAGAAGCATATTTCCCTGAATAGCCAAGTACGTTTCCAAAGCAAAGTTTTAAGTATAAGTTAAGGGTTTTAAAGTGTTTCAAAGAATGGTTTAGAGAATGTATTATTTTTCAAATGATGTAGTTTTGAAGTAAATATTTCTCGAATTTATTATAGTAGTAATTATTAAAAATGACTTAGTATTTAGTTTTAGAAAGGATAAAATTTAATGTCATATTTTATAAGTAGCTTTATTTTAAAAATTCTTTAAGTATATATATATATATATTTCAATAAAGTATTAAAGTGGGTTTTAATTTAAATATTTTAAAGTATATTTATAATATAGTGTTTTTAAATTATTTTTAAATCTTAAGTGTTTGTACTTGGTGATTTAAGTGGAAATAGAAAATACTTGGGAAATATGTTCCATGAGAATAGTGTGGTCTGAAAACTGTTTTCAAAGGGTTAAAGTGTAGAAAATATCTTGCGAAGATATTTTGAAATAAATAATTTGGAAAATTATTTATGTTTGTGGAAGTTAATTGATAGTTAAATAACCGACTATCAATATTGGACAATGCGCTGATCGTTTCGAAGAGACCGGGATCGGGATTAATTTCTCGAAAACCACTTCGATCTGGTTTGTACGTTTTCATGGGGAAAACGAGTTTGGAATCGAAGATGGAGTAGTAAAGTGCAAGGGATAGTCGCTACTAATCCTGAGGGTGATTCCAAAATGGATGTAGTAGGAGTAGTGCCTTCGGTTCCGTTCGAACCCGGGACGGACTTGTATGGATGAATGCTTTAGGAACATCGTCAGGAGGACGGTGAGCATTCTAAGTGAAACGGTTCTAAAAAGGTAACGCTTAGCCTCGAACCTCATCAACCGGGAATGACTGAAAATCAGGGGTTATGCAGCAAGGCTATGTGGGTAGCACCCATTAGGGTGAGGTCATCCCTGTCTAGATGTCCCTTTTATTTCGGCTTAGTGGTGCGGTTGTTGATCCCAACCGTGGGGTGATCTTACTCGGAATTATCCAGTAAGGGGTAGTTCCGGCCTTGTGTTGTAGGGGATCAGGCATGGTCCTCGGTACGCTGATCTAGACCAGGTACTGTGACAGGTGGTACCCCAGTGCCTAGTCATTAGTTGGAAATCCATTCTCCCTACGCGCCTGTACGGTTTTGATTGTGCCCAACTATTGCTGAAACATGAGATGCAAGCATTTCAGCTAGATTCTATTTTACTTTCTATAGACACTATTATAATATCAGACGAATTCGATAAAAGCGTTTTGGCTATCGTAAGGTAAAAACCCGACATGTTTATTTGTGGCGTGGTCTTACGAGATGCTTTTGAATTCAAAGGGTTTGGAAAACTTTAATAATCAAATTGAGTGTGATTTTCTCACGCTGGTTTTCCAGACTGACTTAGGTGTTATTTTATTATAATGCTCGGGTCAGACCGAGTATTATAGATTACAGGAAAGGATACTGTGGAGCTCAGGAGACGAGATGGATGGCGAGGCGTAGCATACGTATGTAACGTTCGAGATTTTCGACTTCCGAAAATCGACATTAATACGACCACTGTATCAACTGCCGAGCAATCGAATGCCGGAAAACCGAATTGTTATGGAGAAAAAGAAGAGGTAGAAGAAGACAGAAGAAAAAGAAAGAAGAAACAATAGAAAACCACTAAACAATATCAGAATCTCACATTCGCAGCGGAACAATATATAATAGATAAATGAATAATCTTTAAATCAAAGAACTATATCATTTTATACATTACATCATCATCAGAGTTTACAACAATAATATACAACACTACTGGACAGTTATATAACTTGTCCTCATACTGAATACACAGTGGAATAATAATATCATATACAAGTGATACATCTCGCCATCCAGCTCGCCACAGAGCTCCACAGCATCTCCTGAATCCAGAATGACCTGATAACCTGACTCTAGACTGCCCGTGTGGAAATTGGTGGGCACCCTGAGTTTAGGAAGGAAACAATAAACTCCAAGTCAGTCATGGTGACTGGTGTGAGAACTAAAACAGTTATTTATCTTTAAAACAACAACCACAAAGGAAGTGGAAAATATCCGCAATGCTTTTGGAAAATGAAACTACCATAAGACCTCCCGCCACACACACACAATGCAAACGTGGAATTGGAGGAGATTTCTTCTTATGATAATCAAACATGCTTACTACGCAAAATCATTCGATATTATTATTATTAGTGCATAGTGCAGAAAACATTTCGAAAGTATAATATTAATCTTAGCCAGCATAGGCATTTCACACTATGCCTACTATGGCTACTATGTTCAATAGCAGGTTACCGCCACATTCCATAGCAGGTTATACAACTAAAACCGTACAAGGTTCGTATTGTTTCTTTGGATTTCCAATAAATGGTCATGCTAAGGAACTTCCTATGCCACGTAGGAACGCCTCTGGCGGGACGCTCCGAGAGACAACCTGCTCTCTGCCAACACAAGGCCGGTTACCCCCTTCCTGGGTAGTAAACCTGAGATATGCCACCCCCGGTCCTTTGGGACCTTTATCCGAGCGCTCGTCACCAATACATCACACAGTAGTAAATATAGTGTGTCCACATGAGTAAGTATCTGGGCTCCATACCATGATACTACCCTTTTCCAGAAAGAATGGTCATACCCTAGGGAAGCTACCCCTAAAACCTTACCGCATCTTTCCTGTTTCGACCATTTCTGGGTTGTGAGGTCCAAAGTGGTCTCGTCCACAAAGCCACGCTTTGATCACAAATGATCAATAAATGATCATCACACAGCAACACTCAGCATGCCACATTACCAAATTGGGAGTATATCACTGATAACCTTCAACTACATAACCTCTGAGCTCGTACGTCTCAGAGAAGGGTGTTAAGCTAAGAGAATAAATTCTCCGCCACTAACAGAAATGTATTTGAAAGAAATAAGCTTTATATCTCAAAATGTAATGTTAGACATGTAACCATACAAGTCTGTTCCGGGTTCGAACAGAACCGAAGGCACCTCCGAAGAAGCCCTTGCAATCCGGGTATTCACAATCCCGATCGGATTTCCCATCACTTAGGAAATCTCTATACCGTAGCTAACGGTGTAGAGACAATCGATAGGTCATCCTATCGTTTTCATAAATACCCGGTCTTCACCACCGGTCTTCAATGCGATCCATATCGTCGTATCACTAATTCGGAATGGGTTATATGACCCAAAGGTCTTTTCCCGGCTAACCCGAATAGTGAGCACAAAATTTAAAACATATGGATATAGGGATTTCAATTAAGTCACAACTTATTACCCAAATCCTTTCCTTTAAATGGTTTAAAAAAATTACCATTTTAAATCTTTAAACAAAAAGATTTACTTCACAAAGTTTACCCAGTTTCACAAAGATTCATTCACAGATTTCCAAATCAATTTCCATTTCAATTTGATTAACCCATTAAATCTTTAAATCGAGATTTAATTTATAGCTTTCAAAACTATTCACAATTCAAGTCTTTTATAATATAAAAGATACACCTTTTAAAATCTTCTTTGATTTATAAATAAAGTTTAATCATCTTCACAAAGGTTAATTCATAGTTTTTCTCAAACTATTTACAGTTTCATTTCAACTTGAAATGTTACGATACAAATTGGAAATCTTTTCACTTTATAAAAGCTATTATTATTTGAAAACAGATAGTTTTCGTTTTAGGAAAAACTGGTTACAATTACACAGGTTAAAGCCATTCAAGTATAAAACTTGATTTTAAATTTAAATTTCCAAAACCATATTTTAAATGGTTAAAAATCCATATAAACACCTTTTATAACTTATAAAATCTTTTAAACCAAAATTCCCAATTCATTGAATTCAATTTCAAAATATTGAATTCAAACTTAAATCAAATGATTTAAATTTCAATTTTATTAAGTTATTTAAAATAACTTTTATTTCTGAAACTCATTTCAAAAACTTTCAATTCCAATTCCAAAACCATTTGGATTCAAAAACTCAATTTTCCAAAATTGATAAAAATCTGTGACTTGACCGATTTCCACGTGAAATCCACATTTGTGCATGTATTTTGTAGTCCACGGGTTTAACACAATAGTGCAACAACATTCAACCATCACAGATCAAATATAACAATATATTTGATAAGCGGTATAAACTATAACGCTTATCTTTCATTTACAGATCACAGATATATCATATCATAGATAAATAAATCACAAATCACAACACAAATCAGGATATATCACAAAGCATCGCATATCAGAGATGTCAAACAATTCAACATCCAATATAATCCAAAACATCCATAGATAGGATCAAATTAATCATCTGATAAATTTAAATCAAATAAATTTCTAAAGTTATTTCTTTTTTAAATATTTTTTTTATCCCTTTAAATCTATTTAAAAATCCAAATTTTAAATAAGTTCTTCAACTTATAAATAATATTATCGAAATCCATTTATTAAGCCTTTTTCCCAAATTTTGAAATTTAATTCAATATGGTTCAAAAATAAGACTTTTATCTTTTTAAAACTCCTTTTAAATTGATCCAATTATCAAAAATAATTTTTTCGATAAATTTTCCACTTAAATTTCGAAAATCCAATTTCTATTTATTTTCGGTATCCAATGATACCAAAAACATATCCGGCTAAATTATAGCCTTCAACAACATTCAATTCACAAATATAATCACACGGAGATTATAAATAAATCAACACACAATATTGAAACAAATTCAATTATTTGAGGAATCCAGTTGGATCCCTCCAACCTGTTTCCTTGCATCCACAGATGTTAGCACAATACCAATTCCACTTCAAGGTGGAATATCGCGGTATATGAGATTTATAAATATTATCCGCTATTATGCGGCGCAATAGGGTCTCATCCGCTATATAATGCGGGAAATTAACTCCAAATACATATATAATACCAATTTCACTTCACGGTGGAATTATCGCGGTATATGTTTTTAATAAATAACCTCCACTTAATATGCGGCGTATAGGGTCTATTTAACACAACAGATAACAATTTATCATCCAATTCACACAATCAACACAATCAAGCAATATCAACAATTTTAAATCTAACTATTTAAAATTTAAATCGAAAACAAAATTCGATTGAGTGAGAAGTTCTCACCTTGCTTTCAATAACGGTTGCGGTATTTTATTTCAAATAAAATTAAACGCATGTTTAATTTTACTCAAAATTTTCACTGACTCCAATCGACTCCAAACCAGCTCCATTGCGTAGTGTTCGTTCATATGAACCTGACACAATTCGTTTCGTGCGAAACGGACCTCGTATCAAAAAGATATGCAATTTAGAAGTTTATACGATTTTAATATAATAATAAATCAGTTTCTTTTCCTTTTATTTAAATTTTTTAACCTAAATTCAGATCTGGCCGCACGTTACAATCAAGGAAAATCACGGCCGCCCCTTCTTTCATCTTCCCTCCCAGGTGAATACGAACGCAAGAACCCATCGACCCGCCTTCTTGGGTTACTAAACGCGGCCACCTCCGATCGACTTCACATCGATCAAGAACCATCATTACGAAGCCAACACAAAGCGCCACCAGAGGCCAAAAACCGGTCGCGTGCAGTGGTCCCCTGTGCGTGGAAATGCGTGCGTGAACGCGGAACTTTGATTGACGATTTTGGTCACCTCGTCGCGATCTAGGCGATCATCACCGTTGGATTAGAACGTCTCGACGAGGTCTACAATTTACTAGTTGGAAGTTTTTCGAATTAATGAACGGATTGGAAGATTTGGAGGAAAGAAAATGGGAAAGTATCGGCCATTGAACGTTTGCTGGCGGCTATGGTTTAGGAGATTAGGGTTTGCTTGAAAATTGTGAAATGGTGTGGCCTTTTATAGAAAATTTACGAAACACTATTCATCGAAAATTTTCCGAACTCCAAATCGAGAGTGCCGGCTGGCGTTTCTAAAGTTTTACCCACGTTCCGAACACAATGGAACATGTTTCGGGAGCTAATTCAGTCGTATGTGAGAGTTACGGAATTAAACGATCAAATTTAAATTAAATCGATTAAACCGATTTCGATGCGTTTTGGCTTGCCCCGGACAAACGACAACTCCGATTGACACGAAATTTGAAACCTTACAATAATTTCACATTATGGATCCGATGAAACTAGTTTCGTTGAAATCCGAGACTGTTTGAAAAATGACTATTTTCACTAGCCAATTAAATATTAAAATATTCAATTTTCACAAATTAACTTTTAATTCAATTTTAAAAGTTTACAAACATCATTATAACTCCAATATGATTTAATATAACTTTATAAATCATTTTTATACACATTAAACCCAATTTCCGATTATTTTCTGGAATTTCAAATATTAAATTAATAATTTAATTGTCCAATTAAATCACTATATTCGAAATTAAATCTATTCGACTTACAAATCTTACTTGTTAATATTTAAAATCAATTAAATATACGAATTTCAAATGACAGAAATTCTGGGTCGTTACAACGTACTTGATGTATTATTCCGCTGTGTTGTAAGTTGTATTGTCTATTGGTGAGGACAAGTTAATATAACTGTCCAGTATTTGATTCTGATGGTATTGTATTCTAATGATGTATGTATAAACAGATATAGTTTCTTCTGTAAAGATCAGTTATTATCTATTATATTTTATTCCGCTGCGATGTGAGATTCTGTTGTGTTGTTTTCTTTGCTTCTACCTCCTTCTTCTTTAACCCTAATGGTTCGTATTTTCGTTCACTTTGAGTTGATATGATGGAGAATAGTGTCGACTCAAGGGGTACGGAACTGCGGGTCGTTACAGTGGTATCAGAGCTGAAGGTTAAGAGAGAACCTTGGCTCTGGTGGGGATTACTCATTAGAGATAGAGTCAGTAGTACTCTAGAATGAGTTTGAGTGTATTAATAGATATGAGCGCGTATTTGTTAGTGAATATAAATTGTTTTAATATTTTGTTGACTTATTGGTAGGGTGGAATATGAATTATGATCGGGTAAGTTGGCCGCTATTCGAGAAGAGTTTATAAACACTTGACACGATAAATTGACACAATATTGATTTAAAAATGGGTGAATGAAATAATTTTACCCAAAAATATATTTTGATATAAAAGAAATATTTTCTTAAATTATTATATAACTTGGATGTTTGGATGATAATATTTTAAACAAATAAGACTATCAAAATTGAAATGACTTGTATAATCAAATGGAAATTTGTATGAGCATAAATTATACAAATGAATTATAGTTAAAATTTGATTTGAATCAAAATCTGTAAATTTAAAATCCCGGAGATTTTGGAAGTGTTTTTTTTGAAATGTTTTAAAGACAAATAATAGCATTATTAATTTTGGAAGTATTTTTAAGAGGAAATTGTTTCAAATAAATTTTGGAAAGGGATATAGCATTGAGCTCACTGCAGTTGCTGGAAAATTACTTCGGTGATGACTGCAGCATCATCGATGTTCATTTTCGAGTTTCTAAGTGACGGATTGCTGCCAAATTGATTTGTTCAGAAAAATTAGATTTGTTTTTGAAATTTCAAAGGAAATTTGTCGGGAATAAAGCCAAGATTGGTTTAAAAATCTGAGAAGTGTGATTTTGAGATATTGGTGATTTCGAAATGATTTGAAACAATAGCCAGGTGTTTAAAAATCCTGAAATCCTTATTTAAATAATTTAAAGATCATCAGGAGATAAGTTATAAACTTATAAACGGTGAATGATTTTGATGAGGAATATGGGGATTGGATTTTGGAATTGAAATTAAAGGTGAAAGTAAAAATGAGAGTTTAACTTGGATTAAGATTAAACTTTGAAATAAAATTGACGCTTGGAAGAAACAAATCGGTAAATTTTGAATGTGATTGGAATGGGGAAATAGAAATTAAATTTGGATTGAGATTAATTGAATTAAACTGGAAACAAAATCCAGTTGTATTTGAATTAAGTTGAAATAGAATTGAAATGAAATAAATTGAAACGTAGATGACATTAAGTGAAAGTAAGCCCTTACTTAATTAAAAATCAAGTGATTGGGTGGATTAAAGAGAATAGTATGATGCTAAATAAAACTGAAGTTAAGTTAAATAAAATTGAATTGAATTGAATTAAAATTCAGTGAGTTATAGAGAATATTAAATAGAATTGAATTCTTATTCAAATGAACTTAAAAGAATGATAAGATGTTAGATTTAACTCGAAACGAGTTAAATAAAAATTTGAACTGGAATAAATAAATTCTGTTGGCTTATAAAAGTTGGAATTTATGAAAAGAATATAAGTGTGTCTTATAAAGATTGGAAAGTGAATATATTTGAGCTAAAATGAAAGGAAGTATGGGAATATAAGTGTATGACTTATAAGTGAGAAAAAGAGAGAAATAAAGGCCAAAATAGAATTGTTTGACATTTTGGTGAATAAAATAAAAATCCAATCTTGAATTATAAAATAGAATTGAATTCAAGTAAAGTAATAAAGTGATTTTTGAAGATAAAAATCAAATATTGAATTAAAAGTGGGAAATAAACTAAATTTGGAATAAATTAGTTAATGAAATATGGAAATGGAACTTGAAATTGTTAATTTAAAGTTGAATTGTGAATAAATAATAGAGTTTGGAAATGAAGCTTAAGTTATAAATAGAAATTCAACTTGGAATTGTAAGTGAAGTAAATATGAATTGAAGTTGTATGGAATTGGATTAAAATAAAAAATGATTTGAGATGAAAATAAATCCAATTCGAGTATGAATAAATTAAATATGGCTTTGGATATTATTTTAATGAATGTGAATTAAAATTTAAAATGGATTAAGTGAATGGCTAATTGAATTTAACGGGATTTGATTAAATGACAATCTAATTAAAATGAGAATGAACTTAAGTTATGAAATGGGAGTGAATTGAAGTAAATTGACTTAAGTTTAAAGTTAATAGAAGCACGGGCTTATATAAATTTGGAAATGGTTATTAATATACAAGCAAGGAATGTTGTCGAGCCTAAATAAAATGGTTTCGAATGAAAATTATGCAAATATGTAATTGAAATAGGTGTCGAAACCTTATATGTGCGCATGAAAAACTATATAACATGCATTGTTTATAGAATTCATGTATTAGCTTTGTAAACGCAAATGAAATGTTGTAAATTGCATATATTTGACACTTACACATTTTAATTGAGTTAGTACAGGTATAGGGAAGCCGTGTGGCTGGATTTGGTTGCGCTAATTGCTAAAATAATAAGCCGCTTGCTTAAAATGCTAAATAAGGTACGCCTACGCAATAAAAGTTAGGAAGTATGAACTGTTGTTTGTTTTTTTTGTTTTTCCGACCGCGTGGGTCGATGTATATATATTTATATCTCATGTCAAATTGCAAAAGCTCCTCCGTACAAAGGAGACTCTGCCAAAAAATTTCCAATATTTTGGGAGTTAGAAATTTTTTTGGAATTTTTGAAAATTTTCAGTAACGACAAATGATTTCAAATTTGAAATTGAGATAAGGTAAATAGCATTCAATATCTAAAATGAAGCAAATTGAACTCATTTGAAATTGGATATCCAGTTTTAAAATAAGTGGATATAAAGACTAAAATGGTAGAGTAATAATATGAGTATATGAAATGCTTATATTAAAATTAAGAAATGAATGGTGGAATTCTTAAGTAAATTTGGTATTGGGAATACACTAAGTAAATTTGGACATTGTTGTTAAGTAAAGTATACAGGGATTATAAAGGCTATAGGAAAATGGAATTGGATTTTGATTTCGAAGATGAATTTGAATTTGCTCGACAATAAGGTATGTATTTAAGATTTCTATATGAAATTTGATTGGGTTTTTGATCTAACCACTTGGCGTTTTGTTTTCTTTTGAAATTTGGAAGCCCATAGAGGCATTTTGTAGTTGTGCCGAGCTAGCCGCGTAAAGGAAACGCTGGCAAAAAAATTCGAAAATTTAGAGAGTTAGAAAATTTTGAAAATTTAAAATTTGGTTTTAAATTTAAATTTGAATGGTTAAGTAGTAATATTGTTTGGGACTTACGGATGAGTTTGGAAAGTTAGTAGAGTGATAGTGTGTCTTAATTAAAAGATTATTTTGGGAAGTCATTGAAAACTCTTTGGTTTTGGGAAAAAGGTTAACGGGTTATGGACCATTCCATTTAACTAGTAATTTCGGGGACGAAATTCTTTTAAGGGGGGAGGAATGTGACGACCCGTAATTTTTGGATATTTGAAATTGGGATATTTAATTGATTTTAAATATTTAAAAGTTAATTTCTAACTTGAAATTCAAATACCACCATTTATTGTGTGATTTAATTGTTTAATTAAATAATTGGAAATTGGGTAAATGGTTGAATCTGAAATTTTAAGCTTGTTAAAGATATTTCGGAGGCTTATAAAATTTATATTGATAATACTGGAGGTAATAGAAGTGTTGAAATTGAATTTAAAAGTGTTTTGTTCAGTCTTGAAAATATATCGTTTAAATTGAATTTAAAAATAGCCTTCCGAGGCACAGTCTCGGAATTCGACGAAACTAGTTCCATTGGATCCGTAATAGTGTATTATTATCGGATTTCAATTTTCGTAATGTTTGGAGTTGTCGAGTGGTCGTACGATATATAAACGCGCTGAAATCTATATCAGAAATTTAATATAATAACTGGGTCCAAAAAGCTATCTTCTCCATACGATCGAATTAGGACTCGAAACCTTTTCCATTGCGTTCGGGATAGGGGCATAACATTATGAACGCCTAGCGGCACGCCTCGATACGATGTCAAGATTTTAAGCTACGTAAATCAAGACAATTTGAATTTAAATTTAAACAATATTATATATCTTTGACTGGTCAAAATGTCATTCACATCAGAGCTTTTTCGTTCTTTTCACATCACTGTAGCTTGTCTATTTGAGCACGATTCCCTCCCTGTCAAACAGGAAGCTTCTTGCAAAAAATGGACAACCGAGAAAAAAAATTAAAACAAAGATAAGATGAACAAACGAAAACCCCAACCAAATTCATTTTTGCATTCGACTTTCCCTCCTCCATTTCCGTAAACAAGTGGATGGCCTCTAAAATAAATAAAAAATGAAAGGAAGCTCGCGATTGGAAATTGCGATCTCGTTAGGGTTGGGTGGCTCGGCAAATCGATTCAAGGACGACTCTGTGGAAGCTCGAGATCGATTGGGGTGTGGCGATCGCTCTCGAACGAGGCACGCCTGGAAACGACGACGTCGAGGTTTCAACGGCGAAGCAAAACACGGAGCGGTGGCGTCTTCGAGCTTGAGTTTGGTTGGTGTCAATTGGAGGGGGTTTGCATCCTTCGATGGTGCTTGAGTGATGGCGACGAGGTTGCAGTTCTCGGTGATGACAGGGGTTCGTGTGGGATGCGCAGGCAAGGTTTGTGTTTCGATTTTAATTATTAATACAAATATGAAATACAGAATAGAAAATGTATACAGTGAAATCATAAACATACAATAGAGTTTATGTAAATGTAGATTTCAATATGTATATAGTAAATAGAAAATTTTATTAGCCCGAGGATTTTACATGCAGAAAGGTTTTGGGAAATTATATATATATATATATATATATATATAGGATATTAAAATTTTTTTAGGGATTTTTATAAAGATTTGATCCATATAGATTATTTTTGAAAGTATATATGAAGTTTCAAAAATAAAATAAATGCACAATTTTTATGTACTAGTTTATTTTAAAATAATATATTCAGAGTAATTAAATTTGTTAACTAACTTGTATAATTATTTTAGTTACTAAAAGGCTTTTAAAAGGAAATTTTTAGTTAAATTAAATAGTTAGTTAATTAAATGGTAATTAATTGTTCGATCGATTCAAATATGAATTAATTGTATAAATATTTATACAAGGTCAAAATAATGGAGAAACAAGCCGGTTTAGATCGGATTTGCAAATGAAAGCAAAGGTGAGTTAATCTCACTCATTTGGATTATTATTTAAATTTAAATGGTTAAATTTAAATATTTGGATGAATGATTGAATTGATTTGATGTGCTATATTATATATAGTAGTATATAGTGTATATTGGAGTGATTGATTTCCCGCATTATATAGCGGATGAGACCCTATGCGCCGCATAATAGTGGATGATAATTTATAATCCCATATACCGCGATATTCCACCTCGAAGTGGAATTGGTATTGTGCTAACATCTGTGGATGTAGGGAAACAGGTTGAGGGATCCAACTGGATTCCTCAAAATATTTAGATTTGTTTAAATATTCTGTGAATGATTATTTGATATCATGTGATGGATTTTATTGATAATTGGAATATTGGATGATATGGTTTGATTGAATACATTCGGTATACTGAGTTATCAAATATATAGAATTGGATTTTTGAAAAAAAGAAAATATAATAGAGAATTTAAATAAATTAAAGAATGAATTGGGAAAGGATAAGGTGATTTTTAAATTCTAGTAAATAAATCCCGAGTATGGAAAAGAAAGTTTGAATAAAGGGGGAAATAATGAATCTTAAAACTTAAGTGATATTATTTAAAAGAATAAAGAATTTATTTTAATTCAAGGTTTAAATTTAACTAAAAGGAAAAAGAAGGAATTTGGGAAATCTGGAATTTGTATTTTCAGTTTAAAGATTTTAAATCATAATAAAGAAATAAAATCTGAAAATTAATGGATTTTGAAATAAATGGAGTAAGTAAGGAAATTTATTTCAAGTGAAGTAAATTGGAAATCAATTGTAAATTGATTTAAGTGTTTGGAAATGGAATTTAAAAGAGAAGTGAGATTTTGGAATTTATAAACTGGGTTTATAAAATGAAGTAAAATATCAGTGGATATTTGGAAATATAAATTCAAGGTGGGAATTTATAAAGGAATGTGAATTTGTTTTAAAAAGGGAAAAAAATAAATAGTGATTTATTTTTAAAGGATGTGGAAGAGAAGCATATTTCCCTGAATAGCCAAGTACGTTTCCAAAGCAAAGTTTTAAGTATAAGTTAAGGGTTTTAAAGTGTTTCAAAGAATGGTTTAGAGAATGTATTATTTTTCAAATGATGTAGTTTTGAAGTAAATATTTCTCGAATTTTTTATAGTAGTAATTATTAAAAATGACTTAGTAATTTAGTTTTATAAAGGATAAAATTTAATGTTATATTTTATAAGTAGCTTTATTTTAAAAATTCTTTAAGTATATATATATATATATATATATTTGAATAAAGTACTAAAGTGGGTTTTAATTTAAATATTTTAAAGTATATTTATAATATAGTGTTTTTAAATTGTTTTTAAATATTAAGTGTTTGTACTTGGTGATTTCAGTGGAAATAGAAAATACTTGGGAAATATGTTCCATGGGAATAGTGTTTTCTGAAAACTGTTTTCAAAGGGTTGAAGTGTAGAAAATATCTTGCAAAGATATTTTGAAATAAATAATTTGGAAAATTATTTATGTTTGATGGTAGTTTGTGGATGTTAATTGATAGTTAAATAACCGACTATCAATATTGGACAATGCGCTGATCGTTACGAAGAGACCGGGATCGGGATTAATTTCTCGAAAACCACTTCGATCCGGTTTATACGTTTTCGTGGTGAAAATGAGTTTGGAATCGAAGATGGAGCAGTGAAGTGCAATGGCTAGTCGCTACTAATCCTGAGGGTGATTCCAAAATGGATGTAGTAGGAGTAGTACCTTCGGTTCCGTTCGAACCCGGGATGGACTTGTATGGATGAATGCTTTCGGAACATCGTCAGGAGGACGGTGAGCATTTTAAGTGAAACGGTTCTAAAAAGGTAACGCTTAGCCTCGAACCTCATCAACCGGGAATGACTGAAAATCAGGGGTTATGCAGCAAGGCTATGTGGGTAGCACCCATTAGGGTGAGGTCATCCCTGTCTAGATGTCCCTTTTATTTCGGCTTAGTGGTGCGGTTGCTGATCCCAACCATGGAGTGATCTTACTCGGAATTATCCAGTAAGGGGTAGTTCCGGCCTTGTGTTGTAGGGGATCGGGCATGGTCCTCGGTACGCTGATCTAGACCAGGTACTGTGACAGGTGGTACCCCAGTGCCTAGTTATTAGTTGGAAATCCATTCTCCCTACGTGCCTGTACGGTTTTGATTGTGCCCAACTATTGCTGAAACGTGAGATGCAAGCATTTCAGCTAGATTCTATTTTACTTTCTATAGACACTATTATAATATCAGACGAATTTGATAAAAGCGTTTTGGCTATCGTCAGGTAAAAACCCGACATGTTTATTTATGGCGTGGTCTTACGAGATGCTTTTGATTTCAAAGGGTTTGGAAAACTTTAATAATCAAATTGAGTGTGATTTTCTCACGCTGGTTTTCCAGACTGACTCGGGTGTTATTTTATTATAATGCTCGGGTCAGACCGAGTATTTTAGATTACAGGAAAGTATACTGTGGAGCTCAGGAGACGAGCTGGATGGCGAGGCGTAGCATACGTACTTGATGTATTATTCCGTTGTGTTGGAAGTTGTATTGTCTATTGGTGAGGACAAGTTAATATAACTGTCCAGTATTTGATTCTGATGGTATTGTATTCTGATGATGTATGTATAAACTGATATAGTTTCTTCTGTAAAGATCAGTTATTATCTATTATATTTTATTCCGCTGCGATGTGAGATTCTGTTGTGTTGTTTTCTTTGCTTCTACCTCCTTCTTCTTTAACCCTAATGGTTCGTATTTTCGTTCACTTTGAGTTGATATGATGGAGAATAGTGTCGACTCAAGGGGTACGGAACTGTGGGTCGTTACAGATAGATAATGTCTAAAGTAAAGTAAACTATTAAAATAACATTAAGGCGTTACCCATATCCCCCTTAACACATTTTATACAAATGTCGTAGTCAACAGAGTACTGTAAACTCCACCAAACCGGTGGGCTATCAGGGAGCACTCCATAGGTATGACACAAACTAAACTCGTAGAAGGTGCAATAAGGCATGTGACAAGGCACGCGAGGCAATGCCAGGGTAGGATTCTACCGTTTGCACTCCTGGATTGGTGTTAACGCATAGCAACTACTACCGCCCACCTCAAGACACACTCCCAAATCAAAGGTGCACCTAATCAAATCACAAAGTAATAGAATGGTATCGAAGAAGCATGCTCGATCAGAGGTGCGACCTAACTTGGCCCAGTATACTTCCTGTTTTAGCCACATCAAGCTGATTCGTGGGAGTCAGGGCTGCGTTAATACCTCATACATAATCGTTGCCAAACCATCCTACATCGTTCTAAAATCGCCACCGCGTACACAGTTGTTAAAGTGGTTTTCGGTATTGGCAGAGAGTATGACAATATCTGAACCCAGTCTCTTTAACAACCAAACGCTTATTTCACACTGTGGTCATTCTATTTTAAACAGTTCATAATTCATATCAAAATATCATATACATTTCGAAAACATAACATTTTGAAATCATATTCACTTTCGAAATCATAACCACAAATAGTTTAAATCATCATATCAAAATATTCGCATTTAAATCCATTAAATCTAAATCATAAGAGTTCCAACTTAAACAGTTAAATATTGAAAATATTTTATATTTAAAATAGGTTATAGATTAAAATAGATTGTACATTAAAATAGTTTATATATTGAAAATAGTTTATATATTAAAATAAAATTTCAAATTAGAATTGTTTCTTCCAATTTCACAAATCAATTCAAATTAACTGTAGTTCCAAAATTCAATTTAAATCAATCTTAGTTCAACAATTTCAATTTCAATTCAAATTCTCATTAAAACCATTTTTAAATCTATATCGATTTCAAATCCAGGTTTGAACTACAATTTAATCCACTTCCAATTTCAATAGGTTTCAAAGTATAAATATTCAGACAATTTACAATAACTCAATTTGATAATTTCATTTATATTTCCAAATTCAACATAGAATTGTTTTATTTAAATTTGAAATTATTTGCTAAATCATTTTTTTAACATTTAAATAAAATCTCAAGTTACAAATTTAAATCAAATTTAAACATCTAACTTAAATTATATTAAATTCGAAATTATTCACTTAATTACCCTTTTTATAAATATTTAAATAAAATCTCAAATTACAAATTTAAATCAAAATTTCATATTCAGTTATAATTTTATTTAAATTTGAAATATTCATTAAATCACCATTATAAGAATCAAGTTATTAAGTTAAAAAAACCATATCTTTAAAATATTAAAATCAATAAGATTCAAATCAACTCTTATTTAAATTAAATTACAAATCATTTCTTATTTGAATTCAATTATTAACATTAAATTAAAACTCAATTCTTATTTAATTTATCTTTCCAATCTTTATTTACTTGAGTTATTACCAAATCTATTTTAAAAATATTAATATAAATTGTAAATAAATATTTAAAACATATTATATATTAGTTAAATTAAATTTTATTAAATTAAATCTTATTATTAAATATATTTTATATTAAATCTTATTTTATATATTTAAAATAATAAAATTATAAGCAAAATCTTAAAATTTATATTTTCAAAACTAACTTATAAATTTAAAATTTCCAAACATATAATTTAAAAATCTAAAATTTACACATATATTAAAATTAAAATCTTTATATTATATTTAAAAATCAATATTTATTAACCCATATATTTCTTTTCAAACTTTGGAAATCGTTTCAAAAATAGACCAAAGGTGTCCGTATATAATTTTCTATCCTATGGTCAAGTGATACAGATATTTATCATTTCAATCCGCAATTTAAATTTAATATTTACGGGTATATATCATTTCAACCCACAATCCCAAAATTCAAAATACAAATCGCTTGGGTTTATCATTTCAACCCATAGTGATTTTTCCCTATTCTAAAATATCGTTCGGGTATATATCATTTCAACCCATAGGGAGATCAATAAAATAACAACATAAAATAACAAAGTAATGGCAAATATGATCAAAATTGTCATATTAAATATGATACACACATACTAACAGGTTATTGGTGTCAATAATGTCAATTACAATAGGTGACCAAATGCAATTAATAGCAGATCTTATTTAAAAATTAAATAACTAACAATTTAAACAACATATTTCAGTCGTCATTTCATGTGAAATGAATTTAATAAATATAAGAATGTTAATCATGAGTGATTTCTCACCTTTCGAGGCTAGAGAAATAACAAGAACAAGATGTGACGAATCCAAGCACAAATTCCAAACCAAAGCACGACGGTCTTGAGTCGACGAATTCAAAATCAAAACTAGCTTAATATAAATATATATATCATATTATTAGATTTTTTCTAAAAATCAATATTCTAATAAAACACATATATTTAAAATAAAAATCTCCATAATTTTATTTTGAAAATTAATATTTAGTAAAAACATATATCAATATATATATATATATATATTATATTTAAAAAAGGGGCATTTCACCAGAAGGACAAACTTTGCAGTCCAATTAGTTTCTAGGACACACATTCAAAGCAATTAATTTCAAGGCCAAAGTCAGCAGAATAATTACTTTCAAGGACAAAGTCATCAGTCCAATTACTTTCAAGGACATAATTTCATAGGTTTTTAGGCCATAGAAACTAATTATTTTACGTTTTGTCCTTGAAAGTAATTATTTCAGTTGTGTGTCCTAGAAACTAATTCTACTTGCTAAAGAAGCCCTTGTGGCTAATTTCCACTTTAAAAAATCTATATATAGTTCTCTATATTTAATTTAATCAAAATCTCTATATATTTATGTTTTAAAATCAAAATCAATATTTATAAAAACCCATATTTTCCAAAATTCTTCAAATAAATATTTCAACATAATATATATATATATATATATTATAGTCATAGAAAAATCTAGTTCAAAATATTAACATAAATATTGTGTGTGTGTGTATACTTTTCCTATAAAGCAGCTGAAGGCTGAAGGCTTACATATATACACAGACCCATATATATATATATATATTTATTTATTTAAATCACAATATCTATACATTATATATAAAACAATATAAAAAAACATATATATATATATATATTATAATATAATATATAATCTCTATATAAAAAGAACGCTTGGCTATTGGTGGTGGCCGTCACGGCAAGGGGCTGGTTGATGAAGCGGATCAGGTGGTGGAAGGGTTGTGCTGTCGCTTGGCAGCCTGTTTCGGTTATGGAACGAGCAGGGTGTGGATGGTGATGGGAAGGAAGGATGTTGTCTCGGCACTTTGAAAGGTGGAAGGCGGAAGCTTGCGTAAGGGCGGAGATGGACAAGGTGGGTCGGCGGTTGTGGAAGTCGAGGCGGGTGAGACTGTGCTAGGTGATGATGGGCGGAGTACATGTGATGGAGTGGGAGAAGAAATGTGGAGAGGGTGGCTGTGTGAGGCATGAGTGCAAAGCTTCCAGGAAGAAAGAAAAATATGAACAGGCTACAGAGAAAAATAATCCAACCTTATATATATTTAGTTATATATATTTTTTATTTTATAAAAAAAATAGAGAAGGCCAAGGGTCGAGTTTTTGGAATTTGAAGGGGACGGGCTAGCTTCAGGTGAAATGAAGATGCACAGGCTTCTCAGCTTACAAATACGAACTGGCATTTTTCTTTTCTTTCAAAAGCAAATTGCATAGAACCAAAGAGAAAGAGAAAGGGTCAAAATAAAGTAATCCAACGTATCAGGAAAAATATATTAAATACAAGGAATATCAAAAGCCAATAGTTGGATTCAGAGAATATTAATAGCAATTGGCCATTTGTTTTCTCACGATGGGTAAATGAATGGCCATAACGAAACCAAAAAGGCACAAACGGGTACCGATACGGCTAACCGTTTCGTAGTTTTCGATGTACACCGGACGCCGAAATGTACAAATGAATATACTGCGGAGATCAGCACGACGAGATGAATAGAATGGTACACAGATATGAGTGATACAATCATCCTATTAAAAGTCAATATTCGCTGCCAAACTGCTGCTAAAGCACCAAAAATAAGATAAACGGAGCAAGAGCAGTCCAAATTTGGCGAAACGAAATATGACGTCTCACTTAGAAAATGATTTACATTTTTATTATATAAAATATTCAGGTTTCAAAAAAAAATTATTTTCATCAATTTAACTAATTTTAAATTGAAAATTTCACAAATAAACAAACTTGTGTATTTTCCAATAAAAATTTACCATTTGCTATGTTTAAATAGACGTATTTCAAATATCAAATTTTCATTTCAAAAATTTATTATTTATTTTCATCAAAAATTTAGTTAATTACGTTATTTAAAACCATCAAAATTTCTGGGTCGTTACACTCTCCCCCACTCAAAACTTTTCGTCCTCGAAAAGTAACGAGATAGGAGAATAGAAACAATAGAAGGAAAGATAGATTTAAAATACATAGTACCAGATACAACAGCTAATTCAAAACAATATAAATTTCATTTGTTTTTAAATTGATTTATATTCAACAAATTTGGTTTCAATCCATTTTATTCAATCAATAAATATTTATTGTATGCACATTTGGTTGATTTTAATTCAATGTTTTTCATTCAATTAATTTGATTTCAAATTATTTATATTTGTTACAAAATTTTCTTTCAAAACAAACTTTATTTTAATTAACTCATTTATTAAATCCATTTGACTTTACTTAAGTTTATTTATTTACTTAAATAGCATTCTCTTTTTATTATTCAATTTATTTCACTTAACATATTTTGCAACATAGATTAAGTGTATAAACATTTATTATAACCACTCAATTTTAATTTATAAATTCCCTTAACAAACTTTCATTTGCACATCTTATTACTTACAATTACATTGTATACTATCCAATTATATTCAACTTTTCCTAGGTAAATTTTATTAATGATTCCTAATATAATTTGAGCACTATACAAATTTACCCTTTTATTTACAACATTTCTATTAAGCAAAATTTTACTTTGAACATTTTATTACTTAAGTTTTCTCTTGTATCACATTCAATTACATATTCATAAACATTTTAACTTTTTGAATATTTACGGTAAGTTATATATGTTTTGGGATGCAATTGAGTATTATACAGATTAGTTTTATCTTAGTTCAACTTTTTCAAGTTTTTTAAATTCCAATTCTCATTTTAAACACTCTAATTATTAAAATTTTTGCTTCATTTCAATTATTGAAAACCATTACTTAACACAAAATTTAAGAATTAATTTTTCGGTTTCGCTTTAAACAATTTTGAAATAAATATATACATATATATTTTATACATCAAATCATACTCAAGAAATTCAAATCAAATTTATTTTTCCCAAAACAAAATGTAGGAAAGCTACTAAGTGGCCTCTCCACTTTGAGACTCGAAAATGAATGTCGATGATGCTGCAGTCATCACCGAAATTATTTTCCAGCGATAAAAGTGGAGAGTTCTGACATACTTCTTATAAAATTCTTGGGAAAAAATTTCCATTCGAAAATACTTTCAAATAATATATTTTTCAAAACTTTGAAAACCAAATTTTGAAGAGCACCAAAAATTTAATTCTCAAATCTTTAATTTAAATTCATTTCATTTTCAAATCCAATTTATAAACCATGTTTTAAGATTTCATCTCCTTATAACAAATAGCAATAGTTAATGGTTTAGGAATGTTGACAAAACAGTAAATGATAATTTAGTATTATCATTTCTAATAACCAATTCTTTAATAATCTAATTTCAGAAATCATACTTATATATAAAATATAATCATACATAAAATTATTTCATTTACCAATTTTAAAAATAGTATTGTGATAGTTTTCTCTGTTCAATTGTTTTGGAATTCCCATCGATAATGTTGGCCAGAAGAATCGATCGAAACCCAAATTCAACTTAGTAACTCAAACAACACACTATAAAACATTTTTATATTAATTACAAATACGTTCTCTCATAGGATGATTCAAGAATGGATTTTGAAACAAGGATAGAGATTCAAATATAGAGGAAACCTAATCAAAGAGAATTCTAACAACGAAGATAGCTTGAAAGGAAGATAAGATAATTAAATTGCAAAACATGAAAGATGGATAGACTTATATTAATTGCGGCGACCTTAACCGGGTTAACCGAGACTTAGAAAAATGAGAATACCATTAACGAAAATGGAGACGAACTTGATGAGAACATCGCGGCAAACTCGATTCATGAGGTCAACAAAGAAGGCGGGAGCATTGGTTAATCCAAAGGGAATGACTAACTGTTAACCCGCCTTTTGGCAAGGTTGTAGGCAGGCGGATTTAACTAAGTCGACTTCATGATTATCGAGGCAGGAACATGACGGATTCGGTTTAAAAGGATGAAGTTCACTTGGATATGTCGTTCGGTCGAGAAATGGAGAAGTTGTGCGGCTCGGTCTAGATGCTCTGGATCGCTCGGCATTGAGGTGACAACAAGGTGGCTCGGCATCGAACCTCGCTCAGCATCGGACATCGCTCGGCATCGGACATCGCTCGACATCAAACCTCGCTCGGCATTGGACCTCGTTCGGCATTTGTGATTCGGCCTGGGAGTCACGGGTTGTTCAACATTGGGGGATCGGCATAGGCCGGTCGGCCTCTGTGGGTCGGCATGGGCCGTTCGGCCTTGGTAGGTCGGTCATCTGGATTCGGTTGACTGGTTTGAACTCAAGAATGAGGAAGTGGGTTCGACATTGGGCTACTTCGAGTCTTAGCACGAGTTACTTTGAGTCTCTCCTGGGATGAAACTAGGTCGGCTTGCTTAGATTTTAGGTTCGGTCAAAATGATGATTCTGCTTCGGCAATGGCGTTGATGGGCCCAGATTGCTCAGGAGGCCCAACTACCTGGATTTGCCTATAAATACAGCATGTGGGGGTTCAGAAAAGGGATCTTCTCTTTGGCTCTCTTACTTTCTCTTTTCTAAGGCTAAGGCTACTCTTCCATTTTGTAACTGTAATTGATTCTAACATCAATGAAAAGGAAACTTCTGGAGTGGACGTAGGCCGGAGTTAGCCGAACCACTATAAAATCTGTTGTTCTTTACTGCTTTCATTTTAATTTTGACTGTTGTTCACATCATTACTCTCTACATACACTCTGTTTGTGAGCTGTGACTAACATTTTGGTGCTTTCAACTGGATTTGGGTGTTAGTGACCAATTTTGGCGCTAACATTTTGGTGTCACTGAGAAGCAAGCACTCGGGGATTTCGGAGCTAGGATTTTGGATTCAAAAGCTTAGGAACTTGGATTCTAGAAAGTAATGGCTAGGCCACCAACAAGGAAGCAAGTGACAGAAAGGAGCAATCAAGAGGGAAGTCAAGAGGCTTCCTCTGGAGCTGGAGTAGGTCAAGCATCCATCTACATCACCAGAGACGAGATGGAAGCGATGCTGAAAAGACAAGAGGAGATGATGTAGGCTCTTCTCAGACAATTTGCACAAGCAGGAAATGCAGGAGCTCAGATCCGTGGAGCTGGATCAGAAGCGCTCAACCAGCAAGTAGAGGGAGTGGCTCAGCAGGGGGCAGCCCCCAATCAGCAGACGGCTATCAATCTGGATGGACCTAGACTCGGGGACACACCACGAGGAAATGCTGGACCAATCCATGGAGGGATACCAGATGACGCTATGCAACCCGACACCAACAGGAGTGCAGTAGTACGTGATGAGGAGTATGTGCCAGGATTCCCTCGTGAACTCGAGGGACAGATCAAAGGTAGTGGACAAGGATTGCAGTTTGGCGACAATGATAGATTAGCAGAGATGGTCAGACGAGCTGTGAGAGGCGGACTGGTAAATAAAGACTTGGAGGATGTGAATAGGAGTCCTTTTACTGCTACTATCAGGCAAGCTAGGAACCCACCGGATTTTAAGCTACCAATATTGGAGATGTATGATGGGAGAACGGATCCCGCTGTTCACTTGACAAAGTACATGAGGCATATGGAGGTACTAGGGCATCAGATGAGGTCATGGCTCAATGCTTCCCTTTGTATTTGTCGGATATCGCAACTATGTGGTTCAGACAGCTAGAGAGTGGTTCTATTGACACTTGGACAGAGCTGATTGAGAGGTTTATGAGGCAGTTTCGGGTCCATATAGTCAGACCCAAGAACGTAATGACCTTGACATCGATGAAACAATGGAAGGGAGAATCGCTCAGGGATTTCTTAACCAGATTCAACGCAGCGGTAGCTTCAGTGGATCGACCCGATCCGTCAATGGTTTTGATGGCAGCAGTCTGAGGAATCGCGGATAATTCGGATTTCAAGATATCATTGGAACGGGACCGACCGAGGGATCTCGGGGAGTTCTACGATGAGGCAGAAAGGTTCATGAGACAGGAGGATGCACAGGCTGAGAGAGTAGGGAGAGAGGATGAAGCTTAAGCAGTGAGGGGTGGAGGTCCACCCAGGGAGGATCCAAGTAATGACGATAAAGGAAAAAGGAACACAAATGGCAACAGTGGAACTTCGAAGAGGCCTCGAAGGGAGTCAAAGTTTTCTTCTTACACAGATTTAACTCAGACTCTAGAAAGGATTTACTTGGATACCCGGGGGCACCTCCAGTATCGAAGACCGACTAGGAGGGAACCATCAGAATATGAGCGGGCGTCAGGAAAGCATTGCCTATTCCATGAGCTGGATGGGCACAACATGAATGATTGCAGGAATTTAAAGGATATCATTGAGGAGCATGTAAGGAATGGTCACCTGCAACAATACATAAGGAATCGAGCTGTAGCAGTGGAACGGGAGTGGCCACCGCCTACCTCGAATGAAGGTGGTGTTGGATCTAGTCACCGCCGGCTTATTATCAGCTGAATGGATTTATGGTTCTGAATAAGTAATAGAAGTCAAAGTAATAAGGTTAGGTCACTTACACACGTACGAGATCGAGGACGGTCCCTAGGCGTGCTCTGAGATGACGAAAAACCGCACTGCTTGGATCTATGAAATCTTGTTTTCTTTCTGTTTTTCTACAAACTCTGGTTTCTTCTTTGGTACTTCGGACATTTAATCCCCTTTGTTGTACGAACTTTCACTTTGATAACTGAATTCTGCAACGATTGGGATTGGACTAATTCAATAAATAATATAGGCCAAGCGATTACCATCCCAACCGTAGAGACGGGACAGTAATCGCGAATTACGAGTCCCTTTGCCGGAGAGCAACGGAATGGACTCGAACAGAATGAACAAAGTCCTCGGTCGGAGAGCCGAGGCTAGAGAAATAAAAAAGTCCTCGACCGAAGAGTCGAGGCTGGAGAATATAAAAAGTCCTCAACCGGAGAGTCGAGGCCAGAGAATATAAGAAGTCCTCGACCGGAGAGTCGAGACAGTCCTCGACCGGAGAGTCGAGACCGGAGAATACAAAGTCCTCGACCAGAGAGTCGAGGTCGGTGAATATAAAAGTCCTTGGCCGAAGAGCCGATGCCGGAGAATATGAAAGTCCTTGGCCGGAGAGCCGAGGCCGGTGAATATCAAAGTCCTTGGCCGGAGAGCCAAGGCCGGAGAATATGAAAGTCCTTGGCTGGAGAGCCGAGGCCGGTGAATATCAAAGTCCTTGGCCGGAGAGCCGAGTCCGGAGAATATGAAAATCCTTGGCCGGAGGGCCGATACTGGTGAATATCGAAGTCCTTGGTCGGAAGGCCGAGGCCGGAGAACTTACAAGCCCTTGACCAAAGAGCTGAGGCTGGAACAGGGAAACGCGACCTGGGAGGTCTACGGATTCAAGGTTAAACCCGGAGAGGTCATGAATTTAATAATATGGTCATGAACGGGATATGGACTTCGGATATCGGATTTGAGGCTATTCAGAACACACCTTCCAATAGCAAGGCATGTTTTGGGGGGCAAAGTGTTAACCCGCCTCTTGGCAAGGCTGTAGGTAGGCGGATTTAACTAAGTCGACTTCACGATTATCGAGGCAGGACCATGATGGATTCGGTTTAAAAGGATGAAGTTCACATGGATATGTCGTTCGGTCGAGAAATGGAGAAGTCGCATGGCTCGGTCTGGATGCTCTGGATCGCTCGGCATTGAGGTGACAACAAGGTGTCTCGGCATCGAACCTCGCTCGGCATCGGACATCGCTCGGCATCAAACCTCACTCGGCATCGGACATCGCTCGGCATCTAACCTCGCTCGGCATCGGACATCGCTCGGCATCGGACATCGCTCGGCATCGGACCTCGCTCGGCATCGGACATCGCTCGGCATCGGACCTCACTCGGCATCGGACCTCGCTTGACATCAAACCTCACTCGGCATCGGACCTCGTTCGACATTTGTGGTTCGGCCTTGGAGTCACGGGTCGTTCGGCATTGGTGGATCGGCATAGGCCGGTCGGCCTCGGTGGGTCGGCATGGGCCGTTCGGCCTTGGTAGTTCGGTCATCTGGATTCGGTTTACTGGTTTGAACTCAAGAATGAGGAAGTGGGTTCAGCATTAGGCTACTTCGAGTCTTAGCACGAGTTACTTAGAGTCTCTCCCGGGATGAAATTGGGTCGGCTTGCTTAGATTTTAGGTTCGGTCACAATGATGATTCTGGTTCGGCAATGGCGTTGATGGGCTCGGATTGCTCAGGAGGCCCAACTACCTGGATTTGCCTATAAATACAGCATGTGGGGGTTCAGAAAGGGGATCTTCTTTTTGGCTCTCTTACTTTCTCTTTTCTAAGGCTAAGGCTACTCTGCCATTTTGTAACTGTAATTGATTCTAACATCAACAAAAAGGAAACGTCTGGAGTGGACGTAGGCCGGAGTTAGCCGAACCACTATAAAATCTATTGTTCTTTACTGCTTTCATTTTAATTTTGACTGTTCTTCACATCATTACTCTCTACATACACTCTGTTTGTGAGCTGTGACTAACATTTTGGTGCTTTCAACTGGATTTGGGTGTTAGTGACCAATTTTGCGCTAACACTAACCATTCATAGAAACCATTCATCCAGAAGGAAGGACAAAAGGTCGAGCTCCAGGAATAAGATCGATGCGGAATTCAATTTCCCGCTAGGGAGGAAGAGAAGTGATTTCACCAAAATATCAAGATAATCCCTGACTATCGGAGTGGAGTCGAGATCACTAGGCTGAGAATCAAGCGAAAAGATAGAACTGCCTGTATAAACCTAAGGCAATTGAAATTCGATCAGAAGATAATTACCTGGGTTGTCTTCTAAAGAAACGGTTCGGGCTTTGTAAGAAATAATAGCATCAAAACCAAGGACGTAGAAATCTTCGGTAAATCGACGCCTATTGTAAAGGAGTTTCACCTCTTTACAAGTCATACAAGATTGGCGGGACCGCTAATGGAATTATTCATACAAAAGGATGAAGTTAACAGTTGAGGTTGAAGTTATGGGATGCTCCAGTATCAAAAGAGTATGAATAAGACAAGACAAGAAGGGATTTTAGAACAAAGATAAAGATCCAGAATTCAAAAGAAATCCAATCAAAGAGGATCCTAACAAAGGATTTAAGCTCGAACGAATATGATTGTATAATTGATTCTACTCATTCTAGGGTATCACTACTCTATCTCTAATGAGTTTTTACTCCATATGCTAAGTTTGCCTAAACCAGAGCTCTGATACCAACTGTAACGACCAGCTATTTCGAACCATTCAAATCGACAATCATTCATTCATGTCAGACTTGAATTGCTCAAAACAGCATATTGTTAATTTATATTTGGCAAAACTTAGCATATACATTAAATAAATCAATTACAGAATCACAGAGTTATACAATAATAAGAAGCGGCATAGATAAATAGTAGTTCATGAAGCTACTACAGAACATCAGAGTATAAACTAGATACAACAAAAATCTCAAATACAAAGTAGTCTCAAATAAAACAGCAACTGATAAGTCCGAACATAAACAACTGGAGAAACTGGAAACAAATGAAAGCTGAATAGATATAGGACAAATCTTCAAGAAAAGCTCCAAACTCCAAAGGTTAGTCTCAAATACTATGACACTCAGTCTGACCCAAGCATAAAGCAAGACAAAAAACACTCGAGTCAAGATTAACGTTCTTATACCAGTAAATTCAACTTAAGTGAAATGTCAACTAAAATACAAAATAACTTAAAGGATGTTTGGGATTCCCATCCTTTAAGGATCCATTAAACTATCCACATACATAGTACATTACGCTAGATAGATAATGTTTAAAGTAAAGTAAACTATTAAAATAGCGTTAAGGCGTTACCCATATCCCCCTTAACACATTTTATATAAATGTCATAGTCTATACAGTACTATAAACTCCACTAAACCTGTGGGCTATCAGGAATCACTCCATAGGTACGACACAAATCAAACTCGTAGAAGGCGTGATAAGGCATGTGACAAGGCACACGAGGCAATGCCAGGGTAGGATTCTACCGTTTGCACTCCTAGACTGGTGGTAACGCATAGCAGCTACTACCACCCACCTCAAGACACACTCCCAAATCAAAGGTGCACCCAATCAAATCACAAAGCAATAGAATGGTATCGAAGAAGCATGCTCGATTGGAGGTGCGACCTCACTTGGCCTGGTTAGCTCCTGTTTTGGCAACATCAAGCTGACTCGTAGGAGTCAAGGCTGCGTTAATACCTCATACAGAATTGTAACGACCCATAAATTTTAATAGTTTAAATAATGTAATTAACTGAAATTTTATTAAATTTTAAATAATTGAATTTGGGAATAAAAATTTAATAATTGAAATACATCTATTTAAACATAGCAAATGGTAAATTTTCATCTGAAAATATGGAAGTTTATTTTCTTGTGTAATTTTATTTCAATTCAAATCTGTTAATATTTGATGATAATAAAATGTTTTCCAAACCTGAATATTTTTTATATAATAAATTTGTCAAGTCCCGAAATTTTCGACTTTCGAAAATTCGACATCGATACTCACTTTATCGACTGCCGAGAAATCGAACGCCGGAAACTTCAAAAGTGAGGGTTTTAGAAAGAAGAAAAAGTAGAAGAAGAAGAAGATAGAAGAAAAAGAGAAGAAAGAAGAACAACAGAAAACATCAGAACGACATCAATAGAAACACAGAACAGAGACAATATCAGAATCTTACACATCGCAGCGGAACAATATATAATAAATAATCACTAGTCTTTTTAAAACAAAGAACTATATCAGTTTATACATACATCAATCATCAGAGTCAATATACAACAATGGACAGTTATATAACTTGTCCTCATACAGAATACACAGCGGAATAAATACTATCAGATACAAATACTACGTCTCGAACTCCAGCTTATCTCCAAAGCTCCAGAATATCCAGAATATCCTGATAATATAACTCTAGACTGCCCGTGTGGAAATTTGTGGGCACCCAGAGTTTAGAAGGGAACAATAAACTCCGAGTCAGTCATGGTGACTGGTGTGAGATCGTAAAACAGTTATTCTTTAAAATAAACAACAGGATAACTTTAAAGTCAGTTCGAAATGCTTTTTGGAAAATGAGACTACCATAAGACCTCCCACCACACACACAATGCAAACGCAGAATTGGAGGAGATTTCTTCTTATGATAGTCAAAGATGCTTACTACGCAAAATCAAATCATTTTTGATATTATTATTAGTGCATAGTGTAGAAAACATTTCGAAAGTATAATATTAATCTTAGCCAGCATAGGCATTCCGCACTTATGCCTACTATAGCTACCATCCAAACAGTGGTGACCACCATAAGTGAATGATAGGTTCTACAACTAAAACCGTACAAGATCGTATTGTTTCTTTGGATTTCCAACAAATGGTCAGGCTAAGGAACTTCCTATCCACGATGGGTACGTCCCTGGAATAGACGACCCGAGAACCTAACCGGATCTCTGCCAACACAAGGCCGGGTTACCTCTGCAAAAATAGGTAACTACTGACACGCGTATGCCATTCCCCGATCGTCACCGATCTTCCCGAGGATCCCCGATTCGCAACAAACCACATAGATAATAATAATGCAGTAACCACAGAGGTTAAGTATCTGGGCTCCATACCATGATACCACCTTTATCCAGAAGGAATGACATACACTAAGGGGCGCTACTCCCTAGAACCTTGCTGCATTCGTCCTGTTTCGACCATTTCCGGGGTGTGAGGCTCGACGAAGTCTCGTCCACAAAGCTACGCTTTCTCAAAAAGCCCTGCTTCGGGTCAAACAAAATGATCAACCTATGATCACAAAGATATAAGATCAAACAAATGATCATATCACAAATGATCAAACACTGATCATTTCACAGCAACACTCAGTATGCCACGTTACCAAATTGGGATATATCGCTGATAAATTTCAACTACATAACCTCTGAGCTCGTATGTCTCAGAGAAGGGTGTTAAGCTAAGAGAATAAATTCTCCGCCACCAACAGAGATGTATTTGAAAGAAATCAGCTCAATATCTCAAATTGTAACGTCAGACACACAATCCATACAAGTCTGTTCCGGGATCGAACAGAACCGAAGGCACTTCTCACGAAGCCCTTGCATTTCCGGATAATTTTCTAATCACGTCGGGACTTCCCGTCACTAAGGGTGATAAAACCTCTAAACCGAAGATCAGTCGGTGTAGAGTAACTCGACGGTAATCCTTCCGTTTTCAAAAATATCCGGTCTTCAACACCGGTCTTCAAATGCGATTCATAACGACGTATCACATATTCGGAATGGGTTATACGACCCCATGGTCCTTTCCCGGCTAACCCGAATAGTGAGCGTTTATTTAAAAACAAGTGTGGAATTCAAATTCATCCAATTCACAACAAATACCTATCTAAAGGTAATTATTGATAGTCGGTTATTTAACTATCAATAAAGATGCGCAACATCATCAGATTCCAAATAATTTTCCCAATTTATTTCATCTTCCAAAAATATCTTTTACTAGATATAAAATTTCCACACTTCAAAAATAAAACAACGTTTATTTTTCTAAACAGTTTCCCTTTTCTTTTTATAAATTCCATAGTGAATTTATGTTTCAAAAATGTCTATTGATATACGATTTTCAAATCGTTTTCAATATTCGATTTCGATTTATCTTTAAGAAGATAAATCTCAAAAACGTTCATTTCATATTGGAAAACATTCCATACTTATTTAATAATAAGTATTTCATAAATCATTTATTTTCAACACTTGGAAAATATTCAATATACTTAAATCAAATTAAGTATATATTTCATTCTTTAAGGAAATCTATTTTCTATAACAACATCAATTTGAGTCAAAACGAATGTTGCGTAAAACATCGTTACGACGACTCAAAATCACTAGTATAGGGATTCGGATTTTAAGATAGGTATATAAATCCCAATACTACATCAAAACATTTCCTTTCGGAAATCATTTACTATAACAACAGTGTTATAGTCCACCATTTCCTTAAATTTCTCGAAAACGTCTATTTCAACAATAAATGTTGAAATCTATGCTTTCGATTCATAATACATTTTAAAACCTCGTTAAAAACAATTTAACTTCATTTTAAAATATCACTTCTTCAAAAATGAATCCATTTATTCAATAATATATTCACGGTCCAGAGTTGTGAATATATCTTTTCTTTAAAAATCTTCTATAAATAAATTTATCCAATTCAATCTATTTCGAATTTATAAACACGTCTATAAATTCCATTTCTATTTTAATAACAACCTCGACTTATAAATCTTCTTTTAATTAACTTCTATATTTTACTTATCAAAATAAGTGATTTCGTATTTACAAACAGCATTTGTAAATTCCAATTTTATTCATAAGAACTTCAATATCAAATCAATTTCAATATTGATTTCTAAATTTATTTATCACTACTAAATAAATTCCTTATTTTTCTCAAATCATTCAATATTCTATTTTTAAATGGATTCTTCAAATTAAAAATCATTTTTACATGGATTTCCCAAATTACTTCAATTTACCAATTTAAATCTCTAATTGGATTTCCAACTTATCTCTTTTTAAATAATTTCCTTTTTAAGAAAATAATTTCAATTGTTTCTTTCAATCTATTTAAAAATCCAAATTTTAAATTAAATTACTCAATTTAAAATCACTATTTTACGAAATCCATTTATTTAACATTTTCACTTGATTCTGGAATTTATTCAATATGATTATAAAAATTCACTTTTTATACTTTAAAATTCCTTTCTTAAAAATTTCTTCAATTTCACAAATTGATTCACTTAGAAATTTTCTACTTGAATTTTCAAAAATTCAATTTCGTTTATCTTTGGAATCCAATGATGTCAAACATCCATTCAGCTAAATTTTAGCTTTCAAACAATTTCCCAATATCCATATGATTAATAGCATCACTATAATCATTCACAGATTCATATCACAATAGAAATAAATTCAATCAATGTGAGGGGTCCAGTTGGATCCCTCCAACCTGTTTCCCTGCATCCAAAAACGTTAGCACAATACCAATTCCGCTCCAGTACGGAATTATCGCGGTATATGGGTTTTTATAAATCCGCTTACTAACGGCGCAATAGGGTCTCATCCGCTATACGAGGCGGGAAATCATCAATCCAATATATACATATGCCAATATGTATATACTGCTATATATATAGATATATCCTATTATATCTAATAGCACATTCAAAAGAAATCAAACAGTCAATCAAATCAATAACTGAAAATTTCCACTTTTCAATGTGAGTGAGAAGATCTCACCTTAGCATTTAAATTTGCCATCCATTTTCCATTCCAGTCTGTTTTCTCGATTTATAGACCTTGTATAAATAAATTTATACAATTCATTAATATTTGAACAAATTGAATAACCAATTTTCATTTTGATAATTTTCATTAACCGATGATTTTATTTAACTACAATTAAATTTTAAACTCAATTTTTCTTTACTAATTGATTTAACTAAAAATTAAATTTAACAAATCTTCCTTTAATAGATTTAATTCTCTTACCCTTTAATCAAATTTATCCAACTAATTATTAAATTTCTTTTTTTCAAATGATTTTATTTCAAACCATACTGCACAAATTTTCCACTTTATATTTTAATTAACTAATGATTTGATTCCTGTTTTAAACTTAGCATATATATTTCAAAATTCTAGCTGCTATATATATATTTAATAAGTTTAAAAGTAAAAGAAAACTGTCTGTATGTATCTATATATACCTTAACTTATATATTAAACAGAATTATCTTCT
Organism: Allium fistulosum; assembly: GCA_030737815.1. NCBI lineage: Eukaryota > Viridiplantae > Streptophyta > Magnoliopsida > Asparagales > Amaryllidaceae > Allium > Allium fistulosum. The sequence continues at coordinate 788,783,406 of CM060903.1, forward strand.
TATCATATGTATTCATTTACTGTAATGAACTTCTCTGCGAAACGTATATATACCCAAAATTCTTCAAACTATATTTTATCTTTATTTGGTTTTCATAGCAGATAATTACAAACTAGTTTAAATTGGGTAAAAATGAGAATACCATATGCTTGAAGTCGCCACCATCTCAAAATCGAGATCGAACTCGACGAGCTCCAGGTCGTCATCACGAATTCACATCCTCCACGAAGCCTCTCTGATTCGATCGAACTGCCTTCCTCGCTGTTGCCATCGCCATCCCATAGTCGCGACTTCGCCAGATCGCCACGCGCCTCCCCAAGAATCGCGAGCGCCATCAAGCTCGATACTGACATCGCGACGTTCAATCGTCACCGCGAGCCCCACCCAAACCCAGTCGATGCCCTAACCCTAGTGCCTCCGTCGACGCCTTCTAGAAATCCTGGCCACGCGATCGAAAACCCTACAGCAAACGAAACCCCTCCTACCTCGACTCGACTTCCAATTGACTGTCGTGCCACCCCGCTTCACTCCACAAGCTCGAGCGATTCTCTGACGAGGAGAAAGGGAAGAGCGGCCATGTTTTCGAAACAGCTGCGTTTACCTTCCTCTTTTTTTTTTTCTTTGGCGAATGAATTTGAGTTCGTTCGAATTTGAAGCGAAGGAAAGGAGAGAGTTTTCTTCGGCCATGATTCGTATTTTTAATTTCGAACGAATTGATCTGAGGAGGGAGTGTAGTATTTGAAACGAAAGAGTATGGGTAACACGATTTTTGTTTCGTGATTCTCTGCGTGATTGAAGGAGATGAACGTGTGGTGATGTGGACCATTTTAAATTTAAATTCAAATTTAAATTCGATAAAGATTTTAAATGCGTTTACACGCCGTACGATCACGTATTGACTCCGAAAAATACGAAATTGGAAATCCAGTAATAATACAATATTACGGACCCAATGGAACTGGTTTCGTCGAATTCCGAGACTGTGCCTCGGACGGCTATTTTTAAATATCGGTACGAACGATAATTTCAAAACTGAATAAATCGATTTCAGATTCGATTCTGAAGCTTCTGTTATCTTCAGTATTATATATATACGAATTTTAGAAACTTTCGAAATATTTTTCTTCAACTTAAAATTGAAGATTCAAATTTTTATTCAACTTCCAATCGATTAAATTTTATAATTTAATCGTCAAATTCAAAATTATATCGGGATTTAAATTAAATCATCATTCAAATATTTAAAACTAATTAAATATTTCCAATTTAATTCGTTCAAAATTCTGGGTCGTTACAAACTTCCCCCCTTAAAAGAATTTCGTCCTCGAAATTACAAGTTAGAAAAAATGACCCTTAACTCGTCTACTATTTTTCAACATTCAATAGTTTTATCAATTTATCAAAACAAGTCTTCCTACTAATGATTCGTTATCATCTCAACTAAATTCCCACTTCAATTTTAAGTTTCAAACAACACTGTTTAACTTCAAAATTCAAATTCGAGTTTAAATTCAAATTTTAAACTTTCAAAATTTCTCAAAATTTTCTAACACTCGAAATTTTCGAAAAATTTCGCCAGCGTCTCCTTTGCGCGGCTAATACGGTACTACTACAAAACGTCCCTACGGACTCTCAGATTTCAAAAAGAAAAAGAAAAAGCCAAGCGGCTAGAGAGAAATCATCAAAAACTCATATTCAAATTTAAATACTTACCTTTTTCGAGCAAATTCAAATTCATCTTTGAAGATCAAATCCAATTTATAACACCTGTATATCTACTAGCCATTATATCTAGTTACAGCATTCAAATCATTTTGCAAATTCGATTACAAAATTTCAAATATAAACTGTTTACACATTTTTAACTTACTATTGAAGTTACATATCTATTCTCATTCAGTTTTACATTTCAAATTCCGTTTGAATTCAATTTCACAATTCCAATCTAATTTGGATTCAATTCACTTTCAATTCTGAAATATTGAATTTTTATCAGATTTCTTTTGTTCACTTCGAACTAATCTCAAACTTTATTTTATTTCACACAATTCAAATTCGTTTCAATATTCAGCTTTAACTCCAGTTTTATTTACTGACAAATTCAAAATGAATTTTAACATTCAACTTTATTTTCTTGTACTTGCAATTGCAAATCTATTTATTCATTCTCAAATTCTTTCATTTTCAATTGAATCTCATCTCTATCAAATTTGCAAATATTTATAAGTTATCAACTTATTTACATTTCGATTTATAATCACTTATATATTCATATTACAAATTCATTTCATTAATGAATTTAAATTTTTTCCAATATCTATCGGGAATTCCAGAGTCTTTTTCAACCTTTTCAAAACCATTTTGAAAACAAGTCAAATCATCCTTTGAACTTTCAAAACAAAACCCAACTTTTCAAAACAACCTCCATTTAAAACCATTTGGCAGCAATTCCTCTTTTGGAAACCCGAAAATGAACACCGGTGATGTCGCGATCATCATCGGAATTATTTTCCAGCGACCTAAAGAGTTTAGAGCCTTTCATCTCTTCAAAATACTTTTCAAAACCTTTGAAATTCATTTTCAAATCAAAAAGGATTTAAACTTTCCAAATCTCCAAAATTTTCAAATTCCTTTCAAACATTTCCAAAAACTTCTCTGGAATTCCGTTTCAAATTACAATTCACATTTATAATTTACATTCTTAAATTTCATTCGTATGTGAATTAATTTCTTAACTTTGGAGTTTCGATTTCAGTTTCTTATTCAATTTCAATAGTAATGATAACATTTCAATATCATCACTTTCCTAACAACCAAACATCCATATACTATAGTAATTCATAGAAAATCATTTCTTTTCTATAGGAAAATAGCTTTGGGTAAAATTATTTCATTTACCCTATTTAAAACAATACTGTGCCGAATTGTTCTATTCGAGTGTTTAGAGATCCCTATCAATGATCGTTAATTACTCGTATTGACCAGAATCCATATACCACTCAATAAACCAATCATCACAATATAAAACAATTTTATATTCACTAACAAATACGCACTCGTATCTATTATTACACTCAACTCATTCTAGAGTACTACTGACTCTATCTCTAATGAGTAACACCCAACAGAGCAGGGTTGTCGCTTAACCATATGCTCTGATACCACTTTGTCAAGTCCCGAAATTTTCGACTTTCGAAAATTCGACATCGATACTCACTTTATCGACTGCCGAGAAATCGAACGCCGGAAACTTCAAAAGTGAGGGTTTTAGAAAGAAGAAAAAGTAGAAGAAGAAGAAGATAGAAGAAAAAGAGAAGAAAGAAGAACAACAGAAAACATCAGAACGACATCAATAGAAACACAGAACAGAGACAATATCAGAATCTTACACATCGCAGCGGAACAATATATAATAAATAATCACTAGTCTTTTTAAAACAAAGAACTATATCAGTTTATACATACATCAATCATCAGAGTCAATATACAACAATGGACAGTTATATAACTTGTCCTCATACAGAATACACAGCGGAATAAATACTATCAGATACAAATACTACGTCTCGAACTCCAGCTTATCTCCAAAGCTCCAGAATATCCAGAATATCCTGATAATATAACTCTAGACTGCCCGTGTGGAAATTTGTGGGCACCCAGAGTTTAGAAGGGAACAATAAACTCCGAGTCAGTCATGGTGACTGGTGTGAGATCGTAAAACAGTTATTCTTTAAAATAAACAACAGGATAACTTTAAAGTCAGTTCGAAATGCTTTTTGGAAAATGAGACTACCATAAGACCTCCCACCACACACACAATGCAAACGCAGAATTGGAGGAGATTTCTTCTTATGATAGTCAAAGATGCTTACTACGCAAAATCAAATCATTTTTGATATTATTATTAGTGCATAGTGTAGAAAACATTTCGGAAGTATAATATTAATCTTAGCCAGCATAGGCATTCCGCACTTATGCCTACTATAGCTACCATCCAAACAGTGGTGACCACCATAAGTGAATGATAGGTTCTACAACTAAAACCGTACAAGATCGTATTGTTTCTTTGGATTTCCAACAAATGGTCAGGCTAAGGAACTTCCTATCCACGATGGGTACGTCCCTGGAATAGACGACCCGAGAACCTAACCGGATCTCTGCCAACACAAGGCTGGGTTACCTCTGCAAAAATAGGTAACTACTGACACGCGTATGCCATTCCCCGATCGTCACCGATCTTCCCGAGGATCCCCGATTCGCAACAAACCACATAGATAATAATAATGCAGTAACCACAGAGGTTAAGTATCTGGGCTCCATACCATGATACCACCTTTATCCAGAAGGAATGACATACACTAAGGGGCGCTACTCCCTAGAACCTTGCTGCATTCGTCCTGTTTCGACCATTTCCGGGGTGTGAGGCTCGACGAAGTCTCGTCCACAAAGCTACGCTTTCTCAAAAAGCCCTGCTTCGGGTCAAACAAAATGATCAACCTATGATCACAAAGATATAAGATCAAACAAATGATCATATCACAAATGATCAAACACTGATCATTTCACAGCAACACTCAGTATGCCACGTTACCAAATTGGGATATATCGCTGATAAATTTCAACTACATAACCTCTGAGCTCGTATGTCTCAGAGAAGGGTGTTAAGCTAAGAGAATAAATTCTCCGCCACCAACAGAGATGTATTTGAAAGAAATCAGCTCAATATCTCAAATTGTAACGTCAGACACACAATCCATACAAGTCTGTTCCGGGATCGAACAGAACCGAAGGCACTTCTCACGAAGCCCTTGCATTTCCGGATAATTTTCTAATCACGTCGGGACTTCCCGTCACTAAGGGTGATAAAACCTCTAAACCGAAGATCAGTCGGTGTAGAGTAACTCGACGGTAATCCTTCCGTTTTCAAAAATATCCGGTCTTCAACACCGGTCTTCAAATGCGATTCATAACGACGTATCACATATTCGGAATGGGTTATACGACCCCATGGTCCTTTCCCGGCTAACCCGAATAGTGAGCGTTTATTTAAAAACAAGTGTGGCATTCAAATTCATCCAATTCACAACAAATACCTATCTAAAGGTAATTATTGATAGTCGGTTATTTAACTATCAATAAAGATGCGCAACATCATCAGATTCCAAATAATTTTCCCAATTTATTTCATCTTCCAAAAATATCTTTTACTAGATATAAAATTTCCACACTTCAAAAATAAAACAACGTTTATTTTTCTAAACAGTTTCCCTTTTCTTTTTATAAATTCCATAGTGAATTTATGTTTCAAAAATGTCTATTGATATACGATTTTCAAATCGTTTTCAATATTCGATTTCGATTTATCTTTAAGAAGATAAATCTCAAAAACGTTCATTTCATATTGGAAAACATTCCATACTTATTTAATAATAAGTATTTCATAAATCATTTATTTTCAACACTTGGAAAATATTCAATATACTTAAATCAAATTAAGTATATATTTCATTCTTTAAGGAAATCTATTTTCTATAACAACATCAATTTGAGTCAAAACGAATGTTGCGTAAAACATCGTTACGACGACTCAAAATCACTAGTATAGGGATTCGGATTTTAAGATAGGTATATAAATCCCAATACTACATCAAAACATTTCCTTTCGGAAATCATTTACTATAACAACAGTGTTATAGTCCACCATTTCCTTAAATTTCTCGAAAACGTCTATTTCAACAATAAATGTTGAAATCTATGCTTTCGATTCATAATACATTTTAAAACCTCGTTAAAAACAATTTAACTTCATTTTAAAATATCACTTCTTCAAAAATGAATCCATTTATTCAATAATATATTCACGGTCCAGAGTTGTGAATATATCTTTTCTTTAAAAATCTTCTATAAATAAATTTATCCAATTCAATCTATTTCGAATTTATAAACACGTCTATAAATTCCATTTCTATTTTAATAACAACCTCGACTTATAAATCTTCTTTTAATTAACTTCTATATTTTACTTATCAAAATAAGTGATTTCGTATTTACAAACAGCATTTGTAAATTCCAATTTTATTCATAAGAACTTCAATATCAAATCAATTTCAATATTGATTTCTAAATTTATTTATCACTACTAAATAAATTCCTTATTTTTCTCAAATCATTCAATATTCTATTTTTAAATGGATTCTTCAAATTAAAAATCATTTTTACATGGATTTCCCAAATTACTTCAATTTACCAATTTAAATCTCTAATTGGATTTCCAACTTATCTCTTTTTAAATAATTTCCTTTTTAAGAAAATAATTTCAATTGTTTCTTTCAATCTATTTAAAAATCCAAATTTTAAATTAAATTACTCAATTTAAAATCACTATTTTACGAAATCCATTTATTTAACATTTTCACTTGATTCTGGAATTTATTCAATATGATTATAAAAATTCACTTTTTATACTTTAAAATTCCTTTCTTAAAAATTTCTTCAATTTCACAAATTGATTCACTTAGAAATTTTCTACTTGAATTTTCAAAAATTCAATTTCGTTTATCTTTGGAATCCAATGATGTCAAACATCCATTCAGCTAAATTTTAGCTTTCAAACAATTTCCCAATATCCATATGATTAATAGCATCACTATAATCATTCACAGATTCATATCACAATAGAAATAAATTCAATCAATGTGAGGGGTCCAGTTGGATCCCTCCAACCTGTTTCCCTGCATCCAAAAACGTTAGCACAATACCAATTCCGCTCCAGTACGGAATTATCGCGGTATATGGGTTTTTATAAATCCGCTTACTAACGGCGCAATAGGGTCTCATCCGCTATACGAGGCGGGAAATCATCAATCCAATATATACATATGCCAATATGTATATACTGCTATATATATAGATATATCCTATTATATCTAATAGCACATTCAAAAGAAATCAAACAGTCAATCAAATCAATAACTGAAAATTTCCACTTTTCAATGTGAGTGAGAAGATCTCACCTTAGCATTTAAATTTGCCATCCATTTTCCATTCCAGTCTGTTTTCTCGATTTATAGACCTTGTATAAATAAATTTATACAATTCATTAATATTTGAACAAATTGAATAACCAATTTTCATTTTGATAATTTTCATTAACCGATGATTTTATTTAACTACAATTAAATTTTAAACTCAATTTTTCTTTACTAATTGATTTAACTAAAAATTAAATTTAACAAATCTTCCTTTAATAGATTTAATTCTCTTACCCTTTAATCAAATTTATCCAACTAATTATTAAATTTCTTTTTTTCAAATGATTTTATTTCAAACCATACTGCACAAATTTTCCACTTTATATTTTAATTAACTAATGATTTGATTCCTGTTTTAAACTTAGCATATATATTTCAAAATTCTAGCTGCTATATATATATTTAATAAGTTTAAAAGTAAAAGAAAACTGTCTGTATGTATCTATATATACCTTAACTTATATATTAAACAGAATTATCTTCTTATCATATGTATTCATTTACTGTAATGAACTTCTCTGCGAAACGTATATATACCCAAAATTCTTCAAACTATATTTTATCTTTATTTGGTTTTCATAGCAGATAATTACAAACTAGTTTAAATTGGGTAAAAATGAGAATACCATATGCTTGAAGTCGCCACCATCTCAAAATCGAGATCGAACTCGACGAGCTCCAGGTCGTCATCACGAATTCACATCCTCCACGAAGCCTCTCTGATTCGATCGAACTGCCTTCCTCGCTGTTGCCATCGCCATCCCATAGTCGCGACTTCGCCAGATCGCCACGCGCCTCCCCAAGAATCGCGAGCGCCATCAAGCTCGATACTGACATCGCGACGTTCAATCGTCACCGCGAGCCCCACCCAAACCCAGTCGATGCCCTAACCCTAGTGCCTCCGTCGACGCCTTCTAGAAATCCTGGCCACGCGATCGAAAACCCTACAGCAAACGAAACCCCTCCTACCTCGACTCGACTTCCAATTGACTGTCGTGCCACCCCGCTTCACTCCACAAGCTCGAGCGATTCTCTGACGAGGAGAAAGGGAAGAGCGGCCATGTTTTCGAAACAGCTGCGTTTACCTTCCTCTTTTTTTTTTCTTTGGCGAATGAATTTGAGTTCGTTCGAATTTGAAGCGAAGGAAAGGAGAGAGTTTTCTTCGGCCATGATTCGTATTTTTAATTTCGAACGAATTGATCTGAGGAGGGAGTGTAGTATTTGAAACGAAAGAGTATGGGTAACACGATTTTTGTTTCGTGATTCTCTGCGTGATTGAAGGAGATGAACGTGTGGTGATGTGGACCATTTTAAATTTAAATTCAAATTTAAATTCGATAAAGATTTTAAATGCGTTTACACGCCGTACGATCACGTATTGACTCCGAAAAATACGAAATTGGAAATCCAGTAATAATACAATATTACGGACCCAATGGAACTGGTTTCGTCGAATTCCGAGACTGTGCCTCGGACGGCTATTTTTAAATATCGGTACGAACGATAATTTCAAAACTGAATAAATCGATTTCAGATTCGATTCTGAAGCTTCTGTTATCTTCAGTATTATATATATACGAATTTTAGAAACTTTCGAAATATTTTTCTTCAACTTAAAATTGAAGATTCAAATTTTTATTCAACTTCCAATCGATTAAATTTTATAATTTAATCGTCAAATTCAAAATTATATCGGGATTTAAATTAAATCATCATTCAAATATTTAAAACTAATTAAATATTTCCAATTTAATTCGTTCAAAATTCTGGGTCGTTACAAAATTTGTAATTCATCTTCTGAGTAAGACGTCATATTCAGTTTCTTCAAATTTGAACTACTATTGCTCCTTCTATCTTATTTTCGGCAAATTAGCAGCATTTTCGGTACTGAATATCGACTTTTGATAGTTCAGTCGTATCACTGATAATCTGTATACCGTTTTGATCGTCTCATCGTGCTGATCTCAGCGGTATATTCATTTCTGTTTTTCGAACCCTAGTATGCTGTGAAATCAGTAAAACGGTTTCCGTATTAGTACCGTTTAAACCTTTTGATCTAACCGTGACCATTCATTTACCATCGGGTAAAATATGTACATCCATTATCATTTATATTGTTCTCTGTGACCTTTTGTTTCCATTGTTTTAAACGCATCGGTACTCAAATTTCTGTCTCTTCGATGTTCCGTGCATTGCTTCTGAAGAAATGAAATAGTATAACTTATATTTTTGGTTGGAGATAAACTGTTCATCTCCTTTTCAAATTGCAATTCCCTACAAAGCAACATCATCAAAGCTATGCAGCCGCTCACCCTTCCTACATTTCTTCTCCTCTCTGCAAGCACTCCTCCATGGTTGACCATCATCACCACTTCCTTCCTCTCCAACTAAAGCCGATCTCCTCCTCTCCATTGCCGTCCACTCTACCACCAAAACAAACCCAAGGCCGAAACCACCAAGCCTTAGGCTGATCACTTCATGACTTTTCCTCTTGCCATAACCTAGCTGTGAGCCTTGCCTAGCCAAACACCATCATTGCCGAACCCTTTGCTAAGCCTAACTGTGCCTTTTGCCTCCACCCAGCTCTGCATCCATTTGCTTTCCCTAGCCAGCATCTTTTATTTATAGAAAGGTACATATATAATTGTTATATATATATTTATATATATATATATATGTTAGTGGATAAAGTAAGTCTGCATATGGTCCATAGCCGCATGTATGTATAACCTATAATTTATATATGAAAAAAAAATGAAAAAAAAACTTATGGAAGTTATTTGTTTGTTGTATATGCATAGGTTTACATAAGTTTATATATATCAGCTTATATATTAGTTTATATATATATATATATATATTGTTATAAAGTATGCTGCAGTTTATAAAGTTTATAAAGTATAAAAGTGTACATAGTTTACACATATCAAGCTGTTATATATTATATAGTATGAAGTTATCTAAGTTTATATATGTGTGTTTATGCAAGCCGTACTTATGTTAGTCTATGTATAAATATAGGCTGTAAAGATTTTGAATATGATATGTATCAGTACTTTGATTTTAATGAGTATATATATAGCAGTAAGATATGGGTTTTATATCACAGTAGATTTTAGTATAATAGTAATGAATTTGTAATAAAATATATATAGATTTTTAAATCATAAGTATGTTAACTTTGGCTTTTCTGTCATCTATCGTTTTAAAATATTGAATGTAAGCTGTACTTGATTCTAGTTAAATATATGTATATATATTCTGGGTACAGAAGTATATATATCTTGTAGTTTTCTTGTTACATGTTTTATTGAAATGTATATATTTCTAAATTTCATACATATTTTCCTTTTGCCCAGTTTTCAAGTCTGCATATATACTTTCATTTGTATATATTCTTAAACTATATATTACAGTGATATATAGGAAGTATGTAAGTTATATTTGTATAAGAATAATATATAGTTTAAGAAATGATTCATGTAATGTAATATATGTTAGTAATATATTATATGTAGTTATATATATTGATTTTTATAAAGTATTGGTTCTATATAAAGTAACTTTTATTTTTCTTTCATACTTTCAATTGTATGTATAAATTACAGCAAAGTAAGTTATATGGATTTTTAGAATAAATATTGATTTGAAAATAAATATACATATTTTATTTTTAATTATATGTTTAAAATTTTGAATTTTTGAAATTTATATATATGTAATATATCTCGTTTCATCGATCTCGTGCCATCTTGACTTACATTTCAATATCGAATTTATCGCAGCAATTCCTAGCTTGTCGCTGTCCTGTGTGCGTATCTGTGTCTGTTTCATCTCCTTGTCTCTCTAGCCTCGAAAGGTGAGCAATCACTCACGATTAACGTCCATATATCTATTAAATTTAATTTCAATTGAGACGACAATTGAAATATGCTGCTGTTAGTTATTTAAATTGCTATATATATGCTATTATCTGTAACTATTCACTTGTGACATCTGACACCATGATCTGTTATTTATATTTTATATGTTATTGATGATATATGCCTGTTATTGATATGTTATATTATTATCATCACTGTTCTCACTCTGCAAGTTCCTTGGTAGTATAGAATTCCCTATGGGTTGAAATGATACATACCCGAACGATATTGTAGAATAGGAGAAAATCATTATGGGTTGAAATGATAAACCCAAGCGATTTTCATTAAATTGAATTTGGGATTGCGGGTTGAAAAGATATATACCCGTATATATTTAAATTACGAATTGAAATGATAAATATCTGTATCACTTGACCATAGGATAGAAAATTATATACAGACACCGTTGGTCTATATATATTTTGAAAATGATTTCCAAGGTTTTGAAAGGAGATATATGGGTTTAAATAAATATTGATTTTTTTAAATATAATATATATGTTATTTTGTATATATGTTTAAATTGTAGATTTTAAAAAACTATATGTTTTGAAATTTTAAATTTATAAGTTAGTTTTGAAATTATAAATTTTAAGATTTTTCTTAAAATTTTATTTTCTTAAATTATATATATTAAGATCTAATTTAATAAAATTTAATTTAATTAGCATATAATATGTTTTAAAATATTTATTTAAAATTTATATTAATATTTAAAATAGATTTATAACTTTAATAATAAAGGTTGGAAAGATAAAATAAATGTTGACTTGGAATTTAAATTGGTAATAGTTGGATTTAAGAAAAGAATTGATTTAAACTTATTGGTTTTGAGATTTGAAAAGATATGATTATAACTTGGTTTATAACTTGATTTGATAAAAAGTGGTGAAACAAATATTCTCAATTTTAAATAAAATTGAGATTGAATATTTGATATTGATTTAAATATATAAATTGGGATTTAAATAAATTGTTATTAAAATGGTTTAGTGGATATTTTCCAAAGTTGAATAAACTTAAAGTTAAATGTTGAAATATAATTGAAATTTATATTGTAAATGTTTGAATATTTAAAACTGGAATCTTTGGACTTTAAATTTGACATGGTTAAACTGGAATTAATTTAGATTGGATTTTGAATTTTATAATGATCTAAATCGATTTGTGAAATTAGAGGAAACTAATTTTTATTATATAAAGTATTTAATATATAAACTATTTTAATATATAAACTATTTTAATTTATAAAGTATTTTAATATATATACTATTTTCAACATCTAAACTGTTTTGGTCGAAAGTGTTATGATTTCAAAGTGTTATGGTTTCAAAGTGTTATGATTTCAAAGTATTATGATTTCCAAGTGTTATGATTTCCAGGTGTTATGATTTCTTGAGTGTTGTGGTTTCAAAAATGTTATAATTTCAGAAGTGTTATAATTTTGGAAAGTGTTATGATTTTGGAAATGAATATTATTTTAAGTGAATAATGATATCGTATTGATATGGTTTTGAAATAGATATGATATTTTGGTTTTGAAATATGATATTGTGATATGAAGTATAAACTGTTTGAAAAATGAAATGACCATGGTGTTATAATAACGTTTGGTTGTTAAAGAGACCGGATCGGATATTGTCATACTCTCCGCCAATACCGAAAACCACTTTAACAACTGTGTACGTGGTGGAGATTCCAAAATGAAGTAGGATGGTTTGGTGATGATTCTATATGGTATTTATGTAGCCCCGACTCCCGTGAGTCAGCTTGATGCGGCTAAAACAGGAGCCATGTCGGGCCAAGTGTGGTCATTCCTCCGATCGGACACATTTCTTCGATACCATTCTATTGCTTTTGTGATTTGATTGGGTGCACCCTTTGATTTGGGAGTGTGTCACGAGGTGGGCGGTAGTAGCTGCTATGCGTTACCACCAGTCCGGATCCGCAAACGGTATATCTACCTTGGCATTGCCTCGAGTGCCTTGTTACATGCCCTATCGCGCCTTCTACGAGTTTGTTTTGTATCGTACCTATGTGATGTCCTCTGGGTAAACCTCCAGTTCATGGAGGAGCGTACGGCATTGTATAGACTAGGATAATATATAAAATGTGTTAAGGGGGATATGGGTAACGCCTTAACGCTATTTTAATACTTTTACTTTACTATAGACATATTATAATAGCGTATACTACATAGTAGATAGTTCCACGGATCCTTAAAGGATGGAAATCCCAAACATCCTTTAAGTTACTTGTATTTCAGTTGGTATTTCACTTGAGTTGGATTTATTGATATAAGAATGTTAATCCTGACTCGAGTGTTTTGTGTTTTGCTTTATGCTCGGGTCAGACAAAGTGTCACAGGATTTAAGACTCACTTTGGAGTTGGAGCTTCACTTTGGAGTTGGAGCTTCACTTGGAGATCCATCTGTATCTATTCAGCTTTCAGCTATCCAGTGATTTTGTTCAGACTGGTCATCTGTTGTATTCGAGACTACATTGTATTTGATATATTTTGTTGTATTTTATTTCAAACTCTGTTGTTTATATAGTAGCTTCATGAACTACTATTCATTTATTTCCGCTGGTTATTATTATATTACTCTGCGTCTGTGATTTTGTGATTTATATTATTTACTGTATATGCTGAGTTTTGCCAAATTTAAATTAACAATATGATATTTTGAGCAATTCAAGTCCGACATGTGTGGATGCGAATGGCACGAAATATCGGGCTGTTACAAGAATTGTCGCCAAACCATCCTATTTCGTTCTAGAATCTCCATCACGTACACAGTTGTTAAAGTGGTTTTCGGTATTGGCAGAGAGTATGAAAATATCCGATCCCGGTTTCTTTAACAACCAAACGCTTATTTCATACCGTGGTCATTTTATTTTAAACAGTTCATACTTCATATCAAAATATCATATCATTTTCAAAATCATATTCACTTTCGAAATCATAACCACAAATAGTTTAAACCATCATATAAAAATATTCGCATTTAAATCCATTAACTCTAAATCATAACAGTTCCAACTTAAACAGTTTAAATATTGAAAATAATTTATATTTAAAATAGGTTATAGATTAAAATAGATCATATATTAAAATAGTTTATATATTGAAAATAGTTTATATATTAAAATAAATTTTCAAATTAGAATTGTTTCTTCCAATTTCAAAAATCAATTCAAATCAACTGTAGTTCAAAAATTCAATTTAAATCAATCTTAGTTGAACAAATTCAATTTCAATTCAAATTCTCAATAAAACCATTTTTAAAACTATATCGATTTCAAATCCAGGTTTGAACTACAATTTAATCCACTTCTAATTTCAATAGGTTTCAAAGTATAAATATTCAGATTGTAACGACTCATAAATTTTAATGGTTTAATAACGTAATTAACTGAATTTTTGTGAAATCTTAAATAATTGAATTTGGAAATAAAAATTTGATATTTGAAATACGTCTACTTTCACATAGCAACTGGTAAAATTTCATCATATAACTTGGAAGTTTATTTTTTGTGTAATATTATTTAAATTTAATCAGTTAATAATTGATGATAATAAAAATGTTTTCCAAACCTAAATATTTTATACAATAAATTTGTAAATGATTTTCTGAGTGAGACGTCATAATTCGTTTCTTCAAATTTGATCTTCACTATCTCCATTTATCTTATTTTCTACGATTTTGCAGCATTTTCGGTAGCGGAAATTTGAATTTTTGTAATTCGATCGTATCACTAATATCTGTGTACCATTCTATTCGTCTCATCGTGCTGATCTCCACAGTATATTTATTTCTGTATTTTGGGATCCGGTACGCGAAAGAAACGACAAAAACTGGTGTCGTAATGGTACCGTATCCACGACCTTTTGTTTTCTATTGCCTTTCAAACTTCAGCCGTGTCATCCAAGCAACAATTAATTGCTTTAATGATCCCTGAATTCTCGTTCTTGACATTTTCCTTTCTATTCAAGTGATGGTTCATTTCTGCCTTCCTATTGGTTCAGAGAAAACGTGTATAACGTATATTTTACATATATTTCTGTACTGTTCATTTTAATTCTTCTGTTCTTCTCTCCCTCATTTCTTTCTTCCATCTCGTTCTCTTTTCTTCGGCAAAACACAAAACATTTTACACTTATTTATGTTGGTCATAGAAAGCAAACTTGTTCCCTTCATTTCCAGTGCAACCATCGCTGGCTGTCCTTCCTTGAAGCCTCCCCTTGTCCGACGTTCATGCTTCCTCAACCATCGAGCTCCACCCCATCACCAGCGTACACCCCACGGCCTCAGATCCTTCCACCTCATCATTCACCAAGTGCGACCCAGGCCGAACCACCCAAACCCATTGCCTTCCACTGCACCGCCTCCCTCCTCCACATGGCCACCTCCCCTTGTGCCTCTGCCGTGAGTAAGCACTCTCGGCCTTCCCCTCCCAAACTCACCACCCGTGCTGCCCACATAACACCAGATCACCTCCCCTTTAGCCGACGAACCCCTAGTCTGGCCGAAGCCAACATCCACCTCATCTCAAGCCAGCGTGGTCGTGATCCACATCGCCCTCCCCTCTCACCTCCAGTTGTCCTTCTTCTCCTAGCTTGCAGCTGCAGGGATGTCTGCGAGTGTGTGTGTGTGTGTATCTGTTCATGGATTTGCTTATAAAACTCTGTAGGTAATATTGTTATACTTTGTTTTGCTGTATATGTTATATCAGACTATGCATATACAATCTGTAATATGTATATGTTATATTTGAGTTCAAAATTTTAGTTTATGTTGATTTTTATAATTTTAATTTTTTTATATAATCGGTATATGGGTTTACATATATGTTGGTTCAAGTATATATATAAGTATGTAAGTGTATTTGGTTGCAGTTTCTATATTAGAATACAAAAGTTTTAAAAGATATGTTTATTATATATATATATATATATATATATATATATATATATATAAGTTCTGTAAAGTTATTTCGGTTTTAGGAAAGAATGTCAGAGATGAATTGTTGGTTATATTTAAAGTATATTGGTATATATGGTTTTAAATTGAATGTATATTTAGGTTGTTTATTTGTATAAGTTTATATAATAGTATATATACATGACCTGTTGGTTCACAATATTAGTCATATATGTGATATACATTAGTTGTTTAAAGTTTATAAGTATGTAATGATTTCGGTTATATACTGGTACATACATACATATATATATATATGTATGTATGTATGTATAGTTTATATATTTTCTACATGTATTCGTTATACAGTTATATGTATCAAGCTGTGGTATATTTTAAAGTTTTACAGTTTATATATTTTAAAGTATATGAAGTTTATAAGAGCTATAGTATATATATATATATATGTCTATAGTTATAGTGCAGTCATAGATTTGCTGTTGACAAATTTTAAGTACATATTATATATATTTGTTTATATTTACAGTATTATATATATTATTATATAGTAGTTTTTGCAAGTGGATATACATACATATATATATATATATATATATTTGTTTATATTTAAAATCTTTAAAGTTATAAAAGCTTATACAGTTTATTCTATTGTTTTGTTTTGGTCTGTCTATTATATATATATATATATGAATTTATACAAGTTCATATCATTTTGTTGTCTGCATACATTTGTTTGTTTTTCTGTTTTGTACTGTTGAAAGGAAGTTTATATATATATATCTGAGTTTAAAGTATTTATATATATAATAGGTCCTGGTATCTGAAGTTTAATAGTAAAGTATATATTTTGATTCTAAGTTAAATGTAATATGTAGATATAGTCTATAATATATATATATATATCAGTGTTAAGGTAGATATGTTGTTCTGTTATGTGTGTTCTATTTAAAACAATGATTTTAATATATTTAAATTTAAAATGTGCCTGAATTTAGAATATGATTTTTTTATATAGTTATATATATATATAAGTTCACCGATACCATTTATCTTCATCGATCTAGTTTTGATTTGATTTCGTCAATTCCTATTTATCAGCTTCTTTGTCGATTCGAGTTCAAATTTTGCCTTGTTTTGAGATTCATGCCTGGATTCGTAGCTCATTTCTTTGTCAAATCTATCTACCCTCGAAAGGTAAGCAATAACTCACGATTAACGTTCTTATATTTATTAAATTTGATTTTAATTGAAACGACAATTGAAATATGCTGCTAAATTGAACTGTTAATTTTATAATTGCTATATATGATATGCTATTATCTGTACTGTTCACCTATGGGATATGACACCATAACCTATTGTTTATATTTTATTTAATTTGTTATTGATGATATATGCTTGTTGTTGATATGTTATATTTATTATCATAACTGCTTTCACTCTGCAAGTTCCCTGTTAGTATAGAATTCCCTATGGGTTGAAATGATACATACCCGAACGATTTTGTAGAATAAGGGAAAATCGTTATGGGTTGAAATGATAAACCCAAGCGATTTTCATTGAATTGAATTTGGGATTACGGGTTGAAAGGATATACACCCGTATATATTTAAATTGCAGATTGAAATGATAAATATCTGTATCACTTGACCATAGGATAGAATATTATATACAGACACTGTTGGTCTATATATATATATATTGAAAAATGATTTCCAAGGTTTTGAAAGAAATATATGTGGTTTTAATAAATATTGATTTTAAGATATTATATCTTTAATATAGATTTGATAATAATTTTAATAAATTAAGTTGGAAAGAGAAATAGAAATTAATTTGAAATCTATTTGAATTTTTCTTAAATAAAACCGATCTGAAACTTATTAAATTTGAGATTTTAAAGATATGATTTATAACGTGATTTTGATTTAAAGTGATTAAATGAATATTTCAAGTCAATAAGTTGAAAGGAATATTTAGTTTATGTAAAGGGTAATTTAAGGTTTTATTTAAATGATACTAGATTGACTAAGTGAATTTTTCAATATCAAATAATGGTAAAGTTGAATTTGAAATATAAATGAATTTAAACTTTGAAATCTATTGAAATCGAAATGGTTTAAATTGTAGTTTATATATGTATTTGAAATCGATAAATTTAAATGGTTTTGAGCTGAATTGAATTTGATGAATTGAGAATGAATTAAATAGAATTTTGGGATTTAAATTGATCTGAATCAATTTGTGAAATTTGAGGAAACTATTTTTATTTTATATAAAGTATTTTACTTTATGAATATATTTCATTTTGAACTATTTTAATATAAAACTTTTTAATATACTAATTATTTTAATATAAACTATTTTAATTTATAACTATTTTACTATATAAACTACTTTATTATATAAACTATTTTATTACATATACTATTTCCTATGTCTAAACTGTTGAGTGGAAAGTGTTATGATTTCAAAGTGTTATAATTTCCAAAGTGTTATGATTTCTAAAGTGCTATGATTTCAAAAGTGTTATGATTTCGAAATGGTTATAATTTTTGAAAGTGTTACGATTCTGGAAATGAATATTATTTAAAGTGAATAATGATATCGAATTTGATATGGTTTTGAAATGTATATGATATTTTGAAATGACCACGGTGTTATAATAATGTTTGGTTGTTAAAGAGGTCGGGATCGGATATTGTCATACTCTCTGCCAATACTGAAAACCACTTTAACAACCGTGTACGTGGTGGAGATTCCAGAAATGAAGCAGGATGGTTTGGCGACGATTCTATATGGTATGACGTGACCCTGAATCCTGTTAGTCAGCTTAGATGTGACTAAAATCAGTAGCTATACTGGGCCAAGTGAGGTCATTCCTCCGATCGGGCACATTTCTTCGATACCATTCTATTGTTTTTGTGATTGTTTTGGTGGCCACCCCTCGATTTTTGATATGGGAGTGTGTCCGAGGTGGGCGATAGTAGCTACTATGCATCACCACCAGTCAGGAAGTGCAATTGGTATATCTACCCTGGCATCTCCTCGTGTGCCATGTTCACATGCCCTAGAGCGCCTTCTACGAGTTTGTTTTGTACCGTACCTATGTGATGTCCTCTGGGTAAACCTCCAGTTTACGGAGGAGCGTACGGCATTGTATAGACTATGGGAATATATAAAATGTGTTAAAGGGGATATGGGTAACGCCTTAACGCTATTTTGATACCTTTACTTTACTATAGACATTGTTCGTCGACGGAAATTCTTTCGGTTTAGAAAACCGTCGAACAAATTTAAATTTAAATTTACCGCAAGTGCACGGCGTGCACTTTGTAGTACGTGGTGAATACGGGTTGATCCGCAAGGAATTGTGAGAGTTTAAAAATCTATTCAATCAAATTAGACCAAATGGAGGAGAAATTGTTAACTAGAAATAAAATGAAGCTAAAACTAGAATTGAAATTTGATTTAAAAACTATTTAACTAGAGAATAATTTAGAGGCAAATCCACTCTCATAATTTTGTAAATCAACAAACAAACAATTTGTGATCTCTAGCTTTGATATTAAGTGAAATATTATTGTATTTATCATAAGTATGGTTTGTTTATATTATTAATTAACATAACTCAAACCATCAAACTATAATACAACAAATAAACCACTTATCATTCTCATGAAAATGAAGCCAAAGCAAAAGCTATTTTAAGTATGATCTATTTACTATTGTAACTAGTAATATAGATCATCAAATTTCATTTTTACTTTAATTTCACAATCAAAAATGGATTAGCAAATGATGATGCAAATTGTGTTTATGTTGAATAAGAATAGCTCATTTGCATAAACAATATAAGCTATCAAACCCACTTGTATAAACTTGCATCAAAACTCACTTCATGAAGCATAAACCAAATGAGATCATAAATCATAAAATGTTGAAATTACATAATATTTGAGAACTTCATTACCCCTAAATTGAAGGGGTTTAGCTACTCATTTGTGGCATTAAAGCAACACAAGTAACTTTCAACATTAAAAAGAGAAGAAAATAGAGAATAAGCAAAGAAGAGAATGTAATTAAACTACTTACAACAACAGAAATTAAGCTACACTACTTGCATGAATGTAAAACTATTCTACTAACAAAGAAAAGAAAAGAACATAAATAACTCATTAACATAAAAACAAAGAAAAGCATGTAGAAAAAGGAGAAGAAAGAGGCTTGGAAGCCATTTTTATTTCATAGAACATTGAGCTTACAATTTGATCTCTTAATTTCCTAAGTAAAATGAAAGAGTAGAAGATAGTTTCATGTACATAAGAGGGCTATATATACATGCATAAAACCCTAATTCTATTTTTAGGGGGCTTTCTAAAATGCCCTTTAGGAAGTGTGGCCACCAAGTAACCATTAGCCACTAATTAATCCATCATTTGTTGTGCATGAAGCTTTAACCTCCACTTAGTTGTTCATTAGGTCATAATTGTACATTTAGGTAAGTGGGTAGGGTCCTCCATGATCTTGAACTTGAATAATTTCCTCTTCATTTCTTTGAATTTTATTTTTGCATGCATGTATCTTCATATAAGCCTCTTCCATATGCATCCAAATTCCTATAAAAATTATCAAAAAATGTCCAAGTAAAAATTCTTAAATTGACACTAGCACAAAAATGACCATTTTGCCCCTGAATGAAGATGAAAATATGATGGTTTGAAAATAATTGAATTTTGGTTTTAAACATGTTAAAATGCCCAAATATGATGTTTATTTAAATAAAAAGAGATAAAATATGGATGTAAATATATGCACATTTACGTGCACATCAAATACCCCCACACTTATCTTTTTATTCGTCCTTGAATAAAGGAAAACTAATTTTCGTAGGGAGCACGATTGCATTGAGCGTATGCAACAAGTCATTAAACCTCTGGGTGTCCCCAGTAGGACGAGTGTTGTCTCGTGAGGGCTTTCTGCGGATACTACCCACAAAATCCAGTGAAAAGTGAAAATATTTACAAAGTGCAAGATTTATTTACAATGGGATGAATGCAAGTTTTTGAAAATATTTACAAATGAAGGATTCACTTTCAATTCGACACTCATAAGTTAAATATAGGTTTTGGTCATTGTCTTGAAAATTTAAGTCATTTACTTGTCAAAACTTCCAACAAAAATCAAGTTATCATAACAAATAGACAATAGTTTAACTCGTTGTTTCGGTTGATAACAAAGTGTAACTATGAAATAAATCCTTAGTTGATTATCAAAGTTTGTCAAGGTGGTATTCTCATTTCTTTTCAATAACAAGTTAAATCAAACAAGTTAAAATGGTGCTTGGATTTCAATTGCTTACTCTCTCTTACTTGAAAATTTCATTGATATTGACAATATTTACATATGCCTAACTCAGGTAAACTGAGGCTAGATATATTACCCGTGCACTGCCTTGCGGACTGATGTGAGGGGAATACAGAGCGTGGCGAGTGAACACACAAGTGTGAACACTTATCGACTGTAGGTGTTATTAAAAAGAATTTTTATATACATACACCTAACTCGGATAAACTGAGGCCAGATATACCGACCATGCACTGCCTTTCGGGCTTACATGAGAAGGGTACAGAGCATGGCGAGTGAACACACGAGTGTGAACACATGACTCTAGGTGTTAAAAATATATATATATATATATATATATACATATAGACAAATGTTTTTTTAATCAATTTTTTTAGAAAGAGAGAGTTTTGCAAAATCATCTTAGCACCATTTAACTTAGAAGATAAAAATGTTATATCCTTTACTTTAAATTTACCACTTTTTTAAACAAAGATTTTCAATTAGAACATACTTCATATTTAACACTTATGAACCTTCCTATATACTAGTTAAACCATTGTTATTTGTAATCAAACTTCATTTTTATTTTTGTTAAGACAAATAAGTTTTCAAAATTTCAATTTATTAACCAAAACTTATACTTATCCCATAGTGTTTCTTCAAAAATAAATCAAAATGCTAAAAAGATTTTTTTTTTGAGATTTTGAAATTTTTAGATTTTTTTAACTTAAAAAAATGAAAATTCAAAAATGCCATGAAACCTAAAAAAATGAAAATGAGACTCCCCCACACTTAATTTTGACTGTGTCCCCACAATCAATGCATGATATAATGAGTGTAATGGGGAAAACTATGTGCATATTTACAAAAGTGGGTTAACATTCTTACTAGACGTAGCTTGGCTCATGAAGGATCATGAGCTCCTCCTCTTGGTTATTTGGCGATTCCAAGAAAGGTTTCAGACGATGACTGTTGACTTTGAAAACCGATCCATCCTTAGGGTTTTCTATTTCTACGGCACCATGTGGAAAAACAGTTCGTACCACAAATGGTCCGGTCCATCTCGATTTATGTTTCCCAGGGAATAAATGAAGTTTTGAGTCATATAAAAGAACTTTTTGGTTAGGCGAAAACGTTTTTCTTAGGATTGACTTGTCATGAAAAACTTTGGTTTTTTCTTTGTAAATTTTTTCTCGTTTTCATACGCGTCGTTCCTAAGTTCTTCTAGTTCGTTGAGTTGTAGTTTTCGGTTTTCGCCAGCTTTCTCAAGATCAAAGTTTAAGTTCTTAATTTCCTACAGCGCTTTGTGTTCGATTTCAATGAGTAAATGGCAAGCTTTACCATAAACTAAACGAAATGGGGACATCCCAAGGTTAGTTTTAAAAGCAGTACGGTAAGCCCAAAGCGCATCGGTCAATTTCTGAGACCAATCTTTTTTATTTTTATTGACAGTTTTCTCCAAGATTTGTTTTATTTGTCGATTTGAAACTTCAACTTGGCCACAAGTTTGAGGACGATACAGAGTGGATAACTTGTGGGTTATCGAGTATTTTTTCATTAAAGTTTCAAAAGAACGGTTGCAAAAATGGGTATCGTTATCACTGATTATTGTGCGAGGTATGCCGAACCTTGAAAATATGTTTTCTTTGAGAAATTTCACAACAATTTTATGGTCGTTGGTTTTGCAAGGAACGGCTTCGACCCATTTTGAAACGTAATCGATAGCGAGAAGGATATACAAGTTTCCAAACGAATTGGGAAAAGGTCCCATAAAGTCTATACCCCATACATCAAAGATTTCGATCGTAAGAATGGGGTTTAGAGGCATCATATCTCGTCGAGAAATTCGTCCAAGCATTTGACATCCATCGCAAGTTTTACAAAATTCAAACGAGTCTTTGAAAAGAGTAGGCCAATAGAAACCACACTGAAGCACTTTTTCCGCAGTTTTCGAGGACCGAAATGTCCACCACACGCTTGATCGTGGAAAAATGAAAGAACTCTCCTAATCTCATTATCTGGAATGCAACGTCGGATGATTTGATCGGGACAATATTTGAACAAGTATGGATCGTCCCAATAGAAATACTTCACTTGGGACATGAATTTGCATTTGTCATGTTTGGACCACGATGAGGGAGTTTCTTTAGTGACTAAGTAGTTCACTATATCAGCGTACCATGGGTCGATAGAAATTGAAAGGAGTTGTTCATCGGGGAAGTTTTCATTGATTGGCAAAGAAGATGGTGCGTTCGGAAGACGAGACAAGTGATCGGCTATGACGTTATCGGATCCTTTTTTGTCTTTAATTATAAGGTCAAATTCTTGAAGTAAAAGGATCCAACGAATCAAGCGGGATTTGGCATCCTTTTTAGCGAAGAGATATCAAAGCGCAGAGTGGTCCGTGTACACAGTAATGTGTGACCCTATCAAGTATTGTCGGAATTTTTTGAGAGCAAAAACGACAGCTAGAAGCTCTTTTTCGGTTGTTGTGTAGTTGAGTTGAGCGTCGTTCAAAGGCATACTCGCATAGTAAATCACGTGAAGGATCTTGTTGATGCGTTTTCCTAAGATAGCACCAACGGCAAAGTTCGAAGCATCACACATTATTTCGAAAGGAAGATCCCAATTGGGCGCACAAATGATTGGAGCAGAAATGAGTTCGTTCTTAAGACGTTTAAAAGAAGAGACACAATCAGAGTTAAAATCGAAAGGAATGTCTTTTCCAAGAAGTGTCGTCAAAGGGCGAGCAATTTTGCTAAAGTCTTTCACAAAGCGTCGGTAAAAGCCAGCGTGTCCAAGAAATGATCGAATGTCCTTAACAGTTTTGGGAATGGGTAGATTTGCAATGACATCGATTTTCACTTTATCTACCTCAATGCCTTTATTTGAGATGATATGTCCAAGGACTATGCCTTATTTGACCATAAAGTGGCATTTTTCCCAATTCAAAGTCAAGTGTTTTTCTTTACATCGATTTAGAACCAATTCGAGATGATGTAAACATTGGGAAAAAGAATCGCCAAAGATTGAGAAATCGTCCATAAAAACTTCTAGAAAGCGTTCAATCATGTCAGAAAAGATTCCAACCATGCATCGTTGGAAGGTCGCAGGAGCATTACAAAGTCCGAATGGAATACGTCGATAAGCAAAGGTACCGAATGGACACATGAAAGTTGTTTTCTCTTGATCTTCGAGAGCGATAGGAATTTGGTTATAGCCGGAATAACCATCAAGGAAGCAATAAAATTCGTGGCCGGCTAAACGTTCGAGCATTTCATCAATGAAGGGAAGAGGGAAGTTATCTTTTCATGTTGCGGCATTTAGTTTTTGATAGTCAATGCAAACACGCCAACCCGTTTGAGTACGAGTTGGAATAAGTTCATTTGAATCGTTCTTGACAACGGTTAGCCCAGACCTTTTCGGTACAACGTGAATTGGGCTAACCCATGAACTATCAGAGATTGGGTAAATGATTCCGTTGTCGAGAAGTTTAAGAATTTCATCACGCACCGCATCTTTCATTTTTGTATTAAGCCTTCGTTGCGCATCACGAATAGGTTTGGCATCGTCGTTTAAATGGATGCGATGTTGAACAATAGCAGGGCTAATCCCCTTTATATCAGAGATCGACCATCCAATCGCTTCCTTGTTTTTTGAAAGAATAGAAAGTAAGGAGGTTTCTTGGTCAAGAGAGAGAGTCATAGAAATTATGATGGGTAACGTTTCGTTATCACCTAAGTATGCGTATTTAAGGTGATCGGGAAGTGGTTTGAGGTCCAACTTCGGGAGTTTTTCGATCAAAGAATTGGGTTGAGATTCGGACTCTACTGGAAGCGATTCAAAGGGAAGAGTGTATTCAATTTCGTTTGGAATTTCGTGAAACAATTTTTCATATTCAGCCTCGCGTTCGTCGCTAAGGTCAATTGTCTCGTTTTCGAAGTTTTCGTGAATGACACTAACTTCCAACGTTTGGTCATAAGGTTCGTTCAATTGGTTTTCAAGATTGAAAATGTTGAGATCCAAAGTCATGTTTCCAAAAGAAATTTTCATCGATCCGTTACGACAATTGATTAAGGCATTTGAGGTGGCTAAGAATGGTCGGCCTAAAATCAATGGAATTTGACTCGAGGAATTCCTTTCGGGTTGTGTTTCGAGAACGATAAAATCAACGGGGAATATGAATTGCCCTACTCGAATGAGCACGTCCTCGATTTCTCCCACGGGTTTCTTAATTGAGCGATCGGCAAATTGAAGCATGACTTTTGTGGGTTTGAGCTCACCTAAGCCTAATTGTTCGTACACAGAGTATGGAATCAAATTGAAACTCACGCCTAAGTCTATCAGACATTTGTTAATCGTGTTGTCTCCAATTGTACATGAAATCGTAGGGCATCCAGGATCTTTGTATTTTACGGGCATGGATTGGGACAAGACTTCACTCAAACTGGCGGCTAAGAAGACTTTTTTGGGCACTTGAGTGTGTCGCTTTTGGGTACACAAGTCCTTAAGGAATTTCACGTATGTTGGTACTTGCTGAACGATGTCAAGAAGCGGAATGTTAACTTTGACTTGTTTAAAAATTTCCAACATCTTTTCCATTTGGTCCGAGTGTTTCTTTGGTCAAAGACGATGTGGAAATGGAACACGATACTTGGTAGGCGGGTCTACTTGAGTAGAGGAAGAAGAATTTTGGTTAGCATTTGATTCAACGTTTGGCTCCACGTTCTGTTCAGATTCGTTCGTTGTTTTAGAAGTGTCGAGAGAGGCTTTCGGTAAATCGTTTGGATTAATGACTTGATTATCGATTTGTTTACCTGAACGGAGAGTTGTGATAGCATTCAATTGGGTGACGTTGCTATCTTGAACAACATGGGCTTGATTTGAATTTGCGTTTTGATTTCTGGGATTTGAAATGGGTTGGCTTGGGAGTGTTCCTCGTTCACGTTCGCTCACAGACGAGGCTAATTGACTCATTTGCATTTCGAGTTTTGCAATTAATTGGTTTGTGTTTTGCATATATGAAGTCAATAAAGTTTGCAAATTGCTGTTTGACTAAAGGCTTTGAGTGGTTGCTTTAGCCAACGTTTCAAGAGTTTTCTCAAGTGAAGTTAAACGTTTATCGTCTTGGGGAGGATGAGCAGCATTTTGTTGCGGTTGATTATGCGACGGACCCGCAAGGTTTGGTTGAAAATTGTTGGGCTGAAAGGGAGGATTCGAAGCATTATTCGGAAAAGCTTGAAAATTGGGACGAATCGTATTTGTGTTGGGATTGTTTTGGTTCCACACAAAATTCGGATGATTTCTCCAACTAGGGTTGTACGTTGGAGAAAACGGGTCATTTTTGGTTGAAGGCTTTAGCATTGATTTGTTCGATAGTATTGGGACACTGATCGGCTATATGATTAGGATCGTTGCATTTATAACACATCGGTTGGGAAGTTTGGTTCATTTGATTCGATGAGAAAACATTATCGAATTTTTTAATCATTACGTCGATCTTAGCTTCCAAAGCAACAGAAGATCCTATCGAGTGTGCACTCGATTGTGAGTAAATTGATTTTTCGTTCGATCGTTCCCATTGGTGTGACGCCCCACCTCTATACCCACGCTAACCAAGAACACTACGATGTAGTGCTATCAATTAGCACGGAGAATAAGGTTGTGGAGGAGCGACCATCCATGTAACTTCTTTGTGCGAGCACCGATATGTCAGATAGAATAGAATGTACATCATTTAAGGAGGAAATCCAACATACCGATACAAACTCAAAGCTGTCACACAGTGGCTATATATAATCTTCGGAAACAAACATAGAAATAATCATAACATAAATCAGTCACAGACATCCATATCACAAAGGCGGAAGAAGATATGAATATATATAACACATGAAAGTGTACATCAGAGTAGTGGTCAGAAAGATCCACGATAATACAAAAAGAATAGCAACATGTGCTATACAAAAGAATAAGTACACAACATAGGGTCTATATCTCAAATGTGTACATCCAAAAACTACTAATCTATGTAGTTAGCCAAAAGACAGAATAACCCTGAAGAGAAGTCAAGCAGAAGCACCTGTAACATCTCGGTCTGACTCGAGTATTATTTATAAGAAAATAATAAACGGATCAGTCTAGCTATAAATATCAGATGATATGGTATAAAGTAAAAGACATGGCATGAACATGTAATAACCATAATGGCATACTACTATAAGTATGTAATTGAAAATCAACAAGAGATTAATCAATATCAAAAGAATCTTCTCAAAGATAAAATAGGGTATCACACCCTAAACTTGTATTCATAACAAGTCAATAACACATGAATTCACCAATGCACAAAAATTGATAAACATATCAATAGAAATCATGAAAATTGGTGAAGTACAAAATTCCAGAAATCATCACAAGAAATCCAGAAATCACATAAAAAGGAGGGAGGCCTAACACATGAACGGGAGCATGAAAACTCACCAACGCGTATAACACATGACGAGAAGCTATCTCATGGAAGCTATCCATTAAATTTTTAACACATGAACGGCCTGAAGACCATGGGGTGCTACCCCATATATGTGAGTAGAAACATCACATAAGCGGGGTCTAGTCTCCCTCGCAGACAAAGAGACATCGCACAGTTGCTAGTCTAAATCACAAAAATGATCGTCATGATCATATAGAAGTGTCAATCACACCAAGCTAGTAAATATATGAGTTTAGCTTCATGTCCCATAACCACTTGCTTAACTTAAATATTTACGAACAAGTTGTAGGTCTTCACTAGAAAATTGTCACAAAAGGGTTCAATCGAACAAGTCCAAGAGCTAACCGACGAAGTGAACGCGAGAGTTTCATACAACTAATTTTACTAAGTCGTTTAATTCGATTTCTCATCCGAGTGAAGTAAAGGCTTGTATATACTAGTAGATTAGAAAATGGTTTTAGAAAAAGAGCTTTGTAGTAGAGTGGTGTTGAAATCGCTTTGATGAAAGAGTTTTGCTATTCACTACTAGTATTGAAGCCTTCACATTTTTAAAGTGACAAGTCACAAATCGATTGTTGAAACAAATCGCATCACAAAATTTCACATTCGAAGATGTGAGAAAAATCCAAGGAAATCAGTTCCAAAACCATCATAGTAGAAATATACTTGCGACCTAGCAGAAGAACAGGACGAGCGACCTAGTGAAATACAGGTCAAACGACCTAAAGGTAAAAGGCGAGCGACCTAATGTCTTAACAAAGCCATGCGACCTAATGTGTTACGACCTAAGTCTTGGCCGAGCTAAGGAGAAGGACCGAGCGACCTAACGAGGTCGAGCTAAAGAGTGTAAGTAGGTCAAGCGACCTAAAAAGGTAAACAGACCGAACGACCTAATGGGTTGCGACCTATAGTAGGATAGGTCAAACGACCTAATGGTCTCGACCTAAAATGCCCACAGGGTCGAGCGACCTAAGGGATATAAGGTCCAACGACCTAATGGATATAAGGTCCAATGACCTAAGTGAAGCAAGGCCTAGCGACCTAAGGAAAATAGACTTGCAACCTAAAGGCACGCGACCTAAAACTGGCGACCTAAAGACTCGCGACCTAGAGCGAGCGACCTAATAGGTCTTGAGATGCTTCAACGGTCAAGCGACCCAAAGACGAACGACCTAAAGTGTGCGCGGCCTAACCGGGTACGCGGCCTGGCATAGCGAACGACCTAACGAGCTAAACCACGCGACCTAACTCCGAGGTGCCTTTTCCAATCAGAGGGAGCGATCTAACTCCGAGCGACTTATCAATGGCGCGACCTAAGCATGACGCGACCTAAATGCAGGCGACTTAAATGCGAACGAGCTAAATGCACAGAGGCGATATTTCCCCAGTCCGAGACCCAGTAACATGCCAAAATACACAAAAGTTTGGGATTTTCGCCAATTCAATCCAAACCAAATTCAAGTATTCGTGCTAAAGTGATAGGAATACATCCCAAACAGTCCAATGACAGATATAGGCAAGATGTGAGATTAAAAATCTCACCTTTTCACTAAAATGGATGAAGATTGAGCTTGAAAGCAAGGAGAAGCAACCCAAAGCTTGAATCCAATATCTTCTACTTGAATTTGGAGTTGAATGTTGGATTTGCAATTGAATTTGAGTTTGGAGTTTTAATTTCCCATTCCCTCCACCATTTTTGAAGAAGCTTTTATGTTTTAGAAATGAAGAATGAAGTGGTGAAGAGAAGGAAGGGGTTGGGCTGAGCTAAAGAAGGTGTAGTCCAAACCAAAGTCACAAGCGGGAAAAAGTAGCGAGAATTCCACTAACTCCAAACATATCGAAGTTTACACTCAAAAAGATCGCAAACGTCATTTTGAACTCAATGGAAGTGGTCTCGAGTCCTAATTTGACCGTATGCAAAAAGTAGCTTTTCGGACCAAAATCCGATTAACGATAAAATATTTAAATAAAATATTTAAATATAAAATCGATATATATATGCGGGTTGTTACAATTGGGATGATTTTTCGGCGAGGTTTTCAAGAAATTTCCAAGCATCATCGTGATGTTGGGCATGAAAGTTGCCTTGGCACATTGATTCGAGCATGGTACGTGAGCTATTTTCGAGTCCATCGTATAAAATTTGGCAAATCATCCATTTTTCGAAATTATGGTGTGGACATTTTATCAAAAGCTCTTTGAATCTTTCAAAATATTTTCCGAATGGTTCTCCCTTGAATTGATGAAAGTTTACAATTTCGTTTCGGATTCTACTCGTTTTTTCCAAAGGGTAGAACTTTTTTAAGAAAGCTTTTACGAATTCTTCCCATGTTTTAATCGAGTTCGATGGTAAGCTGTACAACCATTTTTCAGCATAATCCGTAAGAGCAAATGGGATTAATCGAAGTTTGATTCCGTCATCAGAAAGTTGTTGTAGTTTAATGGTTGCACAAACTTGTTCAAATTTAGTCAAGAAAATGTATGGATCATCGTGTTCGAAATTGCCAAATTTTGGAAGAGTGGCAATATGGTTTGAGTGAATTTCGAAATGGTTACCCGTAGGGGCAGGTAACGTGATGCAAGATGGAATAGAAACTCTATCGGGAAAGATTCTATCCATAAGAGTTCGAGGGGCGTTCTCGTTCGCCATTTCGGGAGGATCCTCTGTTCGAGCTAAACGATTAGTTGTCGAGTCGCGAGTCCAATGGTTTGTTGTTGTGTCACGAGTCCAATTACTCATGCACAAGTGAAAGTCGAGAAGAGAAAGAAGTTAGAATTTAGTTTAGAGAATGAAAGAGATTTGAAAAATAGGGTGAAAAATTGTTTTGGTTTTTGTTTTTTTAAAGGAAGAAAAATATTTACCAAATGAAATTTATTTTCAAAAGAGAAGATTGATTTTTGTTTTGTTTTTGGTTTTTCAAATTTTTTATATGTTTTTTTTTGTAATTTTTTTTGTTTTTGTTTTTGAATTCAAATATTTACTAGAATTTTTTTTTGTTTTTGAATTTTTAAAGTTTTTTTCTTTTTGAAAAGATTTTATATTTTTTTTGGATTTTTGTTTTTGATTGAAAGGATTATTTTTGGATTAAAAACTAAGTTAAAATTCATAATTTTTTTGGATTTTGGATTTTTTTAAATATGCATGAACTAATGCAACTAATCGAATGCAAAAGACTTAATTACAGTTTTCTGTCCTTAGTAGCTCCTAACCCAAAATTGTATAATCACACTTTGTCTTAAATCAACAAAAATATTTCTCAGCCAGGTAACGGACAGGAGTTATCGGTGCACCACGAATCACCGTAGCAATGCAACCGAAGGTTTAAGTACCTTTAGAGGAACAACTAGTATAATATTTACGTATCACCGTAATTTTTATAACTGGTTATTACTCTGCCGTAGCCTAGACACCAAGAAATAAAATTGTTCAAAGAAAACAATTGTGAAGATATAATTAAGCCCTAGATGAGCTTGTGACACCCTTGATTCGATTGTCTAACCTTTATTATTAGTCAAATTCTACGATGAAATGCGTTTATGGGCTAAGGAAAGGGTGATGAAATCCCTCACCTTATGTGAATTGGGGTATTGCCCTTAGAAAATAAAACAAGATGAGATGAATGCAAAACAAAAATTAAACGTGAATTTACAATGCAAATAAAATGAAGTTCGTTTTTGTTTTTGGATTTTGAAATTATATATATATATATATATATATATATAAATGCAAATGCAAGCAACCAACAATGCAATAAAAACAAGGGAAAAGTGCATGATACCAGAGCGTGCAGATTATTTAGCAAATTTTTTTTTAGCGGCAACCTTTTTAAGCACGGCAAAGCAGTTTATTTGGGCAAGCACTTCTTTCTTTTGAATTTCTGCTTTGGCAACCTGAAATGAAAAACAAGATATATTCAACAATTTTTATTATTATTATTTTTTAGTATGTTTATCAAAGATGAAAAACAAAATAAGCGAAAAACAAAACAATTGAAAATAAAATAAATGAAAACTAAAACAAATGAAAAATGAAAATTAACAAAGTTGAACTTGTTTTTTTTTCGGATTTTTTAGATTTTTTTTTTGGAGAGGAAACTTAAAAGTAAACTAAACTACACTTAAACAAAGACTCGCAACCTATTATCAAACTAAACTTTACAAAATTTATCTCCGGCCCAACAAACAAACTAGTCTATACAAAATAACATTTATCAAACGCAGAAACAACTCTCTTTATTCAACTCAAATAATATCAAACCCGAAATTCATTTTCACATCCTCGTGAATTTTCAAATCAAGATTAAAATTAAAGTTCCAAATCAAAATTCGAAGAACGAAGTTGCGATTGATTTCGATTATCGAGCGAAGTTTGTTTGAGGTAGGAGGAGTTCGTCAAGAGGTTTGGGTTTCGAGTTGCTCGCGGCAGTTGAGGTCGATGTTGAGGATGTTGCGGTTTGTTTTGGGTTCGCTTGGTGATGAATTTGCGGGGGTGTTTGTGGTAGCTGCTATAGTTGAAGTTAGGAGTTTTGGAGAGGTGGTCGGGAATGTTAGTTGAAGCTGCAGTATGGTTGAGGAGTTCAGAAGTGATGATTGCTGTAGTTGTCAGGCGTGGTTGATGGAAAGGTTCTAAATATGCTGTCGTGGGTTGCAGATTGTGTTTCAGGTAGTTAGGACTGAGGATGGTGAAGTTTGAGTAGTATTCGATGATCAGAACTTGGATGAGGTGG
The DNA here is from genome assembly GCA_030737815.1 of Allium fistulosum. Lineage (NCBI taxonomy): Eukaryota > Viridiplantae > Streptophyta > Magnoliopsida > Asparagales > Amaryllidaceae > Allium > Allium fistulosum. Next base: position 788,815,875 of record CM060903.1, read on the forward strand.
AGAAGGCAAGTCAGTGTTGAAGTTGATGGGGGGGTTGTTCGATGATGGTGAATGTTGTGTATTAGGAAGGAGATGACAGTGCTGTTGTATTTGATGGAACGGTATTGACAGTAGTTGAAAACTAGATGTGATCATGGTAGTTATGGCAACATAGGTGTTAAAGCCAGTTTAAGTGTGATGTGAATGATCGAAATACAAGGCAGGGGTTTGATTTGTGGAGTGGTTGAAGTGTGAACCGGTTACAACGCAGTCAAATGGTAAGATGCTGGTTTGTGGAGATGGTAGTTCTTGGTTGTAGAGGTGTGACTGCAGTTGTGGTCGAGGCAAGTAGATGGTTAGTTTGTCTTTTTTTTTCTTTTTTTTCTTTGAATGGTGGTTGTCAACATGAAGTTTTATTGAGATGGTAGTATGGGTAGTACTGAAGGTGAGGTAGAAATGTTAAGATGCTGTAGTCTGGTAACTGCAGTGATGTATGGTGGTAATTGAAGGTCGATAAGGTGTTGTAGCAGATTGGTTCAGGTGGATGATTGTGGCAGTCACTGATTTGTTTAAAGTGAATGGAAAAATGCAGAGCACAATTTAAGGGCAGGGGATAGTTTCGTTGTTGCACTGTTGAATGATGTAGAGGTGATGTTTTATAGACTGGGGGAGGATAATGTATATGGTAAGGAAGTGTATGGGGTAGTAAGAAGGGGAGTGTTGAATGGTTGAATGCAATGTGTATGCACGCAGTTTTGTATGTGCAATAAGAAGTTTATAAATGTTGGCAGTGGTGAGCTACTGTTCTGGTGAGATAGAGGGAAAATGTGAACAGCAGGGGAATGTTGCAAGTTGGTGGCTTTGTGAATGCAGTTTGAAGTGTTGTTTTGGGGCAGTGGTATGGATATGATGGCAATGGAAGAGAAGTGGTGGTTGTGTCAACAGGAGTTGTTGAGAAGTATAGGTAGGGGAACAAAGGCAAGTAGAAGTTGGTTGTGGTTGTGGGTTGCTAAACAGTGAAGTGCAATGGATAGATTTGTGGATTTGAGTATGGTGGAGTTGTAGTTGAGTATTGTTTGTAAGGTGGATGAGTGGTGATAGTTTGGGGCAAGCAATTGTATGGACAGGACACAGAAATGATGGTTTGAGTAGCAATTTAACAGTAATAGGCAAACAAAGAAGGAATGCAATGGAAATACAGTTTTGATATTACAGAGGGATATGCAGTTTTGTAAAAAAAAGGAATGTAGTTGTAAATGAAAATGCAAATTGAATGCAATAAAATATTTTGTTTTTGTTTTTTTTAAATATGGAGATGTAAATGCAAAATGAAAAGAAAACAAGAGTCACACAAATCAAAATGGAAGCAAAAATATCACACAACACATGAATTTTTTTTTTCAAATGCAAAATAACACACAAACAAACACACAATAATATCACACAAAAATAATCCGAAGAATAGAAATTTAAAATCAAAGCAATTCCCCGGCAACAGCCCCAAAAACTTGTTCGTCGATGGAAATTCTATCGGTTTAGAAAACCGTCGAACTAATTTAAATTAAAATTTACCGCAAGCGCACAGTGTACAATTTGTAGTACGTGGCGAATACGGGTCGATCCGCAGGGAATTGTAAGAGTTTAAAAATCTGTTCAATCAAATTAGACCAAATGGAGGAGAAATTGTTAACTAGAAATAAAATGAAGCTAAAACTAGAATTGAAATTTGATTTAAAAACTATTTAACTAGAGAACAATTTAGAGGCAAATTCACTCTCATAATTTTGTAAATCAACAAACAAACAATTTGTGATCTCTAGCTTTGATATTAAGTGAAATATTGTTGTATTTATCATAAGTATGGTTTGTTTATATTAGTAATTAACATAACTCAAACCATCAAACTATAATACAACAAATAAACTACTTATCATTCTCATGAAAATGAAGCCAAAGCAAAAGCTATTTTAAGTATGATCTATTTACTATTGTAACTAGTAATATAGATCATCAAATTTCATTTTTACTTTAATTTCACAATCAAAAATGGATTAGCAAATGATGATGCAAATTGTGTTTATGTTTAATAAGAATACCTCATTTGCATAAACAATATAAGCTATCAAACCCACTTGTATAAACTTGCATCATAGCTCACTTCATGAAGCATAAACCAAATGAGATCCTAAGTCATAAAATGTTGAAATTACATAATATTTGAGACCTTCATTACCCCTAAATTAAAGGGGTTTAGCTACTCATTTGTGGCATTGAAGCAACACAAGTAACTTTCAACATTAAAAAGAGAAGAAAATAGAGAATTAGCAAAGAAGAAAATGTAATTAAATTACTTACGACAAAAGAAATTAAGCTACACTACTTGCATGAATGTAAAACTATTCTACTAACAAAGAAAAGAAAAGAACATAAATAAAAGCATTAACATAAAAACAAAGAAAAGCATGTAGAAAAAGGAGAAGAAAGAGGGTTGGAAGCCAATTTTATTTCGTAGAACATTGAGCTTACAATTTGATCTCTTAATTTCCTAAGTAAAATGAAAGAGTAGAAGATAGTTTCATGTACATAAGAGGGCTATATATACATGCATAAAACCCTAATTCTATTTTTAGGGGGTTTCCTAAAATGCCCTTTAGGAAATGTGGCCACCAAGTAACCATTAGCCACTAATTAATCCATCATTTGTTGTGCATGAAGCTTTAACCTCCACTTAGTTGTCCATTAGCTCATAATTGTACATTTAGGTAAGTGGGTGGGGTCCTCCATGATCTTGAACTTGAATTATTTCCTCTTCATTCCCTTGTATTTCATATGTGCATGCATGTATCTTCATATAAGCCTCTTCCATATGCATCCAAATTCCTATAAAAATTATCAAAAAATGTCCAAGTAAAAATTCTTAAATTGACACAAGCACAAAAATGACCATTTTGCCCCTGAAATGAAGATGAAAATATGATGGTTTGAAAATAATTGAATTTTGGTTTTAAATATGTTAAAATGCCCAAATATGATGTTTATTTAAATAAAAAGAGATAAAATATGGATGTAAATATATGCACATTTACGTGCACATCAGACATATTATAACAGCGTATATTACTACATAGTAGATAGTTCCACAGATCCTTAGAGGATGGAAATCCCAAACATCCTTTAAGTTACTTATATTTCAGTTGATATTTCACTTGAGTTGGATTTATTGATAAAAGAATGTTAATCCTGACTCGAGTGTTTTGTGTTTTGCTGTACGCTCGGGTCAGACTGAGTGCCGCAGCATTAGAGACTCACTTTTGGAGTTGGAGCTTCGCTTGGAGATCCATCTATATCTATTCAGCTTCCAGTTATCCAGTTGTTGGTTCAGACTTGTCATATGTTTGTATTCGAGACAGCATTATATTTGAGATATTCTGTTGTATTTTATTTCAACTCTGTTATTTATCTATTCCGCTGCTTACTGTTGTAATACTCTGTGTCTGTGATTCTGTGATTAATTTATTTACTCTATATGTTGAGTTTTGCCAAATACAAATTAACAATCTGATATTTTTGGGCAATTTAATTCCGACATGTGCGGATGCGAATGGCACGAAATAGTGGATTGTTACAGTTGGTATCAAAGCTCTAGTTTTAGGCAAAACTTAGCATATGTAGTAAATTTAATTACAGAATCACTTTCATTCGAGCTTGAACTCCTTCCGCTTTGACTCGGATTTCCTTCGAATTTTGGAACGTTCCCCTTGGTTCCAAAATTCGTTCTTTCCTCTCCCTATTCGTGTTCTTTTGATTCTGGAGTATCCCATAACTCCACTCCTGTTGATCTCTAATAAATCGGCGGTCCCACTAATCTTAGAATGATTTGTAAAGGGGTGAAACTCCTTTACTACAACATTGATTCACCGAAGATTTCTGTATCCTCGGTTTAGATGCTGCTATCTCTTGCGATCGAATGTTGATTACCTCAGAATTCTGCATCGATCGTATTCTTGAAATCACGGTTGGCCCGGTTAAGGTTGCCCGCGATTTATATAAGTCTATCCATCTCTTCTCTTTTGTTATTGGATTATCGGATCCATTTCAAGCTTATCTTCCAGTTAGAATTCTCTTTGATCAGAGTCCTGCTAATTTGGACCATTATCCTTGCTTTGAAATCTATTCTTATATCATCGAGTAAGGGAGTGTATTTGTAATTAATATATAAATATCTTATATTGTGTTGTTTGAGTTGTTAAGTTTAAATTTTGGGTTTCGATCGATTCGTCTAGCTAACGCTATCGATAGGGATTCCAAAACACTTGAACAGAGCAAGCTGGCACAATATTGTTTTCGATAATTGTAAATGAAATGATTTCATGTATAGTTATATTTTATATATATATAAGTATAGTTTTCTGAAATTGGATAGTTAATAAGATTTGATTATTGGAAATGATAATACCAGATTATCATTTATTGTTTGTCAACCATTAACTATTGTTGTATGTTATAAGAAGTTGAAATTTTTATAAACTGACTTCGAAATTAAATGAATTCAAATTAAAGATTTGAGAATTAAATCTCTGGTGCTTTTCTAAATTTGGTTTCATAGTTTGAAAGAATATATTAATTGAAAGTATTTTCGAATATAAATTGTTTTCAAAGAATTTTAAAATGAAGAAAATCAGTACTCTCCTCTATTGTCGCTGGAAAATAATTTCGGTGATGACTGCAGCATCATCGACATTCATTTTCGAGTTTCAAAGTAGAGAAATGAGTTAGTAACTTTACTACACGTTTGTCTTGGAAAAATGGATTTGATTTAAATTTCTTGTGTATAATTTGATTTATAAAGTATATATGTATATTTATTTCAAAATAGTTGGAGTGGAACCGGAAATTGGAATCTTAAGTTTTATATTAGGAAATGGTTTCAATTATTGAAATAAAATGAAATTTTTGAATAGTTGGAATATCTAAAATGATAAATGAAGTTTAACCAACTTGAAATGGTTGAATTTGAATAAAAACTTATTTGTATAACACTAAATTGCATTCTAATATATATAACTTGCCTAAAATATTCAAAAAGTAAAAATGTTATGATACAATAAAAGGTTATACAAGAAGAAAACTTAAGTAATAAATTGTTCAAACTAAAATCTAGCTTAATATAAATGTTGTAAATAAAAGAAAATTTGTATAGTATTTAATTACACTCTGAAACATTTATATAACTTACCTAGAAAAGTTTAAATGTAATTAGAATGTAATTGGCTAGTATACACTATGATATAAGTAACAGGCTATCAAAAATGATATTTTGTTAAGGAAATTTACTGATAATAAATTGGATAATAAATTGAATAATAAAAAGAAAATTAATTTGTTGAATAATAAATGGTTATAATAAATGTTTATACACTTAATATATGTTGTAAAATATGTCTAGTGGAATAAATTAAATAATAAAAGAGAAGACCATTTAAGCAGATAAATATGAACTTAAGAATAGTGAACTTGAATTTTTGTGGAATCAACTAATTGAATATAAACCAATTTAAAAAATAAATATAGTTTATATGGTTTCAAATTAATTGTTTTATCTTGTCTTTCAATCTATTTTTCTTTCTGGTTGTTTCTATTCTCCTACCTCCTTCCTTTTCGGGGATGAAAAGTTTTGAGTGGGAGAGATTGTAACGACTCATAAATTTTAATGGTTTAATAATGTAATTAACTGAATTTTTATGAAATCTTAAATAATTGAATTTGGAAATAAAAATTTGATATTTGAAATACGTCTGCTTTCACATAGCAACTGGTAAAATTTTCATCAGATAACTTGGAAGTTTATTTTTTTGTGTAATATTTTTTAAATTTAATCAGTTAATAATTGATGATAATAAAAATGTTTTCCAAACCTAAATATTTTATACAATAAATTTGTAAATGATTTTCTGAGTGAGACGTCATAATTCGTTTCTTTAAATTTGATCTTCACTATCTCCATTTATCTTATTTTCTGCGATTTTGCAGCATTTCCGATAGCGGAAATTCGAATTTTTATAATTCAATCTGTAACGACCCGGAATTTTCAACTCCAAAAATCCCGAATTGTTAAGGAAAAGAAAAGGAAAGAGGTAGAAGAAGAATAGAAAACAAAACTCAGAATCATATATTCTCACATTCGCAGCGGATAAAATATAATATCAAATAATATTCTTTACACAAAGAAAACTGTAATTGTTATTTTACATTCACTACATCAGAGTTACAACCATTTACAAATATACTAGACAGTTAGAATTAACATGTCTCAGATAAACAACAGTAATATGCTCAACGGAATACACTCCATACGTTCCTGCCATCCAGCTCGCCTCCTGAGCTCCAGAACGTCTTTACCTGGAAATATGTAATACTCGGTCTGACCCGAGCATTACATCAAAGTAACACCCGGATCAGGCTGGAAACCAGCGTGAGTAAACCCATATAACATGAAATACTAAGTTATAAACTTATTTGCAATCTAGGGTAACTCGTACCTTTCTACGAGTTCCCAAAGTCCATCACTTATTACAACAATGTCCACGAACCATTACTTAGTTAAAGGCCAAGTTACTTAATTTATTCCAATTCCAGCCTGTTGGTTATAAACTCAATTTATAAAGAATCGAAGTGGTTTCGGGTATTTACTGATATCCGACCCCTGTCTCTTCGAATTCAATGTGATCCCTAATCCAAATTGTTAAGTTTAAACAATACAATTCATATTCAGGATATCATACAACAATTCAACTCAGATAGGTAACCTACATTATCACAGTTTAAATCCATTCATATCACAACACATCTCAATCGCCCATCAGAGATAAAATCAATCCAAGTCATCTAATATCATTCAGCCAATCCATAACAAGTTGATTCATTCTTAATTAATTTAATTAATCTCTAAATAAATTAATTACTAACCTTTAATCACTTGGATTACCTTAATCCATCTTACTTAACATTAATTAATTTCAAATTAATTAATCATTTCTTAATTATTTATCTTAATTAATCTTCCTTGATTAATTATCCCTTAATTACAATAAGTAATTATTCTTTAATTATCCCTTTTAATAATCATTCTTGATTAATTACTTTTTTTTATTACGTTAAGTAATTAGTCTTTAATTAATTATATAAATGAATTAACCTTAACCATTTAAAATAATTATCCTTTAATCAATCTCATTAATTTATTTATTAATAAATGATCCTCTAATTAATTCCTTTAATTAATTATTCTTTAATTAATTACCTCAATTAATCCACCCTTAAATAAATTACACTTAAGTAATTTAATCCTTAATTACTTCCATTTAATTACTTTCAAAAAGTAATTATCTTCTAATTAATTATATTCAGTAATTATTCATTTATTTACTTCATTAAGTAATTATACTTAACCAACTTCTACTAATGAGTATCCTTAATTAATTAATCTAATTAATTATCTTAAAGAAATCACATTAATTCATAATCACTAGTTAATAATCTTGAATTAATTAAAATCATTAACTATTCTCTAATTACCTATACTAATTTCATCACTAAATCTTATTTAAAAATCATTTAGGAATTTATTATTATTATTACTATTAGCTTGGTTAACTTACGAGTGAAAAACACCTGAACATCGAGTTTTATAAAAACATTGACCAGGAAATCATTTAACTTGATTTAATTTAAAATTTCAAAACTGGACATTTTTATTTCTTTTGAAACTTGCCCTTGCTTCCAAAAACCCGAGCCATCTCAATGAAATCCCGGTTACCACTTCGAGTTACCTCCCTGCCCCATTTCTTCGAGAAAAATCTACAATTACTTCGTGCTATACCCGAGAAAACCCCTTCTTCCCAAAACACCACAACAACCCAGACTTAAACGTATACATGTGCACGTGTACGCCTCAACCACGATGCTCCGACCATCGTTGTCAACGCTGGCAGATCGACTACGCTTCACTCATTCGATTCCAACTACCCCGAGCCTCGAATGGCCTATAAATCAAAATCGAGCCATTGACCCAAAACTGGAACTGAAACATTCGACGAACTCGCCTTGCCATCGACAATGCCGACCACTATCATCCACGCCACCAAGCCCCTAGCTACGCCACACGATCACCTCACTTTTCCCCCTACTGCTGCCAAGTCCGATACATCATCGACGTTGAACGAACTCCAGAAACAACGTCGAACAAACCTGGTCCTTAAACCCTATTTCTTCCCCGTCCGGCCACCACAACGACCATCCGATCACCACTCTATTTTTCCTTCGCTCCCAGACCCACAAGCTACCTTCCACCACGGCCTCGACCCGCAACCTTCCTCCGATCATTAGAATTAAGCAAATAACCAATTCCGTTCAACTTGGGATTTCTCACTTAAAACGAAGTTAAAAATCTTGATTCCACTTTTAAAAATCATCGTTTTCGAAAACGAATAAGTTGATATAATTGAAACAAGAAAAATATGATATTTGAATTTGACCCAGTTTCAAAGTTTTTCTCTGTACAATTAAATTCCCAGATAAATTCAAGTTAATTCTTCTTAAAAGTATTTTTAAGACCTATATCATGATCAAACAAACATGTTTCGTTCAGATCCTTAAGCCTAAAGGAGATTGGGGAAAAAGAATTTGATTTTTTTTTTTAAACTTGTTTTGGTCTGATAAAACAAACAGAGGTAAGTTATTTCAATACAGATATGCACAGGCACTTTAAATTCATATACATGCATGTACATCTATGACTAACCATTTCAAGTCATTCATTATCACAGACATCAACAATTTCATCCATGCATTTAATATGCAAGACATTTCCATTACCGGATCTTACATGCACACAGAAATAAGAGAATTTAGCTTTTAAAAGTTAAGTTTACTCACCTGGAATGAAAACAGAGGACTGGAAATGCTTTTAAATTTGAATCTGGAACTTAATTTTAATTTGCCAATCGATTACTTTGAAATTAATGCTTGAACCTTTGATTTACTCTGTTGAATTTGATATGTACTCGAATTTGGTTGAGTCTTTGAACTTGCATTAGTTTAGTTCCCAGGTTGAAGACTTTCAAACTGGTTGAAGCTTTTTATCTCCGAGTTGAAGATTGAAACCTGGTGTTTAGTTTGTTTTGAATTTGTGATTTGTTTTACAGGGTTGAGTTTTGATCTAATTGAGGAATGTTTAACAGATTGAGTTTTCTTTGTAATGAAAATGAAGAATATGAAAAGAATTTAAGAAAAAGGGAAAGATGTATATATAGACTAAATTAGGATTTATGAAAAATATAAAGAAAATAAAATAATAAGTGACACTTGTAAGAAAAATAAACATTTGTCATTTAGTTTATTTAATAGCTTACACATGTTATTTAGATGTCTTAAGAGACTTACACATGTATTTAGAGTGTTTTAAATTTTTATTTAAATTGTTTAAAAATCTATACATTTTAAATTATTCTTATTCATGTGTAATTTTAAAAGAAAGAGTATTTATTCTTTATTTAAATCTTTTCTAATGTTTTATACAAATTTATGTATCATTTGTTTTAAACTTTCCTATGTATATTTACAAACCATTATAGTTTAAGAAATTTTAAAAGAGAGCATAATAAATCCTTTATTAAATCTTATTTTAATTATCATGCCTTTAAATGAATAAGTATTTATCTTTAGAGTTTTTAAAATACATAGTTAACTTTAAATAACTTTTGAAAATTTATTATATTGGATTCAAACTCATGCTTCAAATCACAATATATATATACACACACACACACTCATATACTTGTAAACTTATAAATTCCAACTTTATAGAGTTTTGCATATATCTATTTATAATATTCATCCAGATATCGGTATTTCTCCCTAATTTAAAATCAGTTGATCATCCAATTAATAGTTGTTTAAAAATCTGGGTTATCACATTCCTCCCCCCTTAGAATCTTTTCGTCCTCGAAAAGGAACGAAGCCAAAATTTATTATTTACTTAAAATCAGATAAATTATTCTTTGATCATTTTTAAAACACTCTTAAAATCTATATAATATTGTAAAATAATTTTATAAAAATACTTTTATAACTCGATGTTTCAACAAGTCTATCCTTGTTCTCACAGAAATTCGGTCATACGTTGATCAGACGTAGGACTGAAAATCTATAAGGACTTAGCAAACCCGTTTTCAACACCCAGTGAAAATATTTGGAAAATAATTTATGAAAATATAGAAAACATTTTTGAAAATAGAGGAAATATCTTTGGTGAGAATGCTCTGGAAATCATCACTTCCATCCATGGTCGCAGTTAACCCGATGGTTACGTTGCCGTCCCGGCAAAATCCACAGATAACTGTAGGTCTCCGCGCTCCTCGATTACGCCATGGAACCCGCTACAGATCGCAGTTATACCCGGGCCTTACGTTGCTATCACAGCACAAACCCATATAACTGTAGGCATCAGCGCCACCGAATTTCGCTGCCAAATAATGAAACTTCTCCCACATAGGTCGCAGTCTACCGATATAAAATCAAACGCAGACTGTTGGCTCTCAGCGGCACACATGACTTTCGCTATGGTCTGCAGTAGATCGCAGTGACATCGAGTTAAACTGTCGTCACAGCATAACCCAAATGCCTCTGTGGGCACCAGCCCCTCGACTTTCGCTACACAAATAATCCTCAGGAACTAGTTTTGTCCGGACTCCTCACAGGATCAACTTTAGAATCCCCCCTTGGGGTTCAAGGCAGTACCACCTAGTGGCACTCCTGAGAAGTTCATTTCAAGGAAGCGCCTTTTTTTTCCAGAGCTATTTTCAAAACACTTTGTACTATACACTTATAGTATCTTCAAATCATATCCTTTATGATTTATCAAAATCTCATTTACTCAAAATCGATTACCAAAATCGATAATTCTCAAACTAGGCTTTCCAAATTCCCAAAATTGATTTTCCCAAAAATCAAAAACCTTTCCAAAATCCATAGGTTCCCAAAACCTTTTCCAAAATCATTCTCATAAGATCCTTTATATATATATAGATATAGATATATATAACTTTGAAAATCTTTGGATCATTTCAAACTTTGTATAAAACCTCTTTTATACTTCAAATATTTCAAAACCCTTTTCTTTTAGCAATAGATTCAACAAGGGAAGATTTACCTTATATAACAAGGTTATATAACTTTATTTTATTCCAAATCAAATATTTAAATTTGATAATTCTTTTATAAAGTTATTTACCATATTGCTTTTCAAAAACCATTTTACAGTTCTTATCCACAAATCTTCAATATTAATTTCATTCAAATCCGTACGATGTACACATATCATCCGTACACAATATCAATCTGATCGCTCAATCGATCACACAATTTCACTTCCGAACTAGTATCGTCCACCCGACTTCCTAGTGCGGACTCAGATCTGGTTTCTTGATTAGAAACCGTCATTCTCCTTGCATAGTCACAACTATGATAGAGAATATCCAGAACCAATCAAAAACCCATATCCAGGTTCGCCGTCGAAATTCGAACGAAAAATACCAACTCGGATCGATAATATTATCTCGAAATTCTGTGTTCGAATCTGGATCAAATTACTATGCGAATAGAATAATATAGGTATATCCTACGTATTTATCTTTATTGGTTATCAGCCAAATCAATTCTCATTTCTATTCACATTTCCTTTAGATTCCTATTCACTTATTCACAATTTCTCCCAATTCCAATTGAGTTATTGTTTCAATTACAAACAGTTTGAACTCTGACCAATTTAAATTTAAAAATAGCTTGAAAAAGTTTAAAATAGATAAGTAGTTGAAAAATAGTTATTAGTTTGTAAAATAGCTGTAAAATAGTTAAGTAGGTATAAAATAGTTAGATAATTGCAAAATAGTTTTTAAAATAGTGATTAGATATAAGTAACTGAAAAATAATAATTAGTTTATAAGACAGTTTCAAAATAGTTAAATGGTTCCAAAATAATTGTAAAATAAGTATAAGATAGTTTGGGGTTTAAGAAGAAAGAATGTATAATAAATAGTTTGGAAAAAAAAATAGGTTTATATTAAAACAATTTACTTTGGAAAATAGTCCAGAGTCAAACCGTTCAATTCCCCATCAATTCAATTTAAATTTCTACTTCCATTTAAATTGACTCAATACTTCAATTTCCATTGAATTTAATTCAATCCTAATTCAAGTTGAATTAATCTTAGTTCCTTTCCAAATTCAAATCAAATTCCATTTGATTTTAAACATATTCACTTTAATTACAATTTCAAATTATTCAAACTAATTTCAAATTGAATCCACTTCAATTTCAAATCATTTCAATTTCTATGTGAATTAATCCCAATTTCCCATTTGAATTTGAACTCATTCAATCTTCAATTTTTATTTCAAATTAATTCAATTCAAACTCTCCATTTGAATTTTAAACTTATTCATCTTAAATCACAATTCCCATTTATTTAAATCAATTTCAGTTTGAACTAATTCAATTTAAATCTCAATTTTAAACTATCTCGAATTATATAAATTCGAGTTAAATTTTAAATGTTGATTTAATCCTTTAAATCAAATTAACCTTTACTTTTAAATCAAATCAACCTTAATTTTTAATTTAACAACTTAAATCTTTAAACCATTTAATTCTGGATCCAAATTCCAAAATTCCATTTTAAGATTATCTTTACTTAACTTATTATAAAGTTCAAATAAGAATTTAAAAACATTTAAATTCCAGATTATAATTTATTATCCATTTTCAATTTCCAAATCTCAAACCCATTTTGAGATCACTCATAACTCCCATTTTAATCAACCATTTAACTTCCCAAGTTAAATTTTAATTTCATCTTGAAATTTCTAATTCAAGTTGTTCATTCTAAACTCATTTAACTTTCCTTAAGTTAAATTCAATTTATCTTTACTCAAATTGAATTCCCATTCAAATTTTAAACTTCTTATTAAAAATCTTCCCACTTAAGTTTAAAAACTTATTCACTTTAGGTTTTCACATCACATTCCAAGGAAAAATTTAAAACTCGATACTTAGAGTTTATTTCAAATCATCTTTAATATAATGTATATCCTCATTTATACATATTTATTTCCTTTACACACCAAGTTATACCTTAAAATTTTAAACCACCTTTGGTTTTAATTTAAAACAAATTCCTTTAAAATAATTTCAAATTTTCTGGATTTAGATTTAAAATTTCACAATTTTAAATTATCTTCAATTCTAATTGGATTTTTTTATTTCAGTTTGGATCCATTTCAAACTTATCTTCATTCAATTTTAATTTGGTTGTATTACCATTACTACTTAATTCTCATTATCTTATTTAATTCCAATTATTTAACAACCAATTTCTTTAATATATTTAATAATTAGAAAATTATTTCTATATATATCAAAAGATAAACTTATATAAAAACCATTTATTTTTAAAACCATTTTAAAACCTTTATATAAGAAAATAACAAGTACGCTCTCATAAATATATATATATATATATATATACACTCAACTCATTCTAGGGTACTATTGACCCTATCCTTAATGAGTAATCCCAACAGAGCCAAGGTTCTTGCTTAACCTTCCGCTCTGATACCAAGTGTAACGACCCGGAATTTTCAACTCCGAAAATCCCGAATTGTTAAGGAAAAGAAAAGGAAAGAGGTAGAAGAAGAATAGAAAACAAAACTCAGAATCATATATTCTCACATTCGCAGCGGATAAAATATAATATCAAATAATATTCTTTACACAAAGAAAACTGTAATTGTTATTTTACATTCACTACATCAGAGTTACAACCATTTACAAATATACTAGACAGTTAGAATTAACATGTCTCAGATAAACAACAGTAATATGCTCAACGGAATACACTCCATACGTTCCTGCCATCCAGCTCGCCTCCTGAGCTCCAGAACGTCTTTACCTAGAAATATGTAATACTCGGTCTGACCCGAGCATTACATCAAAGTAACACCCGGATCAGGCTGGAAACCAGCGTGAGTAAACCCATATAACATGAAATACTAAGTTATAAACTTATTTGCAATCTAGGGTAACTCGTACCTTTCTACGAGTTCCCAAAGTCCATCACTTATTACAACAATGTCCACGAACCATTACTTAGTTAAAGGCCAAGTTACTTAATTTATTCCAATTCCAGCCTGTTGGTTATAAACTCAATTTATAAAGAATCGAAGTGGTTTCGGGTATTTACTGATATCCGACCCCTGTCTCTTCGAATTCAATGTGATCCCTAATCCAAATTGTTAAGTTTAAACAATACAATTCATATTCAGGATATCATACAACAATTCAACTCAGATAGGTAACCTACATTATCACAGTTTAAATCCATTCATATCACAACACATCTCAATCGCCCATCAGAGATAAAATCAATCCAAGTCATCTAATATCATTCAGCCAATCCATAACAAGTTGATTCATTCTTAATTAATTTAATTAATCTCTAAATAAATTAATTACTAACCTTTAATCACTTGGATTACCTTAATCCATCTTACTTAACATTAATTAATTTCAAATTAATTAATCATTTCTTAATTATTTATCTTAATTAATCTTCCTTGATTAATTATCCCTTAATTACAATAAGTAATTATTCTTTAATTATCCCTTTTAATAATCATTCTTGATTAATTACTTTTTTTTTATTACGTTAAGTAATTAGTCTTTAATTAATTATATAAATGAATTAACCTTAACCATTTAAAATAATTATCCTTTAATCAATCTCATTAATTAATTTATTAATAAATGATCCTCTAATTAATTCCTTTAATTAATTATTCTTTAATTAATTACCTCAATTAATCCACCCTTAAATAAATTACACTTAAGTAATTTAATCCTTAATTACTTCCATTTAATTACTTTCAAAAAGTAATTATCTTCTAATTAATTATATTCAGTAATTATTCATTTATTTACTTCATTAAGTAATTATACTTAACCAACTTCTACTAATGAGTATCCTTAATTAATTAATCTAATTAATTATCTTAAAGAAATCACATTAATTCATAATCACTAGTTAATAATCTTGAATTAATTAAAATCATTAACTATTCTCTAATTACCTATACTAATTTCATCACTAAATCTTATTTAAAAATCATTTAGGAATTTATTATTATTATTACTATTAGCTTGGTTAACTTACGAGTGAAAAACACCTGAACATCGAGTTTTATAAAAACATTGACCAGGAAATCATTTAACTTGATTTAATTTAAAATTTCAAAACTGGACATTTTTATTTCTTTTGAAACTTGCCCTTGCTTCCAAAAAGCCGAGCCATCTCAATGAAATCCCGGTTAACACTTCGAGTTACCTCCCTGCCCCATTTCTTCGAGAAAAATCTACAATTACTTCGTGCTATACCCGAGAAAACCCCTTCTTCCCAAAACACCACAACAACCCAGACTTAAACGTATACATGTGCACGTGTACGCCTCAACCACGATGCTCCGACCATCGTCGTCAACGCCGGCAGATCGACTACGCTTCACTCATTCGATTCCAACTACCCCGAGCCTCGAATGGCCTATAAATCAAAATCGAGCCATTGACCCAAAACTGGAACTGAAACATTCGACGAACTCGCCTTGCCATCGACAATGCCGACCACTATCATCCACGCCACCAAGCCCCTAGCTACGCCACACGATCACCTCACTTTTCCCCCTACTGCTGCCAAGTCCGATACATCATCGATGTTGAACGAACTCCAGAAACAACGTCGAACAAACCTGGTCCTTAAACCCTATTTCTTCCCCATCCGGCCACCACAACGACCATCCGATCACCACTCTATTTTTCCTTCGCTCCCAGACCCACAAGCTACCTTCCACCACGGCCTCGACCCGCAACCTTCCTCCGATCATTAGAATTAAGCAGATAACCAATTCCGTTCAACTTGGGATTTCTCACTTAAAACGAAGTTAAAAATCTTGATTCCACTTTTAAAAATCATCGTTTTCGAAAACGAATAAGTTGATATAATTGAAACAAGAAAAATATGATATTTGAATTTGACCCAGTTTCAAAGTTTTTCTCTGTACAACTAAATTCCCAGATAAATTCAAGTTAATTCTTCTTAAAAGTATTTTTAAGACCTATATCATGATCAAACAAACATGTTTCGTTCAGATCCTTAAGCCTAAAGGAGATTGGGGAAAAAGAATTTGATTTTTTTTTAAAACTTGTTTTGGTCTGATAAAACAAACAGAGGTAAGTTATTTCAATACAGATATGCACAGGCACTTTAAATCCATATACATGCATGTACATCTATGACTAACCATTTCAAGTCATTCATTATCACAGACATCAACAATTTCATCCATGCATTTAATATGCAAGACATTTCCATTACCGGATCTTACATGCACACAGAAATAAGAGAATTTAGCTTTTAAAAGTTAAGTTTACTCACCTGGAATGAAAACAGAGGACTGGAAATGCTTTTAAATTTGAATCTGGAACTTAATTTTAATTTGCCAATCGATTACTTTGAAATTAATGCTTGAACCTTTGATTTACTCTGTTGAATTTGATCTGTACTCGAATTTGGTTGAGTCTTTGAACTTGCATTAGTTTAGTTCCCAGGTTGAAGACTTTCAAACTGGTTGAAGCTTTTTATCTCCGAGTTGAAGATTGAAACCTGGTGTTTAGTTTGTTTTGAATTTGTGATTTGTTTTACAGGGTTGAGTTTTGATCTAATTGAGGAATGTTTAACAGATTGAGTTTTCTTTGTAATGAAAATGAAGAATATGAAAAGAATTTAAGAAAAAGGGAAAGATGTATATATAGACTAAATTAGGATTTATGAAAAATATAAAGAAAATAAAATAATAAGTGACACTTGTAAGAAAAATAAACATTTGTCATTTAGTTTATTTAATAGCTTACACATGTTATTTAGATGTCTTAAGAGACTTACACATGTATTTAGAGTGTTTTAAATTTTTATTTAAATTGTTTAAAAATCTATACATTTTAAATTATTCTTATTCATGTGTAATTTTAAAAGGAAGAGTATTTATTCTTTATTTAAATCTTTTCTAATGTTTTATACAAATTTATGTATCATTTGTTTTAAACTTTCCTATGTATATTTACAAACCATTATAGTTTAAGAAATTTTAAAAGAGAGCATAATAAATCCTTTATTAAATCTTATTTTAATTATCATGCCTTTAAATGAATAAGTATTTATCTTTAGAGTTTTTAAAATACATAGTTAACTTTAAATAACTTTTGAAAATTTATTATATTGGATTCAAACTCATGCTTCAAATCACAATATATATATACACACACACTCATATACTTGTAAACTTATAAATTCCAACTTTATAGAGTTTTGCATATATCTATTTATAATATTCATCCAGATATCGGTATTTCTCCCTAATTTAAAATCAGTTGATCATCCAATTAATAGTTGTTTAAAAATCTGGGTTATCACACAATCGTATCACTAATATCTGTGTACTGTTATATTCGTCTCATCGTGCTAATCTCCACAGTATATTTATTTCTGTATTTTGGGATCCGATACGCGAAAGAAATGACAAAAACTGGTGTCTTAGCGGTACCGTATCCGCGACCTTTTGTTTTCTATTGCCTTCCAAACTTCAGCCGTGTCATCCAAGCAACAATTAATTGCTTTAATGATCCCTGAATTCTCGTGCTTGACATTTGCCTTTCTATTCAAGTGATGGTTCGTTTCTGCCTTCCTATTGGTTCAGAGAAAACGTGTATAACGTATATTTTACATATATTTCTGTACTTTTCATTTTAATTCTTCTGTTCTTCTCTCCCTCATTTCTTTCTTACATCTCGTTCTCTTTTCTTCGGCAAAACACAAAACATTTTACACTCATATATGTTGGTCAGAGAAAGCAAACTTGTTCCCTTCATTTCCAGTGCAACCATCGTTGGCTGTCCTTCCTTGAAGCCTCCCCTTGTCCGACGTTCATGCTTCCTCAACCATCGAGCTCCACCCCATCACCAGCGTACACCCCACGGCCTCAGATCCTTCCACCTCGTCATTCACCAAGCACGACCCAGGCCGAACCACCAAAACCCTTTGCCTTCCACTGCACCGCCTCCCTCCTCCACATGGCCACCTCCCCTTGTGCCTCTACCGTGAGTAACCACTCTCGGCCTTCCCATCCTAAACTCATCACCCGTGCTGCCCACATAACACCAGATCTCCTCCCCTTTAGCCGACGAACCCTTAGTCTGGCCGAAGCCAACATCCACCTCATCTCAAGCCAGCGTGGTCGTGATCCACATCGCCCTCCCCTTTCTCCTCTAGCTGTCCTTCTTCTCCTAGCTTGCAGCTGTAGGGATGTCTACGAGTATATATATATATATATATATATATATATATATATATATATGTTCATGGATTTTCTTATAAAACTCTGTAGGTAATATTGTTATACTTTGTTTTGTTGTATATGTTATATCAGACTATGCATATACAATCTGTAATATGTATATGTTATATTTGAGTTCAAAATTTTAGTTTATGTTGATTTTTATAATTTTAATTATTTTTTTATATAATCGGTATATGGGTTTATATATATGTTGGTTCAAGTATATATGTAAGTATATTTGGATGCAGTTTCTATATTAGGATACAAAAATTTTAAAAGATATGTTTGTTATATATATATATATAAGTTCTGTAAAGTTATTTCGGTTTTAGGAAAGAATGTCAGAGATGAATTGTTGGTTATATTTAAAGTATATTGGTATATATGGTTTTAAATTGAATGTATATTTAGGCTGTTTATCTATATAAGTTTATATAATAGTATATATACATGACCTGTTGGTTCAAAATATTAGTCATATAACTGATATATATATTAGTCGTTTAAAGTTTATAAGTATGTAATGATTTCGGTTATATATTGGTACATATATATATATATAGTTTATATATTTTCTACATGTATTCGTTATATAGTTATATGTATCAAGCTGTGGTATATTTTAAAGTTTTACAATTTATATATTTTAAAGTATATGAAGTGTATAAGAGCTATAGTATATATATATATGTATATAGTTATAGTGCAGTCATAGATTTGCTGTTGACAAATTTTAAGTATATGTTATATATATTTGTTTATATTTACAGTATTATATATATTATTATATAGTAGTTTTTGCAAGTGGATATATATATATATATTTGTTTATATATAAAATGTTTATAAAGTTATAAAAGCTTATACAGTTTATTCTATTGTTTTGTTTTGGTATGTCTGTTATATATATATGAATTTATACAAGTTCATATCATTTTGTTGTCTGCATACATTTGTTTATTTTTCTGTTTTGTACTGTTGAAAGGAAGTTTATATATATATATATATCTGAGTTTAAAGTATTTATATATATAATAGGTCCTGGTATCTGAAGTTTAATAGTAAAGTATATATTTTGATTCTAAGTTAAATGTAATATGTAGATATAGTCTATAATATATATATATATATATCAGTGTTAAGGTAGATATGTTGTTCTGTTATGTGTGTTCTATTTAAAACAATGATTTTAATATATTTAAATTTAAAATGTGCCTGAATTTAGAATATGATTTTTTTTATATAGTTATATATATATATAAGTTCACCGATACCATTTATCTTCATCGATCTAGTTTTGATTTGATTTCGTCAATTCCTATTTATCAGCTTCTTTGTCGATTCGAGTTCAAATTTTGCCTTGTTTTGAGATTCATGCCTGGATTCGTAGCTCATTTCTTTGTCAAATCTATCTACCCTCGAAAGGTAAGCAATAACTCACGATTAACGTTCTTATATTTATTAAATTTGATTTTAATTGAAACGACAATTGAAATATGCTGCTAAATTGAACTGTTAATTTTATAATTGCTATATATGATATGCTATTATCTGTACTGTTCACCTATGGGATATGACACCATAACCTATTGTTTATATTTTATTTAATTTGTTATTGATGATATATGCTTGTTGTTGATATGTTATATTTATTATCATAACTGCTTTCACTCTGCAAGTTCCCTGTTAGTATAGAATTCCCTATGGGTTGAAATGATACATACCCGAACGATTTTGTAGAATAAGGTAAAATCGTTATGGGTTGAAATGATAAACCCAAGCGATTTTCATTGAATTGAATTTGGGATTGCGGGTTGAAAGGATATATACCCGTATATATTTAAATTGCAGATTGAAATGATAAATATCTGTATCACTTGACCATAGGATAGAAAATTATATACAAACACCGTTGGTCTATATATATATGTATATGTATATGTATATGTATATGTATATATATTGAAAAATGATTTCCAAGGTTTTGAAAGAAATATATGTGGTTTTAATAAATATTGATTTTAAGATATTATATCTTTAATATAGATTTGATAATAATTTTAATAAATTAAGTTGGAAAGAGAAATAGAAATTAATTTGAAATCTATTTGAATTTTTCTTAAATAAAACCGATCTGAAACTTATTAAATTTGAGATTTTAAAGATATGATTTATAACGTGATTTTGATTTAAAGTGATTAAATGAATATTTTAAGTCAATAAGTTGAAGGGAATATTTAGTTTATGTAAAGGGTAATTTAAGGTTTTATTTAAATGATATTAGATTGACTGAGTGAATTTTTCAATATCAAATAATGGTAAAGTTGAATTTGAAATATAAATGAATTTAAACTTTGAAATCTATTGAAATCGAAATGGTTTAAATTGTAGTTTATATATGTATTTGAAATCGATAAATTTAAATGGTTTTGAGCTGAATTGAATTTGATGAATTGAGAATGAATTAAATAGAATTTTGGGATTTGAATTGATCTGAATCGATTTGTGAAATTTGAGGAAACTATTTTTATTTTATATAAAGTATTTTACTTTATGAATATATTTCATTTTGAACTATTTTAATATAAAAATATTTTAATATACTAATTATTTTAATATAAACTATTTTAATTTATAACTATTTTACTATATAAACTATTTTATTATATAAACTATTTTATTTTAAAATCTATTTTATTACATATACTATTTCCTATGTCTAAACTGTTGAGTGGAAAGTGTTATGATTTCAATGTGTTATAATTTCCAAAGTATTATGATTTCTAAAGTGCTATGATTTCAAAAGTGTTATGATTTTGAAATGGTTATAATTTTTGAAAGTGTTACGATTCTGGAAATGAATATTATTTAAAGTGAATAATGATATCGAATTTGATATGGTTTTGAAATGAATATGATATTTTGAAATGACCACGGTGTTATAATAACGTTTGGTTGTTAAAGAGACCGGGATCGGATATTGTCATACTCTCTGCCAATACCGAAAACCACTTTAACAACCGTGTACGTGGTGGAGATTCCAAAAATGAAGTAGGATGGTTTGGCGACGATTCTATATGGTATGACATGACCCTGACTCCCGTGAGTCAGCTTAGATGTGACTAAAATTAGGAGCTATACTGGGCCAAGTGAGGTCATTCCTCCGATCGGGCACATTTCTTCGATACCATTCTATTGCTTTTGTGATTGTTTTGGTGGCCACCCCTCAATTTTTGATATGGGAGTGTGTCCGAGGTAGACGATAGTAGCTGCTATGCGTCACCACCAGTCCGGGAGTGCAATTGGTATATCTACCCTGGCATCTCCTCGTGTGCCATGTTCACATGCCCTAGAGCGCCTTCTACGAGTTTGTTTTGTACCGTACCTATGTGATGTCCTCTGGGTAAACCTCCAGTTTACGTAGGAGCATACGGCATTGTATAGACTACGGGAATATATAAAATGTGTTAAGGGGGATATGGGTAACGCCTTAACGCTATTTTGATACCTTTACTTTACTATAGCTATATTATAATAGCGTATATTACTACATAGTAGATAGTTCCACGGATCCTTAGAGGATGGAATCCCAAACATCCTTTAAGTTACTTGTATTTCAGTTGATATTTCACTTGAGTTGGATTTATTGATATAAGAATGTTAATCCTGACTCGAGTGTTTTGTGTTTTGCTGTACGCTCGGGTCAGACTGAGTGCCACAGCATTAGAGACTCACCTTTGGAGTTGGAGCTTCGCTTGGAGATCCATCTATATCTATTCAGCTTCCAGTTATCCAGATGTTGGTTCAGACTTGTCATCTGTTTGTATTCGAGACAGCATTGTATTTGAGATATTCTGTTGTATTTTATTTCAACTCTGTTATTTATCTATTCCGGTGCTTACTGTTGTAATACTCTGTGTCTGTGATTCTGTGATTAATTTATTTACTATATATGTTGAGTTTTACCAAATATAAATTAACAATCTGATATTTTGGGCAATTCAAGTCCGACATTTGCGGATGCGAATGGCACGAAATAGCGGGTCGTTACACAGACAATTTACAATAACTCAATTTGATAAATTTCATTTATATTTCCAAATTCAACATAGAATTATTTTATTTAAATTTGAAATTATTCGCTAAATCATTTTTTTAACATTTAAATAAAATCTCGAGTTACAAATTTAAATCAAATTTAAACATCTAACTTAAATTATATTAAATTGAAATTATTCACTTAATCACCCTTTATATAAATATTTAAATAAGATCTCAAACTACAAATTTAAATAAAAATTTGATATTCAATTATAATTTTAAAATTTGAAATATTCAGTAAATCACCTTTATAAGAATCAAGTTATTAAGTTATAAAAATCATATCTTTAAAATCTTAAAATCAATAAGTTTCAAATCAACTCTTATTTAAATTAAATTACAAATCATTTCGTATTTGAATTCAATTATTAACCAATTAAATTACAAATCAATTCTTATTTAATTTATCTTTCCAATCTTTATTTGCTTGAGTTATTACCAAATCTATTTTAAAAATATTAATATAAATTGTAAACAATTATTAAAAACATATTATATATATTAGTTAAATTAAATTCTATTAAATTAAATCTTATTATTAAATATATTTTATATTAAATCTTATTTTATATATTTAAAATAATAAAATTATAAGTGAAATCTTAAATTTTATATTTTCAAAACTAACTTATAAATTTAAAATTTCCAAACATATAATTTAAAAATCTAAATTTTACACATATATTAAAATTAAAATCTTTATATTATATTTAAAAATCAATATTTATTAACCCATATATTTCTTTTCAAACTTCGAAAATCATTTCAAAAATAGACCAACGGTGTCCATATATAATTTTCTATCCTATGGTCAAGTGATACGGATATTTATCATTTCAATCCGAAATTTAAATTTAATATTTACAGGTATATATCATTTCACCCCGCAATCCCAAAATTCAAAATAAAAATCGCTTGGGTTTATCATTTCAACCAATAACGATTTTTCCATATTCTAAATATTGTTCGGGTATATATCATTTCAACCCATATGGAGAACAATAAAATAATAGCATAAAATAACATATTAATGGCAAATATGATCAAAGTTGTCAAATTAAATATGATATACACATACTAACAGGTTATTAGTGTCAATAATGTCAATTACAATAGGTGAACAAATGCAATTAATAGCATATCATATTTAACAATTAAATAACTAACAATTTAAACAACATATTTCAATCGTCATTTCATGTGAATTGAATTTACTAAATATAAGAATGTTAATCGTGAATGAGCTCACCTTTCGAGGCTAGAGAAATAATAAGAATAAGATGTGACGAATCCAAGCACAAATTCCAAAGCAAAGCACGATGATCTTGAATCGACGAATTCAAAATCAAAACTAGCTTGATATAAATATATATCATATTATTAAATTATTTTCTAAAAATCAATATTCCAATAAAACACATATATTTAAAATAAAAATCTCCATATTGTATTTTGAAAATTAATATTTATTAAAAACACATATATCAAAATATCTATATATATTTTATTTTAAAATCTATATATAGCTCTCCATATTTAATTTAATCAAAATCTCTATATATTTATGTTTTAAACTCAAAAATCAATATTTATAAAAACCCATATTTTCCAAAATTCTTCAAATAAATATTTTAACACAATATATATATATATATATATATATATTGGAGTTATAGAAAAATCTAGTTCAAAATATTAACATAAACATACTTGTATATATATATACACTTTTCCTATAAAGCACAAGAAGGCTAAAAGCTTACATATATATACAGATCCATATATATATTTAAATCACAATATCTATATATTATATATATAAAAATATAAAAAAACATATATATATATATATTATAATATAATATATACTCTCTATATAAAAAGAACGCTTGGCTATTGGTGGTGGCTCTCACGGCAAAGGGCTGGTTGATGAAGCAGATCAGACGGTGGAAGGTTTGTGCTGTCGCTTGGTAACCTGTTTCGGTTGTGGTGGAGTTCATGTGATGGTGATGGTTTATCGGAGTGGGAGGCGCTGGCAAAATGGAGCTGATGTAACGTCAGGAAGATGGCGAGGCTGAAACGGTGAAGTGTTGCTCGGGTCAGGAAAGATGGGGTTTAAAAGGCGGGGAGGGTAGTAATATGGTGAGGGGGTTGCATGGGTTTCGGCAGGGAGTGGATGTGGCTTTGGCTGCTGGGGCTGTACTGGTGGGCAGAGGCCGAAGGTCAGATGGAAGGGCTCGAAACAGGCGGACGTCAGGGAGGAAAGGCGGCAGCAAATGGAACGAGCAAGGTGTGGGCGGTGATGTGAAGGAAGGATGTTGTCTCAGCAGTTTGAAAGGTGGAAGGCGGAAGCTTGCGTTGGGGCGGAGATGGACAAGGCGGGTCGGCGGTTGTGGAAGTCGAGGCGGGTGAGGCTGTGCTAGGTGATGATGGGCGGAGCACGTGTGATGGAGTGGAAGGAGAAATCTGGAGAGGGCGGCTGTGTGAGGAACGAGAGCAAAGCTTCCAGGAAGAAAGAAAAATATGAACAGGCTATAGAGGAAAATAATCCAACCTTATATATCTTTAGTTATATATATTTTTTAATTTATAAAAAAATAGAGAAGGGAAAGGGTTGAGTTTTTGAAATTTGAAGGGGACAAGCTAGCTTCAAGTAAAAAGAAGATGCACAAGCTTCTTAGTTTACAAATACGAACTGACATTTTTTTTCTTTCAAAAGCAAATTGCAGAGAACCAAAGAGAAAGAGAGAGGGTCAAAATAAAGTAATCCAACGTATCAGGAAAATATATTAAATACAAGGAATATCAAAAGCCAATAGTTGGATTCAGATAATATTAAAAGCAATTGGCCATTTGTTTTCTCACGGTGGGTAAATGAATGGCCATAAGGAAACCAAAAGGCCCAAACGGGTACCGATATGGCTAACCGTTTCGTAGTTTTCGCCGTACACCAAATGCCAAAATGTACAAATGAATATAATGTGGATATCAGCACGACGAGATGAATAGAATGGTACATAGATATGAGTGATACGATCATCCTATTAAAAGTTGATATTCAGTGCCAAACTGCTGCTAAAACGCCGAAAATAAGATAAACGGAGCCAAAGCAGTCCAAATTTGGCGAAACGAAATATGACATCTTACTTAGAAAATGATTTACATTTTTATTATATAAAAATATTCAGGTTTCAAAAATATTTTATTTTCATCAATTTAACTGATTTTAAATTTTAAATTAAAAATTTCACAAACAAACAAACTTGTGTATTTTTCAATAAAAATTTACCATTTGCAATGTTTAAATAAACGTATTCCAAATATCAAATTTTTATTTCAAAAATTTATTATTTATTTTCATTAAAAATTTAGTTAATTACGTTATTTAAAACCATCAAAATTTTCGGGTCGTTACACTGGTTAATCTACTAAAAAATGTCACTCGTAGCTAACTGCCAAATTGAAATATTCATACAATCAAGAACCAATCTTTTATTTCTGTATAACATTGTGTGTTTTAATTTTTAAGTATAAAAACTTCACACAGTTGCCTTCATAAATTTTTGTTAATGGAAGTAATTCTCTTATTTCATATTAAATATGGGTACAAACCGGACTAGACCAAAACCGGACCGTATTACATTAAACCGAACCGAAACCGAACCGCTTAAATGGTTAGTATAATGTTTTGTATTTTTGATTAATCGTTTGATGCGGTGCGGAAGCGGTTTGGGCTTCAAACCGCACCAAACCAACCCTCGCCCACCCCTAATTTTTTGCCTAGAAGTGTTTATGTAACATCCCGGGATTTTGTCAAATTTAAATCAAATAAATTGTAATAAAATCACATAGTATTAAGGTAAACAACTAAAAACAACTTTTATTTTATCAAGGTAATCAAATAAATTCAAGAAAATGTGTAAACAACAAAGTAACAAAGTAAAATAATAAGAACAAGTTGCAAGAAGAATTTATAAGCCAGTAAACAAAGGAAAACGAACAGCACACATATAGTATGAAAGCAAAGCAACACTTATGTAAGAAAGAATAAAACAAAATAGAAAACAAAGCAACAAAGTAAGAAACAAACATCACCTAGGCTGAAAAGTAAAACAAGAGGACATACTTTCATTTAATGCATTTACTGTCTTGCATGTACACGATCCTATCAGCACACACACTAACATTTATTAGCAAGCATGGTTTAGTTTTTTTATATATTTAACCTGTACCTGTTTTTGCTTTAGTAGACTCAGCCTATCCTTTCACTTGCACACCATCTTTCCTATAGATATATCTACATACACATGTATAAACCTTTAGTTGTTTTCGTTCAAACCACTTAGCAAAGCCTGAAAGTAAACAATAAAGAAACATCACTTTATTTCAAAATTGAAAACAAATCACTGAAGAAACCAAAAGCAAGCTCAGTTATACAAGCAAAACAGAAAAGAAGAAAGGAGGAAGATCAAACTGTTCTTTTTCAAACAAGAAATTCTTCTGTTTCCAAATATTTCTAAGGTGAGTAAACATGATGTTATAAAGGATATAGAGTTTATTTAAAATAGTTTAAACTTCAATTATCACTGCTTTGTTCATATTCCAGTTTATAACATCCCAGTGATGCTCTGTACCATTTATACAGGGATTTCCATTGTTTTTTGTTAAGTGAAGTCTAATTGTTTTGATCACTGAAGCTTGGGTTTTCAAATAAATCAGGTCGTTTTAATCCTCGAACATGATCTTGTAAAGTTATTTGAACCTGCAGCATATTTATTTCCACTGGAAACATGTTTTACAGGTTCAAGTTGAAATTTGATAAAAATTAATTGTTGTGAAATGTTGATTCAATATTAAAATCTGAATCTACACTTAAAACTTTGATTTTTAAAACGTGAACGAAGATTTTTAGCTCAGTAACTAAAGAGCAGCTTGCATTTGAATCAAAAGGGAATGTTCACCAATTTCTCGTGATCGAAGAAATAGTAAATGCTTAAACTTGAATTGAAGTTAGGATAAACATCAGGGATGTCACGAAAATTGTCAAAAAAATTATCCATTGCGTGGATTGGGAGTTCGAGATCGAAGTAGGGTTTAAGCTCAAAACGTATAAGGTCTGAAAAACGTGGTCGCCGTTCCGTCTATGGGCCATCGGACTTCGAGACTCCGGTGGGGATAGGGGCGTTAGGTCGAGACGAAGCTCCAGTCGAAATTTTATGGCCTCTGATGGCCAGAGGAGGTGGCACGAGATCGATTTCCGGCAATGTATCAATGGGTTCTTTTGAACCAGGTGACTCGATTTCGCTCTCGAGTTTAATTCGAGAATCGGGGTGTTCGAATCAATTTGGGGAATGGTAGGCGACTTGCTGGAGGTCACGATCGCCACTGAAGCGGAGGCGCGGTGGTGTACGCGTGCACGAGGATGTTTCGCGTATCAGTAAGAAAAGTTGGAGAAGACGAGAGAAGACTCGAAGTAGCTTGGGAGGAAATTGGTGGAAAACTCGAAGCTGAGTCGAGTAGTCTTGTCTACGTATCGGGTCATTTTAACTTAAGCAAATTTTTTTTTTTCGTAAAATGTATCACATGGGTCAAATTAGAAGAAAACTCGAAGCAGGGGGGGCTTTTGGACCGGGCATGACTCGAGGGAGGCTCGGGTTGGTCATAAAAAAAATCAACATTCCCAGTTTTGAAATTTAAATACAAGTGCAACTAATTCCTAAAATAATTCATTTACTATAGAATGATGATTGTGGGTAAATGAAATAAAATAACGAGGAGTTAATCAAATATGCAAACTGATTTATTTAAAAATAAAATTTAATTATAATAACTAAATAATGATTAGGAAATTGTGATTTGAAATTACTTTGTAACTAATAATAATAAATTTATTCATAAAAGAAATTGAAATTTAAATCAACGGAAAAAGAAATCAAATAAATAAATTTAGACAATTAATCAAGAAATAATGAATTAGTAGAGCAAATTAAGATTTAAAATTATTTATAATTAAATGAAATTAAACATCAAAATGATTAGTAAAAATATTTATGTAGTTAATTCAGGTTAGATCAAATTACTTGAATCAACTATGACTGACCATTACCAAATATTCTGATTGTATTGATATTTCTGTTATGATACCGTGATTGTTTTGTATTGCACTGTGATCTGTGAATTTGTTCTGTATTGATGTAAAAAACCCTGTTTGTCCGTAAAACGACATTTAAACCTCGATGCGACAGGGAATCGGATTTCAGTTTGTTATCCGAAGCCCACATCGAATCTATGAATTGTTGTGAATATCATATCCACATGTTTTTGAAATTAACGCTCACTATTCGGGTTACCCGTTCCGATATAGTGATACGTCGTATATGGATGGCATTTGAAGACCGGTGTTGAAGACCGGATATTTTCGAAAATGAAAGGACAACCTGTCGAATGTCTCTGCACCGAGTTGCTCCGGTATAGAGATTTATATCACTCTTTTGTGATGGGAAGTTCGGACGTGATTAGAAAATTATCCGGATTGCAAGGACTTCTTTGGAAGTGCCTTCGGTTCTGTTCGAACCCGGAACAGACTTGTATGGATACATGTCCGACATTACACTTTGAGATATAAAGCCGATTTCTTTCAAATACATTTCTGTTGGTGGCGGAGAATTTATTCTCTTAGCTTAACACCCTTCTCTGAGACGTACGAGCTCAGAGGTTATGTAGTTGAAATTTATCAGCGATATATCCCAATTTGGTAATGTGACATGCTGAGTGTTGCTGTGTGATGATCAGTGTTTGATCATTTGTGATATGATCATTTGTTTGATCATTTATCTTTGTGATCATAGGTTGATCATCTGTTGACCCAAAGCATGGCTTTGTGACAAAGCGTAGCTTTGTGGACGAGACTTCGTCGAGCCTCACACCCCGGAATGGTCAAAACAGGAAAGATGCGGCAAGGTTATAGGGAGTAGCGCCCCTTAGTGTATGTTCATTTCCTTCTGGATAGAAGTGGTATCATGGTATGGAGCCCAGATACTTTACTTATGTGGATATCGCAGATATACATTTATTATCTTTGTGATTTGTTGCTCGGGGCCCCGGTTAAAGGTTGGTTACAACCGGGAGATGGCATACTCGTGTCAGTAGTTACCTATTTTTGCAGAGGTAACCCGGCCTTGTGTTGGCAGAGATCCGGTTAGGTTCTCGGGACGTCCTTCCAGAGGCGTTTCCATGTGGCAATGGGAAGTTCCTTGGCCTGACCATTTGTTGGAAATCCAAAGAAACAATACGAGCCTTTACGATTTCAATTGTATAACCTGTCTCCTCAGGAGGCAGCTATAGCAGGCATAATATAATGGTACCTATGCTGGCTAAGATTTATATTCTACTTTCGAAATGTTTTTCCCACTATGCACTAATAATAATATCAAAAAGGATTTGATTTTGCGTAGTAAGCATCTTTGACTATCATAAGAAGAAATCTCCTCCAAGTCTGCGTTTGCATTGTGTGTGTGGCGGGAGGTCTTATGGTAGTTTCATTTTCCAAAAGCATTGCGAATTTACTTTAAATTCTTTTGTTGTCCGTTTTTAAAAGATAAACTGTTTTGTTTACTCATACCAGTCCCATGACTGACCCGGAGTTTATTGTTTTCTTTTCTAAACTCTGGGTGCCCATTATTTCCACACGGGCAGCCTAGTAGCAGGTTTTTCGTATTTTGGAGTTAGCTATATTTGGAGCTCTTATCTTGGAGATATTCTTAAGAGCTTTTTGGAGATCTCAGGTGTTTAGCTTTTGGGAGTCTGTTATCCCTTCTTTTATCTGAAGACCTTTGGATATATGATCACTATTGTATCATTATGATGTTATATTTGGAGTTGTAGTATCTGTATTAAATACTCTGATGTAGTATGGATTTTATATCTATGTTGTATCTGTGATGATATTATGATATTGATTCTGCTCCGCTGTTTTATATTCATCTCATTGTTGTTATAAGCTCCATCCGAACTGAAATTTAACGTTTGAATTTTGGCAGTCGAATACAAGTTAAGTATTTGATGTCTATTTTCGAATGAAGAATTTTGGGTCGTGACAAATTGGTATCAGAGCTTTTGGTTGAGTAAGAACTTAAGCTACGGAGTATAACACATTAGATAGCTCATTAGAGATAGGGTGAAGTATACCCTAGAATGAGTATAACCAAGACTGTAACTCAAAAAAATTTTGTTAGTCTATTTCCTTTACTGCTGATATTCCTTAAGATATTCGTCCGTATATCTAAATCAATTTTCTTACTAATTTCAGATAAGTAAGAATGAGCGGACGCAGAGGAAGATCAAGGGGTCAAGTGAATGCCGCAGCACCAAATCAAGGTCCTCCAGCAGTAGTCGCAGCAATGGATATCCAGCAGCAACCGGATCTGGCTGATTTGAATAAGAAATTCGAAAGGCTTGGTGGCAAACCATTCACTGGCAAAGAGTCAATTATTGAGGCTCAAGCTTGGGTCAGATCATGTGAGAAAATTTTTAAAGGGCTTAAGCTGCAAGACGAGCAGAAGAGACTTATAGCTTCTTGGCAACTCCAAGAGGAAGCTTCAGCCTGGTGGGAAACAGTCATTGTTGATGAATCCGAGGAAGAGTTTTCTTGGGATCGTTTTAAGGAGGTGTTCGAAAAGCGTTATATGCCTTCGGCGGGAATTTCCAGAATGTATCAAGAATTTTTGGATTTAAAGCAAGGAAGCCTGACTTTTGAAGAATACTTAAACAAGTTCAACGAACTATCCCGTTTTGGTCCAGAATTGTTAAGCACACCTCTTAAGAAGAATGAAAGGTTTATCCGGGGAATGAACCAGAAATATCACGAAAGGATGACAGCGCACGTCAAGGAATCTTTTTCAGATCTTATTGATATGGGATACAGGTATGCTACACTGGATATGCAGGAGATTCCAAAGGAAGGAGGAAATTCAAATAATCAGAACTGGAAGAAAAGAAAGTTTGGGGGCAAGAAGCCACAGCAAGGCAACGATAAAAAGAGCAATCAAGGAAATTCGGCTAGCAACATAACTTGTTACAATTGCAATGAGAAGGGCCATTATTCAAACAGCTGCACAAAACCAAAGAAGCAAGTTAACAAGGAACAACCGGTGAAGAATGAGCAATATAAGCCCAGAAAATGTTACGCCTGTCAGGGAGAGGGACATGTTATCAAAAACTGCCCAATGATGAAGCAAGCACAGGTGGCAAATGTTTACGCGATAAAGAAAGATCCTTCCACTTCGAAAGCTGATAAAGGAAAAGGTGTTCTGGAAGGTAACCTTACTATTAATGGTAGAACTGTTAGAGTTTTATTTGACTCGGGAGCTTCACATAGTTTTATCTCCCAACAAACCGTAAAAGAATTAGGACTTAAAGCTAGATTTTCTGCCGATCCTATTTGCGTGAAAAATCCGGTTGGAGGTCCCGCAAATCTTTGTTTATATTGCAAGAAAGTTCCTATTTCATATGATAGTTATCGATTTCCTATCAACCTTTATATCCTCGAATTTAATGAATTTGAAATCATACTCGGAATGAATTGGTTATCGAAATACGAAGCTATATTGGAGTGTAATGATCGGACCGCTTTGGTCAAAACGGACTTTGGAAATTTTATTGAAATCTCTTGTGAGAATCCGAGTCCAAGAAGAGATGGATTGATGTATACTTTGGGATATCCTGAACCCACTTTGCTGTCTATACCTGTTGTTCGGGAATTTTCCGACGTATTTGAAGAAGTAAATTCCTTACCTCCGCACAGAGAAATAGCATTCCGAATTGACTTAATACCCAATGCTCGTCCTGTTGTTCACGCAAGTCGCAGGATGGCACCTAAGGAGAAAATTGAATTAGTCAATCAAACTCGAGATCTGCTGAAGAAAGGATTGATTCGCCCTAGTGTTTCCGAATGGGGTTCAGCCGTCGTATTTGTAGCTAAATCAGACGGATCTTTGAGATTGTGTGTAGATTACCGTGATCTTAATAAACAAACTCTCAAGAACAAATTCCCTTTACCTAGAATTGACGATCTATTTGATCAACTTCATGGCGCTCGATTCTTTTCTAAGATGGATCTAGCTCAAGGATTCCATCAACTGCGAATAGCTGAGGATTGTGTTCATTTTACTGCTTTTAGAGGTCCAGACATGTTCTACGAGTGGTTAGTTATGCCTTTCGGACTGACCAACGCTCCTGCGTACTTCGTGGATTTAATGACCCGAGTATTTCGAGAAGTATTGAACAAATTCGTCCTTGTATTTATTGATGATATTTTGATTTTCTCCAAAACTGAAGAGGAGCATTCTGAACATCTCGGAATTGTTTTGGAAATATTGAGGACGAATGTCTTATTCGCTAAATTTTCTAAGTGTCACTTTTGGGTCAAAGAGGTCAAATTTCTCGGTCATATTATTAATGAAGAAGGGATTTCTGTTGATCCAAGCAAGATTTCTGCAATTATGGACTGGAAGCAACCCACTACTCCTAGAGAAGTTCGAAGTTTTCTCGGTTTAGCGGGATATTATAGGAAGTTTGTACAGGATTTTTCTAAGTTGGCTAGCCCATTGACTAAGCTGACAATGAAGAATGCTAAATTTGATTGGACTTCAAGATGTGATGAAGTTTTCCAGGAATTGAAAAAGAGATTGACTACTGCTCCTGTTCTCGTTATTATTAATGGGAACCAAGGCTTATCTGTCTATACTGATGCGTGTGGGGACGGGGTAGGTGCAGTATTAATGCAAAATGGAAAGGTAGTTGCCTACGCGAGTAGACAATTACGTCCGCATGAGAAGAACTACCCGACACATGATTTGGAGCTTTTGGCTATTGTTTTCGCTTTGAAAATCTGGCGACACTATCTTCTGGGTAAGAATCTTTTCAGCTTCTTAACAATTTACGAAATTAACTAAATAAATATACTTAATAAACTCTTCTTGTTTTAGGTGAAAAATTCGAATTATTCACCGACCATAAATCCTTGAAATATCTTTTTACCCAGAAGGATCTGAATCTACGACAACAACGTTGGTTGGAATTTCTGGCATCCTATGACTTGGATATTCTTTACACTCTGGGAAAAGCCAATGTAGTTGTCGATGCTTTAAGTAGAAAGCACGCTCTTCTTGCTCATCTTGTCATTGCCCCTACTCTCATTGAGAAAATCGCCAGTAAGCAAAATGAAGACAAGTTTCTTCATGAAATTTATGAGAAAATACGTGGTGGCCAGGAGACCAGTTTTGAAGTTGATGATAATAAAGTTATAAGACTGGAAGGCAGACTTTGTGTACCAGATATCCCAGAATTGAAACGTGAAGTATTGGACGAATGCCACAAGTCCAAATTCAGTATCCATCCAGGAATTAATAAAATGTATCGAGACATTAAAAGAACATTCTGGTGGAAGACGATGAAGAGAGACATATCGATATATGTGAGTCGCTGTGCTACTTGTCAGCAAATCAAAAGCGATCAAAGGAAAGTGGCCGGTTTACTTCAACCTTTAGAAGTACCGAAATGGAAGTGGGATCAGGTATCGATGGATTTCATCGACGGGTTGCCACGAACCAAGAAGGGAAATGAAGCGATTTGGGTTATAGTGGATCGTTTAACCAAAACTGCTCACTTTATTCCAGTAAAATCCACTCGAACTGCAGCAAGCTTGGCAGATATATACGTAAAGGAAATTGTTCGCCTCCATGGTATTCCCAGTAGTATAGTGAGTGATCGTGACCCGATCTTCACTAGTAGATTTTGGGAGGCATTTCAGGATGCTTTGGGAACGAAATTAAATTTCAGTACTGCTTATCACCCGCAAACAGATGGACAGACTGAAAGGGTCAACCGAATTCTAGAAGACCTATTGCGTTCTTGTGTTCATGATTTTGGTGGTTCATGGGAGGACCATTTACATCTGGTTGAATTCTCATATAATAACAGCTATCAGGCCAGTCTGGAAATGGCTCCTTTCGAAGTTTTATATGGTCGTCCGTGTCGATCACCAGCATGCTGGATAGAATCAGGTGAGAGACTCGTCTTAGGACCGGATATGATCAAAGAAGCCACTGAGAAGGTTGACTTTATTCGCAAGAAATTATTAACTGCCCAAAGCCGTCATAAGAGTTATTATGACCGCCGAAGAAGATTTTTATAATTTCAAGTTGGAGATTCTGTATTTCTGAAAGTATCTCCGATGCGGGGTGTATTAAGATTCGGGAAAACTGGAAAGCTAGCACCGCGTTACATTGGTCCTTTTCCTATTCTGGAAAGGATTGGTCCTCTAGCATATCGAGTACAGCTACCCGACTGGTTGTCTGGCGTGCATAATGTGTTTCACATTTCTAATCTTCGGAAGTATGTGCACGACCCAGATGATATTATTGAAGAAGCTGCTCAG
This sequence comes from Allium fistulosum, assembly GCA_030737815.1. Classification (NCBI taxonomy): domain Eukaryota; kingdom Viridiplantae; phylum Streptophyta; class Magnoliopsida; order Asparagales; family Amaryllidaceae; genus Allium; species Allium fistulosum. Next base: position 788,850,889 of record CM060903.1, read on the forward strand.
CAGGATCTGGAAATCACTCCTAATTTGGCAGTACAGAGGGAACCGATAAAAATTGTTGATCGTGAGGAGAAGCGATTGCGAAATAAAGTTGTGAAGCTAGTCAAAGTTCAATGGAGTGGCAATCCAAAGGACTGTACTTGGGAGACTGAAGATAATATGAAGAAATCATATCCCAACTGCAGAATAGACATCTCGACTTAAATTGTAAGTCATTTCCTTATTTCGAATTCGTATATTCTTCGTTTACGTTTCTCTTTCTTTCAATTTCGAGGACGAAATTTTCTTAAGTAGGGGATATTGTAACATCCCGGGATTTTGTCAAATTTAAATCAAATAAATTGTAATAAAATCACATAGTATTAAGGTAAACAACTAAAAACAACTTTTATTTTATCAAGGTAATCAAATAAATTCAAGAAAATGTGTAAACAACAAAGTAACAAAGTAAAATAATAAGAACAAGTTGCAAGAAGAATTTATAAGCCAGTAAACAAAGGAAAACGAACAGCACACATATAGTATGAAAGCAAAGCAACACTTATGTAAGAAAGAATAAAACAAAATAGAAAACAAAGCAACAAAGTAAGAAACAAACATCACCTAGGCTGAAAAGTAAAACAAGAGGACATACTTTCATTTAATGCATTTACTGTCTTGCATGTACACGATCCTATCAGCACACACACTAACATTTATTAGCAAGCATGGTTTAGTTTTTTTATATATTTAACCTGTACCTGTTTTTGCTTTAGTAGACTCAGCCTATCCTTTCACTTGCACACCATCTTTCCTATAGATATATCTACATACACATGTATAAACCTTTAGTTGTTTTCGTTCAAACCACTTAGCAAAGCCTGAAAGTAAACAATAAAGAAACATCACTTTATTTCAAAATTGAAAACAAATCACTGAAGAAACCAAAAGCAAGCTCAGTTATACAAGCAAAACAGAAAAGAAGAAAGGAGGAAGATCAAACTGTTCTTTTTCAAACAAGAAATTCTTCTGTTTCCAAATATTTCTAAGGTGAGTAAACATGATGTTATAAAGGATATAGAGTTTATTTAAAATAGTTTAAACTTCAATTATCACTGCTTTGTTCATATTCCAGTTTATAACATCCCAGTGATGCTCTGTACCATTTATACAGGGATTTCCATTGTTTTTTGTTAAGTGAAGTCTAATTGTTTTGATCACTGAAGCTTGGGTTTTCAAATAAATCAGGTCGTTTTAATCCTCGAACATGATCTTGTAAAGTTATTTGAACCTGCAGCATATTTATTTCCACTGGAAACATGTTTTACAGGTTCAAGTTGAAATTTGATAAAAATTAATTGTTGTGAAATGTTGATTCAATATTAAAATCTGAATCTACACTTAAAACTTTGATTTTTAAAACGTGAACGAAGATTTTTAGCTCAGTAACTAAAGAGCAGCTTGCATTTGAATCAAAAGGGAATGTTCACCAATTTCTCGTGATCGAAGAAATAGTAAATGCTTAAACTTGAATTGAAGTTAGGATAAACATCAGGGATGTCACGAAAATTGTCAAAAAAATTATCCATTGCGTGGATTGGGAGTTCGAGATCGAAGTAGGGTTTAAGCTCAAAACGTATAAGGTCTGAAAAACGTGGTCGCCGTTCCGTCTATGGGCCATCGGACTTCGAGACTCCGGTGGGGATAGGGGCGTTAGGTCGAGACGAAGCTCCAGTCGAAATTTTATGGCCTCTGATGGCCAGAGGAGGTGGCACGAGATCGATTTCCGGCAATGTATCAATGGGTTCTTTTGAACCAGGTGACTCGATTTCGCTCTCGAGTTTAATTCGAGAATCGGGGTGTTCGAATCAATTTGGGGAATGGTAGGCGACTTGCTGGAGGTCACGATTGCCACTGAAGCGGAGACGCGGTGGTGTACGCGTGCACGAGGATGTTTCGCGTATCAGTAAGAAAAGTTGGAGAAGACGAGAGAAGACTCGAAGTAGCTTGGGAGGAAATTGGTGGAAAACTCGAAGCTGAGTCGAGTAGTCTTGTCTACGTATCGGGTCATTTTAACTTAAGCAAATTTTTTTTTTTCGTAAAATGTATCACCTGGGTCAAATTAGAAGAAAACTCGAAGCAGGGGGGGCTTTTGGACCGGGCATGACTCGAGGGAGGCTCGGGTTGGTCATAAAAAAAATCAACATTCCCAGTTTTGAAATTTAAATACAAGTGCAACTAATTCCTAAAATAATTCATTTACTATAGAATGATGATTGTGGGTAAATGAAATAAAATAACGAGGAGTTAATCAAATATGCAAACTGATTTATTTAAAAATAAAATTTAATTATAATAACTAAATAATGATTAGGAAATTGTGATTTGAAATTACTTTGTAACTAATAATAATAAATTTATTCATAAAAGAAATTGAAATTTAAATCAACGGAAAAAGAAATCAAATAAATAAATTTAGACAATTAATCAAGAAATAATGAATTAGTAGAGCAAATTAAGATTTAAAATTATTTATAATTAAATGAAATTAAACATCAAAATGATTAGTAAAAATATTTATGTAGTTAATTCAGGTTAGATCAAACTACTTGAATCAACTATGACTGACCATTACCAAATATTCTGATTGTATTGATATTTCTGTTATGATACCGTGATTGTTTTGTATTGCACTGTGATCTGTGAATTTGTTCTGTATTGATGTAAAAAACCCTGTTTGTCCGTAAAACGACATTTAAACCTCGATGCGACAGGGAATCGGATTTCAGTTTGTTATCCGAAGCCCACATCGAATCTATGAATTGTTGTGAATAACATATCCACATGTTTTTGAAATTAACGCTCACTATTCGGGTTACCCGTTCCGATATAGTGATACGTCGTATATGGATGGCATTTGAAGACCGGTGTTGAAGACCGGATATTTTCGAAAATGAAAGGACAACCTGTCGAATGTCTCTGCACCGAGTTGCTCCGGTATAGAGATTTATATCACTCTTTTGTGATGGGAAGTTCGGACGTGATTAGAAAATTATCCGGATTGCAAGGACTTCTTTGGAAGTGCCTTCGATTCTGTTCGAACCCGGAACAGACTTGTATGGATACATGTCCGACATTACACTTTGAGATATAAAGCCGATTTCTTTCAAATACATTTCTGTTGGTGGCGGAGAATTTATTCTCTTAGCTTAACACCCTTCTCTGAGACGTACGAGCTCAGAGGTTATGTAGTTGAAATTTATCAGCGATATATCCCAATTTGGTAATGTGACATGCTGAGTGTTGCTGTGTGATGATCAGTGTTTGATCATTTGTGATATGATCATTTGTTTGATCATTTATCTTTGTGATCATAGGTTGATCATCTGTTGACCCAAAGCATGGCTTTGTGACAAAGCGTAGCTTTGTGGACGAGACTTCGTCGAGCCTCACACCCCGGAATGGTCAAAACAGGAAAGATGCGGCAAGGTTATAGGGAGTAGCGCCCCTTAGTGTATGTTCATTTCCTTCTGGATAGAAGTGGTATCATGGTATGGAGCCCAGATACTTTACTTATGTGGATATCGCAGATATACATTTATTATCTTTGTGATTTGTTGCTCGGGGCCCCGGTTAAAGGTTGGTTACAACCGGGAGATGGCATACTCGTGTCAGTAGTTACCTATTTTTGCAGAGGTAACCCGGCCTTGTGTTGGCAGAGATCCGGTTAGGTTCTCGGGACGTCCTTCCAGAGGCGTTTCCATGTGGCAATGGGAAGTTCCTTGGCCTGACCATTTGTTGGAAATCCAAAGAAACAATACGAGCCTTTACGATTTCAATTGTATAACCTGTCTCCTCAGGAGGCAGCTATAGCAGGCATAATATAATGGTACCTATGCTGGCTAAGATTTATATTCTACTTTCGAAATGTTTTTCCCACTATGCACTAATAATAATATCAAAAAGGATTTGATTTTGCGTAGTAAGCATCTTTGACTATCATAAGAAGAAATCTCCTCCAAGTCTGCGTTTGCATTGTGTGTGTGGCGGGAGGTCTTATGGTAGTTTCATTTTCCAAAAGCATTGCGAATTTACTTTAAATTCTTTTGTTGTCCGTTTTTAAAAGATAAACTGTTTTGTTTACTCATACCAGTCCCATGACTGACCCGGAGTTTATTGTTTTCTTTTCTAAACTCTGGGTGCCCATTATTTCCACACGGGCAGCCTAGTAGCAGGTTTTTCGTATTTTGGAGTTAGCTATATTTGGAGCTCTTATCTTGGAGATATTCTTAAGAGCTTTTTGGAGATCTCAGGTGTTTAGCTTTTGGGAGTCTGTTATCCCTTCTTTTATCTGAAGACCTTTGGATATATGATCACTATTGTATCATTATGATGTTGTATTTGGAGTTGTAGTATCTGTATTAAATACTCTGATGTAGTATGGATTTTATATCTATGTTGTATCTGTGATGATATTATGATATTGATTCTGTTCCGCTGTTTTATATTCATCTAATTGTTGTTATAAGCTCCATCCGAACTGAAATTTAACGTTTGAATTTTGGCAGTCGAATACAAGTTAAGTATTTGATGTCTATTTTCGAATGAAGAATTTTGGGTTGTGACAAATTGGTATCAGAGCTTTTGGTTGAGTAAGAACTTAAGCTACGGAGTATAACACATTAGATGGCTCATTAGAGATAGGGTGAAGTATACCCTAGAATGAGTATAACCAAGACTGTAACTCAAAAAAAATTTGTTAGTCTATTTCCTTTACTGCTGATATTCCTTAAGATATTCGTCCGTATATCTAAATCAATTTTCTTACTAATTTCAGATAAGTAAGAATGAGCGGACGCAGAGGAAGATCAAGGGGTCAAGTGAATGCCGCAGCACCAAATCAAGGTCCTCCAGCAGTAGTCGCAGCAATGGATATCCAGCAGCAACCGGATCTGGCTGATTTGAATAAGAAATTCGAAAGGCTTGGTGGCAAACCATTCACTGGCAAAGAGTCAATTATTGAGGCTCAAGCTTGGGTCAGATCATGTGAGAAAATTTTTAAAGGGCTTAAGCTGCAAGACGAGCAGAAGAGACTTATAGCTTCTTGGCAACTCCAAGAGGAAGCTTCAGCCTGGTGGGAAACAGTCATTGTTGATGAATCCGAGGAAGAGTTTTCTTGGGATCGTTTTAAGGAGGTGTTCAAAAAGCGTTATATGCCTTCGGCGGGAATTTCCAGAATGTATCAAGAATTTTTGGATTTAAAGCAAGGAAGCCTGACTTTTGAAGAATAATGCTCACCAATTCTCCATAATTAATGCTAGTTATCTTCTTTAATCATACAAATACCTTAATTGTACATCTCAACCGGGACCATGCACCAAGTAAAGAACGTTTCATCCTTAGCTTGTTTTGAGTACATGGTAACTCAATCATTTCTCATATCGCATCAATCTGTGGCAACCACCTTCCTCTTTATATTATATGATTTGACTAATCAGGATTGATTAAACCAATCAAATCTATTATTGTTAGTGTTGTACTTGAGTTGCTTTGGTTGGAACAAAGTGTGTTAGATTACGACCTATGTAGGGGTACAAATGTGTGGAAATAATGAATTGAGTGGTCTAGTTGGTTTGTGTTCCCACCAACTTGAAAATTAAGTATATAAGATGTTAATGATAGAACAAACTTATAACTATCTGAATATATATTCTATACCAAACTTTTATTTATCCTTGTAATAATATTTTTATATTTATTTGAGTTTTCTTTCACGAGTAGAAAAATAGAAAACATCTAGAGTTATTCATAATACATAGACTCTTTCAACTTATAAAATGCATGGCCAATAGATATTCTGATAAAATTTAACTTTAAGGCCCCCTTTCAGGTTATGAAAAAACAAATTCTTTACTAATGTAAGGATTGACAATTTTTAAATGAAATGGTGGTAATCTCTACATGTTCTTAGTGGATTAAAAACTATCCTTTAGATCTGTGGGTGCTACCTTTAGCAAATCAGAACAAATATCATTCATGTTGGATTTATAAAAATAAAAAATGTATGAAAAAACCGATTGAATATGTTATCTTTGAAGTTCTCTTTTCCACAAAACTCCTTAGAAAAATCTTTTTTAACAAATTATTCCTTTACTATTTTGGTACGTGCAGAGACATGATTTGAATGGTGCAGTGGGTCGATGTGCATAGTCATGACAATAGGTAGGATAGTAGTCGAAGGAGACAATAAAGCTGCAAACCAGGCTTGAGATTCTTAATGGTTTGAGCACTTATATTTTATCTTAAAGATTTTCAATGGTATGTACTATACGAGATATTATCACAAATATTATATGTGTGAACATGATGTAACATTGGTTATGTTTGATATGTAACATTTTTTTTATTATTAACTGTTTTTTGTTGTTGTTTGAATTCATTGGATTATTTTGGAAAGCTATTTTAATTTTGTATTTGGCATGTTATTAAATGATATGCACTAAAAACAAGAAATGTGTAAAACAGCATAAGTAAATGCTATAAATAACTAATATAGCATATACAATGAAAACAATAAATGATATAGCGTTTAGTAAATGCTATGGATTGGTTAGCACGGCATTTTATTTTTTAACATTAGATTTTAATAGTGTTTCATAAACGCATTAATGGTATACTTTTGATAGCATTTATTCAACTTTTAGGCATGTTCTTACGTTAGTTCTCTAAAACGCTATGGAAAGAACTTCTAGCGTTTATTTTCTGTCATAGCGTTTATTAAACGCTATGAAAAGGTGTATTTTTATAGCGTTTGGTTTACTGCTTTTCTATTATAGCATGTCATTATATAACATTCTTTAAAACACTATAGTAAGCTATTATAGCATTATTTAAATGCTGTAAAAAATCTAGTTCGTTGTAGTGAGTATATCACCGTCGGAGAGTGACAAAGTAGATAATTGAAACATAATAGCATACCTGTTCATAAAGGGACTGACCCAACTGGTTTTGAGAAACTGGTTGGAGAAGTTGGAATAAGATTCCATAATTGACCTCAAGTGCAAGTGGGAGATGATAGAGTTAGCGGTATGCCTAGGGGCAATTATATAATTTGTTACATATATCTAACTCGTTGAACAATCTTGTTCACTATAAAGGTGTTTCTTTCTATTATATACTTGATATAATATGTTTATATTAATTAATTAATTTAATTAAAAGTAAATTTAATAGAAAATCCATAAATGGTATATTTTGTGACAGTAGTTATAAAGTGTTGTAACCGTGACTAATTTATCACAATAAAACAAATATACCATTTTAAATGTTCCTAGTCAAGATGCATCGAGACTGGATATCGGTGTATCCATTGAGACTAGAGTATGTAATGCTCTCCAAATGTTGGACAGTGTATTCCTCATAACTGCTGTGGGCACCTAGGAGTTACGTACTGATAGTTATTGGATAATTATGGAACGACTCACTTGATAGTTTTCTGTTGGTTAATATAACTAAGGTCAAACAGAAAATATCGATGTAACTGATTTACACGGTTCTCTCGACTTGAGAATACTGTGGATCTTCAGTATGAAAGCTTCGCTTTGATTATAGTCAAATCATGGCATGGCATTCCATCGAGTGATTATAGTTAGGTCGAGTTGAAGTATTGGAAGTGAAGCACTATTCACGAGAGGATTCATCTCCTCAATTATATGGGGTTAGTATCGTTGTAACGACCCTGATTTTTTGATATTGGAAATTAGGATATTTAATTGATTTTAAATATCTGGAAGTTGGTTCGATTTGAAATTCAAATATTAGAATGAAATTGGCTATTAAATTATTGAATTTAATTATTGAAACTGGGTAAAAAATTTGTATCTTCAGTTTTAAACTGATTAAAAATGATTTCAAGGCTTTGAAAATTCATATTGATTATACTGAAGATAATAAAAGCTTCAGAATTGAATTTGGAGATGCTTTGTTCAGTTTTGAAATTTTGTTGTTTAAATTGAATTTAAAAATAGCGTTCCGGGGCACAGTGTCGGAATTTGACGAAACCAGTTTCATTGGATCCATAATAGTGTATTATTATCAGATTTCAATTTTCGTAATGTTTGGAGTGATCGTTTGGCCGTACGATAAGCAAACGCGCTGAAATTAAATCGAAAATTTAATATTATAACTGGTTCAAAAAGCTATCTTCTCCATACGATCAAATTTGGACCCGAAACCTTTTCCATTGTGTTTGGAATATGGGTAAAACCTTATAAACGCCTGTCGGCATGTCTGATTCGGAGTTCGAGATTTCGCATATTGCGAAATGGGATATTTTGAATAAAAAAATATATAATATAATAAACGGTCAAAGTCTATAACGTCTCCATCAGCCACCCTACCTTCTGAACGCGCAGAGGTATTTTCTCCTTCGTTTTAAATCACTTAGCCGAGCAAATCAAAGAAAAACAAAACTCTATCGTTCAAATAATAACGGCAGAGCAAAATTCTTCGAATTTAAAACGCGTGACTTTCCTTTCTTCCTTTCCTCTTAGATATAAAAAAATGGCCGAGCCTCTCCAGTGAAAAAAACGAAACCGAATCCAGTTTCCCCTCTTCCTAAAATCGGAACGAATTCGTTTGAAAGTAAATTCGCGAGCTCGCGACTTAGCGTGCGCGCGTGGATGGCTTGACGAGGCGATTCAAGTGGGAGCAATAGGGAATCGCGATGGAGGCGGCAACTCGAGTTGGGGATACTCGATCAGATGGCGGCGAGTTCGAGGCAAAAATCGAAGTGCGATGGGAATCAGATTTTTGCGATTTTGGGTCGCGCGCGTGAGGGGATCGATGATGGTTTTGGGTTGCTGTTCGACTTCGGGTGGAATCCCATGGAACGGCGACGAGGGCAGATGTCGACCACGGTGGGTGGTGGCGGGTCAGAGAAATCGTCTGTGAGGCATTCGGTATTTTTTATTTTTAATTGAATTGAATATATGTATACGTGCAGAGGAAGAATTTTGAAAACCAGATTTTATTTTTACAGATATAAATAATTATCAGAAAAGAAACAAAAAAAGGAATTTTTAAATGTTGAAGGGCATTTATATAAATTAAAATTTTGGTTAATCAGACTTATCAAATAGGAAAAATTAATTTGTTCGACTAATTCGAATATTGATAAAACCTTACGATGTTTGTTACAAGGTCTAGAAAAATCAAGAAAACAAACTGGATCGAAAATGGATTGCATGCATTGTGAAAGGTGAAATCTTCTCACTCAAAATTGGAAAATTGAATTGGAAGTGCCTTCGGTTCCGTTCGATCCCGGAACGGACTTGTATGGATGTGTGTCTGACGTTACACTTTGAGATGTAAAGCTGGTTTCTATCAAATACATTTCTGTTGGTGGCAGAGAATTTATTCTCTTAGCTTAACACCCTTCTCTGAGACGTACGAGCTCAGAGGTTATGTAGTTGATGGTTACTAGTGATACATTCCCAATTTGGTAATGTGGCATACGAAGTGCTGTTGATCATTTGTTGATCAAAGCGTGGCTTTGTGAAAAAACATGGCTTTGTGAAAAAGCGTAGCTTTGTGGACGAGACTTCGTCGAGCCTCACAACCCGGTAATGGTCGAAACAGGAATGTTGCGGCAAGGTTTCTAGGGGTCGCACCCCTAGGGTATGTCATTTCCTTCTGGATAAAAGGTGATATCATGGTATGGAGCCCAGATATTTACCTATGTTGATGCTGCAAATTTATTATACTTTGTGGTTGTTGCTTTGTGGTTGAGGATCCTCGGATAAAGGTCGGTAACGACCGGGGGATGGCATAGCTCGTGTGTTAGCTACCTAGTTACAGCTGTACAGCGTGAGCCAGCGTCGGCCTTGTGTTTGCAGAGAGCAGGTTGACTCTCGGGCGTCTTTCCAGAGGCGTTTCCATTTCGGTTTAAGGAAGTTCCTTTGCCTGACCATTTGTTAGAAATCCAAAGAAACAATACGAACTCTGTACGGTTTTAGTTGTATTACCTGCTATGGAATATGGCGGTAACCTGCTATTGAACATAGTAGCTATAGTAGGCATACAATAATGGTTGTATGTTGGCTAAGATTGATATTATACTTTCGAAATGTTTTCCACACTAGACATTAATAATTATATCAACTAATTTTGCGTAGTAAGCATGTTTGACTATCATAAGGAGAAATCTCCTCCAATTCTGCGTTTGCATTGTGTGTGTGGCGGGAGGCCTTATGGTAGTTTCATTTTCCAAAAGCGTTGCGAATCTGTTTTGTTTTCTTTGTGAAAATAACTGTTTTATGATCTCACACAAGTCACCATGACTGACTCGGAGTTTATTGTTCCCTTTCTAAACTCTGGGTGCCCATAATTTTCCACACGGGAAGCCTAGAGTTATGTTATCAGGATATTCTGGAGCTTTGGAGATGAGCTGGATGGCGAGGCGTACTACCGTACTTGTTTATTTATTCCGCTGTATATTCTATATGAGGACAAGTTTATATAACTGTCCAATGTTGTATTGAGTTGTATATTGACTCTGATGATGTATGTATAAACTAATATAGTTCTTTGTTTGAAAGACTAGTGATTATCTATTGTATATTGTTCCACTGCGAATGTGAGATTCTGTTGTTGTTTTCTGTTTCTGTTCTTTCTTTTCTTCTGTCTTCTTCTACCTCTTCTTTTTAACCCTAATGATTCGGTTTTCCGGCATTCGATTGTGCGGCATTGGATACAGTGGACGTATTAATGTCGACTTTCGAGCGTCGAAAAGTCGTATCGTTACAATCATGGTCTACTCAAGTCAACTCAAAGTCAAAGTCTCTGACCAGAGCATGGTTAATAATATTTGTTATTATTAAACCAAGGACTTTGTGTTTGGACTATAAAGTTGAATGTGGATGATATTGGAATTTTGACCATTACCAAATTTCATAACTCCAAAGTGGTATAGTTTTGACGAAGAGAATTGGTGTAAATAATTGTCACTATTGGGTACCGCTTATAATAAGTAAAATTGGATTTTACCAAAATACGTGTAAGCGATGAATTCAGCCAAAATGTCACACTACCTGCTAAGTGACTTATGAATGTTAATATTTGAATTGTTCATGTTTGGTTCGGTGCTTGCTTGGAGTCGGGCATGATAAATTTAAGGGTTTACTTGGAGTCGGGCCTTGAAAATCTGGAATCTGCTTGTAGTCGACTGGATTACTGAACCAAAACTTTGGTTCGGCGCTTGCGTGGAGTCGGGGCTTGAAAATCTCGAGTCTGCTTGGAGTCGACCCGATGACCGATCCAAAACTTTGGTTTGGCGCTTTCTTGGAGTCGGGCCTTGAAAATCTGGAATCTGCTTGGAGTCGGTTGGATTATCGAACAAATACTTTGGTTCGGCGCTTGATTGGAGTCTGGCCTAGAAAATTTGGAGTCTTCTTGGAGTCGGTTGGATTAGCGAACCAAAACTTTGGTTCGGTGCTTGCTTGGAGTCAGGGCTTGAATATCTCGAGTCTGCTTGTAGTCAGCCCGTTGACCGAACCAAAACTTTGGTTCGGTGGTTGCTTGGAGTCGGGCATGAGAAATTTAAGGGTTTACTTGGAGTCGGTTTGGAGTAATGCTGCTTGGAGTCGAGTGAAGGTTTGCTTGAAGCTCAACCCGGGTATAACTAATCTAAAAAAAGTTGGAGATTTTCGTCACGGCACGACGATACTTCGGGGATTTCTTCATGACACGTTTCGGGGTTCTTGGAGGTGTATGGCGGTCATCACAAGTGGAATAACTTGACAATCATGTAAGGAAGGTTGAACCAAATTCCAAATACTACATACTCAACTACATCTCCTCATATCTTCATTCTATAAATACCAAGAACATGACATCATAAAAAAGGAGGATGCTGAAGAGCGAAGCTTTCAGCAACAATGGCAGACAACTTCGAGAGGGAAAAATCTTAGTTCTAATAACATGTTTACTCGTATAAAAAGCTTGTACTTATAATCAGAAATGAAAGGGATAATAAAAGAGGAACAGTGGACATAGGCACATTCAGGCCGAACCACTATAAATTCCGTGTCTTTTTACATTTAAGTCCTTTACATATTCTTTATTGCAAATTACTGACTTTCTACCTTAAACATCAGCAATTAATTTTGATCAAACAATAGCTATGTACTACAAACAATATTTAGAGCTCTACAACAACGATTTGAGTGTTTGCCCATTTTTTATGCAAACAGTTCAATATTAATCGCTGACTGAATTTACACCTTTGAGTCGCACAACCTTAATGATGAATTCTCCATAAAACCACATGATTTAATTAATTTATAAAAAGTTGTAAATTAATTAAATTAATTAGTATTTTATAAATATTAATTATTATTTATTTTATTTGATGTTTGGGAGTTATTTGTAATTATTTGAATGAATTTATAAAAGTTATATTTGCGCACATTGATATATGATATCATTGTAATTAAATAAAAGATAATTATATGCATTAATTAATGGAATCTTATGTCATTTTAGGCACATAATTTTCAGCCATACCATGTAAAGAAACAGGAGTGAAAAGAGAACTTTAATCAATAGAATTAATTAGAGAAGTTTTAATTAAAGAATGGGAAAGGTTTCCTTCTTTCAAATAAAACATATTCTCTAATTCATTCTTACGTACAATTGAGTTTCTCATTTTTCATTCTTCTTTCTATAACTTTTCTGGTTCTCTCCTTCTCTAATGGCTGAAAATATGAGATTTTTCATTGCTTCAATTATTCCTAAAATCAAATACAAATAAAATTAGTTGTGAAAAGTGGTTTATTCCTCTTGATCCTTGCAATATCTGGAGGCTGATTTCTGAATCTAGGAGATTTGATTCACCATTCAAGGTGCAAATCATTAGCTTCATTTTTGGTACTTCTAGTTTCATTTATTTGTATACTCATCATATTGAAATGGTCCAGATTTATTCATATTATATATCTTCTATCTCATCATGTTAAAAAGGTTTAGATTTATTCATATTATATCTCTTCTATCTTGTGTATTAATCTTGTAATATAACTTAGATCCCCTTTTGTTCATATCATTTAATTATATGATCATTTTGTAGATTTAATTTGAATCTCTCTTATTTACATATCCATTGACTATATGTTTATTATGGTTGACTTTAAATCCTTTATCTGGTTTATTGTGTATCCCTTTTCTACAGTCAGATCTGATTTGTCATACAACAAATTTGTATATGCCCAAGTTGTCCGATATTTTTTTCTATCATTGTTTTGGAATTGTAAGAAAATGGAATGTGAAAATATTTTATTATATTGTTAATGTTGTATATAAAATTTTGTAACATCTGTATACATAAACATTAATAAACTATAATTGTTGGTGGTTTAATATAGTAAAATTAATTTACTATGTTGCATAGTTAATTTCCAAAATGATTTAATTTTACTTGTTTTAGTCGTAAAAGTTAATTTTTCCTTTTGTTTCAGAATTCATAAGTGGTCATTTATGTAAAGATATGGACTTTTATTTCATACATAAGATTAAAAGATTGAATCATTTTGTTAGCTTTAAATTTAAACATATATGTTACTTAAATTGCAATCTTCATACATATGTATAAATATATGTGTTATTTTAAAACGAATACATCACTTGCAATTATTTATACATATAGATATACATGTGTTTATGTTCTTTTAATCTAAATCAAAACAGACCTTTTTGTGAAACTGTAGAATCTAATTTCGAGCTCTTCCTTAATTGAAACCTTTGTTATGGTTGTTAATTCTTGTTTTGACAAACTCATATATATAGGAAAACTTATTTTGACATGTGTATATGTAAACTTATCAATTATTATACATGTATATTTTATTACTTAAAAACAACTTAGACAACAAAGGCATATGCAAATTCTATTGTAAATGCCATTTAATATGTCATTCAATGTAATTAAAAAGAGAGAGAAACGTAAGGGTTTCTCTCTCCACATTTATAGCCTTATCTTTCCTCAATTTATTATACATGTCAAGAGACAGAAAATCAAAGGTTTTCCTTCTCTAAAATTTCTCATGCTTAGTTATACAAATATACACTTCTTATATGTTACACTTATATTTCACAACATGAATGTATTTGATACATTCATTCCATTACACATAAATATGTACATAAGAGTATATTTGATATACTCTAATTTATATACATATTAAATTAAGTAAAACTTTATTTATAAATTAAATAAAATATTGATTTTATTTAACAGAAACTTAGAAAAATTCTAAATGAATTTAGACTTCATAGGCCCATTAATGATCCAAAATGGTAAATTTTTTTGGAATTCACCCATTTCTTCCATTGTGGGTTGGCCCGGTTCCTTTCACTCCTAACCCTGAATCTAAAGCATCTGTATGTACGGTCATATCATCATTCCATTCGTATCCCTCATATGTGCGCATTTGTCAACTGAAGCTCGACTCTTGAAATGATCCCTCACACTCCTTTGTTGGAACAACCCTGCTCGAGATTACTTGAAATTAAAACTAAAATATGATTTAAAAATTTTCTTAATTTATTTAAGATGAATTTGAGAAATTTACTAATTATAATTTCCAAATTAAAATGAGTTTCTAGATGAAAATAAGTAAATTTGTGAAAATTTGTTAAATATTAAAATTGTATAATTTTCTTATATTTGATAATATAAGAATAATCTTGGAAAAGATAAGAGTTTAATAAAATATATGGAAATAATTTCTTAGATTAAATGTGAATTTTACCAAGGTTTATCCACTTATTTATTTCAAATAGAGATTTATGATAAATATTTTCCATTTCAAATTAATACAACAAACGTGAATTTTATTAAATGTTAATATTGAGATTTATTGTTCAAAATGAGATTTTACGATTAATAGTTTTTTTTATTAAAAACAATGAGATTTTAGATTGGATCTTTATTCATATTTCTTCCTTGTTGGATGACTGGTATTTCAATCAATTTGGGATAATGGCTCTTTGTATACGGGACCCTACCCAACCATTGAGTGTAGTAGCCCTGTTTCTTACCGAGCTTTCTTACCTGTCTAGTTCTCTGTCATTCGTGGTGTCCTTCATGTGTTTCAGATTTGAAAAAGCTTTAGAAATTGTGATTATATTCTTTAGTGTAGAATCCTTATTGTACTTGAGATCTCACAAAATCTAACTTATAAATAGAGCTCTATTCGTTTCGTTGCCTCGGAGGTTGAATGCTTTTTAGATATAGCCGTTCTGCTTATCTAAGTCCAATGGCCCGATGATCCAAAGAACTATTCTTATAGAACTAGAGAGTTCATCAAGCGAACGCATCCTGTGTATTTTCTTGAATTCATTTGTGGTGAGTCTCTTGTTGGTGTTTTTTTAAGAGCGGGAGTCTGTAACAACCCTGGTCAAGATTAACTAGAACCAAAACTAAAATAGATCTAATATTTTCTTAATTAATTTAAGATGAATTTGGGAAATTTATTAATTATAATTTCCAACTTAAAATGACTTTCTATATGGAAATAAATAAATTTCGTAAGATTTATTAAATATCAAAATTGTATAATTTTACTTCTTATATTTGATAATATAAGCATAATTCTGGGAAAGAAAAGAGTATAATAAAATATATGGAAATAATTTTGTAAATTAAAATGTGAATTTTTCCAAGGTTTATTCACTTATTTATTTTAAATGAAGATTTATGATAAATATTTTCACTTTCAAATTATTACGAAAAATGTGTAAATTTTACTAAATGTTAATATTGAGATTTATTATTTAAAATGAGATTTTATAATCAATATTTTATTTTATTAAAAACAATGAGAATAACTCTTAATTTCAAAAGTTATATTTAATTTTGAAAAATATCTCAATATTAGAAAAGGGGAACTGTGGCATGTTGGTGTTTTTTTACAATTGAGAAATCAAATTTATAAATCAAAAAACCTTATTTTAAAGTGATAACGAGGGTTTAATAGCCTTAATTCTTATTATTGGATCCACCTAAACCCTATTTGGCACATTAGACAACATTTGAGATGAGAAAACAAAATATACGTACACTTTCATTTTATCCTTCTCAAACCAGTAAACGAACTTCGTATTCTCTAAAACCTAGCTTCAATTTCTTCTCAAATTCAAGAATAACCAAAGGGCTTTTGACTAATTCATGTACAAATCAATCTCTAATAATCATCCTCTCAATCTTGGGTGTTTAATTAATGTTTGTTTTAACTTTTAGCTTAGGGTTAATCCTTTTTTCTTCATATTTTCCGAGTTTAACACAGGATTGATTGTTGAGGATCACTAGCCTAGGAGAATCCAAGATCTTTCTATCAATTCAAACTGGTATTGGTGAATTAGTCTCATACTTATAGCCTATAGATGAATGCTTGTCGCTGTTATTGTTTTGGATGATTTTGATTTTGAATTGATTCCAATCTCTTGCATTGTTTACACCTATTGCTAAACTATATTCAGTTTGTTGAAACTCACTTCATATGATCATGAATTGCATTCTATTGTTGATATTATATGCTTGCATGTTAGCTAAATCAGTGTTCTAGAAGTCAAGGAAGCCATCAATGAAGAAACGAGCAAAAACGGACGAACGGAGAGCCACCGGCATTGCTTGGGATTCAGCCCGGGCGCTGTAGCTGGTCGATCGGTCCCAATAGACCGGTGCACTGGTTGTGACCTGGACTGAGCCCTAGATTATGCCATGCGGCCTCCCGTTCGTGCTCATCTGCCCGTTCGTCCGTTTTGCTCCTTTACGATTTGATTGATTTTGATGCTCCAATTCATGTTGAATTTAATGCAAATTTTGGAGTTTTGATTATAAAATTGTGAATTCATATTGGGTTTATTATGCCATAGAAATACTCTATGGATCCATGATATTGCACATAAGTTTTATCGCACAATTTCAACTAGATTTTTCAAAGGAACGGTTTCTAATCCAAACCGTTGTCCCAAATCTTTTCAAGTATGAATATATTTTCTATGAAGGATATTTGAAGTATATTTATATATATACATAATATATTTAGTTATAATATCAATGGTTTTAAAGTTGATTTGGAACAATGGTTTAAAATTGTACTTATATATATAACCAAAGGCTTTCCAATACATACATACATACATACATACATACATACATATATATATATATATATTCTAGCTTATAAAGCTATACTTTATAAGAATGTTTTTAAAGTAAAATATTTCTATGAAATTACATGTTATCAATTGAATGAGAAGGTGATTTAAACGGTTTAATAAAATGAGTGGTATGAAACGCTCACGTTTATTTTACCGATTAATTCACGGACTTGTTCGATTGAGCCATTTATACACACGAGTGGAGTTTACTAGGTTATAGTAAACATTTAGATAAACCTGCATGGTATGGGACATACGGTTGTTACTTATACAGTTTCTATTTGGTAGTATATGACACTTATATCGACAAGTTTATGACTCACCCTTGGAGTTCTATAGGTCTTGCTCCTATCTTGGAGTTTTTATACATCTTGTACCTATCATGAAGTTTTATAGGACTTGTTCCTATCTTGGAGTTTATTGGTCTAGAAACTATCTTAAAGTACTATAGGCTCACCTCTATCTTGAAGTTACTATAGGAATCATACCTATCTTGGAGTTGCATGCATGTAGGTGAATTTACTCACCAATCTTGGAATTTTGGCGCCTTTTCCCCATTTTATGTGATTTCTGGATATTTTTTTTATGATTTATAGATTATATTTTTTTTATCACCAAATAGTTTAGGGGGTTTTGCTTTTAGATGCTATCTTGAGTTTTGATATTTGATGATTTCACTCTTCGAGTTATTGAAATATTCTTGATGGTTGCCAATACTTGGCGTTATATTTATATTTGAGATCTATCTTCTTACATCTATTATTTCTCTTGCTTAACTCATTCATTATAGTCAAAACTGACCTATTTATTATTTTATAATACTCAGGGAAATCCGAGTTATTTCAGGTGCTCCAGTTTGATAGTTCTAGAGATGATTTCGCTCCAGTTACCTAGTTATAATTCATCTTACCTTTATCTTATATATGTGTACATATTCATGTAGTGTTGTATCTTATGTCGAGATCAGACTCATTTTGTTTACATATTTGTATCTATGGGATGTAGTACTTGTATATTCTATGGTTCGTAATAACCATAATTTTGTAGTCGACTTTATGTATCTATTTGATTTAATCAGCATGTATCTATTTGTATTTCGTTGTGTATATTCCGTGATATGTGATTCTATGATTTGTATTTATCATATGTTGTTCTGGATTATTATTTTAGCCACTGTAGTTTTTTTTAAAGCCTAGATCGCATACCATTAATTCCACTTGTGATAGAGAAAAAATATATATAGAATATTAATCGACGTATCGATGCTCGCTAAAAGTAAAATTCATGGATGGTCGCTCCTAACTAACCCTATTTTGTGCACTAGCAGATGATATTACTCTGTAATATCCTTTATTAGTGTGGGTCTTGGGGTGGGGCATCACAACTTAGTATCAGAGCTGAGTTCATAACAAAATATGATATTATAGACACAAATCTTGGCCTAGATCAGTCTTAAAGACCATCCATTAGGGGTTCATGGGTAGATAGTAGGAATCATTCACTTTAGAATAAGAAAGTGTCTTTTGGGATGCTAGGAATGTTTTCCTTCGTTTCCACTCTTTGATGTTCTTATTATCGAACCATGTGATTCTATGTAATCTTTGATCCAATCGTATCCATTCTGGAAGTGTAGTTGGCTGGCGACTGAGTCGCTTGTTATAGTATTTGGCAATCCAGTGAGCCTAGTTGAGATGTAGTACTTTGTCCGCCTATCAAATCATGAAGTTTGTTGTCAATATTCGTGTGATCAGAGTGGCGCAACGGAAGCAGACAGATGGTTCTGCTGGGCATATCACCCAGTAAATTCGTGACTGTAGGATTGGTTTATTGGATGTTTATTTGCATAGGATTCTTTTCACAATTCAAATTCAATGATGAGTTATCCCTTGATAGGTAGAATTCAATTTGAAAATTAATAATTGAATCTTGCGGTATCTTCATATTGGAAGTCACCGTAAGAGATGTTGAATTTATTGGATTTAGAATAATCAAAGATCAAATCTTGTAGTTATAAAAACAAATCAATTGGAATAGAGATAAGTTTTGGTATGTGATTACCAATTAACCAAAAATAAATGATTTATTATTTACTCTAAACCAAGCGTTTGATTAAAAACTGTTTTGATGAAATCATCGCTTAATTAGGAGATACCATCCTATGAGATTTCTATAAGATGTTTAATGGTGATCATTATAAGCTTGTTAATATATGTATAACTAGAGTATATATAAAAATAAAAGTATTCTCCATTTTAAAAGAGGATTCGTGAGATATATATTTATGAATGTTAAATTTCCCATATGGTGCTTTAAGGATTCTGGTCATGGATGTCTGGCCAACGTACTCGATAGGAATTCCTAAACATTCAAATGAGACAATTGGACTTGCACTTTTATTAAAGCAAGTGTTTTGGAAAAACATATTTTTGGAAATATGTTAACTCAAGAAGAATAAAAATATTTTTTTAAACTAATGTCGTTTAAAATAAAATGGTATTTGGAAATACATATGAAGGTATGTATATAATTATATATTAAGGTTCTGGAAATATAAAGGTATTTATATACTATAGAAAGAATAGAAATATCAATAAGGATAAAGTATATGATTAATAATTTAATATTGGGCTTAGATGCTTAATCCTAGAGATCGCCGAGCACAATGGCAAGGCAATATTGATTTATAATCAACACCGCAGCCAATGGTCAAGGTGATTTGTTATGAATAAATTGTAACATTATGTGTTGTGTATGATATTTGGGAATTGTTTTAAGTTTTGCTCTGAAAATAAATTTAATATAATGCTTTAGATAGACTATGAAAGATCATTATAATTTAAGTAAATAAACATAAGTGTAAATCCTTGAATAGTGAAATCAACAAAAGCTAAATAGAAGAATGGTTCTTTTACTTAAATCAATTGTAAGCAAATTCTGAATGTTAAAAAGAGGCAAATTTTTATGTTTTGAAATAAGCTTAGGTTAAATGATATGTGAGTTTGAGATTCCATCTCTAATTGTATTGGAAATAACAATTTGTGGAAAAGGTTTTATGAATTAATTCATCTTTTGGATACTAATTTTGGTATTAAAAGAAGTTTTGTTAATGCTTTGTGGAACATATGTTATATACACTGACTCACTATTTAAACTTGTTATTAGGAAGATAACTATTTAAACTTAAACAATTAAGAGTTTTAAAGTATCTTGAAAATTTTAATGATGACTTTGTGAAATAATTTATCTTTTAGATATTAATTAAAATATTAAGAGAAAATTTGATACACTCTGAAGAAAAGGTTTAAATGGAATCTACTAGATATATATATATTCTGTGTGTGTATATATATATATATCTCTGTGTGTGTGTGTGTATTGATTCAACATTAAATTAGGTATTGTCTAAGGTTTTTAACTTGCACTAAAAAAGGATTTATTTTCCAAATGAAAATAATCAGGGATTGAAAAATATTTTTAGGAAATTTCAAAAGATGAGAAATTGTAAATAGAAAAGCCAATGATAAGAACCAAGACTAGATTTGACACCCTTAATTTTTAATAACATTATTCAGGAGATTTAATTAGATAAATTAAATAGAATAATGTAAATTTTAAGTGATAAGGGGATTGAGATTTGAAAAAATACTTGGAGGCCGTGCTTAATTGATTAATTAAATGGGCTTAAGAATGGGTTATAAGTTAATTAATCTACACAAGGGTATACTGGGAAATAGCAGCACATAACCCCTTACCCTTATATATTCTCGTTCCTCATAGATTCACTTCCCATTCATGTCATTTGGCAAACAAAATATAAAGTAAGAAATAAGGAGCTGGCCATTGTTAAGAAAAGATAAATCAAAGTAAAGCTAAGGATTAAAGCTAGGGGAAATTAATCTCAATCCAATCACCTCATCATAATCAAGGTGAGTAATAATTTATACCCTCTCTATTATGATTTATGAACTTATGTTTTCGGATTTAAGATTAAATTCATTTCTATGATGTTTGGATGATGATATGCTTGAATTATAATTTGTTTGATTTAAACAAGAATTGTTTAAATAGGGATTTATGTGGTTCTAGGGAAAAACCGATTGAAATTGATTTTTGAATGCCATGGAAAAAAATTATGTTATGTAAAATATGATTTTGGAGTTGGGTTTTAATTTTGATAATTTTCCAAGCTATAGAAAGATTATTATGAATTTTCAAAGGAAAATATGATAAAATTGGGTGATTAATGCCAATTAAAGCAAATTCTATCTAACTAACCCGCCCACGTGTAAACATGTGATTAGTTGCCTCAACTTTTCAAATTCTTTACCAAAATAACTGCTACTTAATGTCATATCTAAACCAAGGTTAATTTCGCAAATAAGCCCTTCCATTAGTAAAACAATTAAATCATTTAGGTCCTCCTTTCAAAATAATTTAATTCTCATAGTAATTCACTTAGGAAAAATCCCCAAAAATTACAGAAATTCACTTTAATCATGGTGTCTAACATACAAAAATTCCAGACCCAATTTCTTCCTGAAATAATCGAAATTAACAGGTTCTGCCTCTATTAGAAGTACCTTTCGACTCATAGTATAACAACCCTGGTTTTGGTGATTACCTGTTAATTTAATATTGTGAATTAAAAATAAATTGGAGATTTAAATTGCTTATTTGGAATAAACAATGGATTTTGGAAATAAAATGTGAAAATAAAGTTTTGAAAACTTTATCTTGGGTATTTGTGAGAATAATGAGTGAATTATGATTTTATTTAGTGAAAATGCAATAATTCTTGTAATTATTGCCAAATGCTTCTTTTAATAATTTTTAAAGGAAGTATTTGATTTTTACAATGTGTTTATTTAAAATAAAAAGGTGAAATTTGATTTAAAAATAAGTTTTGATCATAAAAATGATGAATAATGGTTTGTTATATTTTATTGCACAAGAAAATAATTTATATATAATTTTTGGAGTTAAAAATAGAGTTTTATATGAATTATTGTGTAAATTATGTATTTAAGTAAATTAAGAGTTTTTAATAATGAAAAATATTTTTATAACTAAATTATCTTTTTATTTGTTGTTAAAAATGTTTGTTAAACATAAAAATATGTTTGTACAATTTATAGAGATGAAATCATGTAAATACACATATGTTGTGTTATGTAAATATAAGAGTTTTAGGGTAAATTTAGTGTTAATTAGATTTTTAGGCTAATTAATTCTTTTGGGTCAAGCCCATTTGTTCACTAACCATAAAGTAATGAGAAAGCTTCTTCTTTCTCAAAACACCTATACATACATTTTTACTAGAAAACAAAAAGAAGAAGAAAAACTATTCCTCTTTCAAACCCTAGGCTTCAAATCTTCAATTAATCCAAGTGTTTGCTGAAATTTATCAAAATATAGTCAATTATTTCAGGTAATCTAAGCCGAAACCAAACTTCTCTTCATCCTTTTTCTGATTTGGTGAATTTGTTGTCTATAATTGAAGTTTAGTTCTTGCATGTTTGTATAAACTCTTTTTTAGGTTGTTGAAGTTTCCTCAAGGCCAAAGCTTGCATCTTCTCTTCAATTCGCTCTTGTTGATCTACTATTTTGTAAGGTGAGTATCAACACTCACAGATGCTAGCTGAAGCCAAGCTTCAAATTGCTATAAACTATGAAAAGTTTTCTTTTGTATCTTGTTTTATGCTCAATTCAATTTGTGCTAAAACTGTTCCGACCTCCACTTTGCATGTTAATTTCTTGCAATTCCGGCTACGAAATGCTACCGTATTTTCATCAGATAGTAGTCCATGTGTTGCAGTATAAGTATGCAAAATTTCATAGCAAAACTCTTTTGTTTGATACCTGAAAACTTTGCTGCAAAATCAATGCACAGCCTGGAAATCACCTGTACACATTTTGTTGTGTTGCTGCAAACATGGCCTAAGTCCATGTTTGAGACAGTGTAACCTTTTCATTTCCAGTCGGAATTTATTGATTTTTTTTTGAAAGCTGAAGTTTTCTATTATATGCACACCAATTTTCAGCTCAATCTGAGGTAATTGGTCCTCTGTTTCATGCTTAGAAGTTGAACCCGAGATGGTTTTCAGGCCTGTACATTTTTGGTTTTTTGAACTGTTGCAAATATGGCCTGAGTACATGTTTGAGACAGTGTAACTTTTTCATTACCAATCGAAATTCATTGATTCTTTTTTTTGAAATAAGAAGTTTTTTACTATATGCATACCAATTTTCAGCTCAATCCGAGGTAATTTGGTCCTCTGTTTCATGCCTGGAAGTTGAACCCGAGATGGTTTTCAGGCCTGTACATTTTTTTGGTTTTCTAGATTGTTGCAAACATGGCCTGAGTCCATGTTCCATGTTTGAGATAGTGTAACTTTTTCATTTCCAATCAGAATTCATCGATTCTTTTTTTGTTTGAAACATGAAGTTTTCTACTATAAGCATACCAATTTTCAGCTCAATTTGAGGTTGTTTGGTCCTCTGTTTTAGGCCTGTAAGTTGGACCCAAGATGGTTTTCAGGCCTGGGCATATTTTTGTTTTTGTACTGTTGCAAATATGGCCTGAGTCCATATTTGAGACAACATAACTTTTTCATTTCCAATCGAAATTCAACGATTCTTTTTTTGTTTGAAAGCCAAAGTTTCCTACTTTGTGCACACCAGTATTTAGTTCAATCAAAGGTCATTTTGCCACCTGTTTTATGTCCGAAAGTTGAACCTAGAGAATATTTCAGACCGGGGTATTGTGTTGCCGATGCATTTTTATGTTCTTTTTCCGTCCGACTTTTGAATTTTACTTCATGTTTTTGTAATATTTCTATAATGTTTTGAGGTCATGATGTCTATCGTTAGACTAAGCAAATTTTAGAGATTTTGAAATTCAAATTTTGGATTAAATTTGAATTAAATTTGAATTGAATTCGAATATCGATTTGAGTGATTTCTTTGGTTATTTTTCGTTTTTCGAGCACGGATTTTTTCAAACCTTTTTAAAATTATTTTTAAAAATAAATGGGCATTTTAAATTATTATTATATGATATTTTTAAAGTATTTTAAAATATAGAATCTATTTATTCTCGATAATAAGGGAATTTTCAAATATGGCTTTCAAAATTGGTATTAAAAGCTTGTTTTCTCAAGTAAACTACTTTATATATAAAAAACACATTTTTGCACTATTCAAGCGAATGAGAAGGAGAATTAAACGGTTTGGTAAAACATGTGGTATGGGACACTTGTGTTTATCTTATCGGTTAATTCCTGACTTGTCCGTTTGATCGTTTTGACCTGCGGGTCGAGTTTACCGATGAGATGAGGTAAACATTTTACTGCTTTGAGTGTGAAATTTACTAGCGGTTAGTAAACCGTTTAGTGCGAACATGTGGTATGGAACACACGTTAACACTATTCGGGTTCCTATCCGAAAGTTTGTGACACATATGTCTAAGAGACATATTTGCCAGTACTGGACCTTCGAGTCATTTGTCCTTCGGGACGTTTGTCTAAGAGACGTATTTGTCCATTGCGACGTATTTGTTCTTCGGGATGTTGTCCTTCGGGATGTTTGTCTAAGAGACGTATTTATTGTCCTTCGGGACGCTTGTTTAAGAGACGTGGCGCCTTATTTTGAGAGAGCAGTATTTGGCGGGCTTCGGCCATAAGCACGTGTTATATCTTTGAGATGATTTCATTGATGTTTGTGATTTCCCTAGTGTATCGCCTTTTTCGGAATTGGTCCTTTGGACCATTCGATATATATTTGTGGCGATTACCTTTCGGAAATTTGAACTCTTGGAAGTTCTATTTTTGAGATTTGAATTTCCTACACTGGCGTTATATGAGATTTGCCTTTTGGCGTTTACTTGAGATTTTATTCTCCTCTTTGGAGATATATTTGCCTTATTGCGTGTTTGAGATGGGATCTCTTTATGCATGTTCTGGGTTTGCCAAGATGGCGGGTTTAGGTTTTCTCCTAAACCATATTTGATGTTTTATGAATGCCGATGATATGAGGCTCGCTACTTTTAGCGCTTTATATTTCATCTCCTTTGAGATTATACGTTTGTGTAGTGATATCATATTATCACTTGATGTAATCATACACTTTAGATTGTTCCTTCCCATCCAGGAATATTATCACATTATCCTTATTCTCATATTATCGCTTATCCTTGTAAACTGATTTGTTTAGCTAGACCGACCCGTGTATTTTATACTCAGGCCAGACCGAGGTGTTTTAGGTTAGGTACTCTTTGGATTAGCCTATTCTGCTTCCGCATGGACTTTTCTGCTAGCTCTTTTTGTTGTAGCTTTTGTGTAGTCCTTTTTGTTGCTACTCTAATATGTATATTCTTTTGACTCATGTTTGTATTGTGGTCGTCATACCACATATGTGATGTATCATTTATATACTATGTGATGTATTTGTATATGTGTATATATCTGATTATCTACTGTTCTGTGATGTGTTTTGCATTTGAGTTGTTGTATTTTGTTCTGATAGATCTTATAGCCACCTATGGCTTCGTATTAAGTATTTATTAGATATGTCAATCCACTTGAATAAGAAAAAAATATAGAGCATTTATCGACATATTCAATAGATATTTATGATAAAGCTATAGATGGTCGCTCCTAACCAGCCCTTATTCTCCGCATTAGTAGATGGTATTACCTAGTAATACTCTTTGTTAATGTGGGTCTCGGGGTGGGGCATCACACATAGCTTCCGCTTCGACTCTCTCAAAACCAACCCAGGCCGAAACCAATACATAAGGTATCACTTAGATGGTACGTAGTGGATTGGAGGAAAGGCGAAAGGCATGGTGTCGAAAGCATTGCTTCCGATGGTGTCGATACCTTTGTTTGTTTTAAAAATTTAAGCGTCTGCCTTTGTTTTATTAAAGCTTTCGAAGGAGTTGAAACATATGCTTTTGAAAGGGGTTTTCTAATAGCATTCGAAGGGGTTGCAATTTTATGTTTTAAAAGTAAGAGCTTTCGAATGAGTGTAAAATAATGCTTTCGAAAGTAGTGGTTCCGACCTAGCCGAAGCCCTGATGCCGTTCTTTTTTCCTTAGAGTATATTGAAGTCATCAATGCTTTCAAAGGGTAGTTTTTGTTTTAAAGATGTTCTATGCCACTTCCTAAATGCTTTCGAAAGGGTTTAAGGGTTTTGATGGCAATGGCTTCGAAAGAGGTTTCCATGCTAACCTTCAATGTTTTACTTAAAGGTTTTGAAGCTTTTGAAAGGATGGTGCCGACACCATTAAGTTTTCCCCAATAGTTTTACATGATAAAGAATGGTTTCGAAAAAGATACTTTCGTTTATATTCACTTTGACCCAAATGATATTTTTAAATATAAACCCAATGGTTTCGAAAGGGATACTTCCAAAGGTTTCAGAAGGGGTACTTTCAATGGTTTCGAAGCTATGCTTCTAAGAGTAAATAAGTAATACTTTATTACATTAGAAAGGTTTTTAAAGTGAGGTTTTAAAGTGTTTCGAAAGGCAGGGGCCTAATGTTTTGAAAAGAGATTTATATGCTTTCGAAGGAGGTGATCCAGTGAGGTCGAAAGCAATGTTTTGAAGGTTTTGAAAGCCTTAGTTTTCAAAACAAATAACCCAATCTCATTTTAAAAGAAAACCATGGTATAAATAAATAAAGTATTCTGAAATGGAGTTTTTGAAGAAGTATTCCTTGATTAATATGTTAAAGAGATTAACCAAGTTATTATGTTTGCTTCTTCATATATGTATATATTCACATTGTAATGGACCCATAACTGTATTTTGGGGAAGGGTGGAATAAACAGCTAGGTTGACTCAGTAGTGAATATAAATTAAGTTAACTTCTGAATGAGTAGAATTGCATCCAGGAGGTTAGGAAGACCAGAATATAGGATTTTAAAATATTAAAGGAAGATATTGGCAGGGACCAATAGGTTCATAGTAAGCCTACATAAACTATGATTAAATGAAGATGTCAGAAAGACAGGTTCATAGTTAGCCCATGAAAACTATGATTTGATATTAGCAGGGGCCAATAGATTTGTAGTTAGCCCATGAAAACTATATCCAAATTAAGATATTGACAGAAGTTAATAGGTTCCTAGTCAACCCATGAAAACTAGGATAAGAGAAAAGATACTGGAGTTACTAACAGGGAGAACCCATGAAATAGTAAAGATATTGACCGGGACCAATAGGTTCTTAGTGATCCCATGAAAACTATGAAACTGAGCAGAGAGTCCAAAGACATTAAACTGGTTATTAGTAAGCCATGAAAACTATTAGGTTAATAGTAACCCTATAAACTATAACTGAGACAGATAGTCAAAATGAGTGGGGTGGGTAATCCTGAATTGACTTACTTGTTTTGCATATCATCGTATTATTTTGAAATGTTTTAACCATTATGGATGCAGGAGCACAGTATATGGTTTTATAAAGGTTTTAGGATACTAGTAAGGGGAAAACCCGTTCCACTACGAGGCGTGGTCTCACTAGATATCTAAATGGTTTGAAATGGTAGATTATTATTCATACCAGGCTTTATGTCTGACTCAAAGTTTATATTTTCCCCTTAAACTCTCGGGTACTCAATTGATTTTGAGTAGTTTGAGAGATGATATTTCCAGGTACCTCTTTAGACGAATAAGCTTTCGGAGACATGTAGGAGGCGTGATAGCTATCTAGAGTTCTCTTTTATTTCAATTCCGCTATGTTGTTGTTGTAAAGGCAAAGTTGTTAAATTGCCTATATATACTCCGATCATCCAAAGGGGCATCATCATATGTCGCTCTGCGTATGTTGTAATAAATATATTTTCTCTGAACATAGTTAACGATTATGAGATTATGTAATGAATTTGAAATGTTTTGAAATGGAATGTGGAATTTGTTTGATGTTTTAAATTTTCTCCATATTCATGTGTTTCTATGTATCAATGTATCTAACATTACCGTATTTGGTCGTCGAGGATTAATAACTATGGATGATTGCAACATCCATAGCTATTAGTTTTGGGCCTCCAAATAGGAGATGTTACAATTCATATTTTGGGGTTTTACCCAATATAGGCTTTATTAAATATTGAACAAGTAAACAATTAAGAGATGGGGAAATTTTATTTCTAAATCAAAAGGGAGTTTGAGAAATTAAGGAAGGAGTTCGCTTAAATAATTTTTTTTTTGGGAAAATGAATTTCAGAGACTTGGTTATTATAATAATAATTTCTAGGGAATCTAATTCTTTTATCTTTTTCACAAAGAAAATGGAAAATTTAATTAGCAAAATTCTTGAATTTGATAAAATTTTATTGGATGATCTTATTGATTTATATACATACTATGCAATAAAGGTGAAGTGCCTAGGTAAAAGTTAATGGTTGAAGTTTAAGGGCTTTAACCATAAAAACCTCTTTTAGAAAACTTCTAAGTTTTCAAAAGGTAGCATTAAGTGTGGGAATAACTAAAGAAATTTCTTTGTATGGCTAAAATATTAGTGTAGTGTACTCTAAAAAGGGAAATAAATATTTATCAAAGCAAAATAATTGGGATTTCTTCTGTAAAGAGTGATCTTCATTTTGAAATGAAATTTGTAGTGTAAGACTATCAAGGAAATTTAGTTAAGTAACGTGAATACTTTAGATTGAGTTATACAAAGTGAGCCTTTCAAATTAATAAAAAACAATTAAGAGTTTTATTTGATATAGAAATAAGTAAAAGGTATGTTTGAAAAGAAAATAATTTGTAATTGGGGTTCATATGAATTAGAAAATTTAAAAACCCCTTTGGGAAAGAATTTCATGATGAGATAAATTTATATTATGAATCTAGAAGTCATATCAAGGAGAAATCCTGGAATTAATCCACAACTTTTGAATATGATTAATTAAGCAAAGCATCTTAGGATATTAAGAATGATAGGTATTTTGAATAGAAAATAATTTTAGTAAATTAAAATTTGAAACTTAGGATTAGAACTTGCTTGAAAATTTACAACTAAGGACCTCTTTTTGGGATTATAACCTTTGTTTGATTGAATGAGGTTGGAATTTGTAAAATTTTAATCCTTTAAACAAGTAATAATAATAATCTATAGTGTGATCTAGGAATGAGAAAATTAAGAAATTTCTAGAAGTAAAGGATTATAGAAATTTTGATAACTCAAAGCAATCATTTGAATTATCTTAAATAAGTAATAAACAAAACTATTTCATGGGAAAATTAAACAGAGAGCTTCTAAAAGGTTTGAATGTAGATGAAATCTTAGAAATCTACCTCATGCTTGTATTTTTAGCTATGGTAAAAGCTAGGAGGATCATATCCATCTTGATTGAATTTTCTCATTGTCGATAGTTTCTATCCGGTATTGGTATGGCTCCTTTCGAGACTTTATTTGAAAGGCTATATCGATCACTATGTTGTTAACTTTAGTTTGGGAAAGAAATTGATCTTAAGTCCTAACTCTATTCATGAATCTTTTAGAAAGATCTTGGAATTTAACGGGAGATCAGATCTTTATTCATATTTCTTCCTTGTTGGATGACTAGTATTTCAATTAATTTGGGATAATGGCTCTTTGATATACAGGACTCTACCCAACCATTAAGTGTAGTAGCCCTGCTGCTTACTAAGCTTTCTTATTGGTCCAGTTCTCTAGCATTCATGGTGTCCTTCATGTGTTTCAGATTTGGAAAAGCTTTAGAAATTCTGATTATATCCTTGAGCGTAGAATCCTTATTGTACTTGAGATCTCAATAAATCTAACTTATTAATAGAGTTTTATTCATTTCGTTGCCTCGGTGGTTAAATGCCTTCGAGATATAGTCGTTTCGCTTATCTAAGTCCAATGGCCCGATGATCCAAAGAACTATTCTTATAGAACTAGAGAGTTCATCAAGCGAATGCATCCTATGTATTTTCCTGAATTCATGTGTTGTGAGTCTCTTCTTTTGCGTTATCCTTTATTCATAGTTCAACTTCCTTAGAGAGGATTTGTTCTTTGTAATTTGTTATAGACTTTTCCCTTAAGGAAATTGCAAGGACACAATTTTTTAAGAGTGGGAGTCTGTAACAACCCTGGTCGAGATTAACTGGAATTAAAACTAAAATAGATCTAATATTTTCTTAATTAATTTAAGATGAATTTGGGAAATTTATTAATTATAATTTCCAAATTAAAATGACTTTCTAGATGGAAATAAATAAATTTTGGAAAATTTATTAAATATCAAAATTGTATAATTTTACATCTTATATTTGATAATATAAGCATAATCTTGGGAAAGATAAGAGTATGATAAATTATATTGTAAATTAAAATGTAAATTTTTCCTTTATTCACTTATTTATTTTAAATGGAGATTTATGATAAGTATTTTCAATTTCAAATTATTACAACAAATGTGTAAATTTTACTATATGTTAATATTGAGATTTATTATTTAAAATAATATTTTACAATCAATATTTTATTTTAAAAATAATGAGAATAAATTTTAATTTCAAAAGTTATATTTAATTTTGCAAAATATCTCAATATTAGAAATGGGAATTTGTGGCATGTTGGTATTTTGTTACAATTGAGAAATCAAATTTATAAATCACAAAACCTTATTTTTAAAGTGATAATGAGGGTTTAATAGCCTTAACTCTTCTTATTGGATCCAACCAAACCCTATTTGGTCCATTAGGCAACATTTGAGAGGAGAAAACAAAATATACATACACTTTCATCTCACCCCTCTCAAACCAGTATACAAACTTCTTATTCTCCAAAACCCTAGCATCATTTTTTTCTCAAATTCAAGAATTTAAATAGGAATTTGGACTAATTTATGTACAAATCAATCTCAGGTAATCTTCCTCTCAATCTTGGGTGTTTAATTAATGTTTGTTTTAGCTTTTAGCTCAGGATTAATCCCTTTATCTTCTTATTTTCCGAGTTTAACCTAGGATTGATTGTTGAGGATCACTAGCCTAGAAGAATCTGAGATCTTTCTACCAATTCAAGCTTGTATTGGTGAGTTAATCTCATACTTATAGCCTATAGATGAATGCTTTTCGATGTTGTTGTTTTGGATGATTTTGATGTTGAATTGATTCCAACCTCTTGTGTTGTTTACACCAATTGCTAAACTATTTTCAGTTTGTTGAAACCCTCTTCATATGATCATGAATTGCATTCAGTTGCTGATGTTTATATGCTTGCATGTTAGCTCAATCAATCTCCTCTGCCTACTTCATATCCTATTGTTACACCTCAATCCGTTAGGTTCGCCCGTCCCATCATCCTTGTTTGGGATCTTGCTCGTTATGTTTCTAGCAGAAATGGAGAGGCTCAAGCCTTGCAAGTAGCATCTTCCCACCATCTTCTGTATACCCCCTCACCCCATCCCTTAATGACCAAGCCATAACATGATAGTAAGACCACCCATAGGTCCTATTCATAACAATCCTTGGTTGTCAAAGAATCTTTGCTGATTAGCATCCTTGTTCGATCTATTTTGTTGCAACTACGAAGATGTCCGACAAAAGTTCTTGGCCACCCTTGCAAGGCAACGACCTCGTACTATTCCTCTGACAAAGGTTCCATGCCAGAAACCTTCAATAGACAAAACTGTCTTAGTGGCACAACCACTATAATTACTTCGCAGTCAACCTGTCTCAAGCAACATTGTATAGCGACTACCTGAGCCACGTTGCTCACCTAACACAAGCACATTGAAATACGTCTTTCCATCTAACATGCATCTGAACCATTCTCCCCACATGGAATTTGAGCTAGACGCATCTAAACTATAGGTCGCAATCATGCTTCTGAGGATACTTAACATTTAAGGCATTAATCTTAACCTTTTGAAGCACGATCTCTACAACTACAAATAGAGGTTCCCATGCACCTATACAAGGATAGATTTTTTTACCCTTAAAAGATATTTTTGACTATCTCTAAGCTCTCTTAATATCCATTGAAATTTCTATTGTAACCAAAAGCTCTAAGGAATAAGTATATCAAACATAATAGACGCCGATCTTTACTAAGATCAAATCACTCTATATCTTATGTCATTTACTTTAATTACACTACTTATTGTTCTCTTAGTTACTCCTTATTTTACATTTTTAACCTTGGTTTTAATAAGTAACATTTGCTAAGACTCGTCTCTAAACAACAATTTGAGGTTGGCTAGAAATCTAATCAACAAACTGATATAGTTCAAGGTGTGCTCTAGGTGCAATTATGGAGTTTGATTATATAACTTAATTCTTATAGTGAATCTTGTTAGAAATAAAGTATGCTTTTGGGTTTATTTTTTATTGTATATATTAATATATTAGGGGATATATATATATATATATATAATGTTTAAATTATGATGGAGCGTTAAGCACTAAGAATGTCTTTAGAGTCCAAGCGGAGTCTAGAAAAAAAATTCTTGCTACATAATTTAATATAAATAAATTTTGGATTAAGTAACAGTAAAAATAGTAACTACATATAATGAAGAAACTCAAACTGTATTGATTAGTTCATCACTATTTATTATTATAATATGAGTGATATATATACCTAGTTAAAGTTCATTGTAAATAAATTAAGATAAAACAAAATAAAATTATAGTTTATTATAGAAATAAAATTTATGAATAATAAATTGTATACATGATTAAAATTATTATGTTATAGTTGTAACTAAATATTTGTGTACTTAATAATCATAATGCAATGACCCAGAATTTTAATTATTTGAGTTTGGAATATTTAATTAATTTTAAATATTAAAAAGTTAATTTTATAAATTAAATAACCCGAATTTCAAATATAGCGATTTATTAGATAATTTAATTGTTGAATTTAATAATTGAAAATCGTTTAAATAATTGAATCTTGGGTTTTAAGTTGAATAAAAACAATTTAAAGGATTATTTAATTTCTATTAATAAGAATAAAGTAATAAAACTTTTAAATTAGATTTAAAAGTGATTTACTCGATTTTGAAAATAACTCTTTCTAATTAACGAGTGAAAATAGCCTTTCGGGGCACTGTCTCAGATTTCGATGAAACCAGTGTCATTGGATCGGTAATAGTGGATTATAGTACGCCGTCAAACTTCATGGCAATCAGACATATCATTTAGCCATAAGAGATCGAAACCTATAGAAATTAATATTGAAAATTTAAAATAATAATTGGGTTTAAAAAGCTATCTTCTACATACGATCGAATTGGGTCTCGAAACAAGTTCCATTGTGTTCAGAATAAGGGTATAACATATGGAATGCCAAGCGGCACATCTCCATTGGGGTCCAAACTTATATAGCTAGATATTTTGAATTTAAATAATATATATATTTATTTATTTATATGACTTTGACCATACATCAAAGACACATCTCTATCAACCCACACCTACCTGTACAAGCCCACGCCTTCGTTCTTTCCCGTCGTCCCCTTCCCTATATAAATGCCTGCTGCTGTGTTTTTTTCATTTCATAATTTAAATCAAAGGGAAAAAAGGAATAGGGAGGGCGTGGCAATGGAAGTCAGACACGGAGGTCGTTTAGCGTGGTAGCGAGGTGCGGTAGTAAATGGCGGCGGTTCGCGATCGATCACAGCAATGGGTATAGGAACTTGGGCTCGATCTTATTAGAAATGGTGATGGAGTTTGGGCATTCGGAGGGTGGGAACGAGTTCGTCATAGCAAAAAGCAGCTCTGGCGATATTTTTGTAAGGTCCGATCACGTTGGGGGGGGTGCGATATTGGACGTGACCATGGCGTAGCCTAGAGATCACAATTTAGGGGAGAGGTTCGAGTGTAGGGTAGTGATGATGGATGGATGCGGGTCGGAAAGAGGAGCATGTCAGAGGCTTCGGTTGTTGATTTCATGGATCGAGGAGTGAGTTAGAGGCTTGGGAGGTGGAGTCCATGGTGGGTAGCTATTGTAGATAAGCGGGAGTGTTTGAATTGGAGAATATGAGATAGGGGTAGGGAAATTATATAATTCTTTTGAAATTTGGTATATTAATTTTTATAATTAAATCGATAACTTATAAATTACACAACTCTCTCATATGAGGTCCGATCGAGATGAAACTTTTTGCATTGCGCTCGTATAGACGAAAGCTTCGCGATGGAACCGGTTTAGATGAATTTTAAGAATGTTGAAATTTGGGCTTAAATCGGACGCCGTTCGATTTTACTTCCAAACCGGAACGCCACGGCGACAAAGGAAATTTAGGTGAGTTAAACTCACCTTTTTGGTTAACTGGTATGATATATAGTTGATAAAAACTGTTGAATGATTATTTGGATGAATTACTATATTTATATTAGTTGGATTGAATATTTCTGCCTATTGGAGCGGATAAGGCCCTATTACGTTCTCGTGTAAGAGCGGATGACCCTTTGTATACGAATCCCGCCTCGAAGCGATTGATTAATACTTTATGATTATATAACGTTGTCATGCAGGGAAAACAAGTCGGAGGGATCCAACAGGATTCCTCACAACTTTTGATTTTAATTACATATATATATGTGTGTTAATATATATAAGCTGTGATGCAAGAGGAAACAGGTTGGAGGGATCCAACAGGATTCCTCGATATTGTTGAATTGTTTCAATAATATATTTTATATGGATTATTGAAAATGAACCTGGTTGTGGACATTATGGTTATAACATTGTTATATGTTGAAAACTAAAACTCATTAGAGATAGAAAATCGATATTGATATTGGTTAAGTGTTGGTTGGCTATTGGCCTCAAATTAGTATTTTAAAAATACTATAAATTACCTTTAAATCGGAATTGATTTTTGAGACGAGAAATGATTTTAAAATCTGAAATTGGGTTTCGGAAGTATTTTTAAGGATTATCTAATTAAATATATTTATATTGATTTTAAGTTAATTAATTATGTTAATATTGTTTAAAGTTATTTAATTTTAATAATATTATTTTAAGGTTATTTAATTATATTAATGTTGTTTTAAAGTTATTTTATTATAGTAATATTGTTTTAAAGTGTTTAATTAAATTAATATTTTTTTAAAGCTAATTAATTATAGTAATATTATTTTTAAGTTATTTAAAGTAAATTAATATTGTTTTAAAGTATTTAATTATGTTTATATGGTCTAAAAGTTAATTAATTATAGTAATATTAATTTAAGGTTATTTAATTATATTGGGATTGTTTTAAAGTTAATTGTTTATAGTAATATGGATTTAAAGAATTATCATAATGGGATAAGGTTAATTATTTAAGAATAATTGTGGTTTGGAATTAATAATAAGGATTATTAATAAGGTTTTAAAATGAATTATTATCTATAAAAATGGTAAAGATTAATTATTATTGTTCTTAAACAATATTTTGAAATTATTAATTATCATTTTTAAGATGTTTACAAATTTATAAATTTTTAATGTTAATAATCATTATTATATAATGGTAATTTGAAGTAAAATATTTTTCATTATTTATAATTATTTCTAAGACCCCTGAATAGAGTTGAAAGACTTAGATTTTATAAAGGAGTTATAAAATGGGTTTGAAGAATTAAGGAAAGGTTATTTGCAAGGTGGAGAGTTTATACATGGTTAGATATTTATAAACGAATTTCAGAAACAAGTTTATAGTTTTATAGAAGGGACAAATTTTCAAAAGAGGCTGTTTTTCAAAACCATTTGCACAAATAGGCCAAGTTGAAAACAATTTGCAGATATAGGCTAGTTTTGCCACCTCAGCGATGAGGTGGCCTTTTTTTATAAAAAAATAACACGGGGCGCATTTGTGAAATGCGCCCCTGTTAATTTACACTGGCGCATCTGCCAAATGGGCCAGTGTAAATGCAGGTCTAAAACCTGGACAACAAGCTTCATATTCAAATCCAAATACACAAAATTCAAATCCAAATGAACAATCTTAAAAGATAGCTAATGTTTATCTACATAAAAGCAAACAAATAAAACTACCAGTAAATAAATTCTAGCATAAGATAATTAATATTCGATTACATTCAAATTAAAGTAGAAGTTATAGTTCGGTTACAAAAGCAAACTAATAGTTCGGTTACAAAAGCAAATAAAAATAGGAATACTCATGGTTGAGTAGGATCGTCTTGAGTAGGTGGGGGTTGAGAAGGTCCAGCGTCTTGCGATTGGTGTGTATCTTGCCTTCTTTTAGTTCTTCGCTCTCTAGTCCGCATAGCTTGTTCGGAAGAGCTTGGCCGTGTTAATCGATTTCTAAAAAGTAGTGTGTCAATAAGTTTCTTGAAATCAAGACAACGTGGTTGAACTTCTCGTTCGGGTACTCTACCATGTCCGATATCATCCAATCCTCTTCCTACCGTCTCTAGTACGTCGACCTACAAGTTGCAATTATTTATTCAAAATTAGAAACATGATTCAAGTGAACAAACTTAAAATATCACGGTAATGTGAAGATTTACCACGTCTTGCTCAAGCGGTGCACGAGCGGTGTATGCTCGTTCGTGAGCAGTCCGATCTGCAACAATGAATCTTCGAGTAATCGACCAGTACCAAGTCATGTATCTCGAAATAGGAATGGTAGGAAACTATTGGTGGACGATACGGTCATGTCTATCGTTCCACTGGACGATAGCAAACTCCAAATCTGGCTTTTGTTCGCATGGATCAGGTATGTGTTGATGAAGACCAAACTGTCGCATCACTCGATCAGGAGTATACATTTGTACATCTTGCATGCATATGATAGGTGTCTTACAAAGCCAACTATGCATCCCACTTAGACATATCTGCGGAAGATCGACTAGCACATCCTGTGTGTACGGATTCCATATAACAGCTTCATCTGTTAACATGTCGAGCTGGTCGCGATAGAAAGTGGCCACTTGCTTTGGAGACTCAACCCAACTCTTGAACCAAACCATCTATACCAATAGTTATACAATTAGAGTTTTATTAGTACAAAAATACACACATGTAAATGTAGTTGGAAATTAACTACCTTGCACTATAAGGTAATGTTCTGTCGATCTGCATGGTAGTCACATTTGGACGGCCAATGGGAAGATGTGTCCATGCCCAAAGCTGCAAAAATTTTAAATACAGT
The DNA here is from genome assembly GCA_030737815.1 of Allium fistulosum. Taxonomy (NCBI): domain Eukaryota; kingdom Viridiplantae; phylum Streptophyta; class Magnoliopsida; order Asparagales; family Amaryllidaceae; genus Allium; species Allium fistulosum. The sequence goes on from CM060903.1 coordinate 788,888,216, forward strand.
AGAATTAAATATTACATATGAGTGAGTTATAACAAATATATCTATGCATATTATACCTGTAAAAGCGAGAGACAACCAGCTATCGATTTGGATTTCATGAGTGCAGCATTTGTTAACTCATTATATAATGTTGCCAATATAGCACTGCCCCAAGAATATCGTGCACACTCATCCAAATTTCGCAAAAATAATAACCAAAAAAGGTTTAGTCGTCCTTTAGAATGATCGGGAAATAGATGACAAGATATCAAATGTAGAATAACCGCTCTCGCATGATATTCAATTTCTACATCTGAAGCATTCGGTGATGGCTCATCTGCAAACATATTGCGAAGCCATGTCAACTTAACTATTGCGCCTCTTATCTCTCTTTGAGGTGGAATCACACCTAAACACTGTTGACAAATATCTTCGTAATTACTTAGCTGTCTGATTGTAACAGGATTTCCGTCTACTGTAACACCTAGAAGACAACTAACATCTGCTAATGTGATGGAAATTTCACCAGTAGGAAAATGAAAAGTTGAAGTCTCCAGTCTCCATCTATCTACCAATGAAGTAATTAGTGCATGATCTATTTTGAAAAAACCCAATCTAGATATTTCCCTAAATCCCGCTCTTTGTAATGCAAGTTGAACTCTTGGAGTATTAGACTTGATTAATTTTAATTTGCTTGAATGATCATGACACTCAATTGGCTCATCACTCTACACATTCATAAACAAACACTTGCATCAATTTCATAAACAAACACTTGCATAAACAAACACTCAATGTTAAATTTAATTTGCTTGAAAAATACCTGCATCAAGTTTCTATCATTGCTTTGATGTTCATTCTGAAGATACAAAACACTTGCATTCACAGGACCGGGTACCAACCCTTGAAGAAAAAAATGTTTAAGTGTGAATGTAAATTTAATCAAATTGATGTAAATGAATGTAATTGCTTCGATGTAAATGAGTGTAATTACTTCGATGTTCATTTTGAAGGTTCAAAACTAAATTGATAAATAAAATTTCAAATTGATAAACAAAGGTGTATACTTTTGAATTGAAGTGTGTACCTCTAACTTGAGAAGAAGATGATGATCCTTCCATTTTTCAGCAGATTAGACGAAGAAATGATTGAATTGATGATGGATTTGAGAAGTTAGAAGATTTGGGGTTTTAGGGATTTTGAGTGAAAAGGTGGAATGGGAGGAAATGAGGAATGGGAGGCTGGATGGCAGTGTATAATAGCAGCACGGGGTGCAGTTGGTAACTGCGCCCTTGCAAATTTTCGTGGGCGCACCTGCCAAATGCGCCCACCCATTTCTGTTCAAAACAGAGAGCTGCTGCATATACAAATTGAAGATTAAAATTCAACACAAACAACATACAAATTGAAGTCAACAAACAACGTACAGACAACATACAAACTGAAGAAGGCAACATACAAATTGAAGATTAACAGTCACTACAAAACAAACAACATACAAATCAAACAACATACAAATCAGTCACTACAAAACGTTCAAATCTAACACTACGAAATATGCAAATTATTTTGATGGACAAGTTGATCTTTTATGTCCCTTTTGACCACATTTGCTACAAGTGTTTTGTTTACTTCCTCCCATTTTATCCATCATGCATTTGATTCTTGTGGATCGTGGACGTCCCGTCTTTCTTTTTGTAGGCGGTGGCAATATGGTCGGACCGTGATATGCATCCCAATATCTACTATCTGGAATTGGATGAAAACTCGGAGCGTAACTTGCTTTATAATTTTCTACCGAAAACCACATTGAACAAAAATCGTAATATGATCTATTCGCTCCTCCAATGGTTCGAGCACAAGCGGCCATCACATGCAAACATGGCAACTTTTGCAATAAAGGTATGTTGCAACTGCAACTACATATATTTTCCTGTAATGTCACTGTAAACGCTTTTCTAAATTGATCATTCACTTGCCATTCAGTTTGATTGAATCTAACAATTCCACAATATCTTGCTTGTTTTGCTCTTTTGGCTAAAAGAGTTTCGACTTTTGGACTCATTTGCGTTTCAAATCCCTCGGCATCGGAACGACGTTTCATGAAGTAGTCATTTAAACGATAAAACGTTCTTGCTACTAACGACTTAACTGGCAAAGCACGAGCACCTCTTAGAACTCCATTAAAACTTTCAGATACATTTGTTGTCATCATCATAAATCTGCCACCATTATCCTTGCATAAAGCCCAATTTTCCTCCGCACCTCGTAAACTCTTTTCAATCCAAGCATGTGCATCTGGAGCAATAGTTTTCAAGTGTCCCCTTAACTCTTTGTACTGCAAATCATCTGTAGCACTGGCACATGAATAAAACAAGTCTACCAAATTTTTTTGGGTAAATCCAGCAACTTGAAAGTTAGCTTTGACATGTCTAGCACAAAAGCGGTGATGGTGTTCTTGTGGCCAATTTTCTAATGCTCTCGGAATACCTTTCATTCGGTCGGATATAAAGGTTAAACACCTATTCCGAACACTATGTATATAGTAGTACATGCATCTAAGAAACCAATCCCAACTATCTTTTGATTCAGAGTCTACGATTGCATATGCTAATGGAAATATACCATCATTTGCATCTACTCCAGTCGCGACTAGCAACGTACCTTGATATTTGCCGTACAGATGAGTGCCATCAATGCAAAGCAACGGTCGACAATGCGCAAAACCATCAATAGATGCACCGAATGCCCAAAATGCATGCTTAAAAAGAACTTTGTCATTGGTGATTCTTTCATCATCAACTTTGAAAACTGTTCCCAGATTATGTTTTTTAATGGTAGCTAAATATTGTGGTAACTCAGCATACGATGATTCCCAATCTCCAAAAACTCTCTCAAGTGATTTACGCAATGCTCTATATGCCTTGAAGTAGCTGATTTTGATAAAAAAAAGTTTCAGACATTAGCACTTGAATCGCAGAAGGAGTGGTGTTCAAATCCGATTTCACAAAAGGAAGTATTTTATTAGCAATAAACCTGCTTGTAGCTTGTTTATGATTTGAATTAATAATCGGATTAACACAAGTATGATTGCCATCATATTTTCTAATTTCCCACCACCCCATCAATGATTTTTTAGGGATTATTGCATGTATTCTCCAATGGCAATTTTTATCAACACTACAAATCGCAGTGTATTCTGTTTTGCGGGATTTTATGGGTTTAAAAGAAACAGAATTCTTGATGGACCACTCGCTTAACTGCTGAATAAGTATTTCCTTTGTTTGAAATTGCATTCCCACTTGAAAACCAGAATCAACACATTCTGAGATAAAAACATCCCTAATAGGAGTTACATTTTCAATCAACGATGCTGCCATAATTTTCGCAGTACATAAATCATCCGTCAAAGGCATCTCAAATTCCATATGTTCATCGTTATCATCATCTTCTTCTTCTACCAAAGATGCTTCATTATTTTCAATTTCGTTCTCATGATTAATTTCAAACTCTAGCGCTTCATTATTAACTTCCATATTATCCATCCATGACATATCATTATCCATTGAAGCAATTTGCATACTATCTATATGCGGTGAACTACGGCCTCCATCATCATTATTACCCTCTCTAGCATTTGAAGGAACGGAGTGTAAAAATTGACCATTTGCCAATCTAGAGCTTGATCCACCCGGATGTACCGTAGCACTGTGAAAAAAATAGTATGAGATCAATACGTTATAAATTTCAACTACTCGAATATAAAACTTTAACAAAATTACTTACTTTGTATTCACACAGGTAGGAAATACTGGACTTGGATTGCTCTGATAAGGATAACTCGGAATAGTACCAAGAATTTGAGTAGAATGTTGGTTCAAATTAGTGGTAATTGCATCTTCAATATGTCTCAACTCCTCTTTTATTACAAATACTTCAATCACTTTCATATTAACGGAAAACATAGCATCGACATCTTCATCATCATTTACGTCGATAGCAGAAGATCCAGAATCAGTAACCCACTTGCTTACTAATCTTACATCATACTCTTGTGAATTAATTTTTGTCACCCTATACACCGTTTCTTTTAGTTCATGATAGGAGCAAATTTTTTTAACCTTTGAACCTTTTTGTTTACCACCAATATATACCGGTGCAAATTTTCCATCAAAGTAGCAAATAATTGGGATGAAATCCGACATACTACACAAGAATTTTAGAACAATCAATTACTACAAAAATACTAATGACATAATAAAGCATAAAAATGAGAGGATGGATATGTGAAAAGTAGAATATGAAAATACCCCAAATTGAGCTAGGGTTTGAGTTTAAAAATAATTTTACCTTCAAATTGATGCCAAATAGCTGATAGAAGTAATCCGACTAGTAATCCTTGTATATTTTGGGATTTTAAGTAGATGTTGATCAATTTTTGAGCTGAGTGAAAGATAGGTTCGGAATTGGATGTTGGAAAAGAATGTTTTAGTTTGAGTGAAAATAATGAGAGGGTACTGCTTTCAGCTCTCTGGTTTAGAGATAATAATTTACACTGGCGCATTTGGCAGATGCGCCAGTGTAAATTACCAGGGGCGCATTTCACAAATGCGTCCCGTGTTATTTTTTTAAAAAAAATGCCACCTCATCGCTGAGGTGGCAAAACTGGCCTATATCTGCAAATTGTTTTCAACTTGGCCTATTTGTGCAAATGGTTTTGAAAAACAGCCTCTTTTGAAAATTTGTCCTTTATAGAAGTTTTTATAAATGAGGTATGGATTCATAAAGGGGTTATAAGTGATTTTTGAAATGTATAAGGGATTGAATTTTTGTAAAGGGATTATAAATGGTTTTCGAAGGTTTATAAAATGATTTATAAATGGTTTTGGAGAATTATAAGGAAATTTATAAATGATTTGAGAATCGAATGACAAGAGAATTTTCTCAGTTTTGCAAATATGCTTATACTGTTGAGATAAGTAAATAGATTTTCTAAGTATTGAAAATATAGGAATCAGTGGGTATATCTTGTAAAAGTATTCTTATACAAGAAATTTACGAAGTGGTTTTTATTCATAAAAGTTTTATAAAACGAAGCTAGTGGTCGCTTATATGCTTAACCAATGTTGGTTTTCCTTATGAAATAAATTCCTTTTGAATGTTTGTTATTCGATGGTTAAATAACCGACTATCGAAATTGAACCCAAACGTAACTTTGAAAATATGTAGAAGAAACACGTGAGCTATATGGAACAGTCATCTTCGATGATGTTGTACTGTGCGTATAAATCTCGTTTCGTTCTCCTACCAATGATAAGGAAATCCATCCACTAACGGTTAGGAGGTGATCTCTGATCTTATCTTAGATTGTTTATTTACTAAAGAACAGGGGTTGAGTTTACCGGAAATTATCGAACGTTGTTTCGAAGAGACCGGGATCAGATATGTTATCCAAAAAACACTTCAATCCAATGAATGCATTTCAAAGTGAAAACATCATAAAGAGCATGGAATCGAAGATAGAGATGTGAAGTGCAAGGGCTAATCGCTACTAATCTTGAGGGTGATTCCAAAATGGATGTAGTAGGAATAGTGCCTTCGGTTTCGTTCAAACCTAGAACGGACTTGTATGGATAAATGCTATCAACACATTGTCATTGGAAGGCAATGAACATTCTAAGTGTAAATGTTCTTGAAAGGTAATCCTAACCTCAAGCCTCATCATCCAGGAATGACTAAAACAGGGGAGATGTAGTAGGGCTAAGTGGGTCGCTCCCAAATAGGGTATGATCATCCCTATCTAGAGTCGCTATTATCTCTCATTTGTATACTTCGAGGCCCATTAACGGAAGGGTGATCATATTCGGTACTATCCAGCAAGGGGTAGGTCGGTCTTGTGTTGGCAGGGGATCCAAGCGAGGTCCTCGGTGTTGTTTTATCTAGAGATGCACCATGATGGGAGGTACCCCAGTAGCCTAGTCATTGTATGAAATCCATTCTCCAATAAGCGTCATACGGACTTAGTTGTGCCCAACTATGCTGAAACATGTGATGCAATCATTTCGACTATATTCATATTTTACTTTGAACCCTAGGCATTATTATAATATAAATGGATTTTCTATGGAAAATGTTTTGGTTATCGTAAGGTAAAAACCCGTCCATGTTTATGTGCGGCGTGGTCTTAAGAGATACTTTTGATTTTCAAAAGATTTTTCCTATAAATTTAAAATTAAATTAGGTGTGTTTTTCTCATGCTGGCTTTCTAGACTGATTCGGGTGTTATTTTATTATAATGCTCGGGTCAGACCGAGCATATTACAGATTGGTTTGGATGCTTGGAGCTTTAAGAGACGAGTTGGAGGCCCAGAGATGTATTCATGTAGATGGTTATTTTCCATTGTATCCATTGTTGTATTTATCAGCAATTGTGAGGACATGCTCTTATAACTGCCGAGGCTGAAATAGGTTAGTATACTCTGATTGATGTTTGTATATGCACATATTATAGTTTTGCTTTTGTGTAAAGGTTTGTGGTATATTATAGATTATTCATTCCGTTGTGAGATTCTGTGTTGTTTAGTTGTCTTCTTGTCTTCTTCCTTCTTTCTTTTTCCCCTAACAATCGGGTTTTCCGGCATTCAATTTCCCGGCATGTAATACAATGGATGTATTAGTGTCGATTTTCGAGAGCCGAAAATCCGGTTCATTGCATTTGGTATTAAAGCTGAAGGTTAAGCGAGAATCTTGGCTTTAGTGGGGCAACTCATTAAAGATAGGGTCAGTAGCACTCTAGAATGAGTTTTAGTGTGTATATATGTATGAGCGCATATTTGTTAGTGATATAAAAATGTTTTATATTGTGCTGGTTGATCTATTGAGTGGCTTATGGATTCTATGTGACGACCGCCCATGACCCCTGCACCGAATCTAGAGATAGTTCGCTGTAAAGTGTGCCAGGCGACCATGGACGATTGTCAGGGTAGATTAAAACAACAGAATCTATCGTATTACTCACAGCGCATGGACAAAATACAATAGAACATATGTATAGTGAAGCTTTACAGAACAAAATGACATCATATAAAACTCCATAATAGTTGAATACAAGCATCCAAATAGTCAATACATCAAGCCTCACTACATATCTCTCAGAGAATACAAAACAACGGAATATCCAGTACATATAATAAGAAGATAATATGCAACCCTCAACTCGTCTTCGATATCAGCATCGTGAGAAGAGAACAGCACCTGTCACCTGCTACCTAGTCTGCCCGTCCCAAAATGGACGAACAGCCCAAGGCAATAAGAATTAAAACATAAAGCCTTGAGTCAGACAACAGTCTTAGTGAGCAGTAAATTAACTAACAACATACCAAAAGAGCATAAAGGAAAAGGAATAGGAATACGACCCTCCCACTCCAACCTCATTCTACAGTGATAGCCCCAGACACACACTAAGCAGAAGCAAACATAGCAGAACATACAATTTAAAGTAAAGCTACTATCACTCGAGTCAAGGGCGATGTTTTCCAAGTACCAAGGCCTAAATCAGATAAGCACCTAGAAAATACCGCTCTTGAGTCCGAATGATGATACAACCAAACATCCATGACTCTGGCTATCACTGTTATCATTGCTTCGATATCACCGTTAATTGAATGACCGGCACATTCTTTCAGCCGTCCGTCAAGGGCTAATGGCAACCCCGGTTCTAGACATAACTCCCGCACGTCGTCGCAGCCCGTGCCTAGGACTATCGAATCTGCCCAGAGTACTCGACCATCAACAGTTGGCCGTTGGGACTATCGAATCTTCCCAAACGTACTCTTGCTTAGAGCATGCTAGAACCTTCAACAACGATGTTATCCAAGCCTCCTAGTCATCCTCCTCGACGACTATTCTCATATCCATTCATTATCCTCAACTCGAATCATATCACCGAGTTATCAATCATGCTTGGAATGATCCCGTCTGGATTAGACCAAGTCTTCATCATATGATGCCTCGCTTCATTACATCCTTGCAAAGCCTCATCTCAACATCACATCGTCAAATCTATGCATACGAGCTTCATCATCCCGCTACATATGCCACGAGCAGCTTTCCCAATTCAAGAGCCTCTCCCTTAGCTTTTGAATCATCTTCAATCTAAATCTAATCATCAACCATTTAGTTCATAACAATCAATCAAATCAAACATCAATCCAAGCAATCAAGCATTCAAATATGATCTAAGTAGACAATTATAACAATAATGGCATTTTCGTAATTAAAGAGTTGAAAGTCCAATAAGCATGAAAACATGGATTATATCTCTACAAACTTGATGAATGATCTTGCATAGGTTAACATATGATAAAATGGATGTAACATCATCATGAACAATGGATCTATATGGATCTATACTTTGGATGAAGAAAATGCATGGAAATCACTATTTTAACACCAAATCGAGCCAACAATCCGATATACTCCTTTGGATCCGTGTGAGAGATAATCACCACTCACCAAATCACCAAAACAAACCCTAATCAACACGCTTCAGATCTGGACAGCGAAGGATCAAGCTTGATCTATCACGAATCCGCTTCAAACGAAGAAATCTCTCTTGAAAAGATGAAGATCTTCAATCTAAGCTCTTGAATCTTCAATCTTGATCTTCGATTTGGATGAAAGGAAGCACTAGATTAGAGTGGAGAAAAGAAGTGAAGAAGTGTAGAAGTCGAGCTCTCAAAATGGCAGCACTTCGTCGCTTCAAAATCCGGATCCCAAAAATGAAGCCAACCCCCCCTCTATTTATAGGCAGAAAATTCGCTAAGTCAAAATTTGGCCATCTCCTTAAGTCGTTTCCGACTTACGACCTAGGACCTCGCCGACCTAAAACCCACCGACCTAAGCCTAACGACCTACAACAATGCGCATCTGCGACTTAACATGCCAGTGACCTAACACTTAGACAGAACCTTGCGACCTAACAACTACAGAAGTCCACGACCTAACTTAGGTCGTTTACGACCTAACTGCCTACGACTTAGTTGGGTTGCGACCTAACAACTTAGGCTTCCATGCGACCTAACACTTAGATTACTCTAGCGACCTAACAACTTACACTACAAAACAACTCACGCGACCTAACACTTATGCGACCTATCTCCTTAGGTCGCTAACACGCTAACTCCTTAGGTCGCAAACACGCCAACTTCTTAGGTTGACCAACGACTTAACTACTAAGTCGCTAACCTGCTATCCCAGCTCCTATAGGTCGTTGCCGACCTAACTATACTAACTACATCCTATAGGTCGCTCGAAACCTTAACTCGCCTTAAACCCTTAAGTATCCTATCTCTTAGGTCGTCTACGACCTAACCCTTAAACATCTACGCGACCTAACATAAGTCGCGAACAAACTGGGATACGACCTATCTACTAAGTCGTCTAGCCGACCTAACTATCCAATACCACACTTAGGTCGCTCACAACAGTTTCCTTAGGTCGTTGCCGACCTAACTTTACCCCAGAATACTTAGGTCGCCTACTATTCTTCCTTAGGTCGCCTAAACCTCCTAAGTCGGTCACGACTCATCACTTAGGTCGGTCACTGCCTTAAGTCGGTCAACCACACTTCCTTAACTCGGTTAATTACTTAAGTCGGCAACTCGACCCAGACTTATCTCTTAACTCGTCCAAACCGACTTAGGACTTAGAAAAATCCTGAACGTCTTAACAACAATGCAACCAATTGTTAATTATTTTACGATGTTTCGATCCGTAAAATACGGGTCGTTACATTCTCTCCCCCTTAGGAATTTTTCCCCCGAAATTCCAAGCAAACAAAGCAATCAAAGACTATTCTGTACGCCTACCATCCATAGCAATCAACAAACCCTGCATCCAATTCTAACTTAGCGTACAGAATTCTTGGACTTAGAACAAGTTACAATATTGTGAGGTGACACGACACCTTAGGGCCATACCTTGAAGAGTTCAGGATGAGCTGCTTTCATCCTCTCTTCCACCTCCCACGTACAGTCGTTATCATCATCACTCCATTGTATCTTGAGCAACTTAACTACCTTCCTCCTAAGCTGTTTCGTGTCGGTTTCAACAACACGAAGCGGCTTACGAGGTCTCTTATCAACTGGATCAACTTCGAAATCTTCACAGCTATCAGCAGAAACCACCGTATTCGAGTCGTGCACATACTTCCGTAGATATGATATATGAAAAACATTGTGCACACCCGACATCTTCTCCGGTAATTCCAATCTATAAGCGAGCTTTCCAATTCGCTCGGTAATCGGGAATGGTCCAACAAATCTCGGAGTCAATTTTCCTTTCTTCCCGAATCGAATAACATTCTTCAGTGGAGAAATCTTCACAAAAACCATATCTCCTACGTTGAATTCCAAATCCTTTCGACGCTTATCGGCGTAACTCTTCTGACGGTCTTGGGCTGCCTTCATTCGTTGCCGAATGATCTCAATACAATCTAAGTCTGCCGAATCATCTCTGGCCCAAGTAACGGCTTTTCCCCAGTTTCCAACCAACATGTCGGAGAGTTACACGGTCTTCCATACAATGCCTCATACGGTGCCATACCAATGCTTGACTGGTAACTGTTGTTGTACGCAAACTCCACCAAATGAAGGTGATCTTCCCATGATCCTCCGAAGTCCAAAACACAAGCTCTAAGAAGATCTTCCAAAACTCGGTTGACTCTCTCGGTCTGACCATCCGTTTGAGGGTGATAAGCTGTACTCAAACACAACTCGGTTCCCAAAACTTCCTGGAAGCTCTTCCAAAATCCACTAGTGAACAATGGGTCTCGATCGCTCACTATACTCTTCGGAATACCATGGAATCGAACTATCCACTTAACATACAACTCAACCAACTTTGATGCAGTCCTAGTCGATCGAACGGGAATGAATCTTGCGCTCTTAGTCAGACGATCCACAATGACCCAAATCCCTTCATTTCCCGTTCTGGTTCTAGGCAATCCATCGATAAAATCCATCGACACTTGTTCCCACTTCCATGTAGGAACTTCTAATGGCTGAAGCAATCCACTTGGCTTCTTCTGTTCGGCTTTTACCAACTGGCAGTTCATACATTTGGAAATAAAATTTCCAACATCCTTCTTCATACCTTCCCAGTAGTAGGTTCTCTTCATATCCCGATACATCTTATTTCCCCCTGGATGAATTGTCAACTTCGAGTGATGACTTTCCTTCAGAACTTCACTCCTCAATTCATCTATATCGGGAACAACTAGTCGTCCTTGCTTCCGAAGCCAACCCTCTCGATCGACCTCGAATCCTTTATCCTTTTCTGGATCCAATCCAGATCCCAATTCACGGATAATCCTGACAAGCTTATCGTCTCGTTTTTGGCTCTCGCCAATCCTTTCCACAAGAGAAGGTCTTATCGATAAGTTTGCCAACATCTCAGGTTCCAATTCACATCTAGGCCTGAAGTCAAATCCAGCTAAATACTCGAGACTCTTCCATTCTGAAAACATGGCTCCTAATCCTGCATGTCTTCGACTTAACGCATCTGCCACTGCGTTACCTTTTCCCGGAGTATAAGCTATACCAAAATCATATGATGCTAAAAACTCTAGCCAACGTTGCTGCCGAAGATTCAAATCCTTTTGGGAGAAAAGATACTTCAACGACTTATGATCTGTAAACAACTTGAATCGAACTCCCAATAGATAATGTCTCCACATCTTCAGAGCAAATACAATCGCCGCTAACTCCAAATCATGAGTTGGGTAATTCCTTTCATGCGGCTTCAGTTGTCGACTGGCATACGCAACAACTTTATCCTTCTGCATCAGCACTGCTCCAAGTCCAGTACCACATGCGTCGGTGTAAACCACCATCTCATCATTCCCACTCGGAATAGTCAAAACAGGAGCACTCGTCAATTTCTCTTTCAGGATTCCGAAAGCTTGCTCACACTTAGCATCCCAACTGAACACTTGGTTCTTTTTCGTCAATCCTGTTAACGGTGCAGCTACCTTGGAGAAGTCTTTGATAAACCGTCGATAATATCCTGCTATTCCAAGAAAACTTCTCACATCAGATGCATTCTTAGGTCTAACCCAATCCTGGATTGCTGCCACCTTAGCGGGATCAACCGCTATTCCATTTCCAGAAATCACATGGCCTAAGAACCTCACTTCACTCTTCCAGAAGTGACACTTCGAAAACTTAGCCTTCAGCTGATGTTTCCGCAAGATTTCCAAAACAATACGCAAGTGCGTCTTGTGCTCTTCTTCAGTTCTGGAATAAATCAGAATATCATCCACGAACACAAGTACGAACTTGTTCAACTGATCTCTGAACACTCTATTCGTATGATCCACAAAATATGCTGGCGCGTTAGTCAATCCGAACGGCATTACCAGCCACTCAAAGAAACCAGATGGTGTCCGAAAAGCAGTCTTCGGCACACTATCCTTAGCTACTCTCAACTGGTGAAATCCCGTTGCCAAATCCATCTGAGAAAACACCTTAGCTTCGTGAAGCTGATCAAACAAGTCATCTATTCTCGGCAGTGGATACTTGTTCTTCTTCGTCACCTTATTCAGCTCACGATAATCCACACACAATCTCAACGACCCATCTGCCTTGGTTGCAAACACAACTGGTGCACCCCACTCGGACACACTATGCCGAATGAATCCTTTCTGCAAAAGATCATCAACTTGCACCCTCAACTCCTGCTGTTCCCTAGGCGCCATCCGCCTAAGAGGCATCACAACAGGTCTGGCTCCTTCAACTAGATCTATTCGAAACTCGATCTCTCTATGCGGCGGCAACCCTTTGACTTCGTCAAAGACATCCTCGAATCTATTAGCGATCGGCACTGATGACAGTCCATCCCGTGGAACAACTAGCGAGTACATGAAGCTCATGAAGACGCCTTCTTCATGCTTACATCGTATCACAACCTTTCGCCCCTCCACATTCTCGACTGTCACTTCCAACCTTTCGCAATCAACTGATACCAACTGTAACAACCCGACTTTTTCTCCACAGAAAGTCGCATCGTTAATTAAGAAAGAAAGGGATAGAAGAAGAAAAGAAAAGAAAGAAAGAACTAAACAATATCAGAATCTCACAGCGGAACGAAACAAAATATAATATATCACATAACTATTACATAGTCTTTACATAATCAGAGTTATACGACTTATACATCTCATATTAGACAGTTATAAACACCTGTCTATCATACATCTCAAACATCACAGAGATACAGATTCAATACAAACACAGCGGAAACACCATAATATATCTATACGCCGAAGCCTCCTGCTCCATTGCTCCTCCAGAATATTCGTCAAAGCTAAACCTGAATCCCTTGGCTACTCGTAAAAATTTGAGTACCCAAGAGTTTATAAAACAGAAATAAACACTTGGGTCAGACATGGGTCTGGTGTGAGTAAACGGGTTAAAATTGTTTAACTTCAAAACCTTTTGAAAACAAAGGTATCACGTAAGACTTCCCACACATAAACATGGAAAAGTTTTTACCTTACGCTAACCAAAACATTTGATAGGAAATCCAGTTATATTATAATAGGGTCTAGGGTTTTCAAGTAAAATACAGAAATAGCTGAAATGCTTACATCTCACATTCCAACATAGTTGGGCACAACTAATACGTACGGCACTTATTGGAGTTTGGATTCCATACAATGGCAGGGCTACTGGGGTACCGCCCGTCACAGTACGTGGCCTAGATCACCGTACCGAGGAGTACGCCCGCTCCCCTGCAACACAAAGCCGGAACCATCCCTTACTGGATAATCCCGAACAAGACAATCCCGTAGTTGGCGCGACCAACTACACACTAAGCCGAATAAAAGAAAAGGGACCTCTAGACAGGGATCTATCTTGCTCTCAGTGGGTGCTACCCACGAAACCTTGCTGCACCTCCCCTGTTTTAGCCATTCCCGGTTGATGAGGCTTGAGGTTACGATTACCTTTAATCAGAACATATCACTTAGAATGCTCATCGTCCGCCTGACGATGTGCTGAAAGCATTCAATCCATACAAGTTCGTTCCGGGTTCGAACGAAACCGAAGGCATTATCTCGTTACACTCGTTTTGGAATCACCCTCAGAGTTAACGACAATAACCCTTGCACTCTGAATCTTCATCTTCACTTGAGATTCACAACCTATCGTTAATTTGGATCGATGTGGTATTCGGGTCTCCAGACCTGGAATACCGGTATACGGAAACCCGATCCCGGTCTCATCGAAATCCAAAACGTATCTTTTAAGGCCAAGTTGTTTAAAGGTTTAAACAATTTAACTTATCTATATTCATACAGATAGATAATTCACAAATCACAATTGATAATCACATTATCAAATAAACAAATGATCTATAACCAAATAGGTAATCCATATCAACATCACAATAGTTAATCTATATTACCATCATAATGCAACCAAGCATTCCTACTACACAACATTTCTTATCTCATTTCTGAGATTACATCCATTCAAGACAATCAATGTCATCCATTCTTATATAAGCAATGATTTACTTAATCACAACATAATTAATTTAAAATGAATTAAATTAACTATCTCTATCTTTAATTAATTTAAAGTGAATTAAATTAATTACTTTATTCAAATTAATTTAAAATAAATTAAATTAATTACTTCATCATAAATCTTACTTATATAATCATTAATTAATTACCAATAAATTAATTAATCTTTCTCTAATTATCCACTTTAATTAATCACCTTGATTAATCATTCTTTAATTACATTTAAGTAATTATCTTTAATTAATTTCACAAATTAATTATTCTTAATCAAATACAGTAATTAACCTTTAATTACTTCATTAATTAATTAATTATAATAAATTACTTTAATACTTAATTAATTACAATTAATTACTTATCATTTGATTAATAAATCTTAATATCAACTCTTAATTACATCATTAATTAATTATAAACTAATGATTTCTAATTACATCTTTAATTATTTATTTATTTAAATTAATTACATTTAAGTAATTAATCTTAATTAAACCACAATTATTAATCACCTTTGATTAATCTTAATTAGTAATTAACTTCCCTTAATTACTTTCATTAATTAATTAATTTTTTTTTATTAATTATCTTAACCAACAATTAATTTACCTTAACCAACAATTAATTACCTTAATCCATTAATTAACTTAATTAACTAAATTATTTAATTAATAACACTAGGTAATTAACTCTTAATCATTTTCATTTAATTACTTTCATAAAATAATTATCCTTTAATCACTTTATTAAATAATTTGCCTTACTTAATTACATCTAGTAATTATTCCTTAATTACTTCATCAAGTAATTATACTTAAATAATTTATAAGTGATTATCTCTAACTAATCACTATTTAATTACTTAGTTAATTATTTATCTAATTATTTAAATTTAATTAAATAATTTCTTAACTATTTATACTTAAATATCTTAATTAAGAAAATCATTATCTTAATTAAATTATTATCTATTATTAAATCATTTTCAGTAAATGAATTATCCTTATTAATTTCACATATTAATTTCCTTTAATAAATCAAAATCTTAATTACTTAAGATAAAATCTTTATTATAATTAAATAATTACAACATTTAGTTTTTACCTTTAAAATCTTTGAAGCTTTTCAAAGTTATTTAAATAATTTTTAATACAAAGATCATTTTGAAAATCCACTTTCTATTATTTAAAAACTTACTTATTTAAATTATTTAAACTTGTTAAAACAATTTTTCTAGAAATCAATTTAGTTTAAATGGTTAAAATCTTGTTTACCTTTGTTTTTAAAACTCAGAACATTACAAATGTCAAACTTCTTTTGATTTTAAACTTAAAACAATTGCTGTCCATTATCTTAAAACCAGCTTACCACTAACCCGAGTAAAACCCTTATTT
Organism: Allium fistulosum; assembly: GCA_030737815.1. Lineage (NCBI taxonomy): Eukaryota > Viridiplantae > Streptophyta > Magnoliopsida > Asparagales > Amaryllidaceae > Allium > Allium fistulosum. The sequence goes on from CM060903.1 coordinate 788,904,176, forward strand.
CCCCGAAGTAAACACGAGTCAAACCCACCATATTCTTGCTTCGAGTAAAGTCGACCATTTCCCGAAGTAATCACGAGAAGAAGCTTTCTTCTCCAACCCAAAATTTCCAGATGCACACAATCGTGCTTGTGCACGTGCACACCTTCACCGATCGACGTCGAACTCCACGATGGCCTCCGACAAGTCAGACTTCATCACTTCTCCACGATCGACTACCCAGAATTTCTCGATTCGAACGAAATCGAATTCGAGCATTCGAACCATCACTTGGGAACACAACCTCACTGGAAAACCCATTCGCCTCCGATGATCTCTGATTCGAGAAGCCTCACCATCCTCACCGTATCTCACACTCGTCTTCCAGCTCCCATAGCACGCCACGCGATCGCCTCCGATAACACCTCGACGTCGCGATCCCCTCTGAAAACTCGACGACACAAACAAGCATGAAAACCCTACTTCCTCGATTATCGATCAACCCTTACATCAATAAATTCCAATTTGATTTTTCTGATGAACTTCATCATCCCCTCATCCTCCATGCTCAACCTCGGCACCCAGATCACCATAGTTCGTCGTGAATTGCCAGATAAACCCAAAACAGAAAATCCCAAAATTCTCTTCAATTACCAAACTATAAATCATGATATATATACTAAAATTCATGATTTCCTATAGTGAATTCAATTATGCAATTCAAACTCAAATTTGAATCAATTAATTTTTGACTCACTTTAAGATTTTACTGTAAATTATAAAATTTGAACTAAATATCCATTCTAAAAACCTAAAACTATTTTTAGATGGAAGGTTACCTGATTTCAAACATCTTTTGTTTACAGATCATAAGCAAATTCGAATTAAAAATGGAGTTATTGATCTTATTAGAGAAATGATATCTGTTAATATCACACAGAGCTCATATAAACTACACAGACATTCAAAACTGTATAATTCAAGCATGCATCCAATTTTAATTCCAATATCCAGATAACAGAAGATGTTCATTCACAAGAACGAGCAGAAATTCAAGATTAAAAACTGTTTTTAAAATTCATTTACTCACCTTAATATCAAAACAGAGAGACAGGCTTTTAAATTTCTGATTTCTGGAAACTGCTCTTGATTTTGTTATTGAGATTTGAAATCCTTTTGCATGCTTTATTTATGTTGAATCTGGTGTTGAAGTTGCTGTTGAACTTCATTTGCATGTTGAATTACAGAGCTTGATTTAGTTGCTTGAACCCAGATTGAAGATGAGATAATTGTTTGATTTTACTTTCTTTTGATTTTGGTTTCAGTTTTGATTTTCTATTGAATTTAGAAAGATGGAAAGAAAAGAAGATGGAGGAAGAAAAGATTCGAACTGAGAAAATGAATACAGGTTTCTCTAACATATGTTATTTTGTAACATTATATTAATTTAATTTAAAGAAAATAAAAATCTTGCCACTTGTATTTTTATTAGTATTACAAATGTCCCAACTTGGTTTATGTGTTTACAAGTGTTTTTATCATGTGTTAAGATACTAACACATGTCCTAAGTAATTTTAAATAAATTTTTATTTAATTTAAATGTTAATATAAACTTACTTTTTTAATTACTTAATTAATAAATATTAGTTTACCTTTAAAAGAAAATATGTTAAAACTAATTATAAATATAAATAAATTCCTTATTCATGTATTTTAAAGTCTAGAATATTATATAACCATTTAAAATTTAACACTTTAAAGAAAACTAAAATAAAACTTTGATTAAACCCCTTTTTAAACTATCACATTTAAAATAAACAATTATCTTATATTATGAAAACAATTGAATTAAACTTAAATTATCTTTTGAAAAATATTAATTTTAAAACAAAGCTTTAAATCACAATTCATACATATATATTACAAATTTGAAAATTCATCTTTAAAACAAAACAAAAAAAAAATATTTCCATTCACAATATATATCAAATATATATATTATAAATAGAATAAGATTTTATTAGCTTTAACAAACAAATCTTATTAATATTGCCAAATTAAGTATTTATTATTTACCTTTAAAAGATTAAATTAACCAATTTAAATTTAATTACATAGGATAATTATCAATCCAATTAAATTATCAATACAGATTATTAAATTTATATTACCCAAAAACCCGGGATATCACACAACCTTTGCCGCATACTTCCTAAGCCAGTCCATACCCAAAATAATTCCGAACCCTGCAAAGTTCAGAACAAAGCAATCACAAACAAAAGAGCAACCATGACTCGATACAACTAGACCACGGCATAACATACACAAACAAGACGAACCCCCAACTGGATTAGTCACAACCAATGGCCTATCAACAATATCTGGCTTCAAATCTAACCGGCCTACGAGTTCATTACAAACAAACGAATGCGACGCTCCAGTATCAAACAAAACTCTAACTGGAACACCACATAGGAAGAGAGTACCTTGAACAGCCACAGTCTTTCCTTTCTCTTCAGTAGTAGGAGCTTTCGAAGACGACGGAACAGCTCCCAAGCATAAGCTTGCACAATCTGCTTATCTCTCCTCGGTTCTGGACAATTCTTCCTGAAATGCCCCGGCTTGTCACAGTTGTGACACTTCATCGGCACCTTAGGATTCTTTCAATCCTTCGAGAAATGGCCCTTCTGCTGACAATTGTAGCAAGTCACCTCGCCTTTCGGCTTCTTCTGGCTATCCTTACCCTTCTACAGCTGCTGCTTCCTCTTCTTGTTTCCACCCTGCTGGGGTTTAGACTCTTCCCTGGTCACAGCAACAACAGATCCTTCCTTAGGAAACAGACTCTCATGCCTAAGAGCTTTCTCCACAAGCTTCTCAAATGAATCGTTCAAATGATCCACCAACTGTCTCCCAAGATAACTGTCCAAGCCTGTCACAAACTTCTCATTCTTCTGATATGCAGATTCGATATATGACCGGGCATATTTGGACAAAGCCTCAAACTCAGAAACATACTCAAGAACAGATCTTCCACCCTGCTTGAGCTCCACAAACTTCTTGAACAGAACAGACTTCTGAGCTGTAGAAATGAACTTAGCTTCAAATCTGACTTGGAATTGCTCCCAAGTAATCTCTTCCTCTGGAGTAGTGATGGTAATAGAGTTCCACCAATCAGAAGCTCTCCCTTGAAGCTGCCTTGATGCCAACTTCCTCTTAGTTGCATCATCAATTCCCAAATCACCAAAGATCCTTCTACAAGCATCTATCCACCTCTGGACCTCTATAGTTGATTCTGTTCCCAAGAAAACCTTCCCTCCAAGAGCAGTATAATCCTTGCACAACTTAGCAAAATCCACTGGTTTCGGAGTTTGGACTTGAACTCCAACATCAACTGCCGCCCCCGGAACTGGTATCCTCCTCATGATCGAAGTCATCATAGCTTCGAACATGGCTGCATAATCAGCAGTCTCTTCAGTAGCACGACCTTCCCTAGCAGCTGATCTCCCTCTTCGACTCATTCTCAATATCTATAAAAAGGAATGATTAGAACATCTAGAGAAACAACTGCATAAAGGACTCAAACTCTACTAAGCTACTATATTATATATAGTAATCATCCATCAAAATACAATTACGTCTCTCATACGTAGCTACGACAGCGAGCGTTGGGTAAAATCGATTAACCAAAGCTCTGATACCAAATGTGACGACCGCCCATGACCCCTGCACCGAATCTAGAGATAGTGCGCTGTAAAGTGTGCCAGGCGACCATGGACGATTGTCAGGGTAGATTAAAACAACAGAATCTATCGTATTACTCACAGCGCATGGACAAAATACAATAGAACATATGTATAGTGAAGCTTTACAGAACAAAATGACATCATATAAAACTCCATAATAGTTGAATACAAGCATCCAAATAGTCAATACATCAAGCCTCACTACATATCTTTCAGAGAATACAAAACAACGGAATATCCAGTACATATAATAAGAAGATAATATGCAACCCTCAACTCGTCTTCGATATCAGCATCGTGAGAAGAGAACAGCACCTGTCACCTGCTACCTAGTCTGCCCATCCCAAAATGGACGAACAGCCCAAGGCAATAAGAATTAAAACATAAAGCCTTGAGTCAGACAACAGTCTTAGTGAGCAGTAAATTAACTAACAACATACCAAAAGAGCATAAAGGAAAAGGAATAGGAATACGACCCTCCCACTCCAACCTCATTCTACAGTGATAGCCCCCAGACACACACTAAGCAGAAGCAAACATAGCAGAGCATACAATTTAAAGTAAAACTACTATCACTCGAGTCAAGGGCGATGTTTTCCAAGTACCAAGGCCTAAATCAGATAAGCACCTAGAAAATACCGCTCTTGAGTCCGAATGATGATACAACCAAACATCCATGACTCTGGCTATCACTGTTATCATTGCTTCGATATCACTGTTAATTGAATGACCGGCACATTCTTTCAGCCGTCCGTCAAGGGCTAATGGCAACCCCGGTTCTAGACATAACTCCCGCACGTCGTCGCAGCCCGTGCCTAGGACTATCGAATCTGCCCAGAGTACTCGACCATCAACAGTTGGCCGTTGGGACTATCGAATCTTCCCAAACGTACTCTTGCTTAGAGCATGCTAGAACCTTCAACAACGATGTTATCCAAGCCTCCTAGTCATCCTCCTCGACGACTATTCTCATATCCATTCATTATCCTCAACTCGAATCATATCACCGAGTTATCAATCATGCTTGGAATGATCCCGTCTGGATTAGACCAAGTCTTCATCATATGATGCCTCGCTTCATTACATCCTCGCAAAGCCTCATCTCAACATCACATCGTCAAATCTATGCATACGAGCTTCATCATCCCGCTACATATGCCACGAGCAGCTTTCCCAATTCAAGAGCCTCTCCCTTAGCTTTTGAATCATCTTCAATCTAAATCTAATCATCAACCATTTAGTTCATAACAATCAATCAAATCAAACATCAATCCAAGCAATCAAGCATTCAAATATGATCTAAGTAGACAATTATAACAATAATGGCATTTTCGTAATTAAAGAGTTGAAAGTCCAATAAGCATGAAAACATGGATTATATCTCTACAAACTTGATGAATGATCTTGCATAGGTTAACATATGATAAAATGGATGTAACATCATCATGAACAATGGATCTATATGGATCTATACTTTGGATGAAGAAAATGCATGGAAATCACTATTTTAACACCAAATCGAGCCAACAATCCGATATACTCCTTTGTATCCGTGTGAGAGATAATCACCACTCACCAAATCACCAAAACAAACCCTAATCAACACGCTTCAGATCTGGACAGCGAAGGATCAAGCTTGATCTATCACGAATCCGCTTCAAACGAAGAAATCTCTCTTGAAAAGATGAAGATCTTCAATCTAAGCTCTTGAATCTTCAATCTTGATCTTCGATTTGGATGAAAGGAAGCACTAGATTAGAGTGGAGAAAAGAAGTGAAGAAGTGTAGAAGTCGAGCTCTCAAAATGGCAGCACTTCGTCGCTTCAAAATCCGGATCCCAAAAATGAAGCCAACCCCCCCTCTATTTATAGGCAGAAAATTCGCTAAGTCGAAATTTGGCCATCTCCTTAAGTTGTTTCCGACTTACGACCTAGGACCTCGCCGACCTAAAACCCACCGACCTAAGCCTAACGACCTACAACAATGCGCATCTGCGACTTAACATGCCAGTGACCTAACACTTAGACAGAACCTTGCGACCTAACAACTACAGAAGTCCACGACCTAACTTAGGTCGTTTACGACCTAACTGCCTACGACTTAGTTGGGTTGCGACCTAACAACTTAGGCTTCCATGCGACCTAACACTTAGATTACTCTAGCGACCTAACAACTTACACTACAAAACAACTCACGCGACCTAACACTTATGCGACCTATCTCCTTAGGTCGCTAACACGCTAACTCCTTAGGTCGCAAACACGCCAACTTCTTAGGTTGACCAACGACTTAACTACTAAGTCGCTAACCTGCTATCCCAGCTCCTCTAGGTCGTTGCCGACCTAACTATACTAACTACATCCTATAGGTCGCTCGAAACCTTAACTCGCCTTAAACCCTTAAGTATCCTATCTCTTAGGTCGTCTACGACCTAACCCTTAAACATCTACGCGACCTAACATAAGTCACGAACAAACTGGGATACGACCTATCTACTAAGTCGTCTAGCCGACCTAACTATCCAATACCACACTTAGGTCGCTCACAACAGTTTCCTTAGGTCGTTGCCGACCTAACTTTACCCCAGAATACTTAGGTCGCCTACTATTCTTCCTTAGGTCGCCTAAACCTCCTAAGTCGGTCACGACTCATCACTTAGGTCGGTCACTGCCTTAAGTCGGTCAACCACACTTCCTTAACTCGGTTAATTACTTAAGTCGGCAACTCGACCCAGACTTATCTCTTAACTCGTCCAAACCGACTTAGGACTTAGAAAAATCCTGAACGTCTTAACAACAATGCAACCAATTGTTAATTATTTTACGATGTTTCGATCCGTAAAATACGGGTCGTTACAGGTCAATACGAGTAATTAACGTCATTGATTAGGATCTCTAAACACTTGAGCAGAGCAGTTCGACATGGTATTATTTTGAAATTAGGTAAATGAAATAATTTTACCGTGATTGTATTTTATATAAAAAGAAATAATTTTTAGAAATTATTATTGTATTATGGTTTGCTTGGTTGTTAGAAAAATGATAATGTTGATTATTATCATTTGTTGTTTGTTGTACTCAAATAAAAGTTGTTGATATTATAATGCAAACAAGATAAACAGTTAAGAAAACTGGTTTATTATATAACCAAAGTAAGATTATATAAATATATGGTTTATAAAAGTGATTTATAAATTGAAAGGAAATGAAATTTCAAAAGTATATTATATAAATATGATTTATAAAAGCGGTTTATAAACTAGAAATGATTTAAAAGCTCGGAATTCGAGAATTTAAATTCTGATGGTTTCGGAAATGATTTTTTAAAGTTTTGGAAAATAATAATAATATTATTTGGAAAATATTTTTGAATGGAAATATTTTTAAAAATGGTTTTAAAAGGGATAAAAGCACTGAACTCACTTCGATCGCTGGAAAATAATTTCGATGACGACTGCAGCATCAGTGACATTCGAGTTTCTAAGAGAGGAAATTGCTACCACTGGGATTTTGTTTTGGTAAAACTAGTTTTGATTTTAAAATTCAAAAAGGATGATTTGATATGCCAAAGGGAATTATGAATATATATGATTTCAAATAATTTGAAATAAATAAGGACAAGGTGTTTGAATTCTGGGATTTTCATTTAAACGTTTTATGAAAATATGAGAAAATAAGTTTGATAACTTATAAATTTTGAAAATTAGTAAGTTAAAATAATGTTTAAACTATTGAATATAAATATTATGAAAAGCAAAATTGAAATGAATCTTAACTTAAGTTAAGTTAAATAAAATGGAATATGGAAAGAAAAATTAGCTTGGGTCAGGTTAAGTGCAATGGTTTTGGAAATAAAATTGATTGTGATTTAAATGAATTAGTAAATGAACTAATTAAATAAATTAGTGAGTTGAAAATGATTTTGGAATATGGTTGAAATGTTGAAATTGAGTCAAATGGAAGTGAAATTGATTTAAAATGGATATGAACTTAAGTCGTGAAGTGATAGTAAACATGAGAGTTGTATAAAATGTTTATAAACTTGAGTAAAATTTTATGAACTAATTCATAAATGAATTAGTAAAGAGTGAAATGTTGTTAAACATAATTTGATGGAAAGACTCTTAAGTGACATTAGTATTGAAAGGAATATAATAAGTAAATAAATGAATGTGAATAATGCAATGTGAATAATTGAATGTAGATCAGTTGAATGTGAATAAAATGAATGAGAATGGAGTGGATGTCAATGAAAAGGGGATTTGGTATAGCTAAGAAATCAAAAATAAATACGTAAGTTGTACGTATATTATTTTATTTACATAACGGGTTGATCAAGTTTCGAGTACATGATTTCGAGATGATTTTCATCAATCCAAATAAGGATTTTTCACTCGATTCTCAATGGCGAACACTGGATATGGAATTTTGGTTGATTCTGGGGTTGTCTATTATAGTATATGGCTATGAAAGGAGAATAATGGTTTCTAATCAAGGAACCAAACCCGAGTCTACACTAGAGTGGTCGTGTGAACGATACTAGTTTGGAAGTGAAATTGTGTGATCGAGCTAGCGATCAGATTTGATATTGCGCACGGATGATATGTACATCGTACGATTTTTAGGAAGGCAAATGTTGGAAATTGAAGTTGCAGAATAATATGATTTTGAATTATATGATTGGATATCATTGGTAAATAAGATGCAGGTATATAAAAGCAAGAGCTAATTTGATGCTTTTAATTTCATAAGAAAAAATTGGGTTGCCCAACAAAAAGGTACATGTTTAAAAATTTTGTTTGAATTTGATGATTTTATGGTTAAGCCACTTGGCATTTGTTTTCTTTTGCTAGTTTGGGCCCGTAGTGGCGATTTGCGGTTGTTCTGATCTAGCCACGCAAAGGAGACGCTAGTGAAATTTTCCAAAATTTAAAGAGTTGGAAATTTTAAAGAAACTTTTTAATAAATGAGATTTGATTTTTGAGTTACAAACTGAAAGGATTGAATGGGATGATATTAGTTGGAATCTATGGATGAAATTGGAAACTTAGTAAAAGTAACAACAAGGTTTCAATATATTGATTTTGGAAAAGCTTAAAGGCTTAAAGTAATTTAGTAACCTATTTCAACTAATTGGTTTGAAAAGAAAAGTATGGGTTAGGGCCTTTTTCCTATCTTGGCAATTTCGAGGGCGAAATTCTTTTAAGGGAGAAAGAATGTAACAACCTAGAATTTTAGTTATTTGAGTTTGGAATATTTAATTACTTTTAAATATTGAAAAGTTAATTTTATAAATTAAATGACTCGAATTTCGAATATAGCGATTTATTGGATAATTTAATTATTTAATTTAATAATTGAAAATCATTTAAATAATTGAACCTTGGGTTTTAAGTTGAATAAAAATGATTTAAGGGCTTATTTAATTTCTACTAATAAGAATGAAGGTAATGAAACTTTTAAATTAGATTTAAAAGTAATTTACTCGATTTTGAAAATAACTCATTTTAATTAACGAGTGAAAATACCTTTCCAGGGAATTGTCTCAGTTATTAACGAAACCAGTGTCATTGGATCCGTAATGGTGGATTATAGTACGCCGTCAAATTTCATAGCGATTAGACGTATCGTTTGGCCGTGAGAGATCGAAATGTGAGAAATTAATATTGAAAATTTTAAATAATAATTGGGTTCAAAAAGCTATCTTCTACATACGATCGAATTGGGTCTCGAAACAGGTTCCATTGCATTCGGAATAAGGTTATAATATATAGAACGCCAGGCGGCACGTCTCGATTGGGGTCCGAAATTATACAGCTAGATATTTTGAATTTAAATAATATATATATATATATATATATATATATATATATATTTATATGACTTTGACCATACATCAGAGACACATCTCTATCAGCCCACACCTACCTGCACAAGCCCATACCTCCGTTCTTTCCCATCGTCCCCTTCCCTATATAAATTCCTGCTGCTGTGTTTTTTTTACATTTCATAATTTAAATCAAAGGGAAAAAAGGAACATGAAGAATGCAGCGATGGAAGGCAGACATGGAGGTCATTTAGCGGCGGTTGCGAGGCACGGTAGTAAATGGTGGGGGTTCGCAAATGAGCACAGTAATGGGTATAGGAACTAGGGCTCGATCATATTAGAAATGGTGATGGACTCTAGGCATTCGGAGGGTGGGAACAAGTTCGTCATAGCAAGAAGCAGCTCCGGCGATTTTTTTTTGTGGGGTTCGATCACATTTGGGGGGCCACGATATTGGCATTGACTTTGGCATGGCATGGAGATCGCAATTTAGGGGAGAGGTTCGAGTGTAGGGCAGTGATGATGGATGGATGTGGGTCGGAAAGAGGAGCATGTCGGAGACATCGGTTGTTGATTTCATGGATCTGGGAGTGAATTAGAGACTTGGGGGGTGATGTCCATGGTGGGTAGCTCCTATAGGTGAGCAGGAGTGTTTGAATTGGAGAAGATGAGAAAGGGGTAGGGCAATTTTGTAATTCTTTTGAAATTTGGTATATTAATTTTTATAATTAAATCGATAACTTATAAATTACACAACTCTCTCATACGAGGTCCGATCGAGACGAAACTTTTTTTGTTGCACTCGTATCGACGAAAGATTCACGATGGAATTGGTTTGGACGAATTTGGAGACTATTGAAATTTGGGCTGAAATCGGACGTCGTTCGATTTTAGTTCTAAACTGGAACGCCGCGGCGACAAAAGGAAATTTAGGTGAGTTAAACTCACCTTTTTGGTTAACTGGTATAATATATAATTGATAACAATTGTTGAATGATTGTTTGGATGAATTACTATATTTATATTACTTGGATTGAATATTCCCACCTATTGGAGCAGATGGGGCTCTATTACGTTCCCGTGTAAGAGCGAATGACCATTTGTGCACGAATCCGCCTCTAAGCGGTTGATTTATATTTTATGATTATATATCACTGTGATGCAGGGAAAATAGGTCCGAGGGATCCAACAGGATTCCTCACAACTGTTGATTTTAATTACATATATATGTGCTAATATATATAAGCTGTAATGCAGGGGGAAACAGGTAGGAGGTATCTAATAGGATTCCTCGATATTGTTGAATTGTTTCAATAATATGTTTTATATAGATTATTGAAAATGAACCTGGTTGTGGACATTGTGGTTATAACAATATATAACAACATTGTGGTTGTGGACTTTAAACAATATTTATATAGATTTATAAAATAAATTTTTATAAATGGGGTATGGATTCATAAGGGGTTTATAAGTGATTTTTGAAATGTATAAGTAGCTTATAAGGGATTGAATTTTTATAAAGGGATTATAAATGGTTTTCGGAGGTTTATAAAATGATTTACAAATGATTTTGGAGGATTGTAAGGAAATATATAAATGATTTGAGAATTAGATGAAAAGAGTATCTTTCTCAGTTTCGCAAATATGCTTATACAGTTGAGACAAGTATATAGATTTTCTAAGTATTGAAAATATAGGAATCGGTGGATATATCTTGTAACGGTATTCTTATACAAAGAAATTTACTAAGTGGTTTTTATTCATAAAAGGTTTATAAAACGAGCTTATATGCTTAACCAATGTTAGTTTTCCTTATGAAATAAATTCCTGATTGAATGTTTGTTATTCGATAGTTAAATAACCGACTATCGAAATTGGACCCAAACATAACTTTGGAAATAACTAGAGGAAACACCTGAGTTATATGGCACAGTCATCTCCATGCGTATAAATCTCATTTCGTTCTCCTAGGTCAATGATAAGGAAATCTATCCACTAACGGTTAGGAGGTGATCTCCGATCTTATCTTAGACTGTTTATTTCCTAAATAACCAGGGTTGAGTTACCAGAAATTATCGAACGTTGTTTCGAAGAGACCAGGATCGGATATGTTATTCGAAAACCACTTCGATCCAATGAATGCGTTTCGAAGTGAAGACATCGAAAAGAGCATGGAATCGAAGATAGAGATGTGAAGTGAAAGGGCTAATCTCTACTAATCTTGAGGGTGATCCCAGAATGGATGTAGTGGGAATAGTGCCTTCGGTTTTGTTCAGACCCATAACGGACTTGTATGGATGAATGCTATCAGCACATTATTGTTGGAGGGCAATGAGCATTCTAAGTGTAAATGTTCTTGAAAGGTAATCGTAGCCTCAAGCCTCATCATCCAGGAATAACTAAAACAGGGGGATGCAACAGGGCTAAGTGGGTCGCTCCTAAGTAGGGTATGATCATCCCTATCTAGAGTCACTATTATCTCTTATTGGTATGTTTCGGGACCCATTAACGGAGGAGTGATCATATTCGGTACTATCCAGCAAGGGTAGGCCAGTCCTATGTTGGCAGGGGATCCAGGAGAGGTCCTCGGTGTTGTTTTATCTAGAGATGCACCATGACGGGCGGTACCCCAGTAGCCCAGTCATTATATGGAATCCATTCTCCAATAAGCGCCGTACGGACTTAGTTGTGCCTAACTATGCTGAAACATGCAATGCAAGCATTTCGGCTATATTCATATTTTACTTTGACCCCTAGACATTATTATAATATGAATGGATTTTCTATGTAAAATGTTTTGTTTATCGTATGGTAAAAACCCGTCCGTGTTTATGTGCGGCGTGGTCTTACGAGATACTCTTGATTTTCAAAAAAAATTTCCTTTAACTTTAAAATCAAGTTGGGCGTGTTTTTCTCACATTGGTTTTCCAGACTGACTTGGGTGTTATTTTATTATAATGTTCGGGTCAGACCAAGCATATTACATTTGGATGCTTGGAGCTTCAAGAGATGAGTTGGAGGCCCAGAGACGTATTCACGTAGATGGTTATTTTCCACTGTATCCATTGTTGCATTTATCAGCAATTATGAGGACGAGCTGTTATAACTGTCCAGGATGAAATAGGTTAGTATACTCTAATTGATGTTTGTATCTACACATATTACAGTTTTGCTTTTGTGTAAAGATTTGTGGTATACTATACATTATTCGTTCTGTTGTGAGATTCTGTGTTGTTTAGTTTTCTTCTTCCTTCTTTCTTTTTCCCCTAACAATCGGGTTTCCCGGTATTCGATTTCCCAGCATGTAATAAAGTGGATGTGTTAGTTTTGATTATCGAGGGCCGAAAATCCGGTTCATTACACATAACTTCATAAAATTACACAACAATCATGAATAATTTTATTATTTATCGTAGAGTACTCTAGATTATATTAGAAAAGTATTTAAAATATATTTTGAAATTAAATGATATGAGAAAGTAAAATAAAGAACAATTAAAATCAAATTTCAAAATGAGCAATTATTATTTTATATATAACTTTTGAACTAGAAAACCAATTAACTTAGCATTGTGAGAAGTGTAAATTATACTTTATTTTGAATTATAAAAAGGAATATATATTGAATGGTTTTCTATATATTTTGGTATGAAATATATAAAGAATAAATATATTTAACATTATATTAGAAGATGAAAAGCATCAATAAATAAACATAATAATTGAGTCTTCTTAATGTAATTAGATTTAATTTATTTAAAGTAAAAAAAGCTATACCAAATATGCATATTTTCTTAGCGTCGTAAGAAAAATTAGCGCTCCGACAACGCCTTAGACAATAGGTGGAAAAAATACGAAAATAAAACAATCGGAGAATCAAAATTGCAAAATAGCGATTAAATAGTGCTCCACGACGCCCTTCATGGCATGTGTTTTAAATATATACAACCAGAAAATCTTTAGGAATTGTGTTTGATCATTTATAGTTACAATTACGAAAGTGTTCATAACCATGACTATTGAATCGATAAAATAAATATCTATCTTTATATGTTCTTTGTCAAGATGTATCAAAAATAGGATATTGATATATCTGTTTAGAACAATATATGAAATGCTCTCCATATGATTGGCGGTGAATTTCTCATGACCGTTGGAGGTACCAAGGTTTTATGTACATCTAGTTGTTTGGAATGATTATTGAACAACTCACCAAAAGTCTTCTATAACTTAAAAGTTAAACAAGATATCTCACATGACAATATGCAATACTATTTTGACTTGAGAATTTATGAATCTAAAAGGTCTAAACAATACTTTGATTATCGTCAATTACATGAAAATATGGTCATGTTAAGGCCATATTTGCATATAAGCTGAATAGCTTAAAGTGAACCACTATTCAATAGGGATCTATCTCCTTCGCATAGAAGGTTAGTATCACCATAATTGGGAATCATGATAAATTCAAAGTCTTTGGCCAAAGCAAATCGGTTGATCGATACTAATATCAGATTAAATTGTGGACTTTAGTTTTGGACTTCACAATTAACTACGAATAATATTAGAGTTTTGACCATTGATCGAGCTCTAGATATTTGAGTGATATATGATGACAAAGAGAAAACATGCACAATATAATGTTGCTTTAGGTCATCATCGTAAAAGATAAGAAATTCGATTTCACATAGATAATCAGTAAGCAAGTAAACTTATGTCCACTACTGTGCTTTAGCACTATGTAGTTAAAGCCCCATTAAAACCTAGCTAAATCCCTACTAAACCTCTAAGAGCTCTTCGGTTGCTACACTTTTACAGTTTAGCATTATTAAACAATCTGCTTAAAGCCCTGCTATTTACCGCTGAGCCCATTAAATAAAAGCTTTATTCCACCCACTTTAGCGGTTTTAATATTAAAGTTCGATTTAACCATTTCTTTTTTAAACAAAATTAACAATATTAGGCAACTGCCTAATTTCAAGGTTCGAACACTCAAAATAGGTTAGAATAATATTATTTTTTCCATAAGTTTGAATTGCATTGGTCCTGACATTCTTGGATTTTGTTACATTGGAGTAAACAATGTTTCTTTTTCATGCACCGATGAAGTGAGACTAATAACAAATTCATTTTAGGAATTAAATAATTTTAATTCTAATATTGCTTTCAACATCTTCACTATTTTCCACTATATCCTTCCTTTATCCACGGTATAGATTTTAACACATCCCATTGTAGAATTGCTAATTTGTTTAGCTACACAACTTCAACAAAGTCTGTAACGACCCCAAATTTTTAATATTTCGAATTGTAATATTTAATTTATTTAAATATTTAGATTTGATTTAAATTTAATAAATAAAAAGAAAATGAAATTTTAATAAAATGACTTGATTTTTATTGTGGTATTTTTGATTTAATTTATAGAGTTTTTCCACAATTTTTAATTTGGAAAATGTTTAAATTATCGTTTGACGTATTTCCCGGAAAACGATGGTATTTTTGAAGTTTCACAGAATGAGATAACTAATGTATATTATTATTGTTTTAGGATTGTATCATATTTTTGTGTGTGATCGTATTTTTGTTTTGTCGTTCGTTGTTTGTACGCGAACGAAATGTTGTGTAGCGAGATGCCGAAAATTGCAAAATAAACATAACCCAACACTTAGATTTTTCAACAAGCAAAGACTATTCTTCATTTCAATCCTCCACCTTTTACTTTTCAAATTCCCTCCATTCTCCATTTACAGTAAAAAGAAAATAGCCTTATTTATTCAAAAATTAAAATCAAATAAAATAATTGACTAAAAATTATATAGTTGGCATCTTAGGGTTTATATTGAGGAGATCTACAAATCTATATGTGTTTGATTGGTGTCGTCATGTTTGGAGGAGCTCGACAGTTTAGACGTGAGCTTGGTGGAGCTAGGGTTTCATTTCTTGGAGGATATAGGCAATGGTTGGCAATCAAAGGGTGGCATAGGGTTTTTGGGCCGAAGGAGCATCGATTGAAGGAATTTGGAGGTGTGCGGTCTTATATCGTGAAACGCAGCCTGAAATTTTTTTATGCCATGGAAGTGTCACTTTTGGCATGGTGAAGTTGAGCCTTGAATTGATGGGTCAGGGAGGAAGATTGGGCGAAGAGGAGTTTGTCAGTGCGATCGGTTTGTCGATTAGTGGAGCGAGGAAGGAAATTGGAAGAGAAAAGAGGAGCGTACACAACCTTGGTCGTATATGTTATCTCGTGCGTAAGGTAGTTGATTAGAGAGGGAAAGGAGGTTTATTTTAGGGTAATTAACATTTAAAATGTAATTGGTGTAAATTAATGTAATTATTTAAATCGTAATTTTATAAAATCAATAACTTTTTCATACGAGATCCAATCGAGACGCGGTCTTTTGCATTATGCTCATAATAGCATTATCTATGTGCTGGAACTAGTTTTGTCGAGTTTGGAGCAAATGAAATTTTAAGCTAAATCGTACGCCGTTCGATTTTAGATCAAATCAGAATGCTTAAGCATCCATTGGAATTTTGGTGAGTTATCTCACATCTCAATGATTACTATAATGTTACATAGTAGATAAAATCATTATTTTGTGCTTAAATGATGTATTGGTTTGGTTTGTTTGAATTTCTACTTTAAAAGCGAATGACATTTAAAATAAAATATAGGGAATTTTATATAGAAATCCAGATTTCTCGCCATTGTGATTTTTAATTTCAGTTATATACCTATTGATTTTAATTCCATTTATTTACTTGTTGTATAAATTGTTGAATGTCAAAACTTGGAAGTTTGGCCATATTGGATATGACATTGATATATGTTAAAAGTTGAACCTTTTTAGTAATAAAGATAGTAATAGCATTAGTTAAGTGCAATGGTAACTCTTGGCCTCATTTTAGTATTTTGAAATACTATGGTGTAACAACCCTGTATTTTACAATTATTTTTAAATAGATTTCCAGATTTAAAAGCTTTATTTATGAAAAGAATAAATTTTGTTATTGTAAATATAAAAAAACTTTGATTTTGTATGTGGATTTGAATTCCAAATATGACTAAATTTAATATTTCCAGAAAATGTGAATTTTGGTTAAAATAGTCAAACTTTGACTTTTAAACTTAAAAATTTAAAAGTTTGAAATTATAAATTTTATCTTTTATTATAAAAATAGATGTAATAACTTGAACACTACTTTTTGTTTCGTTGAAAACGGAGTTAAAATGTAAAAGTTATGTACATTTCAATTTTTAGTATAATTTGTTTATTTGTGCAATTTTGCCTATTTTAAATTTTATAAATCATATTTTATTTCTTATATTTTATTTTAATATGTGTCAATATGTTTATTTATGTATATTTCCATCTCTAAATATTTTAAAAATGATAATAGAATTTTTCCAAAATTTACTATGATGATTTCCTATTTTTAAAAGGCTGTCTTCCTATTTTCTGCTATTTTCTTCATTAGAAATTATATGTAAATTAAATTTTAAATGTTTATATTGTGAATATATTTTTATTTCATGTTATTATTTATGTTTAAAAATATATTACAAGCTCATATGAATTTTCTAAAAATTTATTCTATTCAATTCCAAATTTTCTAGACTAGTTTACTATTTTAACTATTTTCTTAATTTAACTTTATATAATTGATAAATATTTATATAAATTATTATATTTTGATAAAATTTCGAAATTTTATCTTGGATTATTATCATTTCCAGAAATATAAAGTTATAAAAAGGAATTAAAGATATATGAAGAGTTTGATACCTTTTGTGTGCTTAGTCCTTTTGAATTCTACCGTTTCTTTTTCAATCAATACATCTTTTATTTTATTTTTGCTGTTCTATTCCTCCAATCTTTTTCAGCCGACTTCCTCATGTTATTCACGAATTTTCAAAGCTCCTAAACCCTAAAAAAAATCATGGCCTCCATCTTGCAAAAAAATTTGGTAAATCCCTCTCTTCTTTCTACTTTTTCTTACTTTTTCTATGCTATTTTGCATTGTTTCTCTCTTCTATTTGCATGGCCTCTTCTCCATAGCCACGGCCACCACCTCCAACACCTTTTCCACCATCATCTGCACCAGCTCCTCCTCCAATCCCCTCTGACCAGATCAGGCCATGGCCATCTAGATGAGCCTACACCCCAAAACAATGTCAAAAAAACTCCAAAACAATGCACTAGTCACCACTATTACTTCACCACCTTCATCCACCACCTTGGCCACCACCATAGGCCGCCACCACCACCTTTTCTGGACCTCCCCACACCCCTCCATCTACTTTCCAGACCTGAACCATGCAAGGGCCGAGCCCTACTTGCCTTTGAATGAGCCAAAAATGCACCAAAACTCCACTTATTTTGTCTTGACCCTTTGTCTTATTCATATGTAACTCCTACCATCATCATCTCCTTGTTGCCATGCTATTTTGATGCCATAACATGAGATTATGTCCAGCTATGGTTGAGCAAAAGATCCCCTTGGTCAAGCTCTTGAATGGTTAAAGAAAGGTCGAATCACTTTGCCCTCTGTTGCTTTTTATTTCAAGTCATTTCGATATTGTTTTGTGTTACATATTTATGTATACATTGTCTTGTTTTGTTTATATGTATACAAGGCAATTATATTTGGCTCTCCACTCTCAAATCATATTCATGTTGTCGTGCCTTTAAAGATTCTGTGTTGTGTGTTTGGTCGTCATCTCCAGCTTAAACAAGTGAGTTATTCTCACCAGACAATATGTACCTATATAACTAGTAAATTGACACCCTGCGAATCTGTAGAAATATATTATCATGTTATATATGCTTATATTATTATCATATGATGTTCACACCTGTTATTACACCTGTTATATCATATGTTACTGTTATTTAATGTTATTTTGTTATTTATATCTGTTATCACCATTGCAAGTTCCCTGTAGACTAGAATCACTATGGGTTGAAATGATACATACCCGAACGGACTTTAGAATAGGGAAAAATCGTTATGGGCTGAAATGATAGGCCTGAACGATTTTTATTTAATTTATTTTAACTTGGGATTGCGGGTTTGAAATGATAGAACCTGGATTTTTTCTTTTTTAAACTGCGGATTGAAATGATACATATCCGTATCACTTGACCTAGGCTAGAAAACTATATACAGGCCCGTGGTTATTTTATAAAGTGTTTTGAATATTTTTAAGTATTTTAAAAATATAAATTTATGAAATTTGATTTAAAAAGATTTTGAAATATTTTGAGTTAAAGAAATTATGATTTTTCTATGTGTTAAAAATGTAATTAATGAATGGTTTAACTGGATTTTTGAAATATAACTTAAGTTGGAAATTTGGAATTTTGGTTAAAAATGATATTTAAGTTATATAAATAAAATGGATATTAAATTTTATTTAGAAATGGTAAATATGATAATTTGATTAAATTTGAATTTAAGTGATTTATTAAAGTATTATTGATTTTTCTATGAATTTAAGTGGTTAAATAAATGAATGTTTAAAAGTGATCTTTTAAAATATAACTTGACTAGGAAATGTGAAATTTGGTTTTAATTAAAGGTTTAAGTTAATTAAATAAAATTGGAAATTTTGTTAAATTGTGAAATGGTAATTTAAATTTGAAGTGTTAAGTTATTTGTTGAAATGTGAAGAATTGGAAACTTTTACACTTAAATTTATTAAGTAAATTGTTGAAAATTGGATTTTATTATAAGAAATTTATTATGAAAAGATATATGTTAAACGATATGTAAATGAACATTTTAAATGTTAAAATATAATTTTTAAAATGTTTATGTGTTTTAAATTAAAGTTATTTAATTGCTGGAAATACACTAACACCTGAAATTAACTTTTAATAGCATTCAGAAATGCTATAGATTCTGTTTTGAACTAAAATTGTGTAAAAAGAGCTATTACAGCATTTCTGAAATGCTGTAGTTGCTGTAATTGAACTTATAGGCTAATATTGAACTCAGGCCTATTATAGCATTCTCTGGAAATGCTATAATGGTCTGTAGTCTTTGCTGAAACCAAATTTAACCCTTGTTTTGAAATCTAAACTACCGCAGCACTTCTGAAATGCTGTCTTTTCTGTTTTGAACTATAATTCAACTAAAACTGTGTTTTAACAGCAGTTTTAAGACCTGTCTTTGCTGAATTAAAAATGTTTTCAAATATAACCTATAGCAGTTGTTTTTAAATGCTGTGAAATGCTGAAATTTTAATAATTAGGGTTTTTGACTTAGTAAACGAACTCAGAATGGTTTGAAACTTTGGAAATTGAATACTTGATTTGAAAATATAATAATTACACTTTTAAAAGGTTTAAATGAATTATTTTGATTGGAATATAAACTATTTAAAGGTGATTTGAAATGATAGTAAATGAACGATATCTTTGAATTTAAATGGTATTTAAAGTTGAATATTTGGATTTGAACTGATAGGATATTTTATTATAATAAAATGATTTGAAATGAAGTTTTGTAAGGATATGATATTTTATTATATTAAAATGATTTGAAATGAAGTTTTGAAATGATATGAAAATTTAAATATATGGAAATGGTTTGGAATTGATTTAATCTTTATTTTGATAAAGATATGGTTTGAAATGATATTTTATTTTGAAGTAAAGTATTGTTTTTAAAAGTTATAACCACGGGTTATAATAACGATTGGTTGGCAAAGAGACCGGGATCGGATATGGACATACTCTCTGTCGATACCAAAAACCACTTTGACAACCGTGTACGCGGTGGAGATTCCAGAATGAAGTAGGATGGTGGCGACGTTCTTAAGGTATGTTACGTGGACCCAACTCCCATGAGTTGGCATAAGGTGGCTAAAACAGGAGCGATCTTGGACCAGTGAGGTAGCACCTCTTCTCGGACACATTTCTTCGATATTATACTCTTACTTGTGATTGATTAGATGGCCATCCTCCGATTTGGGAGTGTTGTTCGAGGTGGAACGGTAGTGGCTGCTATGCATATCCATCAGTCCGTGTGCGTAATTGGTATATCTACCCTGGCATTGCCTAGTTGTGCCGTGTCACCTACCATATCGAGCTTTACTACGATTATGATTTTAAGATCCAACCGCGTTAAGGTTCTCCATCCCCTTAACGCTATTTTCTATATGATTATACTTTACTTATTTAGACACTATTATAATATCGAATATTACTACATAGTAGATAGTTTAACGGATCCTTAGAGTATGGGCGGTCCCAAGCATCTTCTAAGTTACTTGTACCTTTACTACAGTTCACTTGAGTTGGTTTACATTATATAAGTATATATTGTCTTGACTCGAGTGTTTTGTGTTTTGCTTTACGCTCGGGTCAGCCTGAGTTATTCACAGATTTGGATTTCCACTCTCTTGGAGATTTGAATCGCTGGAGATTATCTGCTTGTCATGTCCTATCTATTTCAATTCCGTTGTTCTACTCAGCTTGTACTTGGTTATTTTATTGAGACTTTTGTTGTACTCTATTTCTTCTGTTGTATCTTATGTAACTCTGACATATTTAGATAGTAGCTTCATGAACTACTATTTCTTTTACTTCCGCTGCATTATTTTACTCTGTGTTTGTGATCTGTGATTATATTTATTTACTGTATATTCTGAGATTTGCAAAATTTTAATTACAACGCGGTATTTTGAGCAATTCAACTCCGGCATGAGTGTCTACCTATACACTTATAATGGATGCGAATGGTTGAAAATAACGGGGCGTTACATATGGTTTGTTGTTTTGATTTGAAAGGTGGTTTTGATTCAGATGATGATTTTTTAATGTGATTCTGGGAATTCTCTATGGCGTTTTACTACAAATGATTTTTAAACTTATTTATTTTATTTCCTCCTTTTGATAATCTTTTCTAATTTATAATGGGAATCTTTTACAAGTATTTTGAAAAGTGTTTATTTTAATAGAAAAGTTAATATAATAACGAGTGTATTTTTAAGAAAAATAAATGGGTTTATCTTTTTTAATAAAGTGATTCTGTTTTAAAAGAAGATAAAAATATTTTGGAATAAATATTTGTTAAACTTTTTATATAAAATATTATAATTAAAAAATAGTTTTATAAATGTTATTTTATAATTAAAAGAATAGTTTTATAAATGTTATTTTATAATTGAAATAATAGTTTTATAAATAGTATTTTATAAATAAAAAGAATAGATTTATAAATAATTTTTTAAAAAAGGGAAATGATACCATTTTGAGGAATTGGATAATAAGTCACAATTGTGAATTTATAATGATATGTGAAATGATCGTTTTACAGAAAGTATTTGGTTCTATTTTGAAAACAAAGATTTGACTTAAGTATAAAAGGATCTATTATATAAAAGGAGATTTTTAAATGATATTTTATAAAAGGAGATTTATAAATGAAGTTTTATAAAGAAATTTATAAAGGGGTTAGTAAATATAAATTAGATTTATTAAAAGGAAGTTTATGAAAGGAATGAGATTTGATTTCCATAAATGATTTTTTAAATTATGGTGGTATGAAAGTATTCTTTCATACTTAACACCAAATTCCCAGTATGGAAATTCATCTCTATCTTGAAAAGTAAGAATGAATGTCGAGGCAAGGATAGTTTACTAACTTGTCCGACTACATTGTTAATCGAGGGATGGTACTGTTTGAAATCGGAAAGTGGTGCTAAGTATATTTGGTTTAATTTCTATCGACCCGTTTACATACACAAAAAGGAAAGTATTTTGGGTTTATTATTATCAGTGTTTTAAATGACAATTGATTTTAACCCAATTAAGTATGGTTTTGGAAACGAAGTCTTTCTTAAGATTTATGAAGATACTTATACCATTGAGATGAGTATATGGGTACATTTTCTAAGTATTGAAAGTGTAATGTTTTAGGAATATACTTATAGTGTTGAATAAGTATATGGAAAAGTTTTTCTAAGTTTTGAAAGTGAAATGGGTTGTGAGTATATTTATATAGTTGAGATAACTATATCAATATTTTTCAAGTATTGAAAAGAGCGCAGAAGGCTTTGTGAATATATCCTGGTAAAAGTATTTTTATACAAGAATTTACAAAGTAGTTTTAATTAATGAAAGGATTAATTAAAGAGGCTTAGTGGTTGCTTAAGTGCTTAACTACGCTTGTTTTCTATGTGAAATTAAATAACCAATTTGATTGTTTGTTTATTTGATAGTTAAATAACCGACTATCAAGTCATGGCCAGTTTTAAGACCATCATTATCGATTCGGAGAGACCGGGATCAGATATATTATCCGAAAACCACTTAGGACCAGCATAAGCGTTCGAATGTGAGACATCTTGAAGATGATGGAATCAAAGACGGGGTTCCTTGAAGTGCAAGGGCTACTTGCTACTAATCTCGAGGATGTAGTAGAAGCAGTGCCCTCAGTTTGTTCATATCCTAAACAGCTTGTATAGACGGATGTTGTCATTACATTGTTGCTTGAAGGGCAGTGTTAGCATTCCAAGTGGGATTTTCTAAAAAGGTAAAACGTAGCCTCTAGCCTTACAACTGGGAATGACTAAAATAGAGAATATGCCACAAGGTTATGTGGGTCGCAATCATTAGGGTATGATCATCACCTTTCTAAATTTTGGATTTGGAATGTGCATGAGAGCTCTCAAGGGAAAGGTTAGAATGAAACCTGGGTGATGATCACATTCGGTGCTATCCAAGAAAGGGTAGGTCAATCTTTCCATGCAGGGGGGGTCTATGTAAGGCCCTCGGTACATTTTATCTAGAGTTGTATTGTGATAAGCGGTACCTCAGTAGCCTTGATTATGGAATCCATTATTCAATACGTACCTTTACAAACTTAGTTGTATACCTAATATGTTGGAATGTAACAAATGTAACATTTTGTAATGACCCCGAATTTTAATTAACATTATTCGGGATATTTAATTTGATAAATTTAATAGAATAATGTGAATAATTAGGGAGATGAGATTAATAAATCCAATGGTCGTGTCTTAATGAATGAACTAAAATAATACTTAAATTAAGAAGGAGGATTTTCCTAAGGGGTAAACTTGAAAATGGGGCTACATTTCTTTGTATATATCTCTTCCTCTACCTGAATAAACTTCCACTTTCTCATTCTTAACTCCCACATATTTCGGCCAGCCATTAAAAAGCTCTAGGAAGAGTTTAAATTGAAGAATAAGCTAAGGAATTAAAGCTAAAAAATTATATCATTCTCCAATCAACTAATCAAGGTGAATAATCATGTTTATCATCTCGGTTTTTTGTGTTTGGATCGTTTATGGGTTATACCCGATTTATGTTTGTGATTTTGGTTAGGATATAACCATTTAAACCTTTGTTTGGATAAGTATTAGGTGTTTTAAAATGTTAATGGGATAATTAACACATTTTCATTCGGTTTTGGTTAAATTTTGAATTGTTTTGATCTTCATATGCT
Organism: Allium fistulosum; assembly: GCA_030737815.1. NCBI lineage: Eukaryota > Viridiplantae > Streptophyta > Magnoliopsida > Asparagales > Amaryllidaceae > Allium > Allium fistulosum. The sequence continues at coordinate 788,928,211 of CM060903.1, forward strand.
TTGAAATTTTAATATGTTGAAGTATATGATTTATCTGATTTTTTGTGATTTTTGGGAATTTTTCCTTAGTGATTTACTAAGGTAATTAAATTATTTAATCCCAAGGGCTAAACTAAAATTTTGTTTCCGAAATTACTTAAATTCGGAAGGAAATTTCTTTTGGAAATAATTGAAGAAGAAGTACAGTGTTTTGAGAAAAAGGTTGACTTTTATATACTTTTTACTATTTGGAAGTACAGGGAAGGTTCCTCGGCCAATCAAAATTAGACAAACAAGATAAAAACATCACTTCAGTGGGCCCAGTTCTGCCTTCGACGCCAACAAGCCTGCTTTTACCCTTTTGATGAAGTTGAAAGGTACCTTTCGCTTAAGATGGAAGGTAAACCATTTCCTTCCACCCAAGTCGAATAGTAGGCATGGAGCCGAAGGGAAGAGAAAGCCGAAGGGATGGGGAGGCTGCTTCTTTTGCTTTCGGATAGAAATAAAAATTGTTTCCGAATAAGTTGAAGAGGGATCCTTCGAATCTATCATTTTATAAAAGACTAAAATTTTTATATTTAAGAAGGGTTTTGAAGGGGATCTTCGAAAGCTTAAACCTGCAAGAGTAATGTTTTAAAATGTTTTCCGAAAAGGTGTTTTAAAAACCTTTCGGCAAGTCGTAGGGTTAACTTTCTGACATGGTCGGAAGTATGCTTTCGAAGGGTTGGTTCCAACACCAACACTTCATTGTTTTTGAATGATTGCAAAAGGTTTTAATTTCAAAAGGTTTGACTTTGAAAGGTTTGATTTCGAAAGGTTTAGAAGGGGTTATCTTCAATGATTGTGAAAGTTTTTAATTTCGAAAGGTTTGAAGGGGTTATCTTCAATGATTGTGAAAGTTTTTAATTTTGAAAGGTTTTACTTCGAAAGGTTTAATTTCGAAAGGTTTTGAAGGGGTTATCTTCAATGATTGCGAAAGGTTTTGATTTCGAAAGGTTTGATTTCGAAAGGGTCTGAAGGGGTTATCTTCAATGATTCCGAAAGGTTTTGATTTCAAAAGGTTTGACTTCGAAAGGTTTGGTTTCAAAAGGTTTTGAAGGGGTTATCTTTAATGATTTCGAAAGGTTTCCGAAGGGGCTAACTTTGGATGTTTATTTGCTTTCAAATGGGACTTCATTCGAAGGGTTTTAAAGGGCTGTTTTTAGCCATTTTTCTTGAGTAAAATTTTGCTAATTCGAAGGGGCTACTTCGAAGGGTTATAGCATAAAATACTTATCTTTGTTTGAATATGTAAAGGGGATCCTTATATAAAATGAATGTTATAAAACCTTGGGGACACCGGGGTGTTACATAGTTTGGGGTAGAAATATGCTTTTGAAAATATACATTGGGGATATCAATGTGTTTTTATTTAATTTAACCAAATTGGGGCTACCAATGGGAATAGGTTAAACAGGTGGTATACACGGGGATCATGAATTTTTATAAATAATCATGGAGATCATGATATTTTAATTGGCCAAGTAATGGGTTCTTGGTTAACCTAGGAAAACCATGGAATGTGCGGTGGATAGCCCACATCAAATTTCTAAAGTAAATAATGTTTTGCCAGAGGTGGTTAACCTCGGGATGTGGCACCCAAGGGTTCATAGTCATCCTAGGAAAACTATGGAGTGTGCGGTGGATAGCCCACACCAACTTTTGTAAAACAATGTATGATGTATAATCTGCATTTATTTTGAATGGATTTGGGATGGATAGTCCTATTTAACTATGATGGATAGTCATTTTAAAGATTTTAGAAGGGAGCTCTAATAAATTGCTTTTAGATGGGATATCTAATAAATGGGTGATGGGATATCCAATACATATGATTTATGGCTTTATTTCATATTATGTTAAGATTAATCATTTTGGGTGTAGGGGCATACTAAATGATTTGCATGTTTCGTTTTGGATACTAGTGAGTGGAAAACCCGTTCCGCTAAGCTGCGTGGTCTCACTAGCTATCTATTTATGATAAGAGATGATATGGGATTATTCATACCAGACTTATTGTCTGTCTCGAAGTTTTTGTTTCCCCTTAAACTCTCGGGTACAAAATTAATTTGAGTAGTCTGAGGGTGGGAGACTTTCAGGTTTTTGGACGAATAAGCTTCCGGAGACGAGCAGGAGGCAGTATTAGCTATATAAGAGTTATTTTGTGTATTCCACTGTGATGTACTAAGAACTATAAAGTTCATATTTATTAGTTCTCTGATCATCATAAGGGGACATCTTCATTTGTCACTTTTATCGTATTTTGTACATGTATATGTGATCTGAACGTGGTTAACGTCTGGGATTATGTAATTAAGTCTTAAATTGAAATTCATAAGAAATGAGAAATTCTGTTTTGTTGAAGTTTAAAATTTTCATATTCTTGTGTTTCTGTGTTGCCAATAGTTTCAAGATTCTGATTTCGGTCACTCAGAAATAACACCTATGGATGACTGCAGCATCCATAGCAGTTAGTTTTGAGCCTCCGGAAGTGGGATATCACACATTTCGGCTATGATTCAATATTTATTTTAAACCTTAAACATTATTATAATATAACAGGATTTCATATGAAATGATTTGGTTATCGTAAGGTAAAAACTCATCTGTGTTTATGTGCGGTGTGGTCTTACAATATACCTTTATTTTTGAAAGGTTTGATAACATTAAAATCTATATGATGTGTGTTTCTCACACTGGTTTACTAGACTGATCTGGGCGTTATTTTCTTATAATGCTCGGGTTAGCCAGAGCATGTTTTCCAGATTTACTTTGGATATGATGGAGCTTCAGGAGACAATTTGGATGCCTCCAAGATGTATTCACATATATTTTATTTCTAATGCATTAGTTGTTTATATCTATCAACATTTGTGAGGACGGGTTATTCTAACTGTACAGGCCGATGATTGGTTAATTTACTTTGATTGGCGTATGTATATTATAGTTTTCTTTTGTAAAAATCTATTGTATAGTATATATTACTCATCATGATATGAGATACTATTCTGTCTTTTCTTTCCTTTCCCCTAACAATTCGCCTTTCCGACACTTGGTTGCTCGGCGTGTGAATACCGTAGGTGTATTAGTGTCGACTTTTGAGGGTGAAAAAGGCAGGTCATTACAAAATCCGTATATACTTTAATATGTAAATTATTTAAATATCACTTAAGGCTGAATTTACACTTATAAGTCACACAACTACAACTCTCAGTTCAGTGGAAAATAATTTATTGAAATAATTTTGTAAAAAGTTAAATCTTATTATTATGGAGAAACTAATGTAACGTTACATTAATTAATTTATTATTTCTAACCATTATCAAATGTTCGAAATTAATTAATAGAATGCATAATTGCTGAAAATTTATTTAATTATTTTTGGGCCAATATAATAATTTAAATATATATATTAGTAGCCAAAAATTTTAAAATTGTTTTAAAATAAGGTGGGCTAAATATGTGGGTATAAATTAGTTAAATGAGTTTAATTAAGTGAGTTAAGGTTTCATTTATAATGGGTTGTACCCTAAATGGTGGATATTAGCAAGATATTTACATAACTCATTAGTGTTGCTATAAATGTACCTAAATGCCTCATTTCAAGAAATAGAAATTCATTCTCCCTCCATAATAAATTACATCTTGATGATGGACTATGGAACTCCACCATTGAGTTAGGAAAAAGTTCTATTTGAGGAAGAAATTG